>JAWMAG010000006.1:27940000-28635000 GCA_037013455.1 Ceratitis rosa | reverse complement strand
TCGACGAAGAGATGGTAGCAGTAATTTTTCAAATATTCCACAGTACAATGGTTGCACGTCACCGTTATTTTTTTCAAGCTTTCGTCTATTGTTAGCCAACTGTTCGTAGAGAATTTGTCAAAGAAGAGAATTTTGTTGGACATTTTTACAAAATCCATTCCAGCGAAAGTTGCTCGAGTAAATACACAAAGGATAAAGGAGCACATATGTACTTAAACACAAATACAATATTTGAAAATGTGCAGAGCTGACTAAATGCTGAGTGTGTTTGTGTGTGTGTATGTGTGTGTGTGGATGCTTCTAAGTGAAACCACAAACGTGGCCAAACTAAGTGGAGCACACTTTAGCTCTGATTGAATGTTTGAATGGATTATTTCGACAAAACTTTTTGCCGTCACAAATTTTCTATTATATTTTTTATTTGCTCTAGTGATTTCTACTACTACTAACTGAACAACACTTCTACCTATGTGTGTATGTGTGTGTGGTTGGCAAATCTGCGCGCCATCGATCAATTTGTATTAATGAAAATTAAAATCTCCTTTCGACAAATGGAAAATCAATCAAATTTACTTAAGTGATGAAGTGCAGTCGTGTTGCAGCAGCGGCCGCAAGGAATAACGTTTGATGTTGCCACAAAGTGAGGCATGAATTACAAACAAACACACAAATAATAATAAAATTAAGAATAAAAATAATTTGCAAATGCTTTTGGATATATAGTCTTTCCTCACTCCACTCCCTCTAACTCGTGGATTTGAGCAGCAAATGCTCTCTAACACAATTTTAATTGCAAGCACACTGAGGAATTGCTTGGCGCATCACTTTCCAAGTTTATCTGGCAGGCCGGCGGTAGGTCTGTTTTCTAACTCATAAGTTCTAATAATTGTTCGGCGCAAAAATTATGCAAATCTCTTGGTTAGTTATTCGAAGTCGCCCCAAACTCTCAACTATCCTAACCTCCAACGACGTCCTGCGAGAGTTCTAGTTGAAATTTAATATTACAAATTTCGGTTCGCTTTCGCAAAACTTTCGCACGCTCGAGTGTAGTAATTATGCTGTAGCAATTTGGAATTCCCCACTCTTTCCCCTGCCCTCTCTCCACTTCACTCCACTCCTCTCCTGAGTGCAGCCTATCATCACGCCTAGCTGTCTGTCGGTCCGTTTACAAGACGCCCTTGTGGCTGGCTTCTAGCACTTTTGGCGGCATTAATATTTGCATATCAAGCGGCATTGCATAAGTGCTTCTATTGTTGTTGTTGTTGTTGTTGTTAACTGCCGTAAATTTCGCCACCATAAAATCACCATATGCGCCTGCGCGCAACTGCTTCATTCAGTAAAAGTTTGCCTGCAACTCGTTAACCGAAAATCAAAAAAAAAAAAAAAAAAAAAAAAAAAAAAAAAAAATAAGAGCACGAAAATAATTTAAATTTTTGCAATGCAATCCATCCCCCTGGGGGCACCACACCACACACACACCACACACACCACGCACACCGTTCGTTATTCTTCTACGCGCCGTTGGCTGCGTCTGCGTCTTGGTCGGCTCTTTGGGATGATAAAGTGCGGTTGGCGTAAATATTCTTACTTCGCGCCTTAAAATATGCCACCAGGCGATGGATACTTTACCATACAAACGTATGCGAGTGAGTGTGTGTGTGTGTTTGCTCGCACGCGTGAATATTTACTTGGCATCAGACGACTGTTGATGTTGCAAACTTGAAGAATTTCCACAACGCCTTCAACTATTTGCATATGCATAAGTTTGTCAGTCTGTGTGTGTGTGTGTGTGTGTGTGTGTGTGTATGTGTAGATAGTGCGTATAGTTTGCAGTAAAAATGAGCAACGCTTAGAACGGTCTTAAAGCGCTCATTTTACAAACGTTTCTCGGTGTGAAAGATTGTAAAATTGTGCAATCAGATGAGAATTCAAGAATTTAATGGGGAAATATGATTTTTTTTTTGGAAAATTTTTCAGTTAAAATATAAATTTACAGATTATTAGGGAAAAGTTCATTATTTATTATTTTTCCTTACTTTTAAGACGCAAATGTTCTGTTCGATTGTTTGAGGACAAGTGATAGACTCCTTGTTCAATACCAGACCCATTACTATTACAAGAGATTGCACCTTCCCACTTTCCATGTAAAGCTCGATCACGACGGCGCTATTAGTGTTGGTGAGGGTCAGTTTTCGAGGCATTATACCCGCCGGGACATCTCATCTCTTTTTACTTTCATTGCCATTCAGCATAAGAACTATCCCTTGTACATCGGTATTTAAATCTTCGTTGAGTTCATTTTTTCTTATTTTGATTTTATTTATTTTGTTTAATTTTTTTTTGCATTGAATTAAATAACGGTTATAATAAGACGTTTATCGGGTTTCAAAATTTTTAATTTTTTATTGTGAAAAAATTGTTATACATTTAATGTTCTAAGTATTACCCATCGGAAGCTACGATGTTTGCAGTTTGTGGACCCCATCCCAAAAGAACTTCTCCAGCTTGGAGGTCAAGAAAGAATCGAGCCAATTTCTGATACCCTGTTCTGAAGTGAAGCGTACTCCGGTGAGGGCATTCTGCATTGATCCGTACAAGTGGTAATCGGAAGGTGCTATGTCTGGGCTATAAGGCGGGTGAGATAGAACTCCCCACCCACAGTTTTCCAAATAGTTTTTAACAGGCCTTGCAACTTGTGGCCGAGCGTTGTCATGATGAAAAATTATTGATTCGTGTGTGGTCGCATATCAAACCAATCAATTGTTTTCGGTAGAGGTCCCCATTGATCGTCTGACCCGATTTCAATAGCTCATAATAGAGTACACCCTTGTGGTCCCACCAAATACATAGCATAACCTTGGCACCATGGATATTCGGATATTCGGCTTTGCCGTGGATGTCGATGGTTGGCCGGACTTTACATACGATCTCTTGCGCTTTGGGTTATCATAATGAATCTATTTTTCATCGCCAGTAACATTCCGATGCAAAAAT
Organism: Ceratitis rosa; assembly: GCA_037013455.1. Lineage (NCBI taxonomy): Eukaryota > Metazoa > Arthropoda > Insecta > Diptera > Tephritidae > Ceratitis > Ceratitis rosa. The sequence goes on along the minus strand of JAWMAG010000006.1, from coordinate 28,632,006 downwards.
GACTTCTTTTGGTGGCGTTGAAGCAACATTTTCGACATGCAGAATCGACGTTCGACGTCTCTTGGCTTTAATTCATAAGGCACCCAATTTCCAAGCTTCTGGATGAATCCTAATGATTTTAATGGTCTGGAAACGGTTGCTTGATCAACTCCTAATACTTTTGCAAGTTCTTCTTGCGTCTGGCATGCATCTGCGTCGAGAAAAGTCTCTAATTCGTCTTGAAATTTGTTTGTCTGTCCGTCGTCTAAGTCGAAATTGCCACTTTTGAGTCGTGCAAACCACTTTTGGCACGGTCACCATAAACGTCAAGTAGCACTTTTCTTCATGCTAAAGTTATGAAGAAGAACTCCCCGCAAACACACTTTATCTGGTACAAATTTCGACATTTTCAAATGATTGAAATAAATTGTTGTTTACTCTAAAACAAATGACATCTACTGAAAACGACGGGAAATGACAGTACCTTTCAAATGAATATAGCCACAAGTGAACACTACGCGAAATAATACTAGTAGAGTCCTCTCTTAGAAAACCGCACGAATTAATGCATACACTCAACAATATTACTAAATATCAATTGTTCTGGTGTCCCATAAGGCAAAAGCCAACAACGAAAACGTTTTTCTCGAATGGATCGTTCTTAGGCCAACATCCCGGAAAGAAGTATTTCCTATATCACACTTAGGTGACACAATTTAAAATTAAATTAAATTTTTCCCGATAGATAGATAGTCTCATGTCCACTTTTCGAAAAACCTCTCACATTTTATTTTATTTTCTTTTAATTTGTTTTATTTTATTTCAATTTATTTTATTTTATTTATTTTTTTTATTTCATTTTTTATTGTGTTTATTTTTTTTTAGTTTATTGTATTTCGGTTTATTTTATTTTATTTTATTGTATTTTACTTAATTTTATTTTATTTTAGTTTATTTTATTTCATTTCATCGCATATAATTTAAATTTTTTGTTTTATTTTATTTCCTTTTATTTTTTTTAAATTTTATTTTATTTATTTAAGTTAGTTTATTCTAATTTAATTTAATTAATTTAATTTAATTTATTTTATTCTATATTCTTTTATTTTATTTACTCTATAACATTTAATTTATTTTTTTCTTTTATTTTATTTTACTTCGTTTTATTATTACTTTTTTATTAAAAAAACATTTAATTTAATTTAATTTTTTTTAATACTTTGATTTATTTGAGTGTTTTATTTAATTTAATTTAATTTAATATAATTTTTTTAATACAATTTAGTTTTTTTGCTTTATTTAGTTTTCTCTTATTTTATTTTACTTCGTTTTATTATTTTTTGTTTTAATTTTATTTTTTTTAATGTTTTGTTTTATTTGAATTTAATTTAATTATTTATTTATTATTTTTTGTTTGTTTTCTGTACTGTATTTTATATGTTCTTATTAAATGTGAAAATTCTTACTTACATAGTGGAAAATTGCCTGAAAAGTTAATTTTCTATCTCTGCATATGTAATTATAAATTAGAGCCTGAAAGTATGCAATAATTTTCATAAATTAATATCTTATAATGCTTACAGAGAGCTTTTAATATAAATATGTATTTATATACCAAGTTTCATTATATATATATAAATAATAACAATAGTGAATTACTTGTGTATAGCAGCAACTTAGAAATGCTCTAGTTGAGTACTTACGAATGAATTTTCAACTTCGCTGTCTACAGACGTATGATTCACTCAGTTATTTTTATTCACGTTTTTTCGTGTACATACATAATTCTCTTATTTTTTGTTTTCTTTTTTACTTCTTCGCATTGACAACTAGTTGGCGTTTGCACGCGCGTTGCCGCAGATGTCAGGATGGCCGAGCGGTCTAAGGCGCCAGACTCAAGAGCGATTCTTGCTCACTAAATGTGAGTTTCAAACTGAGCGTTCTGGTCCTCTCTGAGGGCGTGGGTTCGAATCCCACTTCTGACAAATGATTTTTTGTTTTTTTTTTTTAATTTTAGCAAAATTACTTAAACATTTTTATTGTAAATATATATACAATAATTTTTTTTTAATTTATTTTTGTTCATTAATTATTTAAAAAATGTTATTTTGAAAAAATATATACATATGTATATTATAAATATACAATATATGAATATTTAAAAGATTTCGTATAGATAAAATTGTAGATAAAAATTATTTTATTTGATGAGCTCTTTGGAATAAAAATGATTTTCCCACATGACTAAAACATGGCACCATTTTTCCAAATAATTTTCTACACCAAAAAAGCATTATTTTAGACAAATAGTTGTTGCTTGTATGCCCCTTTTTGATACTTAGCTCGACCTGATTCACAAAATATATTAGGTCTAGTAAAAAGTACGTTCGGTTTTTACCTAAGAGATGGCGTTATTGTCCATAGTACTAGTGTTACGTATCGCATCATGACACACTATACGGTGCTGAAAACGTGTTTACTCGCGCTAAAAGTTTGTCTTTGACAGTTTTTCGATTGATTGACTCAGTACGTTGTGAGCGCTCGTCAAAGATGGACACCAGCAAAGAGAAAATTCGCTATATTTTACAATTTTTCTTCGATCAAGGCGAAAAAGCAGCCAAAGCGGCGGAAAATATGAATTTAGTTTATGGACCCGATAATGTAAACGAACGTGTTGCACAAAAGTGGTTTTCTAGGTTCCGCTCCGGTAATTTCGATGTAAAAGATACACCACGCGTCGGAAGGCCTGTCGTCGATAATTGCGATAAAATCATGGAAATAGTGGTAACAGACCGTCACGTAAGCCAGAAAACCGTTTGGAACCATTTGCATAACCTTGGATTCAAAAAAAAGCTCGACGTTTGGGTGCCACACGAACTAATGCAAAAAAAAACATGATGGACCGAATTTCCATCTGCGAATCGCTGCTGAATCGCAACAAAATCGGCCCATTTCTGAAGCGTTTGGTGATGAAAAGTGGATCACTTACGACAACATCAAGCGAAATCGGTCGTGGTCGAAACGCGGTGAGCCGGCGGAAACGGTGGCCAAGCCAGGATTGATGGCCAGGAAGGTTTTGCTGTGTGTTTGGTGGGATTGGCAAGTAATCATCTACTACGGTCTGCTCCCTTATGGCCAAACGCTCAATTCGGCCCTCTACTGCCAACAACTGGACCGCTTGAAGTCAGCACACATCCAGAAGAGGCCATCTTTGAATAACAGAGGCCGAATTGTGTTCCATCAAGACAACGCCAGGCCACACACGTCTTTGGCGAAGCGCCAGAAGCTCCAGGAGCTCGGATGGGAGGTCCTAATGCACCCACCTTATAGTCCGTACCTGGCACCAGGCGATTACCGTCTTTTCCTGTCCATGGTGAAAGAGCTTAATGGTGAGAAGTTGGCCTCAAGAGACGCCTGTGAAAATTGGATCCGAGTTTTTTGCCAATAGGGACGCAGGGGTATAATGAAGTTGGCATACCGTTGGCAACAAGTTTATGAACAAAACGGCGCATATTTGACTTAAATCGGACAAATGTACACAAAGTTATCATATTTTGAAAAATCAATAAAAAACCGAACAAACTTTTTACTTGACCTAATATTTGTTCAGTATTCTCAAAGCTGCAGTGCATTACACATTTTTTTTCTAAATTTTTTATTGTTCTAAAAATGACCACAAAATGTCTGCGACACATTCTTCCTAACCACAAAATTGCCAAATATTTTTACATACATTGTTTTCTTTTCAAATGCCTGCTCTGTGGGCACAAAATTGCAAGATTTGAGCCTGCTATTAGTGAAAAACTTTTGTGATATAATTCAAGCAAGTGATTGGATTTTACATGAAGAAAACGCACAAGTGACCAGAGAAGACATGATAATGACAGGAATTCATATAAGTAAAATGTGGGAAAGTATTTTATTTACATATAAGAAATTCTCTTACAAATTATTTGTATATGGTATATACATATATACTCGTATATGTAAGCTTTGTTTTATTTAAATTGTTAGTGAAGCTCAGAGGATTCATTGGACTATAATTGCCCGTTCGAATGACTTGTGGTTTTGTGGGGTTAGTCTTTTTCATGTTGTCTGAGTTGAATTCAAATAAATTGCATTTTGGTCCGATTTTTTGTAATCAACAATAGTGGCTTTTGTTGAAAATAGTAAAAAAGTGAATCAATCAAGGTAGTGTCCGTCAGAAGTGACTACTTTTTCCCATATTTTTGGTAATTTTCCAACACCAACTCTAATACCTATATGCATCCTCTCTGCCCTCGATCCATTGACTGAGTCACTCTTTGAGATTTTTCATAAGGAGCGGTCCGCCGGTCAGCGGTGAAAGTTCGTCGAAAAAGCCAGTAGCCGGAAGAAACAAAGTCTAGAGAAAATGGCAGGTGGGATAAGACCACCCATTTCAGCGTCTCCAGGTAGTTGTTGTCCGTTACAGACATTTGAGGCTGAGCATTGTCATGTTGAAAAATCGCCTTGTCAGGCCGTTCATTCGTTTCTGGGCGTCTTTTACGCAAGCCATGGCTCAAAGCCATTACTTGTAGTCGATAACGTTTCTCATCTTCAAAGTTTGTTGTTAAAAATTTTAGAACAGTTACTCTAAATATTCAAGAGAGACTTTTCAGCTTATCAACTTATTTTTGGTGCATTTATTACCACTGAAATGATTAATGGGACAGTCAAATATTCATGCAATCTTGAATGTATGTATGTATGGTTCCACTAATACCTCTATGGATCATAGGCACCCATAGTTTCCGGAACAACAACTGAATTTGGCGACCTACTTCTTCTTGGAGTGATGTGCTATCTATGCTTCTTGATGAGACTTCCTTTACAAAAATTTAGATAAGTTCAGCGATACACTGCTGCTAAGTTAAGCCACGTCGAAAGATTTGAAAAATAATCACTGGCGATTTTGTGCCCTTTTTTTGCGGAGATGAATACTTTAAACTACTGTAGACAACACAAATAGCGCTCGTATGTCGAAACGTTCATCATTCGTAACATAAAAATCGTTAAACTTTAAGATAAAGTTGTCAGTTGCCAAGCTTGAACAGTAGGGTTGCCAAATCACGAAATATAAAACACAACTCTTGTAAATACTTATATAAAAATATAAATTCATTCGAGCAACAAAAGAGTAAAACTCCGTCAGCAAGCAAAAAAAAAGAGAAAAATATATAAATACACATATAAAGGAATAAAACTAAAGTGTGTAATAAATGCGATAAGAAAGGTTACCCATGCGATTGCACGTAGTCACTCACGCAAACAGCCCACAAATTGCGTTTTCCTTGCACCTTTTGCAATTGGGAAATTTCAATTTTAATGCCTACAGATGAGTGCATGAGTAGAGGAACCGGGAGACAGCATTCTACCCGCTCCCAATTTTACACAGTCACATGAAGGGTTCATGTCAATGGGCCTATGGCCGCAATGTGTTCGTAATGCATTTATCCAGGCAGAAAAATGTTATGGGAATGTCATTTATATTTACCCATGCTGACATATTAAAAATGTATGGACACGTATACATATATTTGCATATGAATATTGTTTATGTAGATAGAATACAACATACAAATATATGCTTTTAGTCAAGAGAAATTTACATAAAATCTTACGAATGTTGGAAAATATGTATACTAGAGGGAGCAAAGTATAAGTAAAATGCCTGAAAAGTAAATAGAAAACATTAATAAACTTTATAAAAACGCATAACGGCAATAATATTTCAATTTAGCAGAGAAGACATGACAATTAGACTGAAGCCATATAAACGTTTTGATTGCAAGAGAACACAATCTCACTTAACAATATTCTACTCAGAAGAATTTTAACGCCAGTTTAGAGGGGCAGAAAGGCGATGAGCTCGCTCAGCACAACATTCACGAGCACGATAGTTTTTAGAAAAATTCCAAAACTTCCAAAAATTTCTATACCCCGATATTTTCATCCAGTTTTAATCTGTCAAAACAGAAAATAAAAAAAATTATTTAAAATTCAATAAATCAGGAAATTTTTACCATGTCAGTAGAAATAAAAAAAATCTTTCAAAGTATTTCGAGTTACAGATTTGTGATACTTCATCAATTCCTTTTACGAAAATTTAATAAGAGATAGCTTATATATAACATTTTTCCATCGATGTAACCAGAAAACCAGATTAACAGTGAAATCAACTAGCAATATACAATTCCAAGTGTGTTTTTTAGACATACGGTTGTCCAGAAGAAGCAAAAGCCGTCATGTCATGGCCATAAATTCATCTTTAATATAAAGGCAAAGGTTTGGTACTTTGTTTGTACAATGACCTTGAGCAAGTGAACGCCGCGACTGGCTCGAATAAAACACCCTTACAGCCTAAAGGCTTAATTTTCGATCACTTTATCAGCAATTCAAGCAACATTAACCCGTAGAATATTCTCTTCCAAAACACTTCACAAAACCCCACAAAGATATAGTCCAGCGATTATAAATCGCTGCATCCTTGAGGCCACACTACGGTCCCTTCACGCGGGATAATGCCCGCATCAAAAGTTTTATTCCTTGTCTGCATGGGATGTAGCCTCGTCTTGTTGAGACCAAAAGTCGTTCACATCAAAATACTCCAACACAAGTACGATAAAGTCATTGATTGTGGCTCTATAGCGTTCGTTCTCCATTGACTATAACATTAAGACCGGCTTCAATTTTGAAGACATATAAACTTTCGAGGTTACTTTAATAAGTTGCCACTTGTTAGAAAAAAAAATTTAAATAGAAATAACTCATCAATTGAGATATGCTGTGCCGATTTGGCTGAAATTTCATTTGAAATTATTTCTAGATTATTTCTATCTTTCAAGGAAGTCGATCAGATACCGATCTTATTGAGACCAGTATTTTTTTAGTTGAACTTAATTTTTTTTTAAATTATTTTTAATATATAAAAATTAATGTTTGTTTGTTAGTGACGCTAAGGCTCGAGAACGGTTGGACCAATCTTGATGAAATTTTCAGATGTTGTTCGTTGTGGATCTGGGAGGGTTTTGAAATAAAAAACCCTTACATTTTTTCACGGCCGCGGTAGCCGAGTAGTTAGCATTGCATACTGCCATTCGAAAGGCCCGGGTTCAAATTCTGGTACGACCAACATCCAATAGTTATAGAAAATTAATTTAAATATTATAAAAAATTAAGATAAGTTTTCTAATTGCGGTCGCCTCTCGGCAGGGAATGTCAACCTCTCCGAGTGTATTTCTGAAAGTTTACCAAATCCTTGAGCAATTGGACGCAGTTCCCGCTTCTTCACTGCAAGATAGCTTAAAGTTCAACCGACTAAATCCTCGGCTACTCTTTTCAACAGCTGTATGAAGGAATACAGGCTGGAACTAGTTGTGAAGATCGATGATGTGAAAACTCCGGCCACAAATAAACCAAAGGTATTGAGGGTCACACTTGACAGTCTGCATTCCGTATACGATTGCAATAGCCGCAAAACTCCAAAGTCGCAACAAAATACTCAAAGCGCTAGCCGGCAGCACTTGGAGTAAAGATAAAGAAACATTGCTGGTAACTTATAAAGCAACTGGTGGGCCGATCGTTAACTATGCTGCACCGATCTGAGCATCGTCGACAAACGAGTAGCTTCTTCAACTCGGCCTGCCAAAACACCACCCTTAGGACCGCGACAGGAAACCTTACAATGTCGCCTGAGCATCACTTGCACAGCGAAGTATCTACGAGTATGCTACGAATTAAGGAGCACAATGCTTTGCTGTGCAAGAAAATCGTAAGTATCTCATTGAAGCCTAACCTCCACCCAGGTACATCAGAAAGAGGGTACTAGATATGAAGGACACCATTCAGCAACACGTACAACAACCGCACTGAACGATATTGACAAGGAGTCAGTCAATACCTTCAAAGACTCCCTTCTTGTGAATGGCGTACTCGGAGCAAAAGCACCACCTATTGCACACAATGAACTCGAGATGCCTCGAGAGACCCGCGTGACACTGGCACAACTTAGGTCTGGATTCTGTAGCAGGTTAAACTCATACCCAACATATGCCCGGCATGTAGAGGGACTTCGCACCTCTTCACATGACTCCTATAGCCGACACATCTAACTCCGATCTTCCTTTTGGTCCGATCCCGTCGAAACAGCACGTTTCTTGGACCTTCCGTTAGATGACTTCGGTGACTTAGATTGATTAATCTGTCCTTAAGTGGGGTTAACGTAGCCGTTAGAACAGCAACAACAACAACCATGTAAAGGGCTATAAAATTTTTATGGGGTTATGCGGTTGTTAAACGATTAATTTTCAGAAATGTTTGACTAAAACAAAACATGTTTTGTTTGACAGTAAAATTTGACAGATGCCAGTATACAGCCCTGTTTACTTGGAAACCACGAAATGTATAACCCTATATAATACTATAAGATTTTTAACATTTTGGATTATGTAGCTGCAGCATTCTTTAGCCTCTTCCTCCTTTACAATGGCAATATTAATATCTAAATTTAACAAAATAGAGGAAAGACACATCAACGTATGGCTAGAACTACTAGATTTATTACAAAACATATTTGCTGGAGCACAAAACATGAGTTCAACATTATTAATACTCACATAAATAGCAAATAATGTGCTATTTGGTCCTTATTCTTTCCCCAGTTTATGTGTATACAATATGCAAACGTATGCAAGATTTACTGTAATATCAGCATAATAACATATTTGCATTGCCATGCCTACTTTTGAACTTACAACTACACGTATGTACATAAATAGTGTATAATACTTGCATAATTTAACGGTGTCGATGCAACTTTCTATTTATTTCTTTTTTTTTGCAGACATTCTTACACCTGCTGCTGAGCACTAAATTAGCTTACTAACGTAGTCGAGAACACCCCAACACACACATTCACTTGAAGTGGAGTATTTTACATTATAATTACGTATGCAAGTATGTAGGTATAAACATATTATACTCGTACATACACGTATATAGCCTGGCCGAGTTGTGTTGGCTTAAGTAGTGTACAGAGTTTTATAGTTGAGTGTTGAGTGTTGAGTGTAGCGAGCCAAGCGCGCCTCTGTTTGCTCCTTAAGTTCGTTTGGTCGCTGCCGTTGCTGGTGGCGTTGCCTTTGCCTTTAAATTTGAATGCCAAGACAACATGAAAATACTCGGTGTAGAGCATAAACGTGTGGCGCACATGGCGTGTCGTGACTGCCGGCATGCTGCTCAAACGAAATTGCAAACATATTTAGATACATACGTGTATACAAATTTATAAGTACTCGCAAGTATGCATATGAGCAGCTGCGAAAGTACTTGCTGGAAGTACTTTAGCCGTTTCTGTTTAGGTATGTATATGTGTGTGTGTGCGTTTCATGAAATGTCTTATTTATCTACTTTTCTTTCACAATCCAACATTTTTCTCAGTCGGTTCTTAGTGTTTCATGTTATTTCGCCATTCCGTTGTTGCACCTTTCGGTGTCGACTTTAATCTATGGCTCATTTTGTCTGAAAGGAAATACAATTGTTGCACCAACAGGCTGAAAAGTATGGAAATGTAAATAATTATATCTTTTCCGCTGACTTTTAATGCACTGAATCGGTTTTTTTTTTAAACTCATGAAGGCAATTTATTGCTTTCGCGTTGCATTATACACATACATACATATATAGATTGCTAACTATTTTGACATGCCATCATTAAATCATGGAGAACTGGACGGGAATTAGTGATTATGCTGAGATAAAAGTCAGTTTGAGCGACCGATTTTTATGTCACTCCCCATTCTTTATACTGTACAATTAGTATATTCAGCAAGTCTTCGAAAAGTACAGGTAATTGAACCGGAAAAGCGGTGTACACCGCATGCATCAGCGATGCAAGCAAGTGGCACGAAGCCAAGACAATTCTGAACTTTAACCCGAAGCCTGGTAAGGAGGATTCCTCTTTATTGAAGTCATTTAGACAGCTCGGTCTGATATTCTTTCTGCTGAAAAGTATGAAAAGGGACTGTGACGACTGGATCAAGTAGTGAATACCTGTTGAGCGGCTGTAATTTCGACAACAAGCTTTCGTTAAAAGTAGATCAGAAAAATCTCTTTTTAAACGAGAGTATACACTTTCGGTATTTATTGAAGTAGAGAGTGCTTTCAACTACCTTTCAACTATCGCATTGATCTCGTCAGTTGAGTCATTTGGGATTAAGTAAAACTTACTTGCCTGATTGAGCTATATGCAAAGCAATAGACGGACTTGTAAGTGACCAGAAGTTGTTAAAATTATTCACAAAATCACAAATCACAAAATCATTCCACAATAAGGCATCCAGTCTCTGCTACTGTGGGTCACCTTGATAAACCAGTTACTGCAGGGAACTTTGGGGTGGTATGTTATCCCAATGATCTTGTCATCTTTAATTCTGGCAAACATCCCAACCGAATATCACGGTTATTGTGGTAGGTCACTTAAGATCGCAGCTGAGAGGGCTAAGATACAAGAACTTTTATTACTTCAGTTCAACCCACTATCTTTAAGACGAACATTAAATTTTCCTCCAATTATCTCGGTTCAATCTTTTATAAACTACTTAGCCGATGGGAAAATGTTGAAAGTAGGACCACTAAAACGCTCCAAATTCGGAATACCTGCAGAAATATAGCTATTGCGCCACAGTGGGAGCAATCACCACCATATAGGTATAAGTGAAAACGTGAAAACCAAACTAACATATGCAGCACTAGTGTGGTGGTCGAATTTAAATAATAAGTGCCGTATTAAGCCCTTGGTACAAGTGCAACGTAGATGTCTATGTATAAGGTATAGCAGACGCGAAGAGGACTAGCGCAACAAATTACCTAGAAATCATTCTTGACATTAGGTCAATTAACATACAAGTGACGTGTGTATGAAGCAGCGCTAACAGCTAGACGCCTAAATGTTCTACACAGTTCTATCCAAACAGATCTCGGGCTAAATGATAAATGCGAACGAGAAGCGAAAATTTTCTGCTGAGTAGAAGCCACCTACACCTTCTTTAGCAGGGAAGAATGCACGGTTGGCGGGCCTGTCGGTAACAATGAAGATGTTCATATCTATACGGATGGGCTTAAATGTGAAAGAGACACAAGGGAAACCAAGGTAGTTCAAACCTCAATGGCTACAACTCTATATTTCAAGCCAAGATTGTGGACATTACTCCAACTATCAAATAAGCAACCGCTTTAGGAGGAAGATAAGGTATAAGGTTTTTGGCAGATATTCAAGCAGGTATTTAAGGCAATTAAGTGCATTCACATGCATAAGAACATGTTAGTAGGAAGGTTAAAAGCATGTATTAATAATAATAATAATAATGTATAATGCGCTGAAAAGACGGGCAAAAGAGCTCGCGCTGGCTGCAATAGTGAGGGCGACTCCCTCAGGCCCTGAAGCGCCTCACAACTGTCGTTTAAAACATTGGACCATTGAAGTGCGCTTAAGGTTTCTTCCAACGTAGATAAGCAAAAGAGAACTTGGCATTATTGCGAGTATATTTCCGGGGAATCTACCCCTGAAATGTCATCTCCATAAGATTAGTAAAGTAGGATTACATGCGCAGACGATGACGAAATGTTAGAGCACTACTTTTTCGAGAAATATCTCAGCTCGAGTTTAGGCTACAAACTACAAATAATTATTTTAAGCACTCTCCTGAGCAGCCTAAATCAAAGTTACACCGAAAGACATCTTAAGAAGGCACAGTTGAGGAGACATTGAGATATGATAGGCTAAATCATTGCGAAAGAAGAAGAGACATTTCTGTTGGAAGAACTGGGAAAAACGTTTTCTCACACAAATTACTAATTTATAATTATTAAATACGATCCGTAAAATGTTTTGTTTCATTTTTTAATAAATAACAGTTCCGAAATATCATTTAAAATACGATTTAAAAAATTTTTTCTTGAACTCACACTCTTACAGTTTCAGCACTTGGCATAAATCTTTATTTTAGTCCGAGTAGAAAACTGAAAAAAAATTCCCCATATCATGCCCAGCGAGATCGTATGGTCACACCTAATATACACCCTGCAGGGAGAAGATAAAATAATATGCAAAAATTCTAGTTGAATACCGGTTGGTTATTTGTATGTATAGCAGTTCACTAGTAACGTCTAGCCATGGCTGAGGTCCATTCTCGCTCTACTTTGTTGAAGTGCGTAAAATGCCGTGAAGTAGAAATTCAACATGCCTAAAAGAACAAGTATACAACTAGTAGTATAGGCTGGTGCATAGTCGGACTATTTGCTGTTCGTAGAATATCACCGTGTCAAAAATACTAGTTGCTTACATGGGAAATACCAGGTGTGTTTGTTGAAGTGTGCCGGTTTTACTAGTAGATGTCGCTAGCAATATGTATAAATTTCTATTATTTGGCATGTATGTAATTTTTTCCTATTGACATTAACCTACAAAAATACGCAAGTCACATTCCGCCAAAATAATAGCGTCATATTTACCTCAGTGAATATGGTATGTCGAGTTTCGTTCCAAGTAAATCGCATTTGCGGCATTCGTTGCTTTACTTATTTCATCAAAAGAAAAAAACAGCTGAAGCTGGAAGAAACTTATGGTGAACATGCTCCAGTGATTAGAACATGTGAGACATGGTTTCGTCAATTTAAAAGTGGAGATTTCGATTTGACAGAGAATGAACATTCTGGTGCAGCGAAAAAGTTCGAAGACGAGGAATTGCAGGTATTGTATGTTCATCTAACCCAATCGCAACAAAAATTGGCAGAAACACTACATGCGACTTGAGGAGTAATTTGCCAACGTTTAAAAGCCATGAGAAAGATCCAGAAGTAAGGAAAATGGGTGCCACACCAGCTGAACGATAGACAAATGGAAAATCGAAAAACCGTTTGTGAAATGCTGCTTCAAAGATTCGTAAGGAAATCTTTTCTGCATCGAATTTTCACGGGGGACGAAACATGGATTTATTTTGAGAACCCAAAGCGAGAAAAATCATGGATTTCCCCTGGTGAAGCTGGCCCATCGACTGCAAGGCCAAATCGCTTTGGCCGTAAGACAATGCTCTGTGTTTGGTGGGACCAGTGTGGTGTGGTGCACTACGAGTTGTTTAAACCTGGTGAAACGGTGAACACGAATCGCTACCGACAACAAATGATCAATTAGAATCATGCGTTGATCGAAAAACGGTCGGAATGGGCCCGAAGACATGGCAAAGTTATCTTGCAACATGACAACGCGCCGTCTTATACCGCTAAACTGGTGAAAGACACATTAAAAACACTTAATTGGGAAATATTATCGCACCCGCCGTACTCTCCAGACCTCGCCCCGTCCGACTATCACTTTTTCGCATCGATGGGACACTCCCTTGCAGAGCAGTGCTTCGCTAATTTTGAAGAAGTCGAAAAATGGCTCGTCGAATGGTTTGTCTCGAAAGAGAAAAATTTTTTTTGGAATGGTATCCATAATTTGCCTGAGAGATGGGCGAAATGTATAGAAACCAATGGTCAATACTTTGAATAAAAAAATTTTGAGATTCCTCTGAAAATTAAGTGTTTTTCTTTATCGAAAAAACCGGCAATTTCAACAAACACAGCTGGTATATACTAGTATATATACCATATGTACTATACTACTATATATATTGATGAGTGCATAAGTTCGTGCCCGATTCCGCTGGAAGCCGTACGAATCGTTTGAGAGTGGCGCTCGTGAAAGAAATATATACATATTATATATCGTTGGAAAGGTGACAGTCCGAACTGTAAATTAAGCACAAAATAACTTCATTTTGATTTGAGTTGCTTAGTGAAAAGACGCATGGAAGATGAACAACGAAGAAGATCATATGCGTCATATTATGTTATATGAATTCCGCAAAGGAAAAACAGTGGGCGCTGCAACTAAAGATATTCGCGAAGTTTATTTGGACCGTGCTCCAGCACTCCGCACAGTAAAGAAATGGTTCGCGAAATTTCGTTCTGGAGATTTTAACCTCGAAGATCAACCTCGCAGTGGACGGCCTTCTGAGCTTGTTGACGATGTTCTAAGGACTTTAGTTGCGAATAACTCACGTATTTCGACGGAAGAGGTTGCCAGTGAATTGAACGTCAACAAATCAACTGCGTTTCGTCGTTTAAAAAAGGTTGGGTACACTTTGAAGCTCGATACATGGGTGCCACATCAGTTGAGTGAAAAGAACAAAGTGGACCGTATGTCAACAGCAATTTCTTTGCTTCCACGAATCAAAAACGAACCTTTTTTGGATCGGCTCGTGACTGGTGATGAAAAATGGGTCCTGTACAACAATGTTCAACGCAAAAGAACATGGGAACAGGCACACGAAGGGGCGGAACCGATGTCAAAAGGTGGATTGCATCCGATGAAGGTACTGCTGTGCATTTGGTGGGATATCCGAGGCGTGATCTATTTTGAGCTCTTGCCAGCTGGAGAAACGATCACTGCCAACAAGTATTGTCAGCAATTGGTCGAATTGAAGAAAGCAATTGATGAAAAACGTCCGATTTTGGCCAATCGGAAAGGAGTTCTTTTCCATCATGGCAACGCCAGGCCACATGTTGCAAAACCGACCCTGGCCAAACTGAAGGAGATGAATTGGGAAATCATGCCGCATCCCCCATATTTACCCGACATTGCACCTTCTGATTATCATTTGTTTCGATCGCTGCAGAACAATTTGAATGGAAAAAAATTTAAAAATGTGGAAGACGTCAAAAACCACCTTGACACCTTTTTCAAGGAGAAACCGCGCGATTTCTATGAATCAGGCATCCGTAAATTGGTTGAACGTTGGGAGTGGATTGCCGAACATGATGGCGAATACATAATTGATTAATAAAAGCGCTTTCTTCAAAAAATTTCAATTTTAGTTTCCACTTGAAATCGGGCACGAACTTATGCACTCATCCAATATACCTATACATAAATATACTAGTAAGTGTAAATAAATTAAGAGACAAACACATTATCCTTTTTACATTCACATTTTATTTTATTAAAACAAATTTGCCTTCCGGGCTGCGTATTTGCAAAATAACTTGTCTCATTAAACTCATACAAACATTTTTTTATAAACATATGTGTATGTATGTACATAAATATGTAAATACACGTATATAGTGGTAGGTGTGACGGTCTATATGCTTAAGTGTTTTCAACAGCGAACAAAACTGAATTAGCACAATTTATATGAGTGCGCCTGTGGGTATATATGTATGAGTATGTGCATTTCCCTTTCCGTTACTTCTACATAAAATCTCTCATATGTATAGTACGTGCACATATAATACATACAATGATGGGTGGATGTCATTATTAGGCGAAATATATGTATTCGTATATAGGCGTACTTACATATACACAAACACATTTAGTAATATACTAAGTCAAGTAACAAGTAATCTAACCCATAGATGGCTTTAGTGATCTGTATCTCGTGTTTTATCTTCGTGAGTGTAGCTTAAACTAAATGGGATTAGAAAGCTAAAATTTTGTACTAAAAAGATAATGAAGGAAGTGTTGACTTAGTTCAATAGTCTTTTTGAGCGCATGACAAAAATGGTTACCAGCAAAGACGAAAATGACGAAAATCTAAGTCAGGTAGATGAAAAAGTGAATAGTGCTTATACTGTATCGACCAATCATTTTGGTTTCATCGATTTCGTTCTGGTAATTTTGATGTAAAAGATGTTCCATGGTGTGGAAGGCTAATTGTCGAAAATATCGATAAAGTAAAGGAAATCATCGAGTCGAGTCGGACCATCATGCGAGCACTGTTTCGATTGGCCAGAAGCTCAATATTTCACAATAAATAGTTTGGAATCAAATGAAAAAGTCTGGATACACAAAGCAGCTCGATGTAGGGGTGCCACATGAGTTAACGAGAAAAGCAGAAACGGTCTTCAATGCATGATTGATAGCCAGGTAGGTATTTGGTAGGATAAGCAAGAAATCATCTACTCTCTAACAGTCAAACTCCAGAAGCTCTCCACAAGCTTCGAGAGCTTAGTCGGGAGGTTCCTTTGCATTTACCGTATAGTCCTTATCTTGCACCAAGTGACTACCGTATATTCCTGTCAATGGTGAGTAATTTGGCTGGTGAAGAATTGGCCTCAAGAGAATCCCATGAAATTCGACTTTTTCGCCAATGGAGACAAGGGTTTCTGTGAGTGACGCATATTGGCAGTACTTTCAAAATGGCGAAAAATTATCGTGTTGGTAAGACGGTACATCCGGCGAATGCTTCAATTTAATGCAAAAATAATGGCTGACTTTTTACTTGACCTAATAGTTGTTGGCATTAAACATATGCTAATGGATGCATGCAAAAATCTTTATAAACCAGTGGTAAAATAAACAAGTTCAGTACTACTTTATAAAATGTATACCAAGTAACTCTGGTTAGTCAGCTAAGTAATTTTGAGTTGAGAAATTTTAGATTTCGGTTAATAATATACTAGCCGCCTACTAAAATGGGTGAGAAATGTTACTAGTTACGTTATGAGCTAAAATAAGTTTATTTTGCTTGTAGGCAGACGAATAATAATAATTTCTAAAAAATTGAAAAAAAACAAATATTTTTATATTTTACATTGATTTATCTCGGCAAGCCATTATGAGCTATAAAACTGAAATCACCTGTTTAATAATGCTCAAATTTATTAAACAAAAAAAATTTCAAAAATAACTGCAAAGCAATGATTATAATAATTAGGTTATAAGCAACCCCGGCCAGTTTGATACTTTTTGTACTAGTGCAAATTTTCAAAAACTATTTTTAGCACTATTTACACGTGCATATATTTCTATGCACAATTGTTGTTTTTTGCCTACATACAAATATATAATAGGTCTATATGTGTGCACTGTCGAAAATTTGGCATTGGCTCCCAAAAATGTTGCAAATTCATAGTATTTACTCGTACAATATGTACATACATACTTCCATATGCACATACATACATGCCATTCATCAACAAAGAGGACTTAATATCCGTTTGTCAGACTTAAATGTGATGTGTGTATGTAAGTATGCAACCGCTATCACTGCCACAAACTATCGTTAACGTGCACATTGTGCATCCGCCAATATAGCCAACAGCAGCTGGTCATTATTGAGCGACGACGGTCGACGGACGACGGACAATGAACAGCGAACTGTGGCAAGCGGTGTGGCCGCCATCACCTTAAATTTACTCGTATGCATGTACGAGTATGTATGTATGTACTGACTGTATAATGATTTTGGCGAACACTACTTGTTATAATGGATTTGTAGCGTAACATTGGTACTGAGTGTATGAGTTATAGGTATATATGTATGGTATATATATATATATGTGTGTTTCCATGTATTAACAAATTGATGCATTTGTATAGTGGTCGTGGTTGTGAATAGTCGCTGTGTAGGTGTATGTACAATAATCACACCATCATCACCGATGACCATCAGCAACAACTTCATAGCCGCTGAAAAGGATTTGAACGACGTTGAATGGTACGGTGACTTAAGTAGACAAATCATTTTTTTTTTACGAATAAATTAGCAACTTTAAAAAATGATTTTACGAAAGTCTTAACGAGAGGTCATATTTGTCAAAAGCAGATTAAATGAATTGAATTTTACACAGATCCAAGTGAACTCGACCTACCATTCATTTGGAGACTAAGATTCAAGTCCTAGGTATCCATTCATTACCGCTGTGAGTTCATAAATTAGTATCGTTTAATAAAGTTTGCAGTCAGATCATAACAATTTACAGCACCGCTGCCTTCATGATTTATGTATGATTTCTTCTTCATTGGCATTGGCATCCCTTACACAACTACATATAGCCCAATCAATAATAACACGCCACTTATTCCTTTTTTTGCTGTTTGACGTCAGTTGGGGATATTAACTTTCCAACGGAGTAGAGATCTACTTCTTCCTCTGCTTTCACATTCATCGAATAGTTGCAAAGTTGAAGTGATTTCATAGACTCGGACAACACGACCTAGTAGGTAAGTCGGGTAGATACTCGCACACCCGTTCATTGCTAATTGCTCGGAAATTTTCGAGCTTGAGCTCGAGCAATTCGGGCTTTTTCGAGTAATTTGAATAAAAAATTTGACTTTTTTCCAAGAACTTTCTTCTATTATTTTAATTGTATTTATGCAAAGTGTAATACTCATTGAAAAACTAAAAAAAAACTTGGACAAACAAAATTGAAATTTGAAAACTTTCAAACTATCATTTGATCAGTTGAGCAATGAAGGAGTGAGTATCGATCGAATTTGCTGAACTATGTCAATGCAATCGCATAACTATAGCTAATCATCCCATCGTCAGCATACTCAATTCAAAGTAGCACCTGTTGCCAAGAGATATTCTTTCTAGGATTCGCTAATATACCCGTTCGCTTTACTTCTTTAACAAGTCTGGAGAAGCACAACTTATGAAGTGGGGCAGACCGAGGAGTGCCATTTTTATGGATTGAGCAGGGAGCTCATTAAATTGCTGATTATTACTATCAGAATGCGGGTGTGCAAAATGAGTAGAACCTCGTTCGTCTGTCTATTGTGATTGAAGCTTCGCGGTATCGAATTTTCCTTCTGTTTGTTGAAGGGCGTACTTTGATAAACATAAGTGGGTGGTCCGAGTCGATGTTATGAATAAATGTATAGTACTACAGACAACCATATTTCGGACCCCGGTTAAGTCGATCAGTCTAAATCCATTCGAGGATATTTCGTCATGGAGACCGAATTACATACTTGAGCACAAATCCCCGATATGTTGAAAAGTTTTATTTTGATACGGATTGTGGCGAGATGTTCATCCACCGGAGGGAATGCCAGTACTCGGCGATGGAATCTCTCCCCCACCACGAATCTGACGCCAAATTTGTTTTCCTTTATATATATGAGTATATGTACTCATCTCAGTGCTTGGTTGCGGCTCCTCCCATCTAAGGGCTTTGACAATCTAGGCACATCCCCTTAAATCAAAGTCCATAATACGTTTTCAGTGGTCGTGACCATAAGTGAGATCTCTCATCCGAGGATGTGGTCTGTTTTTCTGTGAAGTTGGATTCTACGTGGCGGGTTCCAAGCCCTGCGCACAACTTGGTTAGGCGGGTAGGCGGGCAATTAGACTTCAGCGAACCCTTAAACCTGAATCTTCTTCTCTTTTAGCCGTGACCCAAGCCATCAGAAGGGTTGCTCATGTTTTCAGGGTGTGCGATTAAGATATAGGAGTAGGAGTAACCTAGATGTTTGACTATATCCCAGTACACCACATTTAATTATTTTTATTTTTATTATAATTATTTTATAAGTGTTCTTTTGTCAGAGATTGAAGATATTTGTAGCGCAGTCTTTGTTTAATAAGAGCAAAGTGGAGCTTGAATAAATTCAGTATACTTTAAACCATCTATTATTTTTAATTTTTTATTACTTTCTTCAAAATTATATTCTGTGCGAAACCAAAATTATAATAATAAACGTCAACATTTATTTTCCATCTCTGGATTGCCCGATTGCAGCATTTTTTTTTTCTTTAAATGATATCAAAATTCCCTTGATCAAGACCTCCTTCTGACCCGACCAGCATCACTGTCTGCTTCTAATCCTAATCGATGTCACATAAACCACCATCGCATTTGTAGGCGGCATATTCGAGCTGTTTTCGTTGTTGTTGTTATTGTTGTTGTTATCAACATTCATACAATAGCATTTGTTGTTGTCGCTGAGTTTCTGCAGTTGTCATTTGAAATTCCCGCAATGCGAATTTTTTGGATATGCGACTGTAGTTCTGGTATATATACGTAAATATGTACATTCGTATATATTATGTATATGTAGGCATTTATATGCATTTATACATGCTAGCGTACAATGTTAATGACCATGTAAGTTTTGAAGTTACACGCAATATGCAAAATCTGAATGGATAAGTGTTGGTAATCTAATACATAAAATTCTCGTGTCACAGTGTTAGACACGATACCCCTCTGAAACGGCTTGACCGATTTTGAGCAAATTTTATGTGCATATTCAGTAGTTCTGGGAATAATATAACATCTATTTTTCACAACTCTAAGTGATAAGGTACCCCTAGTACCAAGCAATTTTCGACGACAGGCCTCCCGACGCGTGGTGCATCTTTGACATCGAAATTACCGGAACGCAACCGAGCAAACCACTTTTGTGCTACACATTCGTTTAGAGTTTCGGGCCCATAAACTAAATTAATTTTTCAGCCGCTTTGGCTGCTTTTTTGCCTTGATCGAGGAAAAATTGTAAAACATAGCGATTTTTCTCTTTGGTAGTGTTCATCTTTGACGAGCGCTCACAACGTACTGAGTCAATCAATCGAAAAACTGTCAAAAACAAACTTTTAGCGCGAATAAACACGTTTTCAGTGCCGTATAGTGTGACATGATGCGACTCGTAACACTAGTATTACGGACAATAACGCCATCTCTTAGATAAAAACCGAACGAACTTCTTACTTGGCCTAATCTATGATGCTTGACAAGGAGGTTTTGTTATTCTTTGCCACATCAATGTGTATAAAAATTCTACAAAACACAAAAAGGCGCAACAGCGCGTGGCCTGGTCCGCTAGTAAGTATATAAATGAATTTGAGGGCGAGGCACTGCAGAAGAGAACAAATTTTCCTTACCAAGATTGTGACAGAGGAAATGAGTTAAAAAGTGGGTTTGAAATTATAAGTTGAGTTGAGCTGATGTGGTGGTGATCGGATAGACCGGTGCACTTAGTCCTGAAGACACATTGTGTACTTCTTACCTTCTCAGATATACGAACCATTTCGTGTGCCTTATAGGTGATGCGATACTGCTGTGACGTCACCTAGGCAATTAAAGAAGTGATATCTAGATACCTGTGTCGTATAATGCTCAGAGCTGGACAGTGACAGTGGCAGTGTTCGATGTTGTTGTTGTAACTGCAAAAATATTCTTCAAAGTAGTGTCAAAGTTGAGGAATGTTGCGGTAGTGATAGTAATTGGCCGAATAAAAATCTGGGTTGTTCTGGTATAACGACCCGCCTGTCACGGGAACTATTAGATTTTAGTCGCCTCTTACGACAGACATGTTTTACCGCTGGTAAATTCTTGAAACTATATACGCAGGTTCGACAATAATGATTTGAAAAGTATCCCATTCAGCTATAGTGAAGTCCCATTAAGAGTTTTCCACTTAGTATACCAGTTGTTGTTGAGTCGCTTTAGTCTACAGTTTCAAAGGAAGAAAATTGACAAGAGTTGCCTGGACTTTTGACGGAGTCGAGCTGGCAGAGCTCCCCTAATGGGTCCAACTGCCGAGCGTTGAACTCTGTTAAGTTTGCTCCTGAAAGTGAGTGCTGGCCACCAGACTGTAACCTAGGAGAGAATGTATCTGATTACCGCTGTATACAAGCGTGGAGTGTAGTGATGGCTTTCTTCGAACAATCTGCCGTATTTCGGCTCCAGTTGAGTTTGCTATCTAAGAATGCTCCGAGATATTTAATTGCGGTAGAGATGCGGTACCACCAACATCCAAAAGTTATGAAAAATTAATTTAAATAAAAAATTAAGTTAAATTTTCTAATTGCGGTCGCCCATCGGCAGAGAATGTCCACCCCTCCGAGTGTATTTCGGACATGAAATAAAAGGCTCCTCGTAAAAACCCGTCAGCCGTTCGGAGGCGGCTTAGCATAAACTGTAGGTCCCTCTATTTGTGGGAAAAACATCAAGACACAAAAAAAAAATTGGAGGAGGAGCTCGGCCAAAAATCGCTTAGCTGTTACAAAGTGCCAATTATAAAGATACGGTAGAGAGAGAAATTTCCACAGTTCACATACTCATACCTTACACCAGTTTGCCACTATGTGGGGTTTTAAATTATGAAATCAAAATTACAAAAAAAAACTATCTTCCAATGTTTTATTCCTTAAAACAAAAAATCTAAACATAAAATGTGCATTTGCACCTTAACACCGAAGAAAATTGTCCATATTTGACACCTGTTCAACAAATATACGCACTTAAAACTTTGTTGCTCACGTACCCACATACAACCAACAATATACATACACACACATCTACTCTCCTACAAACACTTAATCCACTTTTTTCCAGACACCGCGGCCTAACGACTCAGCAGCAGCAGTTTTTATTCAACTAGCTAAACAAAAAGAAACTACAAATACAAAAACCTAACTAAATAACAGTGAATTTTTAAACACGAACTTAAAAAAAAACAATATATGTACATATATATATATATGTATGAGTCCTTAGAAAAAAGTGTTAAATGTAGTAGCTAACAAGTTGTTGCAAAGTGTTTAGCCGCGTCAAAGGCATCAAAAACTTCAAAGCTCAAACGATACTAGAAAACACTTTCAGTGTTCAGAAATAAAGCGGTTTTATGGTTGAGAGCAAAAAACATTTTTTTTTACTTTTTAAATACATACATATACTACATAGGAGTGTGTGTGATGGTGGTCATGCAGGAAAAATGCAAGTTAGTGAGAGTGAAAGCAGGTGAACAGCTTCTTCTTTCAAATGACTCCCGTTGACTCATTGACATTTTCAGAATTATGGACGAATAATGTTTTGAACAGAGATTTTGAAAAACAAATCCCAAAAGAGATCTACCATAAATAGATACATTTTATTTCAATTCTGAAGCTATCGTAAAGAAGATTTTAGTCTATAAATGAAATCATACATCAAGAAATAATTGAGTGGCATGAAATATTATATTGAACGAGAAAGATACCCTCAATAAATTCGAGCGCAAACGATAGTTTAATATCCTGAAACTATTTGGAGAAAGCATCTCTGTTGCGGCACTCGAGAGGTTTAACGTAACATAGCCTCTGGTGAAAGAACGTTGGTGAAGAGAACTTTAACCAGATGAATAAAGTATGCCTCTTTTTTACAACGGAAGAAATGTCGCCAATGTCATAGAATAACTTTATGCAGTAATACTCTGTATAATCATTTACAGACCGAATAATCCTCCCTAATATCTCTTTCAAATGACGCGAGCGCATCACCGTTTCAAAATAAGGTTTTTCATTGGAAACACTCGTCATCGAAGGAAGGAAAAATAAAAATAGCTAAATCCGGCTGGTATTAACTCTATAACCTCTAAAATTTAGCAAATATTTAGAAACTTAGGATGACCTATCTTCTCTTACTTCTTATCACGATCGAATACAGTAAGTTGGAATATTATACAATCGTTTTAAGGGATAAGCCAGCCGAACTGAACAAAAAAATAATATTCCCAGATAAATAATTCCAAAATCAAGATAAGAACCGAAGACAAACTTGTTTGGACGTTAAAAGGAGCAAACTATATAATAGAAAATAACTTATCTGTCTTTTGAACACATCTTATACAACCCTTGGTTCCAGATGGCGCAAAGAGCCATAGTAAGATTTAAGTTAAACCTTTTCTTCGTAAACTATACGACCATTTCTCTTAAATTTGGCATCACAAATGTACATGCACCAACAGAGAGTTGGTTTATAAAGTTGAGCGGCTCTAGATTCGAGGAAAAACTTTTATTTCAAGTAGTTTTTTTTCAGCCAAAGAAGCTTTTATTTTTTTTAAATTTTTTTTGACAGTTTCTAGACACACAAAGAAATCCAATTCACTACTAAATAGTTTAAGGCGCACCTTTTATTCTTGGGTATTTTGGGCTTCAGTACCAGAGCTAGCTAAGCCAGCGTCTGGGTGTAGAATAGATTTTGCCATCCCTTAAAACGTCCTACGAAATGATAGCTAGAGCTCAAGGTGATGATTTTTAGTAAAATTGGGCCGTACATCCTTCAATATCGAGAAAATTGCAGAAAAGTTAACATTAAGGAAATATTTTTGTACCAACAAAAATGTGAATTTGAAGCTAATTTAAAGCGTAATTAGACCATAAACTGTTGAAATTATACACTACTTAATTTAAAAATGAAAAGTTCACCATGTCGTATGAACAACATTTAGTCATTTCCCTCTGACAAGTATTTAGAGTATCCCACTTTTTTAAAAATATTTTTACACCCTATAAATTTTTTTAAAAAAGTAAGTTCATGCGAAGCAAACGAGAGCTTGGTTTTGATCATTTTATGTTAGTGGATTATTCATGTTCACTAATTAATTAATTGAAAATTAGTTTTAAACATACATACATACGTAGGCTGCTATATATATTTCTGGCCTAATAATGAAAATACGAATATTTATCAACGAAAATGTTTTTTTTTTGTTTTTTTTTTTGGATTTGGCTTGTCTTGGAAGACCCACACGGTCGATTGCTGTTTTGTATCGGACTCATGCGCATAAATCCATGATTCGTCACCTGTGACGATCTTATCAACGTCTTTTGAAGCACCGCGATCGTATTTTTTCAGCATTTCTTTACACCAATCCACACGAGCCTTTTTTTGAGCGATTGTCAAATTGTGCGGGATCCAACGAGAACAAACCTTTTTTACGGCCAGGTGTTCATGCAATATCGAATGTATGCTGGTGGGAGAAATGCATAGGCATGCCTCTATCTGAAGGTATGTTACATGACGGTCTTGCATTATCAGTTCACGTACGGCATCGATGTTTTCTGGCACAACGGCTGTTTTTGGACGACCTTCACGGAATTCGTCTTTGAGCGAGCGTCGGCCACGATTGAATTCGTTGTACCAGTTTTTTCACAGTGCTATAGGATGGTGCTTCATATCCATTCAAAGATATAAGTTCATCGATGCGCTTTTGTCGTAATAATCCACGTCGAATGTTGTGAAAAATGATCGCACGAAAATGTTCACGAGTTAATTCCATTTTTTGGCCGAGATGAATTTTTTAATTCCCTGTAAATAAAACAATTCACGATTAAATGACAAAACGTTCTGAGTGATGTTATGCTAAAAAATGTCAAAGTTTCCAATGGAAACGACAGATTGCACCTGGCAATACTTAGTGTTGCCTAGGTCAGACCTATACATATATAGCAGCCTACGTACATATTATCCATTATTATCTAATACTGTGTACCATTTAGCTTCAGAATTCCATCAGCTCAGAAATTCCGAGGATTATCTGCGAAGAACTTTGCAGAGGATTTTCAGCTACACTTCTGTCGACCAACCTTTTATCATGGAGAGCGTTTTGCAGAGACCAGATGTCGGTGGTAGTCAATGGTGCAAAGGATGGTCTATAGGTTGAGTGCATCAAAACCTCGGTGATTTTCTGTTCTTTTCTACGTATGATCTGAGTTTCTATCGTATATAAAAATAAAAATTATGGAAAAATTGTTTTTCAAGAAGAAATAAAACAAGAATTTCAGATTATTATAATGATAATCCATTATTTTTTAAGCTGAGCAATTAACCAGGCTACATTTTTTAAGAAATATGAACCAATGATTCCCTGTGTTCATAAAGCGCTCCAACCAGCGACTCTTTGAGGATGTAACGACGTTTTAACAATGGCTTGTCGATTATCATCGCTCCAAACGCGACAATTTGTAATATTATCGTACCCATTCAAAAAAAAATTTTCTGGGGAAAATCGAGATCGGTGGATATCTTGCTGTCGAATTACTTACTGAGCGTGCGACGCGCTGCATGTTCGTTTAGCTTCAATTCTTGCACGCGTTGGATTTTGTAAGCACCTTTTAAGACAAAAAAATTTATTCGATTTTTTCAAAATTCTGGACCAGCTTCCCCTCCTTAAATAAACTAAAATCATATTGATCTTAAGATTTCCCTGCTTGGACCACACTGCATATTATTTGCTTCAATATTCCATTGCATGGAACATTTCAGGAATTTACATACGTGTATGTATATCTGCATCTATGCATGCCAATACTCACAAGCTCGTGAGTATACACAATTTATGAAATGCTCATGAGCTTTTGCCAAGAAAAACACTTCACTATGTAAACAGTATTTGTATATTGATATGTTATTTTTTTTTTACTTGCATTCGGAAACATCTGCAATTCACCTTTGGCAGATATTCCACATTTCTCCACATACACATACATACGAGTACGTTCACACAAAGAAGTTACGCGACTTACTTTTCGAAGCCTTTTGACTCGCTAACACACTTGCTTCTTCTTTTATTTTCTCACTTCCTTCATTACTCTTTTACTTAACTTCATTTGCAATGCGAGTGCATTATACGTGTATGCCTGTATGGCGGTGTGTTCTGTTGTATTGTGGGTGCAACCCGGCATACATACTCGTATTCCTTGCCATGGCCGCATTCTCAAATAAGTAGTTCACCTGCTGTTCTTGTGCTTATTTTATTTTATTTGTTTTTTTCTATTCCTGCATTATGCTTTTGTTGCGGTTTTGACGTTGAAGACTTGCTGGCATGCAAACTCGGAAAAAGAGAGGTGTGCACTTTGCCATGGCAGCATACATGTTGGTACGCATATGTGCTTTTTTATGCACGTGTATGTACATATGTATGGTAAATGTATGTGTTTATGTTATCGATTGCAACTAAGTTTTGAACAATTCCTTTCGAAAGTTTTCACTTAAGTTGATTACTATTTCGATTATGAGTTTGAGCGAGCAGCTTTCCGAGAATCTTTAATCTTTGATGAACCACATTAGTGTTATGGAGGTGAATGCCGATTTGTGTACGTGTATGTCTGTGAGTAAGTGTGTATGAGAAAAATAACCCATTCACATTAATCTATTGTATTCACATACATACACACACACACATGCATACTCGTATTTGTTTTTAAGGAAATTGCAGAAAAGATATTAAATGGAAAGTACTGAGCGTTGAAATGTGGGCAAAAGTGAAATTTTTACGTTTATTAGCGAGAAATGGTTCAATCTGCGAAAAACATATTTTATCATAACAAAAAGCGAAGCAAACACGATTTTGAGCAAAGAAGGGCATGTGCTGGAAGCTCAATTATTTCATATAAAATAAAATTCAATAATACTGGTCAACCAAATCAAAACTTTTTTGCCACATGGAAACTTATCAAACAATAATAAGTATATAATTATAAAAATTTCTGCACATTTTGTTTTTCGTGACATCAAAATACCTTGATTTTCGAAAAAATATAAAAATATACACTTGGAAAAATTTTATTATTTAACTTGCAATATATATTAGGGATTTTAGTAAATATTTTTCTTTTAATATATCCTAACTAAGTTTTTTAATAGGTCTTTACTATATATATATGTATATAATTGGCGAATTGTAACCTCTGAAGCGATTGTCGGCCGAGCTCTTCCTCCAATTTGTGGTTTTGCGTCTTGATGTTTTTTCCAACAAATGGAGGGACCTACAGTTTATCCTAAGCCGCCTCCGAACGGCTGATGGTTTTTTTTATGAGGAGCTTTATTTCATGTCCGAAATACACTAGGAGGGAATAACTGGCAGTATGTACTTCCGGCTTCCTTCTTCATTTTTTCATTTCCCTTCATAACGGTTTCCCATTAAGAAATTGTCCTTATGGAACCTCTCACGTTGTTCAGAACTCACGGCATCCAAATTTACCATGAAAAATCCAAATGAGAGTCCAACATATGTAATTCTAATGACATGTAACACCCCAAAGCCTTATATGACTTTATAAGTTCATTTATTATTTTTTTTTTTAATTTTTTAATTTATGGTTTCCATGAAAGTTATGCACAACATTCATAAAATATTTCCAGGCAAATATTATTCTTTAGTAGCTACCGTATTTGTGCACTTACACGATTCCCTATCTAATTTTAGCCTCGCTGAGTTTTTGGTCTCTTTATTGAGATGCCGCATAGTGCTAGAACCCAGCTTTTCTGATCGATTTGGAGAATTGGTTTTGGCAGAGAGAGGTTGACACTAAGTGGGATGGGTATTCTGGCCAAAGACATCTTTAGATAGTGGCTAGTGTGTTTGGACTTGGTTGAAATACCTTTTTTTTTGGAGTCAAACTAAAGTAACTATTACTTACGTGATCCTATGATTCCGTCCAACGCATTGGTTGTTGTTTAGCCTAACCTAAAAAGCAACTTTGCCCATAAAAGATCGATAGTTTCGTTGCTTGTGTGGCATTTAGCGCCATTTTGTTGAAAGTAAACGTTGTCCAAATCAATACCATCCGATTTCGGACATAAAAATCATTAAATATCACTCGATAGTGCAATCCATTCGTTTTTGATAAAGTAAGCCATCGAGGTGGAAATGGGCACTCCGACATATTTAAGGATCCGCTGAAGTCTAAATGCAGCGTCTGTTCTCCAGAGGTGCGGCTGCGAGCGGGCGTCGGTCTTGAAGCAAAAAAACTTTAAACTTACTCGCCTAGCGAGATTGTACGCTGGGTTTTGGACCCGCCACGTCGAAACCAGCTCCAAAGAAAAAATTAGCAACGCCTTGGATGAGATACCTCCTTTCTGCTGACGACCACCGCAAACGAGCTAAAGATTAAGATTTGGGGGCATGTACCTGGAATGTCCGTTTCTTTAATTGGGAAGGTGCCGCTGCCTGGCTGGTTGATGTCCTCGCTAAACTAAAGACTGAAATCACTGCCGTTCAAGAAGTGCGATAGAGGAAACTTGGACGAAAGCGAGTAGGTTCTTGTGACATTTACTACAGCGGCCATATAAAGGAGCGCAAATTTGGCGCCGGTTTGGTGGAAGATTTGAAAAATACGGTCGGTAGGTTAAGATCTCCCATTTCAGCGTTACTATGTAGTTTATGATCCGTACGGCCACTTGGGGCCGAGAGTTTTCATACTGCAAAATCACCCTCTCGCCATTTTTTCGCGCAATATACTGCTCAAACGCATTAGTCTCATCAATGGTTTCGCCTGATTTCCTTACTAATCTTCACCTTTTGAGTTGGCCAAAACGCTTTTTGTTTTCGGCACTAAAATCACCACATTGGGAGCATTGAAACCATTCTCTGCATGACTCACTTATCTTCCAATCTTCCAATTAAATTAGAAAGTCATAAATCCGAACATTCCCGAGGAGACAAAAAGCATTGGTTGCTGTCAGCAGATGTGAAGCCTTTTCAATGAAATTGGTTATCGCTTTCAAGATCGATCACAATTTGCAGCTAGAGCCATCTTTTGAGAACGGACCGAGTCAATTTTTAGCAAAATAATCTAAGCTACAAAATTAACATTCTTTATGTTAGATACTCCAACCTGGAAAGCATTTGTGCACACAAAAAACATAAGGACTTTGAGGACAATGATGCAATCACATGCGCTTAACAACCAACACATACTACCACAAGTAATGAATGTCAACCATCATCTAGATACCAGTGTGCTTGCTTGTAGTGATTCTACACAATAAATGGTATCCCGGCTACAGCAGTCGCAAAAGAAAAACTTTTCCTCATGTCAATTTAGGCAATGACTCAAAAAGCGGATGAAATTGTGCAACTGGTGGAACAAGACCGGCATGCAAACTAACAGAAGATAGCCGAGGCACACGTACGTAACAGTTAGGAATCATTTAATAAAAGTTGGATAGTTAAATATACTTACTCGATATTTGTGTGCCACATTGGCCAATGCAAACAAATTTCATTGACCGAATTACCAGCAGTTAAACGCTTCTGAAACACGAGAAAATCGAACCATTTCTTCCATCGGACCTTGCACCATCTGACTACCATTTGTTTCGGCCTCTGCAAAACTCTCTCGATAGTAAAATACGTCAAATAAGTTATACACTGGTGGAATTATGATGCTTAATGGTCGCGTATAGTTGCCGTTGTGAACATCACGAGTCCTCTCTATAATTGAACAGTTTGTCCTTGCGGCTTGTCGACGAACATGGCAAGCATCGGCCGTTCGGAACGGGCATATTATTGAAAAAAACATCACGAAGCATATCACGTTAATCCCTTTTAAAACAAGTAAAACATTAAATTTGATTCAAAAGAAAACTAATCCATTGCGAACTTGTATGAGACTAGTATCCTTCGGGCCGACATTTGTCAGTTGTTGTCTCGTGTGACATTTTTTTTCTAAAAATGTCAATATTCAATTGCTTGAATGCAAAGAAGATTGATTTTTAAATTATTAATTCATATTACAGCTGGGTTCTGGCTAAAGATTATAGTGGTAGTGCGTTCCTACCCTTCAGATATACATATACTCCACGCGGACAATGAAATAATCCAAAACTAAAAATAATTCATACAGAAATTATGGTCCAATCGGCTTTAAGGACTGGACCATGTACACCATCTCTGCATAACAGCCGACTAATCCATGGAATACATACATAAAATTAGTTGTGAAATATATCCAAAAATTACTCCATGGAGTACCTAACGTGACGGAGTATACCAGGTGTGTTAGTTGAAATTTACCGGTTTTTTCGATAAAGAAAACATTTAATTTTCAGAGGAATCTCAAAATATTTTTTTATTCAAAGTATTGACCATTGGTTTCTACACTTTTCGTCTATCTCTCAGGCAAATTATGGATACCATTCCAAAAAAACTTTTTCTCTTTCGAGGCAAACCATTCAACGAGCCATTTTTCGACTTCTTCAAAATTAGCGAAGCACTGCTCTGCAAGGGAGTGTCCCATCGATGCGGTGTGATAGTCGGACGGGGCAAGGTCTGGAGAGTACGGCGGGTGCGATAATATTTCCCAATTAATTATTTTTAATGTGTCTTTCACCAGTTTAGCGGTATGAGATGAACGCATGATTCAAATTGATCATTTGTTGTCGGTAGCGATCCGTGTTCACCGTTTCACCAGGTTTTAACAACTCGTAGTACACCACACCACACTGGTCCCACCAAACACAGAGCATTGTCTTACGGTCAAAGCGATTTGGCCTTGCAGTCAATGGACCAGCTTCACCAGGGGAAAGCCATGATTTTTTTCGCTTCGGGTTCTCAAAATAAATCCATTTTTCGTCCCCCGTGACAATTCGATGCAGAAAAGATTTCCTTTCGAATCGTTGAAGCATCATTTCACAAACGGTTTTTCGATTTTCCATTTGTCTATCGTTCAGCTGGTGTGACACCCATTTTCCATACTTCTGGATCTTTCCCATGGCTTTTAATGGTTGGCAAATTGTTCCTCGAGTCACATGTAGTGTTTCTGCCAATTTTTGTTGCGATTGGGTTGGATCAACATCCAATAACGCCTGCAATTCCTCGTCTTCGAACTTTTTCGCTGCACCAGGATGTTCATTGTCTTTTAAATTGACGAAACCACGTCTCACATCTTCTAATCACTGGAGCGTGTTCACCATAAGTTTCTACCAGCAGCCGGTGAGCTTCAGCTGCTTTTTTCTTTTGATGAAATAAGAAAAGCAACGAATGCCGCAAATGCGATTTAGTTGGAACGAAACTCGACATATTCACTGAGGTAAACAAATAATTTGGTGGAATGTGACTTGCGAATTTTTGTAGGTTAATGTCAATAGAAAAAAATTACATACATGCCAAATCATAGAAATTTATATATATTCCTAGCGACATCTACTAGTAAAACCGGCACACTTCAACAAACACACCTGGTACATATGAGATCGTTAAAACACGAGCAATCATCGGCTATTAACAGGTCGATTGAGAGATGCAAGTTGACCCAATTGTTGATTACAATGTAGTATCTATTGGATTACTCCAATGGGCCATAGCGTCCTAAAATTGTTGTATGGTAAGAGTTATTCATTGAATGAATTTAGGGCGTGTTGAAGATTGTGTTGCATATGTTTGAGTGTTGAGTTTGTATGTATGTATAAATGTCGGTGATGTCATTATTGTATACGAAGCGGCAGTGCCAAACTATAATAAAAGCAACATGCTATATATATTATGTGCGCTCATAAACACCTGCCTAATCCAGGCATAAGATCGCTAATATAAGCCTGCAGACAAGTATGGGAAAGCTTATAACTGGTGTACGCCTTGAAATGTGCTTTATTTTAATTCAAGCTAAACAATGATTTGCGAAAACAATAAGTTTTGACCATTGCCTACACCTCATACATATGGTATATAAAATGATAAACGCCAGCGAATTCAGTGTTTACTTGAAAGCCTGAAACCGATTGGTAATTGAGCGCTCGGTCGACGATTTGAGGTAATTGACCGGCAGTTGGTTGGCGGGCAGGTTGACTACACAAGCAAAGGAAACGGAAGTGCAACTCGAATCAATTGTGCCTGTGCTTTGTGGCAAATTCAAAGCAACTACTCTTTTGTTGGGTGCTTATCTGCGTCTGATAGCCTAAAATATTATAATATAAGCAAATTAAATTTAGCGTATACTAGAAGTACTTAGGAAAGTAGTAAAATGAAACCTTCGTTGCGTGGCTTATGCGATTTTGCATATTTAGGGATTAATTGTTATGACTTTCGTACAACAAGTACACATATTTGCTTCGGATTGATTTTATTATTTAAAAAGATACGTGCAATCAATAAGTTGATATAGGTATTTTTAAATTTAATTGAATTTAATTTTAAAGAAACTCTTGTCCTTATTGACAAAAAATTCAATTTCATAGTATTCTCTTGAGGTCAATTTATCAACTAAATTATTCGCCATAGACAAAACAAATGATAATCACTTGGTGTGAGGTCCGTACTAAAGGGTGGATGCATAGGAACCTCCCAACCAAGCTTCGGAAGCTTCTGGTGCAGTATTGATGTGGCGTTGTCCTGATGAAATACAATTCACCTCCTGTTGGCCAAAGCTGTATGCTTCTGGGCGGTTGTTTTTTTTTTCAAACGATTCGGTTGTTGATGATACACGTCCGAATTAAGACTTTGGCTTCAAATGGGAGGGTCATAGTGGACGATTCCTTACCAAAGTCACAACGAAACCTCGCGGATGAAAATTCGGTCATGAGGTTTTTTTTACCGTTAACTCATACATTGAGCACAAAATGTTTTTTGTGCCATTTTAAGCTCCTGGACAATCGAAGCAGTACTCCCAGGCTGCTTAGACTCCACGATTTGTATTATTTCCACAGCGTGAAATGTCTTTTATAGCAAAATTAACGGAACGAAATCGACAAAACCAGAACCATCAAACGATACATGGTTGTTCGAATTACCGACTCTGATGGGCGATTCTGTTGGTTTGAGAAAAACAACACCGAAATAATATTAACCATTTTTGGTCTTTTCCTGTTTCGAAGAGAGATTTCTTGTCTGTGAATACCCATAAAAATAAACCGTTCGAAGACGACTGAAAAAGGATGCTCTCTAAAAATACTCTGCGAAAAATACATACAATGCACCTACGAGCGCTGCTTGCATCACGACTTCAAAATCGTACTTGCTGATTTTTACGTCAGCGTGGAAAAATAAAAGACCTTTGCTACAGCCGCCGGAAAATTCTACGGTCGAGGCCCAAAATATGGTTACCTATAATTCCATTTTCCCAGCCAAAACAAAAATAATAATAATAAAGCTACTTGGCTGTCACAAGATCAAAAAACTTAGAACCAGATCAAACATTTGAAGATAGATAAAGGACACATCTCCAGGGAACACTTATTAGCAACTTTGTATTAGGGAACTGTGCTGCCACATACACAATTGGTTCCCAATACTGACGAGAAAAGAACTGGTACGGTAATCAACTTTACAGCTGTCTTTTCAGGCTGCCTCTAGGCCACTTTGTCTAAATTTTAAATCCATATAAAACTTATACTGAGATGTAAACTGCCGCTGAACAATACCAGAAGCGCTATCAGAATTGGGAACCTCAATTTTCTTCAACTTGATGCCAAAAATAATGAAACGACTTGCTAAGCTGAACAGAGAAGGTCCAAATGCTGGTTATTGAACAACCGAGCCATTAATACTGCTTTCTCCAGATTCGACAAAGAAGGAAAGGGAAAGGATTAGGCCTGGTATAGAACGAGAACAAGAAAAATAATCATAGATAATTAAATCTATTTTGGAACAGCAATAATAATGTCAGTATTAAAATCCAACGCAAAATCACTCTTGGCAACAGCTGCTACTCTGCACTAAGCGGTAATTGAAAATTAAAGTCTTTTCTCTGCAAACAAAAATCAAAATTAATCTTCATCGCCGTACTGCTATATGGTTGAGAAGACTGGACGATGTCAACAAGTCGATGAGGTCGATGAGCGAGCTTTGTGTGTCTTCGATAGAAAGGCTCGCGGAAGATTTACAATCTCTTGCGCATTGGTCACTGCGAATATCGTAGACGATGTAATCCTGACTATACATGATTTAAGACACTGATAAAGTTCAGCGAATATTAAGAGACAGCGACCACGCGGTTTAGTTTCACACGTAATTTCCAAACCGCGCCAAACAGCGAAGAAGAAACGAGTGACGCGCTATTATCGATTCGGCTATAATCGCGTAGGATGTGCCAACATACCATTTAAAAAAATTGACGTTGAGAGGATATACCAGGTGTGTTAGTTGAAATTTGCCGGTTTTTTCGATGAAGAAAACGCTTAATTTTCAGAGGAATCTCAAAATTTTTTTATTCAAAGTATTGACCATTGGTTTCTACACATTTCGCCCATCTCTCAGGCAAATTATGGATACCATTCCAAAAAAAACTTTTTCTCTTTCGGGGCAAACCATTCGACGAGCCATTTTTCGACTTCTTCAAAATTAGCGAAGAACTGCTCTGCAAGGGAGTGTCCCATCGATGCGGTGTGATAGTCGCGCAGGGCGAGGTCTGGAGAGTACGGCGGGTGCGATAATATTTCCCAATTAAGTGTTTTTAATGTGTCTTTCGCGAGTTTAGCGGTATTAGACGGCGCGTTGTCATGTTGCAAGATAACTTTGCCATGTCTTCGGGCCCATTCCGACCGTTCTTCGATCAACGCATGATTCAAATTGATCATTTGTTGTCGGTAGCGAACCATGTTCACCGTTTCACCAGGTTTAAACAACTCGTAGTACACCACACCACACAGAGTATTGTCTTACGGCCAAAGCGATTTGGCCTTGCAGTCGATGGGCCAGCTTCACCAGGGGAGAGCCATGATTTTTTACGCAAAATTACATACAAGCCAAATCATAGAAATTTATACGTATTGCTAGCGACATCTACTAGTAAAACCGGCACACTTCAACAAACACACCTGGTATATATTTTATATGTGGAGATCGTCTACTAAATTTGAAAGTACTCGGTTTCTTGGTTTTTAAGTGGCAGTAGACTTTTGAAAAAAAAAAAAACTGAACGAGGTCCTTCCGAGAAGAGATAATCTAGTTAATAGCTTAGAGATTTTTGTTCCGATCGATTACATATTTTAAGACAATATTTTGAAAAGATTGCACCATGAGAAGAAACAAAAATGACTTTTTAACCCTCTCTCCCTCTCCTAAGAGGCTTAAAAATATGTTTATATATAAATAACATTTTTATACTTTATTACAATTCCAAGTCTCCGATAGCAACAACTACATACATACGTATACATACATACATCACAATATCTCAGCAAAATAATGCGCTGCAAACACGAAAGAATTGCAATGAAAATAACGACAAAAATAACGGCAATGCTATGGCAACAAATCCTCTATAAAGTGTTAACCAGGCGGTAGTTGCCGCAATAAGTCAGCACAGCCCCGACAATTACCCATACAAGAGCAGAAAAAAAAAATTATAAAAAAAGCAAACAACTCACGCCAACAACTACCAACTGTCATCTTCCACTGTTATTTCCTTTCTCTTCCTTGCCGTCAGCACAATTTCACTACATACAATTCCCCATCATTGTTGTGCTGTGCAGATGGGGTATGAGCTGGTTCCAGTAAGCCGGCAACACAAGCGAGCCATCGTCGCCGCCGCCGAAAGCAATGCGAAAATCGATCGATTTCCCAGTTGCGACGCGATTTTATTTCACTACATCACTACAACTATTTCATTGCTACTTCTGGAGTTATTGTTGTAGCGTCTGCTTTTTTGTTTGTTTCTTTACCGTATAGACCTTTGCACCGTGCCGTGCCGTTCCACCGTGAAATTATGTGCTTGCACTACTTTCCAGCACGTGTGCGGCTGAAGTGCACTTGCAGCACACCAACACTCGAACACTCTAGTGCATATTTTGTCCCACTTGCAACTTGCAACTCTGCTGGAAGCGCATTCGTACCCGGTCTCTTTTTCGCCTACAATCCGTTAGTAGTGTGAGCGGCGTACGTTTTGTTGTAATGTCGCACTTAAGCCATACCGAACCGATTATTTGCAGCTGTCAAGTGGATTGTGTGCATTCAATGCGCTCAACTCGGGGCGGTGTGGTGTTGTTTGACGTTTCCTTTAATTTCAGTGTTGCAATTGTGATTGATCGTCGACATACTTTGGCGTGGCGCGTGGTGAAAGCGAACAACGAACAGCGAACAAGGCGCCCGTGTCAGTTTAATAATTATTATTATTACTTACTTATATTTGTGTGTGTGTGTGTGTGTGTGTGTGTGTGTCGGTGGGTGGTGAAGCTCGTGTCGGCAGGAGTTTTGTAGTCATAAAATACACCACGAATACTCTGCCTATTTGTTTGTAACTTTTTATTAATACTTATTTAAATATATTTTTTGTAGGTTCTCTTTAAAATCAAAATAGTCAAGATGGATTTAAAATGACGACACTTGATTGTTGAGCTCATACAGCTGACAAGACTACATATTTACATGGAAAACGAAAGATTGAGGAAACTTTATGAACCATTTTTATTTGAAGTCAGAAATTCATTGAATATGCACTCGAAGGTATCGGTATTCGCTGCCAAAAGGCGTTCGCTTTAAGAAAGTATTAGTCTAGTAAAAAGTAATCCATTATTTTTGCAATCGGATCTGTATCTTGCTTTCCACAAGTGCAATTGGATTACTCTAAATGACGTTATAAAGATGACATTTTATACAAAAACAGATAATGAGAGAGTGTCCCTGCAGGAAAAAGGTAGACTAGTATGGAAAATTATGGTTAAATATCCATATATTGAAGATTAAATCATATCATTTGAATATTTGTATAGCGAAAGTATTAAAAATTTCCGCCGCTGTATGTTCTTATATCTAGCACGACATGGCTGACCTCAAACGAGTGGTTTAGTATTCGAGTCTCATTACAGGCAGATTCGTTTTGGTATACTTTTCAATTTTTGCAGAAGTAGAAATCTTCACCACCAGTAAGTTCAGTCAATCATGCACAACTTTGGTTTCGTCGATTTCGTTCTGGTAATTTTGATGAGTCGGGTCAGACCATCATGCGAGTACTGCTTCAATTCAAATGTATGGGTGCCACATGAGTTAACGAAAGAAAACCTCACTGACCGAATTTTCATCTGTGAATCGCAAATAAATCGTCCCTTTTCAGCAGCGGATGGTGACTGTTGATGAAAAGTGCATCACTTGCAGCAACGCCAAACGAGAATCGTCTTAGTTGTAGAACAATGAGCATGCACAAACGGTCTCCAAGCCAGCATTGGCTGCGAGGAAGGTTTTTTCGTGTCTTTGGTGCATTTTGGAGGTGCTCTTCTAAGGCTAAAATCTCGGATAATTTTAACTACCGCAAAATAAATATAATGAACTACGTTTTACTAATCCAATATTTTTCGTTGTTAGTCTGGCTAGCGCTCAAATCCATGATCCCACTAGTATATAGCCATGAAGATAACCAATATAAATAACTGCTTACTGCCATAGTAGTACAGTAGGATACTACAGACCTGCCTGTATGTTAATTTTTTCTTAAGTTCAAAGAATATGAAAGAAAAAGTATAAACGACTTAAATATTGTGTAGGATTCGCGCTTGTTTCTGCAGCTAGATTCATCTGAGTAGCATCGTGTCAGTAAGTCTCGATAGTCGCAAATATCACAACGAAACCTTAAAATGTTTAAATGAATACCTGCTGGTTAGGGAACAGCAAGGTTACAGCCCGTAGAGACTGCAATCTACTTCTTCAACGTGCCGGTCATTCGCAAATAAAGGTCTCGGGTTCTTCATTATCTCTAGAACTTCTGCAGAAGTCATTTAATGATACGCCAAGTCTCTCTGCATGCTTACCTAAAAGAAGACTCTCCGTTATATGCCCCATCGTCATGGAAAACTATTTTTCTTTTAACGAGATAAGCTCTCTCGACCCTTTTTTGTTCAGTCACATAAAATATAGATGCACTTCAGAAAGATTACCAATTGGCCAAAGCAATTTGTTCTTAATCTTCGGACATTCAGTGAAGTTGACGTCCAAATTTAGACATTTGTTTGGGGTATGGGGTATTGATATTTTGGCTAGTCCGAAAAGACCCTGACAACCCAGATGCATGCCACCTATGCACCAATGCAGCTTTAAACTCAATAGTTACAACTCTGCTTTCGGGCAACTCCTATTGTGCTGTTGAAAGGAAATTTAAAGATGGTGTGTACCGTTGCGTTTCTGATTCGATGATTGGTCTCCAATGGCTGTCAAATATCGCCTTAAAACCGACGGAGGGGTGATGTGTGTCGATCCGCTTTTCATGGGTCAAGATTTTTCGCACGGTGAATATATGCATACTAATCAGGTCCTTTATACAATACCCTCGACGGTAATTCGCACTGTGGGATCCCCCTTTTGTGGATAGTGCAGCGGATGTCATAATAATTCTCTCCTTAAACGAAATACTTTCCGTACGTCGGTCACCAGTTTAGCTTCTTGGCTCCTATATGAGTATGCTGCAGTTTTGAAACCTGCTCCGAAATGTCTCTTCTTTTCATAGATTCTTAGAGCTCCTCAAACTGCTCATATCCACGTGTTTCTCTCCCCCACCGTAAATCCGACACCAAAAACCTTTAGTCTTTCGACACCTTTCCACTTATGGGGGTCAGGACCTTACAGGTGCATGCACGCAAGTTATGATCTTTCAATTCGTCATCAGATGCGCGTCCCTCACCAAATGTTTTTTATTGAAATTTTTATTTATGAGTACGCTTTGCTTTCGCAGTCGAGGGTTTGCTTTCGCACTTTAGCTTGCAACAAATGTTTGTTGGCTACCCAGAGCACATTTGGCGTGAGCCCGAAAGTTGTGAGCTGCTTTATCCATATGTGAAACCATCGTTTCTGGCCACTCTCAGGTTAGTGGCAGTTGAAAACTTTCCTCACATACGTGAACTGCTACATATCGCCCATCCATTTCCAGCCATTTTCACTTTCAGTTAAAAGCCCACATCTGCTTAAATTACCCGTCAATCAATGATCCAAGATCTTTAAAATAAAACACACTTTTTTATGCACTTTAACACAGACTGTTTCATTTTAATTTATTTTAAATCATTTTAATTCATTTACTCTAACTCCATTTATAATTATTTTTTAGTCTCTTACGATTTTAAGTCATAACATGAATTACCATCAGCAGCAGCAAAGTTATATAATTAATTCTCTAAAAGATACACTTATGTTCATAGTTTCAATTGTGTTTTGTTTTACAAAAAATAAAATAATTATTTAAATGCTTTGTAAGTGCTCATAATTACATACATATATCAGTTTATACATAACTAATTAACTCACAGCTTTAAGCTTTTAGAGAATAAGGCTTAAAAACACATACATATACGTGTATGTATGTTTGTAATTTCAGTGAAAGAAATGCACTTCACTCAGTCTCCTAGCAATTCAATGTTAAAAATAAATAATTAATACATTAAATTCAAGGAAATTCAATCAATAAATATACATATTTACTAGTAGAAATATAAATAAAGCCTAGGATTGCATACAGTACATTAAATGTATGTTTTACCTATATTAATATACTACATTATATATAAATCAATAAAACTATTTACTGTTATTTACATATGCAAATATCTAGTCTGTTCATTTAATGCGTTATAATATTATTATGCTAAATACCTTGCGTTAAATTTTTGTTGTTTTACCACAGAATATCTACTTGTTGACTTACTTGCTTTCATCTACTACATTATAAATAAATACATACATATGTATATGTGCACATATAGGGTTATACATTACGTGGTTTTAAAAATACAGGACCGTCTTTTGATATCTGTCAATTTGAACTGTCGAACCAAATATATTTTGTTTTAGCTAAAAATGGGGCAATTAGAAAATGGATCGCTTTTCGATGGCACAACGCGTTCAAATTGTTTAAACCTACTACAAAAAAAGTGATTCAAAAGCGTCCAACTACTCAAACAATTGGTAAACTTTTGAAGAAATTTTAAAATACTGAATCGGTTACAGATATTGTAGGGCCTGTGCATTCGTCGTTTCGCTCGTACCACTTCAGATATCGTTATTGTAAGTGAAAATGTAGCCAAGGAACTGAATTTATCTATTTTTTGACGTTCCCAAGAGTTGGTACCGTCATACGGCCCATTATGGCGTATTTTGCACTTGTACTTACACCACCGCAACGGCCGCAGTAGCCGAGTGTACCATGAACATCCAATAGTTATAGAAAACTTATTTAAATACTATAAAAAATTAAGTTGAATTTTATAATTGCGGTCGCCCCTCGGCGGGGAATGTCCGAATGTACTTCTTACATGAAAACCAAAAACTCCTCATGAAAAACAATCAGCTATTCGGAGGTGGCTTAGTATTTAGTCTAGGTCCTTCCATTTGTTGGAAAAACATCAAGACGCAAAACTACAAGTTGGAGTAGGAGCTCGGCCGGAATAATCACTTCAGCGGTTACAAAGCGTCAATATATATATATACTATATACTTACACCTCCATCTACAGGTTGGTTGAAAAGTATCTGCGCTAATCAAGTATTTGATAGCACTACCAGCTTCAAGTTGCTTTTCTCAAGTTGGTATTGTACATCTGTCATGAGAACACATGCGAAGTTATAAGTCATTCTGTCAATTCAATCCTTGTTTACCAGCGATTTGAAGTTGACGTGTCATAGTAAATTTTTAATATGAAAAAAATTAAATGTCCCGCGGTGATTAGATTCTTTGTTTTGAAAGGTTTAAAAGCTAAGAAATAATTTAAAAAAGAACTTTTACAGCGTACTGAAGCTGGTTGTCCAGCTCCAAAGCAGGTGAAGTCACAACGTTTAGCAAAGAAGGTTATGGCATCAGTTTAATGGGATACAAAAGGAATTTTGTTGATTGATTATGTGCAGAAAGCTAAAAGTAATCAACCCTGAATATTATTGCAGCTTTTAGATCAGCTAAATGAAAATATACGTGAGAAAATACCTGGTTTGCAGCACACAAAATTTACTTTTCATCAAGACAACGCACCTGCTCATAAAGGTGTTTTAACAATGAAAAAATTCAACGAATTAAAGTAAGAATTGCTTGAGCATCCACCATATTCACCAGATTTGGATCCCAATGAGTTTCAGAAACCTGAAACAATTCCTTCGTGGTGGAAAGCGTTATACGTCGAATGAAGAAGCTATTAGAGCCGTAGACGGGTATTTTGCAAAGCTTCCGGAAAAACATTATAGGGAAGGCATAAAATTATTGGAGGAGCAGTGGAATATATGTATTGAAGTCAAGGGAGATTAAAGTAAAAAAAATAACTTGCGTAAAAAAATAGTATTTTTTTCATTTTGAGCACACAGAATAACATCTTAGCACCGAAAGAAATTACTGTCTGGTGCGTTCTTTGGCTGGTAGAAGTGGTTAGACCATATTTCTTTCGAAGCGACAATCGGCGAGACGTTCACTGTCAATACAGACCATTGTGGTCGTATAATAACCGACTTTTTTCTGAATTTGAAGAACTCGGCTTGAATAATATGTGGTTTCAACAAGACTATGAGAAATTTCCCGGCAGCGTAATCTCTCGTCTTGGCGATGCCAATTGGACACTGAGGTTGTGAAATTTGCCACCGTTGGACTCCTTTTTGTATGGCCACGCAAAGGAACCAATTTATGCGGATAAACCTTTATCTATTGAGCATTTGAAAACTAACATTCGTCAAGTTTTGGTTGAGCTACCGCCCAATATGTGGCAAAAAGTGGTCGAAAAAATTAAAAAAAAATTTTAAAAAATTTTTAATGCATTTTACTTATATTTATTTTCGATGCCCACCTAATGGATAAACCTATATGTATATTCATTTATATATTTATCAATATTTGTAGTTAAAATTTAAAACCTTAATTGCATACATATTTACATTAGCACATAACCCTTGATATTCGATAACTAAATATTTTATTAACATAAACTAAATTAAGAGAGATCACAGCACCTTCGGGTTGTGGAGATGAAGTTAGCGGCAATAAATGTTTTTTGTAATTAAGAGTCACAAAATAGTGATCTTTGTTTAAGGAAGAATGTCGGAATTTATTAAGTCAGCATTAGCAGTTTTTAATAGAAAGGTTTTGTAAAAGATTTATGATCTTTTGCAAATTGACAACGGCGCAAACGCAGTCGATAGCACGATGAGCTGTACGAGTTACACGATGATATTGGCACAGTTCAGCGAATGAAAACACAGCGGCTGCGCTGGCTAGGTTATGGCTGTTATTATACAATATAAGCGCTGCCTACGCAGATGAAGAAGAAATGAGCAAAAGTCTTGAAGCCGGTACTGAGTTTTCCAAAATATCATGACGTCACTACGTGAAATCATGTTGTACTTAACTCCATAAACATTCGCTATGTTACTTCAAATCCAAAGTACAAAGTTAAAGGTCAAACACCGTCAGTGTTTCCTGAATCTTAAAAATCAAAGTTTTCTCAAAGCTCGTGGTGTATGATGTACTCTTTAATGAATTTTTGCAACCTATTGTATCTTTAAAACAGGATAAATATATATTTACTAAACCTCGAATTTCTAAATTTGACTTTAACTAAGAACTGTGCTGTAACCACTAGTTGGATGCTAGTTTGACGAAAGATAGAAAAATGTTATTAACATCACTTAACATAGGTATTCGGTCATTTGGATTTATCCCTTCATCAATTTTATCTTAGGTACTCAATGTAAAAAACAAATTTCATTAAAGATCTGTATAAAAAAGGGCCATGGTGCCGCAAATTTCGGAAAACAGAACTACTATACCGATTCTGTGGCTCGGCACAAAAAATTCGTTTGACAAGAAATGAACACGAAATAGAAATTTGGTTGAAGTGCCATTACGCCGAAAAGGTGGCTGCGACCACAATTGGTGTATCGAGTTTAGGCAAGTGTTGTTAGATCCATCCATAAGGATGTGAATTACTAGCATGTTATGCGATATCGTTCATGTTACTTGGTATACTAGACGCAATAGGAACTATCTCAACAAATGACATGGAGGTCATTCCTGATATTCGACAATTGGGTACAGGACCTTAATTGTAAGAGGAATGGCAGCTTGAAGAGAGATATAACACACCTCATACTAAACGTGCAGTACGAGAGTAAAAAGAAAATTTTTCGCAGGAGTAAGCAACTTTTCAGAGAAAAACGGTTAGAGAGCAAGGCCATCGATAACAGTGAAGATAGGCGCGGAGAGAACAAGAGCGGGGTTCTTCTGCGAACGTTTCAAAAATCAGTGCAACTTCCTACTCAACGACTTCAACTGTGCCTTCAATGCTGAAATTGTTTGCATTAATGAAGGTGACAAATGACTGTAACTTTAATAGGGAAATCTATTGATCTTACCGTGGTAGGCACTGTCAAATAACACAATTGAATGTCTTAACATAAAGTCCAAATGTCTGTTAGCACCTTAAATACCAAGTAAAAGACTAAGGAAGTTAAGCACAAGGAAAATCACGGCGGTACTAGGCCAGAAGGAAGTAGATGACAATGAATAGATGGAAGTTCTTGACCACGGTAATGACCGTATTAGATCCTTCAGTAACTTTAAATGTTGTAGAAAACAGTAGACCATAAAAGAACACTTCAGATCCTAAGATATTAAAAATCTTGGTGAAATAAAAACGGCAGAAAACATGTACAGAAGAGAATAAAACGTTGTAGTACTTGAGTGTCTGGCCTTCAGCTGATTGAGTTGTCTCAAATATATTACGAATCTCCCAGCTTCAACCTCACGGACGTGAGCACGCATGGTTGAAAGAAAGTTAAAGAATTTATAAAATCGAACGAACTTTTCGCAAATGTTAATTTGGAGTAAAAGAGGAGCAGAAAGAGTCTGATCAATAGCTTAGGTGCGGCTGATCGCTGTCAGGTCATCAACTTTATATTTCATCCAACCAACCAATTGAAACGTTCGGGCAATAACTTTTTAGAAATTGGCTAAAATTTGGAAAGCAAAAGATCGCATGAAACAAAGAAAGATAAGGCATATCTTTGGTAAAAGAAGCTTTGTTATGCTACTGTCTGTTAGTA
Source organism: Ceratitis rosa (assembly GCA_037013455.1). Lineage (NCBI taxonomy): Eukaryota > Metazoa > Arthropoda > Insecta > Diptera > Tephritidae > Ceratitis > Ceratitis rosa. The sequence goes on along the minus strand of JAWMAG010000006.1, from coordinate 28,587,702 downwards.
CGAAATGTTGAAAGACTGAGAAATTCTTATAGAAAATGCACAATGAGATTGCTTCCCCTTTCAACCAACAAAACAAATAGAAAAGCCAAGCGTTTGCTGAAAATCATAGCCTTTTACTAAATATATCTCTTAAACTTTGAAAATGACAAATTTATGATATGCAAAATTTTTACTTAAAGGATAAATTTAAATAGTTGAAAAAACTTTGAGCCATTTTCCCCTTCAAATTTGATGTTAAGAGTGATGATATGGTGAAAGATATGTGAATTAGCCTCAAGCACTAGCATTAAACTATCGTTAGATGTAATGTATTTCCAACAAAATATCGTGATTAAATAAATCACCTGTCACCTGTGATGAAATTCTAAATGAAATTACGGTACAAAAATCATTAAATATTTACAATTTTCATTGATTTATTTACCAAGTTGATAGTTTGAATATAGCTACATACACTATATATATACTAAATATATATTATGTGAGAAAAGATTTACAAACTTATTTCCATTGTCTGCCGCATTTTTTCTGTACTAAACCAAAATGAGAAGTTAAAGCAAAACGGAAATAAGTCACTTTTGACATTAAATTGTCTCAAATCTCAGCATTTAGTAATGAAATTTAATTACTTTTGATTTAGCACACGTCACATGAGTTTTTCGTGTGAAAATTAACTGCTGAGAATAATGAAATTGAGGGGTAAAGCCACTCTAGGATTTTGGAAAACGCAGTCCTAGAAATGATATGCAATTGGTTTTAAAGTGAAAAGAAAAAATATTTCAAATAGCTGAACTTTTTATTTTGTTGCAGCGCCTCACGAGCACTGAGTACAATGAAAACTTTAAAAGCGCTTTTCTCAAAATCACATTTTTCACACTGGGAGGACAGATTATTCCGACCCTATTGCATCGATTTATCTGAAATTTTGATGGTAGCTTCACAAATATATTTTTTCCGTTTTTTATTATTTCGTGCGTATTTTTTAGTCAAAAATCCATCTTTTTAAAAAAAGTGTGTCACTTTCACAAGAATTAGTTCAAAAATAAATCCGTATATACTTTCAAAGGCCATAGTTTGTAGATCATACAATTTCTGTTCTAGGTCTCTTTCTTTAGAAGAAGTTGGTCCTCCCGTGGACGCCTTTCGAAAAAACATGGATTAAATAAGGGACTTTTCTACCGCCATTTTGTAACAAAATAAAAATTAAAGAATATTTTTTTATACTTCAATATACGAGTATGTTCAATGAAATGGTTAAATAGAAATTTTATTCCTTTTCCCATATTCCTACAATAAATTTTTAAAAATGAGTCTATAGGTTGAAGAGTGACTTTACCGCTTAATTTATATTTTATTTCTCAATTACATATATGTATGTATTTCTTTCCACTTGTTTCAGTCAATAAATATTTTATTTCATGGTATGTAGATACGTATGTAAATATTTACAATATTTTCTAAATTAAACTACACTTGCTAGCTGCAATCAATCATTTGAATTTTCATTAATTTTCTACTTTTTTAAGCATTTGTTTTAAACAAATTAATTTATAGCTTTTCGTTTTTGTAGCAAATTTCATAAATTATCTTCAAATGCTGTTGTGTGTATTGTAATGTTGCGTATACGCCCAGGTGGCTCTGTTAAAATCAATGCAATGGGTTTCGTTATAGCTTGCATGCATATATATGCATATATTATATATGCATTTATGTCAATTTACTTACGAATAAATTTTATTATATTTTGCCTTTTTTGTCTTAACATGTCATGACATATTTTTTGTTTTTGTTTTCTTTTTTTTTTTGTTTTACTTTCATACTTACACATAAATTTTTGTTCATTTTTATTGACTTTCTTTTTATTGTGCATACTTGGAATTCATATATCATATATATGTATAGTATTTAGGTGTTTGTTGTAGTTATATTTATGAATTTTTTAATTTTTATTAATATTATTATAATTTATCCTATTTGCAATTTATGTTAATTTTGTGCTCATTATTAATTGACATATTATTATTAGTACTGTAACGCTGGCGAGCAGACCCCAAGTGCGCAGAGTAGTGTCCAAAGGATGCAGGCGCACAGCAGAGCCATGTACTGTGAAAAAAGTAGAATTATTAAAAAATGTATTAAAATATTTTATAAGCATATTTAAAAGGTTTAAAAATAGTTTATTACTATTAGCATAATTTAAAAATTATTTCTTAAACATTTAATGAAGGATTTTAAAGAGTCTACCCTCAAAAGGTACACATTAGGTGATTTTCTCGCTAATAAGTTGACTTTTAATAGCGGAGAAGTGGGTTTTCGGGCGCAATCTCTAATTCAATCTTCGCAGAAACCAGGAGCCGCATTTTTATTTAAATTTGCCAATAAAGGCACTCCACAGAGGAGAGTTTGTTCTCCTCTTCTTTAGTGCTAATATTGGTATAATAAAGATGAACCCATTCGTGTTCTATAAGGTCTGGTGTCCAAAGAGAGACTACGCTTTATTTTACAATGTTTCTTCGTTGGAAGCAAAAACGCAAGTCAGGCAGTTATCAATCCCTCATGATTTCAGTTTCGCCGATTTCCTTATGGTAGTTTTGATGTAAAAGAGGCTCCAAGTTGTCGAAGGCAAATTGTAAAAAAATGCCGATAAAATAATGGAAATCGTCGATCAGACGAGCATCATGCGAGAATTGTTTCGATTGCCCCGGAGCTAAACATTGGACAAAAAAAAACAGTTTGGAACCACTTGAAAATGGCTGAATACACAGGGAAGCTCGATGAAAATCTCATTAACCAAATTTCCATCTGGGAATTGCCGAATCGTAACAAGTTCGATCCATTTTTGAAGGGGATGGTGACTGGTAATCAAAATCGATTACTAACAGCAACGAAAATGGTAGTGGTGGATAGACATAGAGCAGACACAAACGGTCTCCAAATTGGTATTGACGGCAAGGAAATTTTTATTGTGGGTTTGGTGGTAATAGAAAGGAATCATCCACTATGAGCTGCTCTTCTATATCCAAACTCTTATTTTTGACCCGTATTGTTAGCCATTGAACCATATCAAGGAAAAATCGCTCAGAAGCGCCCAGTTTTGGCCAACCGGAAGGGGTGTGTATTTCATCAGGACAACGCCAGACCACGAACAACGAAAGTAACTCGCCAGAAGCTCCGGGGCTTGGTTTGTTTGTTTCCAATTGGAACAGGAAAGCCTTTGGAAGATTTATAATGACTGGCTATACAAAGGTGGACTTAGACCTAGATATTATCCTTCAAAGTCACTATATGGTGGCCGGCTCTAGACAAAACTACTAACCGGAGCAAACTGGACAAAATTCAGTGGACGGCCGCCAGACTCATTATTTAAGGGCTGACTTTTCCTCAATCTTCTCCCGTCTGACCAGCATGGGAAACTTCGTGCGAGCTGCTAAATGCCAATCATTCATGGCAAAACCACAATACATCACTTTTAAAAATACTCTACACTATTATTGGCAGAGTAGGACTACATCATCACAGTTTTCTGTTTTGAGAGCTCTTGCTTTGTGAAAATCGCTGAGAAGAGAAAAAAGAATATCTCTACTAATATTTATTTTGAGATTTTATATTGTAAAATTTTGAGTTCTGATTCGAAAACGAAAAATAATGCTTTGAGTGAAAACAAAATTTATCTCAGCAGTTTGGCCCTATGAACATTTCTATCATGATTGCAGCATCCTAATGAATAAACATATATCAAATATCAAAGCCACAAAGCTCAAAAATTGATTGCAAAAGGAAGTGATACCGCAAAGTAAAAGATTTAACTGACTTTTATAAGATATCCACGTAGGAGTGCCTTTGACTCCGGATGTGCATCAAGTTGAAGACAACGTCAGCATTTCTAGTTTTGAGCAATCAACTGCGGTTCCGCCAAGCAGCTGCTAACAGTGACACCACCGCCAATACCTATAATAACGAAAGCCAACATTGGTATAATGCAGGCAGCAGCTGGACGCAATGGTCAATATGGTAGAATGTCGAGCTTGAGCTCATAAGGGCAACTAAATGAATGACGAAGCGACCGCAGCGAGTCTGCCTCACTCAGCAATGCAATTCACGTAGCATGGCCTTCACTGGCTGGCTGATGATGTCGGCGAACGAGCAGAATGCACCATGCACCATACACCATGAAAATATTATACGAGCCCGTATGTGCTTGCAGAGCTGATCAATGATGGTCGCATTGAAATTCAAGTCAACGTCGACGGCGAGTGAAAAACAAAGAGACAGAAGATTACGAAGAAATTGCAGAGGGTCAAAACGACAGACGGCGCTGAGCAAAAACTGCAGTGGCTCGCATGTTCGTCGAATGCAATTTTGGTGAAATTGTGGTGCATTAAATTGAATTTTGTGGACGCGAAGAGTTAATGCACTTTCACCATGCGCTGCTTGAAATGGAATTGAACGGAAAGCCGAAACGTTGTAGGTTGCAGAGTTTGTTGTTTTTTTTTTGTTTTTCATTTCTCTTTTGCTTGAAAATAACTGTGCACAAATTAAGTGTCACTCATACACACCAGCTTTGTGGGATTGGTTTTATGTGGTTTGCGCGCCAGACGTTCAAGAAACCTCTGAAGACTACAATAAGGGCAGAAGGATGAAGCAAAGGACTCAAGTTTAAGTTTGCAGACAGAGTCTTGCAAATCTTTGCAGCTGGCTCTCAAATTTGAATGCAGGAGTGAAAAATGCAGTTTATTATACCCGACCAGAAAGAAAACGATTACTCAAACTAACTAACCACTGCAGCACATTCCGAGAAATACAATAAAAGAAGAATAGAAATCTTTTGTAGATCGCCAAACAGTCATGCAGGCCTTACTTTCATGCGATACGAAGTATCGAGGAAAACGAAACGACACTCGGAGTGATTGCAATTCCCTGCCGAGGGGAATTTTATTTAGAGGTACTTCAAGAATATAAAATAAAAGAAAGGAGTGGTGGAAGAGCTGTGGGGAATCATTAGAAGGCCTGGCATTTTACGAAACAAATGTCCAGTCCTCCGGAGATCGTAGAAAGTAATTACCCTCCCCGATATCGTAACGAAAGAGAAACTATATTGTGAACTGTTAGAACCTCAGGTACAGATATTATTTATTTAATGCTGGTACCATACCTGATGACAAAATATGAACGATGCGATGTGTATACTATTTGGAGAGAAATGAGTGTCACAATCATATGGCCAGGCCGTAAAAGAAAGTACCCTTTAGTCGAAGGAATACAGGCCAATACGCTTAACCGCATTCTTTCTGAAGATACTCGAGAAGTTAACATGGATCAAAGGCGCAGCACGGCTATTCGATGGGTATATCCACTGATACTTCCTTCATTAATCCTAAATATAGAAAAGCCTGAAGTGCATAAGGAATCGACCGAGAGATATTTCAGCACAGAAGTGCTTCATTTAACAATGTATCTAATAAGTCCATGGTTCAAAATCTGCAGAGCTTGCCATCCTATTAATATATTTATATTTACTAAGCTGCTGGTGGAAGTGAAACGAAGCTAGACCACTCTGGCTAGCACATAGGAGGCTTCTTCAGGGGGCCTACTGTCATCATTCCTGTGGTCACCTAAGCTAATTGCTAATGAAGCCGACATAGCTGTACTAGTCACGGACAAGTTCCTAGACATAATTAGTTACGTGATGGAGGTCTGTAGGTCATCTACTGATGGGCGATATTGGCCAACTTAAAGGTAAACGTCGAAAAAACGTACTTTTAACAAGTTGCTCAATGTCAAGGAGGAGGTGATATAGACTTTATACCCTTTACAAATGCAAAATGACTCCGTATGACAGTAGCGACAAGAAACATGCCGACTGCACTGGAGCTTTTTATCAACCTACTTACAAGCGGCATTGCAGTAGAAAGCTATGCAGCGGAATCAATAAAGTTCCAGGTTCCAGGCAAGAGCATTGAGGGAAACGCAATAGTTAACGAGATTGGCAAAAGTTCCTTTCATCTAGCTACCGATCCGGGAAAAGAAATAAGAAATCGCTAAAAAAATACAGTGCATAACGAAATTACAGAAGTGGTAGAGAGACGAATCAGGTTGAAATGGATTGCCTTAACGACTTGCAAGATTGTCAAGATCATGTGTAATGGCAACGGAGGAACCCACGGCCGATTTCTGCTCAAGGACTGCAAAACTCCTGCTGATCTAAGGACAGCAAGCGGGATTGGATATTGGTTAAGCCAGGACTCAAACCCATAGTATCACGCTCGGCCATTGCAGCCGTGGATACTTCCATAATTAGTGACATTACTGAGAGGTTTTTAAGCGAATTATATTCATAGTTGGCATAAAATACTAGAGAACTGATGATTTTCGCAAATATAACCAAAATATTTTAATATTTTTTTCACATAGCGATACAAGGTGATACTAAATTGAATTGACTTTAGAAGCGAATACTCACCAGAAACTGTGGTACCGAGATATACTCAAAAATTAGATACAATTTTAATTTTTAAATAAAATTTTAATTTTTGGAGAACTATATTAAATAATATTATTCGCCTATTTTGATATTGTCGCCTTTAAGATAATTCCCATTACAGATTCTGCATTTGTGTCAGCTCTTTTTTTAAATACCCGAAACTATGGCTGTAAGGCGCAGCCGCAAAAGCCGAGTGGTAAGCGTGGCATACTGACGTTCGAAAGACAGTACAACCAACATACAAAATTAATTTTTCAGCCGAGTGTACTTCTGACGTGAAATAAAAGCTCCTCTAAAAACCTGTAAGTTCCTAAATTTGTTGGGAAACATCTTAACGTGCAAATCAAAAGAGGAGCTCAGCCGAAAATCACTTCAGCGATATAGCCACTGTCCTTCAAGACTATCTGTAAATTTTTGAATGGAAAAAAGTCAGCCAAAGTCATGTCTGAGAATATGGAGGTCATTATTTTTAGTCCAAATTCACGCTATGTCATGACTCCGAGAAAAGCCAAAACCTCCAGCAACTTCTCGAATTTGTGATACAGCGATCGTTCGGAAACCCAGCTGAGTATATAGTAAATGAAGTAACCGTTGTCTGAAAACGAACTCCCAGAAAAGTATTGCATCATTGCAGATAATACATATTACGAATGGATAATACTATTTACTGTGCTGTGATAAACCAAAAATCAATGGTTTGTATAAGTATATAAATTTTTTCATTTACTAATTCCTTCTAACGGCACTGCAAAACCAACAAAATAAAAAAAATTTGGAAATAAATTATACCAAGTTGGTCTCCTATTTGTCTACAGTAACATTTATCTAGTAACCTCCAAGGGAAACCTCGCCTGAAACCGTTAAAAATACAATACCTTAAATTATAACAGTAGAAACGAGTTTCTATCGCTTCTTTTTTGCCTGTGCTTGCCGACAGTCAAACGAAGCCAAATCCACTTAAATATAAATTAAAGCAATAAAATAAAAAAAAAACTTAAAAAAAAAATTAATAAAACTTCGTTAAAGCAATATTTAATTTGCTTACAGTAAACTACTTTTAATAGTTTGAAATTCGTATTTTTATTTGTTCTTTTTTTTTTTTTTTTTTTGTAACCCAACTCACCCAACAGCATTGCCTCTCGGTTGTCAATAATGCCACGCCGCCGCTGCAGTACGCTCTCCTTGTCGCCACTCCATAGCACTGGCGATATGCTTGCCACGCATTTAACGCGCATCACACCGTCCCGAAAGTGACGTCCATCAACTGTCAACTCAAGGCCGAGCATTGACGTTATGAGGCCATGTTTGTGTACGGTGTCATTGTAGGCTATCAGATAGCTATCGTCATCCACCTGGAATGCATAGAACATTGTGCAAACACACATAAGTGCTTACAAACAGGTATGGGTATAGTATATACAACGTATAATAGAGGCAAGTTAAAAGAAACCTGTGAATGTGTATATAGGGATATAAGCAAAGCAGGACATGTGGCAACAAAAGTGTATGTTGAAAAGAAGAACTAAAGCTGTGTGTATAAGTGTTTTTCGAAATTTGCATTCGCAATAGCTTTGCAATGCCAATATTAAAATAGCCAGACCGATGACTGATCGAACGTTGGCCAAGGTATAAATTATTAGCGAGAGCATACACGTATATGTGAGCCTGAGCAGCAAATAGCTGGTTGAACGAATGATAGGCAGTTGCATTTTATGGTATATGTAAAGCGGTATGTACTTCACTCTTTTGGCCAACACAAGTGATTTTTGTTTGTAACTAAGCTCGTCTAACATGCTAATGCCCAACGGAAAGCACTTAAGTATGCAAGGAAGGGAAGATACAGTTGCCATGACTTTAAAAAATCATATGTACACGTATGTCAGTTTCAGTTTGTGATTTTCTGTTTTTGAGTGAAAGTGGTCTCCCATGTGACAGTTGTCGTAAATTATTGGCAATTGAGCAAGGCTTTCGTATACATTTGGCAAAAAAAAATGGCTCAAGTACAGACAATTTTTGAGTTAGGCAACCAAAAGTTAATTCTGTGATTATTTATGAGGCTAAATCCGAATCTTCATTCCGATTTTAAGACCAATTCTAGTTCCTGATAAAGTCAACTACTTGATTTTATATCATTTTTGACAATTAATGGTAATTTCATTCAGTTACAAGTAACAAATCAGAAATGAAGAGAAGTGAAACTGAGTCAATAGTTTGGCAGCGGCTCCATGTAATAGAGTCGAACAGCAGTCGTTCATCATGCTTTGTCACAAACTCCTTGGTATCGTATTTCGAAATGGGCCAAATCTTAATGGCCGCTCTTCTTGTTCGTCACTCTTACCGTCCAAGTTTTAGCGGAAAGAATTGAGATGTTGATAAATGCAGCAAAATTATTTATAGGGACCTTCTAACTCGAATCTTTCGACCCCTTTTCAAAAAATTGCCAGTTACTATTGGAAAATAAACTTAGTTAGATAGAGTCTGATTTATGTATTTAAAGATGTCGTGAGCTAGTCCAGAATATCGCTATGCTTTTGGTCTCAATATTTGGGATGTGTTTCATCAATTTTTGGTGGGACTTTGGTACTCGTTAAGGGAACCATGGACATTTAAGAAGGTTGACTAATGTTACCTGTTAAACAAACAGACTTGGATCGCCGTAAGGGTGACAGATAAAAATCGGATTAACCGCCCCTAGGTGTATAGAACCGGCTATCGGTGACTGCTCTCCGTTGGACCCGAAGAGATGTGCGAGCTATTGTTGCCGACATTTCACACTGCACCCTTCGGTTGACAAATTGAAACTACGAGTAACCTGCCGCACGCAGAAACTGGCGAACACCTGCAAAACGCTTGATTTCTCAAGGGAGGAGGTTCATGGAGTCATCGGAAAGGTGAAAGCCGCCAAGTCCATCGGCCTCGACGGAGTAAGTATGCGGATGATAAACAATCTAGGACCAGTGGGAGCAGAGTTCCTCACCAAAGCCCTCAATGTGTCTTTGGCCACCCTAAAAATATCCGATTTGTGGAAAATGGGCCGGGGAACCCCGTCTTCCTTCATTAGTAGCGAAGACTCCAGAAGCCACAATGCTTCCAACTGTTGCACACCATCTCAGTCCAGCAGCACATCAACATGGCTTCCGTAAAATCCACAGAACCATAACAGCACTTAACTCCATAAACACGCAGATAGTCAATGGCCTCAATCAAAATCGGCCTTGTACGCGAATTGTCATAGTAGCATTGGATCTATCAAAAGCGTTTGACACTGTCAGCCATTCAGTGCTACTATCGGTCGTTGAGGTATCCTCATTGCCACCGGGGTTGAAGAGATGCATAATAGGTAATCATCAGCAGAACTTCAAGGTCAAACATCGAAACTCAGGAAAATTAAAAAAGGTGCCATCCCCCCATTACTGTTTAACTTCTATATCTCGTAGCTTCCTTCTCCACCAGAAGGGGTTTCCTTGACTTCATTTGCCGATGATTGCTCGATATTGGCATCGGGTCGGGATGTTGATGATCTTTGTTCGAAAGTAAGGGCTATCTCGATGGCCAAACCCACTTCTTTACTTCAAGACAAGTACTTCCTTGGCTACCCCACCACAAACAACCCAAAGTTACTGGGAGTCACGTTCAACAGCCTGCACAGCTTCAATCCGTATACGACCACAATTGCCTCACAACTCCAGAGCCGTAACCAAATCATCCAAGCACCTGGGGAAAAAACAAAGCAATTTTACTGGCAACTTACAAAGCAATTGGCCGGCCGATCGTTAATTATGCTGCACGGATCTGGGCATCGGGAACAAACGAGACTCTGTTGAAGAAGCTACACTTGGAAAAACACCGCCCTTAGGATCAGGACGGGAAACCTTCCGATGTCGCCTTAGCATCATTTGCGCAGCGAAGCAACTATACTACGAATTGGGGAGCACTCCAACATCCATCTAATACAGGCTGAACATCCGCTCAGACACATCAGAAAAGGAGTAGTAGAGTTAAAGTACACAATCCAGCAACTTGTGCGACAAACGCTGTACAGGACGACGTACAGACAGACACTAAAAGCCATTCAACAGGAGTCAGTCAACACTCAAAAACTCCCTCGCTGTAAATGGTGTATTGAGATTCAAATCACCAGACGAAGAGGTCGAGCTGCCTTGAGAGACCCGCGCAAAACTTACGCAACTTTCGTTTGGATATTGTAGCAGGTTAAACTTTACCTATCCAAATTCGACCCCGACATACCCAATGTCAGGATGACATTTTATCGAATTTTCATTAGCCTTTTAAGCTTTTGCTGATCTTAGCATCAGTAAGTTATGCTTCCAAACATGACCCTTGCTAGTAGAATAAGTACATTTTCCATGGAAGACATTTTTTAATTCTTTAGGTGAGAACAATTCCTAATTAAAAATTTATTCTCTTCTACTGCTTTTAAAAATCTTTCAAAGAAAAAATCTGGGATAAAAAGAAATTTACATAAAGTAATTCTACTAAATTACACTAAATACGTTTTTGCCGCAACAATACGAAACTGAAGCAACTATTTTTTTTTTTTTTTTTTTTTTTTTTGTCAACAATTTCAAATTGAAATCTCTGCTGCTCTGCTCACTCATTCATCTTTGAAGTCAAACCAACCAACAAAAGCTAAAATACATATATAATTTCACTTTCCATCGGAGTATGAGTGCTACAGTTAATTCCATCACCGCTCGCTCAGTCAACGTTTACTCATCTGCCTTACTATTCAGAGAATTTGTCTTGCTTTGTCAGCACAGTGAACTGACACAAAGCAATTTCATGCAACGACTCTGTGACTGAGTGCCACGTTGACATCGGCATAACCACAGACCGCAGCAACCTTTGCCAGCAACTAACAAAATATGGCAAGGCATAAGTAACTGCTAAACTACACAGCAGTTTCTAGTTTTGTTGATAGACGCCTTTTTCGGGTTATTTTTCATTACACAATCTACATACATACACGTACATATGTAGCTGTATATAAATATTTTATTTTTATTTTTTGTTGTTATTATTTTTTTTTATAAATTTTCTTTTGTACGCAGTTACTTTTCACCAGTTCGCCCAGCATGCAAAGCAGCTGGAATATTTTTTTTTTTGTTTATTTATTTATTTTTTTTTTTTTAATGGAAATAAATACTTTAGAGCTTTATGGAAGTGTCGGCACTCCTCAGGTTTCTTTCTGTCGGGTGTTAAATACTTCTAGAGATTTTATTTATTTTATTTATTTTCAAAAATTGGAAGCGTGTTTGTGCCGGACTTAAGCTACTTATGCTGCTTGGGAATTTTAAATTGCGCAAAAGTGAAAATTGTGTGAAAAAGTTAGATAATATACATATATATAGTTGTATTATCAAATACAGGATAAATGGAAGACATCGCAGTGCAACTCCTCGAACAGGAGTTTAGGTAGGTAGATCAGAGTGGTTGCATCGACACACTTAACCAATATAAGCCCATTGGGATACCATTACAAATTGTCTATGACTTTACGCTTCCTTCTCCATTTATTTATTTAGGTTGCTTACTTTAATTTGTTCTTAATGGTATCCATACAAGCGACTCTAAAATGCCAAAGTGTGATTGTGTAAAGAGCAGGTCGATCGCTTAACAAGCCATAAATCGTCATATTCAATAGTGGGAATTTCGCCCACATACCGTCTTGTAAGGCCATTTGCCTTCAGGATCTCAATTATCTTAGTCTTCACTGAATGTTTTCCTGGCCTAGTTTGACCAAATTTGCCACGACATATGGCAGCTCGAATTTTATTCTTACCTGAGCTCAACCTGTCTGTGAATGTATTTCTTTAGTAACAGTTTGCTTGTGTCTAACGACATACCAGTGCGGAGGAATAGATATGCTTAGTCATACCTTTCCTACACAGTTCGACTGCGTGCTAAAGTCTTTGCAGCCAGAGATCCAAACGAGGGATAGTTGGGATAGTTGGTTCTGTTGCTGAAGATACGAGTATAATCGACAGTCCAATATGATTTCAGAGCTTATCGTGATCTAGCCTAGATATTTTGCAGCTGCCCGACTGTCACCGGCGTTGAAGATGTCTCTTCCTGAGTATGCATACATTTGCAAATGCATTAAATAAGAGTTTTAAGAAAGCATTATGCCAGAAAATACTTATTCCATTCCACCATTCTGCTCTGCCGGGGATCAGGGTCATATCTTTGGGGAGGGTCCTGCTGACTGGGTGAAATGTAAAACTCTCTACTATTCTGGATTGTATTGATGGTTTGCAGCTCCGTTTCTTTTCCCTTGATCCCTTGCAGTTTCGACTGACACTTCTTTAACAAACCTCAATAAACCCACTAAAATATGTACCAAGCGCTAAAAAAAAGGGTAACATAAACCGTAAAGTGTAAAAGCCTTAATCCAAATCTTGGAAAAAATCTGTGAAAAGAGAATCGACACCCATTACCCCTTTGCTGATTGATACTGACATCATAGGCCTTAACAACCGCGCCGTTAATTCTGCTTTCTCCAAGCTTGACAAAGAAGCGAAGCATATTGGTCTGATGGCGAACGAGGGCAAGACAAAATATCTCCAGTTATCAAGAAAACACTGAGCGCACTCAACTCTTGGCTCCCATGTAACTGTTGGCAGTCACAACTCCGAAGTCGTAGATAATTTCGTCCATCTGGGAACCACTATTAATACCGAGAACAATGTCAGCCTTGAAATCCAACGCAGAATCACTCCTACCAAAAGGTGACACTTTGGACTGTGTAAGCAATTGAAAAGTAAAGTCCTCCCGACGAACAAAGACCAAACATTCATAATATATGGTGCAAAGATATGGACAATGACAGCCTGGGATCTACGCAAATCTACAAGTTGCGAACGGGGTGCTACGCAGCCACCATTTACATAATTCATCGAATGAAGAGACAGGCGTTACGTTGGCTGGATAATGTGGTCCGAACGGTTCCTGACTGAAGCTCAACTAATTACACGGGAGTATTATTCACTTGTTACTTTAGAAGAACATCTCAGATCCAATTTATACAATATTATTAAATATTATTAATAGAAGGATGATGAGTTATGCGCTTTGAAATTTTTCTCTGCCTCGCACACAATGGTTTAATGATTTTTTTTTAATAATGCGGTCTCCAAGCTTTTTTATCACCAAATCTATTCATTTTTTCTTTCTTTTGTTTCATTTCTCAACCGCAATATTTGACATCTTAATCTCCCATTCGACAGTACTCTAACTGTCATCAGCATCTTAGAAATTAGCAATAGCGAGTGCACACACACACACCCCCACACTAAAATAGAGCACAGTAGACGCCAATCCTCCGACAGGCAACGACGACGCAAAGACAATTTGTTTCATAAATATTTAAACAGTAAAGTACCGCAATGGGTTTTCAGCAATTTTCCAGACATTTTAGCATCAAAACAAGACATTGGCAGGATGTATATATACGAGTATATATATATATATAATATATATATACTGTAACACTCTAAAACTAACAATTTGACCTCAGCGCAGCGTGATGTGCAAGGAGAGACTACCAGAAGGATGCACGGCTGGAGCAGGCGTCAAACCAAGCAACGCGGTGATAATCTACTAAGAGTTAGTTTATTTTTCTTTTGGTTTGAATTTCTTGTCGTTCCTTCAGTGCTGCTGTGGATTTGTTTGCGCTGTATAGTTGTTATTGCTGTTTGAACGATTGCACTGGCACAGTGTGCCATGTAGACTTTTAGTGTGAAGGTTTTTAGTCGCATTCGTTGAATTTAAATATATTTTCGCGGAAGTGCTCGAGCCAGTCCTAAGTCTTGCTTTCATTTATAAACAATTATGTATACTATTATGTTACTTATATTATATAATATAGAGTATAATGTTCTGCATATGTTCCTAAATTTTCAGAGCATACTAGTAGATGCTCAGTGAGGAAGATAAAAAACAAAACACTTTTTATTCAGTTTCTGCTCATTATTTAAGTGGCAGAAAATATAAATCATTTGAGAACTCTCTCTCTAATAGAAAGCAGTGCGTAAAGAAGAAAATTATGTTGCCTACATTCCGGCGTAAAACTAAATTTGTTCACACATAGTGCCTTAGCTGAAATAGGTTTCTGACCTACTTTACTTTTTTAAATATCATTTAATTTTTTAAGTCCTATTCATGAAAATTCAAATTTCAGGCCCTTAGATACTTTTTTGCCATAAATTTGAAAAATCGATCCTATATATATATATATGCCGTAGTGATACGATCTGAACGGTTTTGACAAATGATCGTTTAAATGTTCTAGTGCTAGTTGGTTGAAATAACTTAAAAACTGAGAGACTAGTTTACCTACAAGCAGACGCTCAGATGGACATGACTGAATCAACTCAACTGCTCATTCTGATTCGATTGGTAAAAATTTTGACGGGTCTACTACTCTACTTCTTCCGGTACTAATACACTTCGGATCACAGTTAATGAACCATAAAAACAGAATGTGCTTGTAGACCACACACCAGAATGAATGAGTCATTTACAGGTAGTGGGTAATTTCAATTGTTAAGCCAAGCTCCTTCTCCGCCAGATCTTTCCATCTTATTGAAGGTTTTGCTCTTTCTCTGCTTCGATCACATGGTAATGAATCGAAAACTTTCAAACCTCAAATATTCTTAACCATCCGGACCAGCCAGTGTAACAACAGCGATTCGTCAGCCAATGTCACATATCCCGTCAGCTCATCGTTCCATCAACTGCGAAATTCACCGTTGCCTATACCCAAACGACCATAAATATTACAGCTCTTAACGGTAACTCATCATATGTTGTTGTTGTCTTTGCTTCAGCACCATATAGCAGGATGGAAAACATGACTGTTTTGAAAAGTTTGGTCTTTGTTCATTGAGAAAGAGCTTTACTTTTAAATTACCTACTCAGTCCAAAGTAGCAGTTGTTGGCAATAATGATTCTGCGTAGGATTACTAGATTCCGATAATACTTGTACCCATCTAGAGGAAATTATGTAAAACTTCAAAGTTATCAACTGTCAATAATGACATTGGCGTACGCCAGCTGCTGTACGCTCTTATAGAAGATTATACCTTCTCAATTGAACTCTGTAGCCGGTACTACTTTCTCCAACAATCAATTAGAAAAGCCACGTTTAAGGAATCACTTTGTCTGAAACCTCGTTTGGTATCGAACAGCTCGGAGAGGACCTTCGTGATCTGAATGGTGCTCTTGATGTTGCTTAACGTCAGTTTATAAATATATCCGTACAAGTTTTGTCGGGATACTGCTTTAAAATCGACGAAGAAGTAGTGGGTATCCCGCCATTCACGGGTATTTTCTTTGGCGCATGGTGAATATCTGGTGAATGTCCCAGATCTAAAGCCCCACTGATATGGTCCCAATCAGTTTGTTGACAGTGGACTTTAATCTTTCTTACCTTACATTCGTAAGGACCTTATATGTAATATTGAGGAGGCTTATCCCATGGTTATTGGAGCAGACTGTGCGGTCTCCCTTTTTTTTGTGCATTTGACAGAGCACGCTTAGGCTTCAATCGTCAGTCATGCTACCACCCGAACATATTCTGCAAAGAAACTAATGCATGCACCTTAGTACCTTAGTAGTTCTTCGCCGTTGCATTTAAATTTATTTATTTCATATTATTTGGATTTGAACAGATTATTTGAAGTGCTCAGCTGGCAATCGACCCCATCTATTGTTTTTAGGCGGACAATTGATTTTCGAACATTTTCAGAGACGAGTAATGAAATAGCTGTTCCATCATTGGCGATCGGCGGCTCACCATCTCCTTTTCTGCTATTAGTTTTATATTTATTTTTTTTTAAGTTTCTGTTGCATAGACAATCTTTACTAAGCCCATGATTGATTCGTTGTTAAAAAATATTTGTGTGGAACTCGTCTTAATGGTGTTATAATGAAAACATGGCAACTCTAGATAAGTATTTTAATAGATAGCTATAGATATAGTTTTAAAAATTTAAAAACAGATTATTTTCTTGTCACTTTGCAATTAGAGAGAAAATTTCCCAAAATATTGCTTGTTTCTCAAATTGAATGAGGTGGCAACTCCGCTTAGGTATATAGTGACAACAGTGTTAAATATCTCATATGCTTTTCCTTCGGTACACATTCGCCTAATAAATTATTAATATTGCACATCACAGAATCACAGAATTTTTGTCATGAAATAGGTGACAACTCTGTTCCAAAATATGTTTGGGTCAATTTTTTTTCAAAAACCTCTGAAATAGTTGTAATCGCTGTGAGCTGAAGTATCGGTTATTGATTAATTTTCATTGAAAATATGGAGGTGACGGCTTTTTCGTTTGGTTTTCCGATGGCAACTCTGTTCTCATATATTTCTTCCAAAAAACTTTCATATGCTAAGTATTATGTAATACTTAATCCCTTAATAATTGGGGCTTTTCAACCGCTGAAGCGATTTTCGGCCGTTCTCCTTCTTGATGTTTTTCCAACAAATGGAGATGGATTGGTATGAGAAGTTTTTTATTTCATATGAGAATTACACTCGGAGAGCTTTAAAAAATAAATTTTCTTTAATTTTGAAAGTTGGCCGAACAAGGACTCCAACACTACCAATCCAAATATTTGTATATGTACGCAATGCTACCCACTCGGCTACTGAGGTCGCCAATCAGCCCTTTCTTTTCCAGTTGGGTGGAAAATAATTCGAAAATATCATATACATCATGGAAAAACTCTTTGGGTTTTGTATAGCTATACTGAAAATTAAGTAATGCGCGTCCATCTAGGGATTTAGGAAATTAAAAATATGAAAATAAATCGTGTTTAAAAAACTGTTTACAAACATACATATATACGATACAGATATATGCATACGTGTATACAAACATTTGTCTTTGCATATTTACAGCTGTGCACTTTTCCCCAAAGCCAAACGTAAACTGTATACCATCGTCTTGGCGAAAGAGAAATTTTGCTAAGCAACAAATGTGTGTCTGGTTGCTTTTGTGGCAGCTCCAAGATGCACTCAACAAAATGAAAATTTGCTACAATTCGTATTCATGCTACATTCGGTTGCACGCATACATGCATTCAGCATATTTATAGTACACATACCTATACGAGTACGAGTAATATAGGTATGAATGTGTGCTTTTATATATGTGTGCTTAAAGAGTAAATAAAATTTCACTGTTCAAAGAAAATTGGTATACAGAAGCATTTGCTTACGAACACTCGTACATCTACTCGTACCTATGTATGTGTGACGCTATGTATGCAACGCAAATAAAACCTGGGCAAATCGCTCTATACAAACATTCAAATACCATATATATAAAGATATCTATTTGCAGTCAAATTGTGTTGAGTGTTTTGCCGTTTGCGGTATACCGCCATTATTGAAAGGCATATTGTGTAATAACGGTTGTGCAGCTCTGACTTACGTAATATTATCCATTGTATGGGCATAAAGCAGCGAGTCTAACGGAATGCATGCCCGAAGTGTTGTTTTTACTTAAAGAATTTCCACTTTTGGTAGCGATATCGTGCAAATGCGCAAATCTTTCTCCATATACAGTGGAGGCCAAAAGAAATGTACAGATCGACTACACGTTTCGACCGGATTTTCTTGAATGAAATAATATTTCTCCTCCTTGTTTAACACACAAGAATCTTCATATCGAAACGTAGCGTATTTTTATCCGGTCAAGGACTGTCACTCATGCAATATTCCCCCAAACCAATTTGCCGAATATCTTTGTGGATACTACAACAACCACAACTGAAAGTTCCTTGTGTGTGAGGTTAAAGGATCCGAAAACATTTGTACGCGATTGCTCCGTGCTGTTTAACGTTACAAAGTTTCGGGTAGAAAAGTGAAACAATACGAATTGGCGAACTTGAGGTCCCATCGGAGATCATGGAGCAAATGTGGCACTACTCGACTATGAAGAAGTTCGAACAACAATCGCCTGCCTGAGAAACAACAAAGCATGAAACATAATCCGACTAAAGCACGCCCGACGAAAGGTACTTACCCTCAGAGTCTGCGCTAAATAATGTGGAATAAGTCTCCTATATATCGCATGTCTTAACGTGTTGAATGAAAGACTAAAACCCCCCAACGAACTGATTAAACTTTATTAGTGTGTCTTCAGCACTAACAAATCTACAATTGACCACATACTCACCACACGACAAATCTTGGAAAAGACCCGTGACCTTACCCCTTCGTTGAAAATATCGGCTGAAGAAGGATTGGCTTACAGAAGAAACTAAAAGCGGACCATTTAGTTCGGCTATAATCTCGTCGGGCTGCCTATGCCCATAAAAAAGAAGAATTCTTTGAGAGTCCATCAAAGTAATTGATTTAGTAAGGAAAATTTTCAAATGGGTGCATAACAATCAGACATTTTGTGGTTTACCAAGTAATCTCCGCTCCACATAATCTGACCTAATAAAATATTTAAGTAAAAATAACTCCCTCCCGCAAAAAGCAAATTTCGTTGAAATATTTCATTCATAAAATCACGAAAATAGACACTTCTTCATAAAGTACGCTCAAGCTGATCCAACAGAAACTAATTCCCTAGAAATTAAGACTTTGCTTAAGTATTTTTATTACTATAAAAAATAAGTACAACTACTCTGGGGACATACCTATGAGTACCCTTACATAGATATTTGGCTTCAAATGTGCAAATCCCATGAACGGCATGTACAAATGGGAAACCTAAATATTGCATGTGAGCCAAACACCCAGTACATAACCTACAAAATAATTTATTATCGCCAAGTTTGTGTTTATACGGGTGTGAGACCTTTACTTACGTGTAAAGAAACTAGAAATTTTGTACTGCTTTTCCCATACATATAAATATATGTATGTACATTTATACATATGTATTTTTGGGAACATGCGAACAGTTAAATGATGGCAAGCTTCACTCGTTTATCTGCATGAATGCCTATCAACTTAAAATTTCTCTAAACCATAGGGTCGAGAAGCCAACCCGAACAAAACAAACGGGGATTGCTGGTACATACACAACTGAATGTGAATGGTTGAAGGAAAATAAGTAAACGAAATGGATCGACTTCAATTTCGCTTTAGCAAATTTAGTTAGTCAGACATGCAAATGGGCGCCTATCAGCAGGAATTCAAATGAGTAAATCGTGCTCACGAGAGAGTTGGTTTGCAAATGAATACGTGTACGTATTTATATAAATATTCGAATAGGCAACGAGTTTTTTTTGATTTTTTTCTTTATGCATATGAATATGTCAGTTTGCAGTTCTAAATGAGTTTTGGGTTGCTAAAACTAATATGTAAATAGTGAAATGTGTTTAAACGTAGTCATTGATTTTGGGAAACTGAGCACTTATGCAGGTATAAACTTATGAAAATATCGTTTTATTTCCTGAGAGTGAATAAAATTCACAGGGGGGCTTACTTCAAATTAACGAAGTGTATATTGACTGGATAAAGTGGCACCAAGCACTGAAAAGGAAGTCTGTTTTAATTAAGACCGAATTGACTTTTGATTTTTATTATTATTTACCTTAAACTTTATTTAATTATTTCTTCATTTTATTTACCATTTTACTTAAATTTATTTCATTTATTTATTTTATATCATATACGGGAAAGGGATCAGTTTCCCCAAGGAATGTTCAGTATGATCTGCTTCCAGAGCCACGAGTGTCTATTGTTGTCCAAATTCTTACATTTTTAATATATTAATTAATATATGAATATATGGAAATAATATCGAATGTATGTATGTATATTATATTATATAAAAGTATGAAATTATCAACGCCGTTACAATAATTTTATTTTATTTTTTTATATTGTTTATTTTATTTTATTTTATTTTTTTTATTTCACTTTTTTTTTTATTTTTTTTTTATTTTATTTTATTCTTTTTACTCCAGTTTATTTTATTTTGTTTTATTTTATTTCATTTTACTTTACTTTATTTTATTTTATTTTATTTTATTTTATTTTATTTTATTTTATTTTATTTTATTTTATTTTATTTTATTTTATTTTATTTTATTTTATTTTATTTTATTTTATTTTATTTTATTTTATTTTATTTTATTTTATTTTATTTTATTTTATTTTATTTTATTTTATTTATTTTATTTTATTATTTTGTTAATTTTTAGCTTATTTATTTTATTTTATTTTATTTTATTTTATTTTATTTTATTTTATTTTATTTTATTTTATTTTATTTTATTTTATTTTATTTTATTTTATTTCATTTTATTTTATTTTTTTTATTTATTTTATTTTATTTATTTTATTTTATTATTTTATTAATTTTTAGCTTATTTATTTTATTTTATTTTATTTTATTTTATTTTATTTTATTTTATTTTATTTTATTTTATTTTATTTTATTTTATTTTATTTTATTTTATTTTATTTTATTTTATTTTATTTTATTTTATTTTATTTTATTTTATTTTATTTTATTTTATTTTATTTTATTTTATTTTAATTTATTTTATTTTATTTTATTTTATTTTATTTTATTTTATTTTATTTTATTTTATTTTATTTTATTTTATTTTATTTTATTTTATTTTATTTTATTTTATTTTATTTTATTTTATTTTATTTATTTTATTTTATTTTATTTTATTTTAAATCAGTTCAATACGTTTCATATTTTTTTAAATATATTTATTTATCATAGCATGTCATGAAAGAACCTGAAGAATTGACAGACAAGTTGATAGCATGTCTCGCCTTCAAATGGACGGGCAGTAGACAGGAAGGAACCAACAGTGAGTTCTTTGCTGCACAACCCTACAGAAAAAATATTTCTGTAGATAATAAGAAAATTGTGAATTTCAATTGAAATCTCAGTTAGTGATGATACAAACCTTCACAATATAATAATAATCGCGTTGAATTGCTTTGATGGTGTTAAATTCATTATGTGTATATTTAAATATGAAGCGATTTCATTTGTATGTATGTATTATGAATTTATTTGGCATTTGAAATATTTGCTAATGCAATCATGTGGAATTTGTGCAAATATTTACAATTAAATTAAATTTTATTAAGTAATAATTTGTCAGGTGCAGCCGGATTTGCATATGCATATATATTATATATATATAATTATTTGACTAGAAGTCGATATATAAAGCAACCAAAAATGAGAGTATGTATGAATGCACAGTTCTATGTGATTTTGATTCTTTTCTTTATAAATTTGATTATGCTTGTAGATAAATTAATTTGTGTTCGTATTTGTTTACTATTTATTACATATGTATCTGTAATTTACTGCACGAAAATATGTCATAAATGTTTTCTAGAAATTAATTTATTGCTCTTCTTATAGTGTTATTAAATTTAGAAAATTTTAATTGAAATGATTATCAAAAGTTTATATGAAAAATATATATGAATATTTATACGTGCGTATGGATTTTTAGTAGCTCAAGAATTTTCTCATATAATCCAAATTGGAAAAAGCTTTTTGTTCTATTTTACGAGCTAAGGCATGTTAATGAAAACTTCCGCACATAAAGCTAAAGGCTATTCCATGCTAGGACTTTTATTCAATTATCTCCAATTTGGCCTTTTTATTCTTTCATCTCCCGACATTTTTCCACTTTCAAGAAAAAAGTTGCAATTTCTATGCAAATCACAAGCTAACATTAGTTCACCTAGAACTTACCTGCCTTTATCGCTTTAACATATTCTACAAGTGTGGGTGTAGGTAAGTGTCTGTGGTTGTTGTACTTACATTTCCTTTACTTGGCAACGTTAGACATTGGCTTAGCTCCAAGAGATAGCTGAGCGCTTACTTACAATTTAAATGAGTATTTAGTGGCTGAGTCTGCTTGTGCAACAACAGCGCATATGGTTACATACACGTATATGCTGAGATAAAGACGAATTTGTATGCAATTGTGCACGTACAAATGTACAACAGGTCGTATGGGTAACATTTGAGCAAACGGTTGTAATGAAGCGAATTTCTGGTTTATTGCCAAAGAACTTTAATGCTGATTTGTGTGTACAAATGTGGACAATGAAACATGGATATGAATGCAAATGCACGTGTGCAACACCTGCAACATTAAACAGTTGCATCAGAATTATTCACATGTGCTCTGAAGTGTTGTACGTCCTTAGTGTACTTTCTAGTCCCAAGATGGAATGTCTAGGGGAATATACACTTCAGGCTGCAAATATTATTTTCCTTCATAAATTTGTAAATATGAGAATACCTTTGTTTGCTACATTGTCTTTCAGATTCTGGATCTGTAAGAAACTGGCATAATTTTTTGAAGAAATTTACAAAGCTTTAATGAGTATAATCCAAACACATTCAATTACAATTAAAATAAATTAAAATAAATTACGTGCAATTAACCCAAATTGAATCAAATAAAAAAATAACAGTATCGAATTAAATCAAATAAGGGAAAATAAAACCAAATATATTAAAAAAAAAATATAAAAAATAAAAAATTAAATAAAAAAATAATAAAAATGAAATAAATAAAGGATTAAAATAAAATAAAATAATATGAAATAAAATAAAAAAAACAAAAAAAATTAAACTAAATAAATAAAGAATTATTATAAAATAAAATAATATGAAATAATATAAAAGGAAGCAAAATAAAACAAAATAAAATAAAATAAAAAAAATGAAAAAAAGAAATAAAAAACAAGAATAAAGTAAATAAATAAAACAAATTAAAAAAAGTTAACAAAATAAAATAAAAATAAAATTAAATTAAATTAAATTAAATTAAATTAAATTAAATTAAATTAAATTAAATTAAATTAAATTAAATTAAATTAAATTAAATTAAATTAAATTAAATTAAATAAAATAAAATAAAATAAAATAAAATAAAATAAAATAAAATAAAATAAAATAAAATAAAATAAAATAAAATAAAAAAAAAATAAAATAAAATAAAATAAAATAAAATAAAATAAAATAAAATAAAATAAAATAAAATAAAATAAAATAAAATAAAATAAAATAAAATAAAATAAATTAAAATAAAATAAAATAAAATAAAATAAAATAAAATAAAATAAAATAAAATAAAATAAAATAAAATAAAATAAAATAAAATAAAATGAAATAAAATAAAATAAAATAAAATGAAATAAAATAAAATAAAATAAAATAAAATAAAATAAAATAAAAAAAAATGAAATAAAATAAAATAAAATGAAATAAAATAAAATAAAATAAAATAAATAAAAATAAAATAAAAAATATAAAAATAAAATAAACAAAATAAAATAAAATAAAATATATTTAGACTATTTATTTTTAAATATTTTTTATAGGCCATTTTAAATCGTAAATATAATCAATTTTATGTAATGATAAATAATTAAATGTATAAAAACCATTTTTTTAAGTATTTTTTTGTGAAACAACCGATACTTGATGTATATTCTTATGATGATAAATCAAAAAATGAAATAAATAAAAATAAATAAAGTAAAATAAAATAAAATAAAATAAAGTAAAATAAAACAAATTAAAATAAAATAAAATAAAATAAAGAAAAATAAATAAAATTAAGTTAATAAAATAAAATAAAATGAATATTAATTAAATTAAATTATTTTGATTAAAAAATAATACAAGTTTAATAACTAATTAAAAGTAAGTTGAAAACAAAAGAACAAGATACATCATTAATTATTGTATAAAAATTAAACTTCAATTTAAATAATTGAGTAACTTTTAAATTTTTTTTTATAATTTTTTCATGTGTGTGTATTGCCTACTGTTGTCCGTTTTTAATAGTGTGAGTATAATTATTTAAATGAATATTATAATTAGTTAAGTTGCAACTAGTTTTATTTTTTCAACATATTTAAGTGCATGTGTGCACACGGGCATTTTGCATGGCCGTTTTTGTATTTAAATTTGCTGTGAAGAAACTTAATTATTTCGGTGAAATTGAATTGTCTGCCAGCTGCCAATGGCAATTGTCAACGCCAACGAGACACTTGAAAACTGCCGAAATACCGAAAATAGCACTAAATAGCAGTCGAGAACCTACAGCCGACAGTTGTCGACCGCCAGCAAGGGAAGGCACAATTATTTATGCAGATTCATTGTTGCCCTGCAGCGACACTCAAGATAAAGACGAAATTCATCGCATTAGCAGTGTAGTGTTTCAACATGCTTTGTATTGCAACAGTGAGCATGCGAGGAAGTACTTACATACTCGTATATAAAAACCTATAATTACACTGAGTACCATAGTTGCATACGAGTATGTGGCGGTGGATATACCTACATGAACGGATCTACACACTAACTTTCGTGGTTTAAATATTAATGAAATACTTGAATTTTTTCCTTTTATTAAATGCTATAATAAATTACCATCAAATAAAAGTACAATATCTTAATTTCGATGTGCTTCAATAGTGCCAAATAGGGGATATGAACCAGAGGATGGTTGTGTCAATAATATACATAGATATAATTGGAGCGCTCAAAAAACTAGAAAGTAAAAATATAGAGAACGACGAGCGCTAGGCTCTTGTTGTTGTTTTTGTATCCGGAAAAGTATTTCCCAAATTGGTTTTCGGAGAATATTGCGGAAGTAGAAATCCCCGGCCGGATAAAAATTCTGGTCATTCTGGTATGAAGACTCGACTGTCGCGAGAGTTATTGGATTTTAGTCGCCAATTTCCTTGCCTTACCGCGGGTAAATACTAGAACCCTTCGCCCTGAGTTCTCCCAAGTTAATCTTATGCGTTGGATATGTTTGGTAAGATTGAGAGTTAACAAAAAAAAAACTAATTAAATGAAGTCTTTCAAGTGTCAAAAGAGGAATCCAAGGAGAGATTTCTTTTCCAGATATTTCTAAAAAAAAAGTATCAAAATGAAATGGATGCATCGAGATGTTCGAAATGAAATCGTCGGTTATATCTCTCTCTTCTTTTAATGGAAGAGTTGTCATGGCACAGTACAAGATACGGCTGTACGAAGCAGGGTTATGTGCAGACTCAATGAGAGAAAATAACCGACTTAAAGCACTAGCAAAAGTCTACCGCACAGCTGCTCTGAGGGTAACCTCGGCATATCTTACAGTGTCAGGCGAAGCTGCATCGGTAATAAGCGCAATACCGCCCATCGATTTATTAGCTCTGAAAAGAAAGAAAATGTGGGCGTTGAGGAAAGAAGGAACTCGTTGGGAGCAGGAACAACATGATAGATGAACGGTCAGGCTAATCAAAAACATTTCAATACTATTCAGATGTTATTCGTACATAGATATTTAAGAAAATGTTTTTATAAAATTGGAAAATTCGACGAGACGTACGAGTATATATAGAACAATAGATACGAGAACTATAATGAATACACGTACGTTGTGAGATGTAAGTCTCAAGACGAGAAAGTTGGAACGCCACCTTGAAGTAGCGCGAGGGTAGGCGACGATTCCGTAGAGGATAGTTTTTAGTGGCATGCAAGTTTATTTAATTGGGTCAGCAAAACAGTAAAATTAATGTTGCACATAGTATTGAGTCAGTTTCTGGTTAACCGTTACATATTAACTTAGCTGCTGTATACTCACAGAACACACCTTCTTGGTAATTTATAATGATTTTATTGTTGTAATTTAGCAAGGAAAACATATGCGCTGATAGTGACGCTGTCTCTGCTTCTTACTGTAAATGTATATATTTGTATGTATACTGAATTAATGCCACTGGTTGCAAGTATGTGGAACGCTTTTGGCATACAAATGATTTTCATTAATTTCCAACGGTAATGATGGCATGAAGACAACACCGTTAGTACTTACAAATGTTTAAGTTAATAAATGTGTGGTGTTGCCGCAGTGGCGTGCCACAGCTGTGCCAGTGTTGGTAAATAAAATTTGTAAGCTGAACTAAGCGCTTGCGATATCTAAGTTGAATATTTAACAATATCTTAGAATGCATATGTATAAGCAGAAGATGTATAGATAAAGCTTGCCAGACGCTTCTCGAAAATACAATATTTACCCAAGTACTTCCATCACTGGTGGTAGAAGACCAGGTTATAACTATGAGTCTAAGTCGACACAGGAACCGCCATTCCGAGTAAATTTAATGTGTCAATGGAAAGAGGGCAGAATCATTAAGAGAGTGTAACCAAAGTGCTTCTCTTTTCCAAGCCAATTCAATGAATTCCATATATAGATTTGTAATGTGGACTTACCACAGGAATGCCTATTATTTGCTGGTTAACCCATCCCACAGTTCAAAGCTAGCCTCTAGTAGTTTCTATCTGTTCTCAGAATAACAAATACTTACAGGAAAGACATCTTTTCTATTACGAACGACGCATCGATTCATTGACTATAAGTGCTTTCTTCCTCAAGGTTTTCTTTCTCAGCCAACATATCAGGTGTACAACTTTGCTTCCGCCGTTTTCCGATAGGTGGCTGTACCGGCTGAGGCTGGTTGAAATACATAGATTATAATGCCTTTAAAGTGAGTGTGGACAGTGCCTAACGAATTGTCATCGCCGTTTCAGTGACAGTTGTTCTTGTTTTCGTATTATTCACGCTCGAAAATGTCCGTTTATGAGCCCAATTCTCGCCAGTGCAGCTGAAGCGCGTCGAATGCTCTCAGAAACTTACGGTGATGCTGCTCTGAGTGAAAGAACGTGTCGGGAGTGGTTTCAACGTTTTAAAAATGGTGATTTCGATGTCGAAGACAAACATGGTGGTGGAAGAGAAAAACCTTCAAAGATGAACAACTAGAAGCATTGCTAGATGAAGATTCGTGCCAAACCCAAGAACAGCCTGCCGAATCGTTGGGAGTGAGTCAGAAAGCCATTTCAAAACGTCTCAAGGCCCTGATGAAAAGTGGGTTCGATACGATAATCCTAAACTCAGAAAATCATGGGGAAAGCCCGGGTATGTTTCTTCGTCGAAGGCAAAACCGAATATTCTTGGCACCAAAGTTATGATTTGTATTTGGTGGGATCAGCTCGATGTGACTTACTACGAGCTCTTAAAACCGGGTGAAACGGCGGAAGCAAAGTTGTACACCTGATATTTTAATTCTAACAGCCTTGGAATCGTTTCAAGTCGTGATGAAACCGTTCTCAATAACCTTCTCCAAAACCATGTTGCTTTAAAATTTATCACGTGTACGTCTTTATATTTTCCAACAAAAGGAGAGACTTACAGTTTATTCTAAGCCGCTTCCGAATGACAGATTGATTTTTATGTAGGGTTTTCATTTCACGAGGCAAATAAACTTGGGGGTTTTGACATTGCTTGCTCAGCAGCGACCGTAATTAGAAATATTTAATTTTCTATAATTTTTGTGTGTTGATAGGATCAGGACTCAAACCCTGGCTGTTTCGGTGGTTATGTACCCGTTCGCAATGCTGCA
This sequence comes from Ceratitis rosa, assembly GCA_037013455.1. Taxonomy (NCBI): domain Eukaryota; kingdom Metazoa; phylum Arthropoda; class Insecta; order Diptera; family Tephritidae; genus Ceratitis; species Ceratitis rosa. Next base: position 28,559,773 of record JAWMAG010000006.1, on the reverse strand, counting down.
AAAAAAACAGTAATTGTTTTTTTAAAGGCGACAAGTAAAGATCTTGAAATAGCTTTCCAAAGCTGCCTTATACTGGTTAGATGAGAACTGCTCTCAGAATATACAATAGAAGTGTTCTCAGAAAGCAAGAGTGCAAGTCGAGTAGAAAATCGGCTGGCCGGCTGCTTTGATGGCAGCATTGCGATGTCGAACCTTCTTTGTGTTTGTTGATAAATAACCTATGCTGTAAGGGAGAGAAGGCGTGTTTTCTCAACAGCAAGAGGTTGAGCCGAGTCGATATCAGATCATAAAAATCTACGCACATCTAAAGTACTAGAGATATGCCTTCCGTCTAACAAAATATGAACGATTTGGTTGGACAATCTTCGATCCGCTGTTGAATTTATTTGTGCCAGAATTTGGTGTGCTATTGACAGCCAAATTTCGGGCCTCAATGAAACTAATACATGAACTAAAACATGAAATATTGTACAGTTTTGGAATCATCGATTTCGTTGTGGTAATTTTGATGTAAAATATGCGTGAAGGCCAATTGCCCAAGAGCCAAATATTGCACAAAAAAGAGTTTGGAACTACTTGAAAGAGGCTGGACACACTTGGAAAATCGACGTATAGTAAAGGAGAATAAACTTCATGAATCGAAATTTCATGAGCGAATCGCTGTTGAATCGTAACTAAATCGAACCATTTCTGAAGCGTATGGTGACTATTGATGAAAAGTGAATCACTTACCGCAATGTAAAATTAGAACGGTTGTGGTCAAAGCGCAGTGAGTCGGCACAAACGGTCTCCAAGACAGAATTGGCGGACAGGTTCTTCATCAGCCTTAAAATAATTTTCTAATACAAATAATATATCCAAGTATAATTAGGTCACTCCTAATCAAACACATGTCGAAAAAATAGACTTCTTTGGTTACCTGGATATTCCAAATTAAATGGCTATGAGGGAGCAAACAAAACTGCTAAGGAAGCAGCGCATCTTCTTCTTATAAATACCTAAACCTTAAACATAATTGACATAAACAAGTTTCCACAACATGAAAACATAATACCAAAATCCAGCAACTGGTACCAACAAATTAACAAAAAAATAAGATTTTACCGGCAACTACTTGAAATAAATCCCCCAAAAATCACTTGCAAGACTAGACCAAACTAAAATAATAAGACTTGGCCTAGGATACACAAAGATCACTAAGCCATATTATATAGCCAGAAACTCTTCTTATGTTATGCCCTACTTGTACCAGCCTCCATAGAGCATATCATCGACTTCATAATCCACTCCACATCAATCCTGAGAGGACAAATGTTCCATAACGACAAGCCGTCGCAACTCCTCTCCGACCCAACCTAGATAATGTGAGTGAAATCATTAAATTCTTAAAATTATCTATTCTTTATCCCGATATATATAAATTCATGAAATACATAAAAGTTAAAAAAAAATAAATTTTAATACGCATAAGAACTCATAAAAACATATCGGTGACTCTCAAATAATTTTTGTTAAATCCAAAAATACCAGTTCCTTTGCAAATGGAGAGGAGAAAACGCAAGAAAGCTGAGGTTAGGTCAGATGAAATCCTACCACCAACCTAAACAGAAATTCGCCATATTATTCTCTTGGGATTTCGGCGTAATTTACCCAATAAAAATATTCAGTGAATGCCAAATTGTATATGGAAAGATTGCTCCGTCTTTAAAGGCTATTTCTAACTGGTTCCGAAGATTCCAGAGAGAACATCTTTCACTGATGACGTCCCTGTAGCTCTGATGAAGTCCAAAAAATAATTGCTAATGAATTGGGCTTGAATGCCATGGCTTTATCGCGAATATTAAGTATTTAAGCATTTTGCTCAAGTTTTCCTAAATAAATTCGAAAAGGTCAGTCTAGCAACTTTCTATAAGTTCTATAAGTACGATCCAGAAATCAAACAGCAGTCCATGGTATGGAGGACAACAGGAGCAAACCCAACCGCAAAATCTAAGCACAACAAAAATCAGCAGCAAAAGTAATGATGTGGGCTTACTTTACTCGATCTAAAATAATAGCAGCTATTCCACTGGAAAAGGGTCAGACGGTAATTGCAAAATGGTAAACCGATGTTGCGGGGCTACTTTTTACATCATGACAACGCGCCTTCCCACAGGTGCCGGATATAGCACCTTATTATTTCTGGTTATTTCCAAAAAATAAAAGAAATTAAAAGGAAAGGTCTTTAATAGCAACGAGCAGATGGTTAACTTGATAAGCTTAAAAAGCAAGACTTTGAAGACTGTTTTCAGAAGTGCGTCTATATGCTTAAGAAATGCATTAAAAGCAATGGTAATTATGTAGAGAAAGTAAAAAAGTACAACGATTAAATACAAAAATAACTTTTTTTCTAGTCAATTTACCGAACTTTTGTTAATCCCCAACACTTAAATTTTTACCTTATGAATCTACTGTATATACTAAATATATTATTTTATTTTCAAATACAACTGAAGCCCCAGCAGCTAAAGCTTCCTCTTCTGTTAGTTTAACTTTCAAAAACTTTTCTAACAGCTATAAATAATAAATAATCCCCAATGAGTTGCTCCCCTGCGGTCAAACTCTTTATTCGTTCATCTGAAGGAGGTAATCGCCCAGAAGCGCCCAGCTTTGTCCAACTGGAGGGAAATTGTGTTTTTTCGGGACAATATCAGACTACATACCTCGATAGGAACTCGCCAGATGATAAGAGAGCTTGGTTAGGAGGTTGTTATGCATCCACGAACTGCTCAGCGGCCCTTGCGGATCGGACATTATAGCTATAACCTCTCTAACCATGATCCTTAAAACGTTTGCAGGTGCCATCATTAAAAGTGGAAACATTCAAAGCTTCTTTAGATATTTCTTTGGGATATTATTTTTATCATGTTCCAAGCCATTAGGGTATTGAGGTATTGAGAAAATTAATAATACTTTTAAAGGCAGATGTTTTTTTCTGTTTCCCTCAGGTAGCAGATGCCCAAAGTTTCATTTTGTTGTTGATAATTTTAATTTGAAAGCGAAAGATATATTCAGAGAACTTTTTCTTTATAATTCTTTCTCATTTTTTAATGATGAAAATATTATTTTTTTCAACTTTTTATTTTCTGCTGGAAACAACGTAATGAGGGATAAATGAATCATTAGGAATATTGACAATCAGCTTTGTTCGCAACAGATGACCATAAGCCATTAGAAGCTGAACAATTGAATATAACAATGAATAAATGCGAAAAGATAAATATTTTCTAGAAAAAAACAAACAAAAAACATGAAAGTTAGGACAATGTTAAAAGCGATGGAAACAAACTGCCGCTACACAAATTGACCAAAGGAAAATAAGAATTGGCTAAAACTCTGAAGAGAGAACAAGTAAACATTTGAATGAGAATCCAATGAAGCATGAAACAAATGAATGAACAAAACAATAATGGAACAATGAAAAAGTGGCGCACTTTAGTAGGGAAAGTATTGGTGAAATGCAGCAATAAAAAGCAAAAGAGAAGACGAAAAAAAGAAATAAACAATGCTAATAGAAATACAAGAGAACAACAAGTGCAGAACAACATGACGCAGTTTGAGTGGAACAATAGGAAAAATTGTTTTGCTTGGCTTAAAACTTTGATTGGCCGCCTTAAAGTAGACTACACAAACTATGCTTGCATCAATCTAAAATTGAAAAGTGAAAAACCAACTATAACAACACGGAAGTTAAAAAATATTAACGTAAAAACAAATTTAAATAAGAGAAGAGTAAATGAAAAACAAAAATATTGCGCAACAACAAAAGACAATCAACAAACTTCCGTTGGATTATATTGTAAGTAACGAGCAAACTTCGTGAAATACAACCAGCAGCAGTTGTGTAAGTGGAAATTGTTTTATGCAACGCTTGTAGCCAACAACAGCTGCATACCTTGTAAAGCGCTTTGTTGCTTGCGCGTGTGCAAGATAAAGAAATAACTTAGATGCACAAGAAAATTAAAGTCAAGTTCCTAAGCAGGTACTTAATTTCCTGGAAAAATCAATTTCGAACCATTGCAATATGACGGTTATGGAATTGAGGGATGAGGGATGGCGTATATTGTGTTGATATATTGAGTTACTATATTAGCAATATGCCAAAATGGCTCTATATTTCATAGCGCTTAAATTTGAGATTATTCTTCACCGTGAGCTGTGAGCAATTTGTGCGTTTTAATAATCCAAGCCAAATTTTCTTAAATAATTTACTCGCTAATGCCACAAAGAGTTCCTGGAAAAAATGTCTGTGTTTTCATATATATCCAGATGCACTTACCAATTGATCATTGATGAGCCACTGCAGTTTTGATGCTGGATGTGATTTTCCCGATGTGCAATTCAAACTCAGCGTGTCGCCAATCTGGTACTGATTTTGTTGGCCACGAATATGTGGACCGTCACGTGGTAAGACTGAAAAAGAAAGATAATGCAATTAAAATATTTTGAAAGAACAGAGCTTAAAGAACATAAAGATAATTTGCTAAAAACAACATCTTGCTAGTTTTCCCTCAGTTTTCTCAGTACCCAGCCTAACTAATTATATATTTTAAATTTTAAGGAAAGGAAAGCTCGCTGTCGAAAAGCTGCAATCACAATAAACAGCCAATCGGTTACACTCTTACTTTTTTTACATCTACTAACAGAAAGCTAGAAAAAAGTACTGTAACGGGTAATGCCGAAATCTGTAAACCTTTCATGAGCATGATACATGAACTTGACTATAAATTCCTGGTAATATTATTATGTGAATGTAAAGCTTCGTACATATATTCTCGATGGTATTAGAAGTAAGATCCTAGGTAATATCCTAACTTCTCAAAAAAATCTTATCGAAAAATCTCAAAAACTAGCTACTTCGATGCCACCTAGCTTTCCAGTATCGAAGTTCCAATCCTGGGCAGTGTAATACGGTCACACGGGATTACCGACGGTCACTTCAATATCTAACTCGCTAATTTTAGTTTTATATTTGTACTTTTTTTAAAATGCCTCAGAAGCAGAAGACTGGTCTAACCAAAATTCCGTAGCGGGCCCGTGCGGCAAAACTTGAACGAAAACAAGAATATTCGGGCCACACTCTTCTTCTTCTTTATTGGCGTTGGCACCGCTTACGCGATTATAGCCGAGTCAATTATAGCGTGCCATTTATCTCTTCTTTTCACTGCCAGGCGCCAGTTGGAAATGCCAAGTGCATCCAGGTCACTCTCCACTTGATCTTTCCAACGGACTGGAGGTCTTCCTCTTCCTCTGCTTCCACCAGCGAGTACTGCATCAAATACTTTCAAAGCTGGAGTGTTTTCATCCATTCGGACGACATGGCCTAGCCAGCGTAGCCGCTGTCTCTTCATTCGCTGAACTATGTCAATATCATCGTATAGCTCGTACAGCTCATCGTTCCATCGTCTGCGGTATTCGCCGCTGCCAATGCTCAAAGGACCAAAAATCTTTCGCAAAACTTTCCTCTCGAAGACTCCTAGAGCTGACTCATCAGATGTTGACATCGTCCACGCTTCTGCGCCATATTGTAGGACCGGTATAATGAGCGACTTGTAGAGCAAGAGAGAGGACTTTACTTTTCAATTGCCTACTCAGCCCAAAGTAGCACCTGTTGGCAAGAGTGATTCTGCGTTGGATTTCCAGGCTGACATTGTTGTTGGTGTTAATGCTGGTTCCTAGATAGACGAAATTATCTACGACCTCGAAGTTATGATTGTCAATAGTGACGTGGGAGCCGAGTCGCGAATGCGATGACTGTTTGGTTGATGACAGGAAATATTTCGTCTTGCCCTCATTCACTATCAGACCCATTCGCTTCGCTTCTTTATCCAGTCTGGAGAAAGCAGAACTCACGGCGTGGTTGTTGAGGCCAATAATGTCGATATCATCGTCGTACGCTAGCAGCTGTACACTCTTATAGAAGATTGTATTATTTTCTCCAGCATTAAATTAAAAAAGTCACACGATAAGGAATCACCTTTTCCGAAACCTCGTTTGGTACCAAACGGCTCGGAGTTCCTGACGGAGCTTTTAGTGTTGCTTAACGCCAGTTTACTTAGCCGTATAAGTTTTGCGGGGATACCAAATTCAGACATAGCGGCGTAAAGGCAGCTCCTATTTGTGCTGTCCAAGGTGGCTTTAAAATCGACGAAAAGGTTGTGGGTGTCGGTTCTCTTTTCACGATTCTAAAACCACACTGATAAGGTCCAATCACACAATACGCTTGATAGGACCTTATATGCGATATTAAGAAGTTATATTCCACAGTAATTGGCGCAGAATGTGGGATCGCTGTGGGCAGAGCACACTTATATTCCAGTCGTCAGGCATGCTTTCATCCGACCATATTTTGCAAAGAAGCTGATGCATGCACCTGCCGCCACCCATGCCGTACTTGAATAGCTCGGCCGGTAATCCATCGGCCCCTGCCGCTTTGTTGTGTTTTAAGCGGACGATTGCTATTCGCACTTCTTCATAGTCGGGTAACGGAACACCTGTTCCATCGTCATCAATTGGAGTTTCGGGTTCACCATCTCCGCGTGTTTACTGTTCACTGCCATTCAGCAGGCTGGAGAAGGGCTCCCTCCATAAATCGAGTATACTCTGGGCATCTGTCACTAGCTCACCTGCCTGGTCCTACAAGAGTTTGCTCCAGTTTTGAAACCTTCTGTAAGTCGCCGTATCTTTTCATAGAATTTTCGAGCATTACCCTTGTCGGCCAGCTTCTCAAGCTCCTCAAACTCGCGCATCTCGGCCTCTTTCTTTTTTTGTCTGCAGACGCACCTTGCTTCCCTCTTCAGTTCTCGGTATCTATCCCACCGTGCCACACAGAGCTGATAAAACAACAGAAAACAGTGCGACAAAGTGGTTTTGGGGTCTCTTCCGGCCCGTGCTCGCTCTAAAAGACAAGCTGCACGTGTCGTAGAAATATCATGCGTAAAGATTGGTTCATATTTAACTGAGTTCTGAGTGGGGGAAAAGCATTTTTTAAGCAAAATTAGAAAGTTGGAGCTGATAAAGTGTTAATGGGCGGATCTTTATCAACTGACTGTACAATGTCAGATATATCATCGAATTTGATCACCATTCCCAGACATATCTACCATACCTCAACTAAGCTCGTCATTTCGATCTGATCTCAATGCGTTTTGCTGGTACTTACACATGTATGTACTTCGTCAAAGTTTATATATAATTTCAGTTTCATAAAGGGTATAAAACCAGTGTAGTGTGACACTTTAGGAGAGAAGCAAAGAGTGCTTTCTTTTTCCCCTCCCCGAGAGTTCTTCTGCAGATTTATTTTCAATTACTTCGCCGACTGCTACCTATTTTGATAGATGCATATTTTGCCAACAAATGGAGTGACGTACAATTTTTTCTTAGCTGATAAATTTTTATGAAAAGACTTTTAATTAATTAAGCACTCGGGCTCTTTGGTCACTGCAGTGCTAAGTAGGATAGATGGCATTCCGTGTATTTAAGCTCTATTCAGATACTAAATAATATTGAACAAAAAAACACTGAGACATTTCAAATGGGGTACACTCATGTGACTATCTTTCTGGTAAATCTATTAGGAAATTGTCTTAAAAATGAAAGATAACGATAATCTTCACACCTTCTTTGGCATGTACTTGTGTATACCTACCTTTCAATGAAACTTCAATTTAACTTCTGCAATTTCTGTTTATCAAAAGCATTCAAACATAAATTACTTCATTGGAAATTCGCAAATCTTACGACTGCTGTCAACTAGTACGCAGTCGCTTACATACTTACATAATTTATGTGGAATACAAAATGCATAATTCAACTACTGAAATTTGCCAGCTCTTAAGAAATCTCAATTTATGTACACATGTACATACTCGTATGTAAATTATCTCACAATAATATCACTGCACAGGAGCGGCATTAGAAGCAACACCTGCGTGGCCTAATTGGAAAGACACTTCCTTTTATAATTTTGTTCATCACCTCTACTTTATTACTATACTACCTTTCGAATAACATTAGAAATAAATATTTTTTTTAATCCTTCGCCACAACAAAGTTAGTTTATAATAAAAGATGTTTGTGTTAAAAAAGTTGTATACCAAACCCGGATGATTATTTTTCAAAAATTTTGACTTTATTAAAATGCCTCAACATTCCGCTTAATGAGGAAATTTTATTCACTTAATTCAAATGACTGTCGGAGCTGGCCTGTAGTGGTCCTATTCTTTATCGTCTGTCGACCCAATTTCTCAACACATCTTCGATTGTGTGGGTCTCTATGGCTACAATGGCGACTGCGATGTCATCCCTCAGTGATCGGCATCATTAGCGACGCCCCACATATAAAATAGTCTAAGGAAGTCAAATCGAGCTATGAGGCGGTCAGTTGATATGCTGCTTGAGCTTATTATGCGATTTTCGGTACACAACGGGGACAATATCATTAGCGGCCGCAATAGACGAATGCTTAGCAGCGTGTGCTGACATGCGGAAAATCAATTTTCGAGCCCTGGCCTGACAAACATCCAAAATTATCGAAAATTAATCCATCAGACATTCGCATGCAGCTTAGTATTAACTTTAGGTCCCTTCATTCGTTGGGAAAATATCAAAGAAGCACATCACTAATTGGAGGAAGAACTACGCCGAAAGTCGCTTCAGCGGCAACAATTAAACATACTTTTTACATTGACGGTAACGGCAGCTCCTTTCTTGTTTTCGAAGAAAAACGACCAATGATCCCGCCGGTGACATGTCGCACAAAATAGACACACCTGGAGGATGCATTGGTTTTTCTACTTTTGGAGTCCTTTACTCACAATTTGAAAGTAAGATTTCAGTTTTTAAGTATTTTTTAATCTTCTTTAACCGCTAAACTTAACCATTTCGTAAACCGCTAACGTGGTACGAAATATTCGACACTCCTGCAATGTCGTTGAAGATGTCAAAGCTCAAATATGTTGTAATAGTTTCTTAGGTGGAATCTTATGTTCATATCTATGTCTTAATGATCATTATTATATTTTCTTCCTCCATATCTGGTCTTGAAAATGTTATTATAAGGATATTTGTTTAGGTAAAAACTGATTTATCAGAAATGATTCCACTTAAAGGGACTTGAAGTCACTCCAGCGGCACCATGATTCCCCTCAAGCCGGCCGTGTCTTTATGGTACTTCAAGTTTTAAATCAACACTTGCAGGCGTCATAAAAGCAACAGCGTCAACCTCCTAACGTTATCAGCAGCTCTTCGTTATAAATCGTATTTCATGCGCTTCGACACGTCTGCTAACGGTACATAAATTTGATGTTGTGGAACATAAAAAAAGCAGCAGGAAATAAGAGATGCAACAAATTGAAAAATCAAATAACATACCTGTAACTAAGCGTAGGTACATTGGGGATCATAGAAATAAGATAAATTAAAAAAAAAAAAATAATTTCAATTTAAAGTAAAGAAAGTGTAAGGAATTATGACAATAGACAAGTGGCTGGAATCGAGTTTTTTTAAAGGAGATGTCAGAAATGTCAATAGTTCCATAAGTATTTTTGACAAGAAATAAGAAAAAGCTGGCCTTTGGAGGAAGCTAAAACTGTAGGATTCTTCAGTTAGTGGAAAATTAATAAAGCAGTCATCGAATCAAATCAGAGAAAAATTCGTCCAAAGTTCGATGAAGCCGTTCAATAAAAAACTAAAATTAAATCAAAAATAAAACTAAATAAATTTAACTAAAAAAATAGATTAAATGTACAAAAAAAATTTATGTTCAATGTTTAAAAACAAAAAAACTTAAATTTCATTCCGATTATGTAACAAATGTTTTGCCTACTCTAGCGCACTGTACTCCCACTGAAGACTTATTTGGCGTAGCGTGGGATTATTTAGTTGAATTTCGTATGCAGAGGTAAGCAATACAGAACCATACCTTTACATTCACATACCAGGGGATTAACAAAAGTTCGGTAAGTTAATCAGAAACAACAAAAAAACAATATTTTCGAATTTATTCGTAATCTTTGTCCTTTTTTATTTTCTCTAGAGCCACTTCTGACAACAGTCTTCAAAGTCTTGCATTTTAAGCTTATCAAGTTCAGCATTAACCGCATTAACCTCGTTGCAAGACTGACCATTTTCGAATTTGTTTAGGAAAAATTTACCCATCTTTTCGGGCCTCATTTAAAATTAGTGATATCTATCGAGCAGACTCCTTCGCGTATCCAAGATGATTACTTAATATTGGCGATGCAGCTATTGCATTCAAGCCCAATTCATTAGCAATCTTCTTGCGTCAATCGTGGGTCTTTGTCAATTTTGGACTCTATCAGCGCTACAGTGACGTCATTAGTAGAAGATTTTGGTCGACCTTCTCGGCGCTCCTCCTCTACGGAAAAATTTTCGTCCTGGAGTCTTCGGAACCACTTAGAAATAGTCTCTAAAGACGGTGTAATCGTTCCATATACAATTTGGCAACTGTTCGAACTGTTGTTAATGCCCTCGTACATATACCTTAGGCAGCAGTTCAAGCGCTTCGCTTAGTTGTTGTGTTCACTCATAAATTGCACTTGTTAGCACAACTGACGCGCTGATGTCGCTGGTGCGATTGCATTACAAGAAGACCACGATATTCGCAGAATGCCAGCTCAGATTGGGTTGATTGTGTTTCGATTGCGTTCACATGATAAATGTTTTGGAAATGTCACGCTTGCCCTTACGTTTGTACTATGTACTCGTACATATATATGTATGTACGAGTGTGTAATTAAAGGTGACAAAGTTCAATTGTTAAGTGACAACTTTTGTATGATTCCATTATTTTGCATTCAAAATCATTTGAGTATGTTCAAACACCTGTGATCTGCGGTACTTTGTTTTCAAAATAAATTATAATATGTTGATATTTTTAAATTCATTCTGTCTTTAGGTACTGCAAGGGAAATTGTATAGGTATTTGTAAGAAAGTAAATTGTGGTTAGCATTGCGTACTGTCATAATTAAAGCCAAGGTTCGAGTCCTGGTTCGACCAACATCCAGTATTACAGAAAATTAATTTTCCTCATAAAAACCACCAACCGTTTGGAGGAGGCCTAGTATAAACTGTAGGTCCATCCATTTGTTGGAAAAACATCAAGACGAATACCGCGAATTTGAGGAGGGACTCGCCCCAAAATTACTTTAGCGGTTACAAAACGAAAATTATATATAGAGCAGATCCTGTTCGAGCAACCATCGGTACGGCTCCGTTTCACACAAGGTTTACCTAAAGCATTTGGATAGCACGCATCCTCAAAGGCGTCGTATAGCGCGAAAGAGTCCACCCGCCATCTGACCACTGCTAATTTTCAGCATATATTTCAATGAGTTGTGGGGAATTTCTGAGTAAACGCTCATCCATATGGAGGATATATGTACCCTAGTAGAAATCAATGAAAGTACAAAGCTAAGACTAATAATATTTGTTGAGAATAATGTTTAAAATAATCTCAAAGATTTTCAGACTTTTGAAATAGTTTAAACCTCTGAATTCTGCATTTCTGTCCCTCCATTATGCTCATTAACATATAAAGACCACAAGACAAAGATACTAAGTATCTTGGAATACGTCTGGATAGAAAGATTTTGCCCTAGATCTCAGAAATTTATACAGTCTCATAAATCAACATTCAAAATTATCTACCAACCATAAGCTACTCATATACTCAACCACCATAAAACCAATTTGGACATATTACCCCATATGCGGTCAACACTAACATAAAAATTATCCATAGCATTCAATCGAAAACTCTTAGGCTACGTTAAAACTGGTAAAAACTCTATAGAGATCTCAATATCTTAGCTACCTCAGAGGAAATTTAAAATAAAGATTATAATATAAATGTATCACATCAAAAGTGGCTATAAAATGTAGAAGCAATCTGAATAAACTCTCGACTAAGTGCAACACTGCCGGCATCTGGGTACCCGGATACAGTGACATCCCGAGCATTTGCATAGCAGACGAATTAGCGAGCGAAGAAATCCTTTTATCCATAATAAAACATTCACACGAGGTATACCTTTGTCCACGGCAAAGTATATGATAAAACTGTACTTTGCCAAAGAAGCATACTCTAGATGGCTGACAGTGATCAGACAGCTCTTGCCGAAATTGGACGTGAAAAAATCAAAACATCTTATCCTTCTATACATACATACATTAAGATACTGACAGGCATAAAACAGATCTTATTTTAATGGGGCTTCAAGGAAAAAGAATGCGCCACCAAACTAAGAATTTTTGCTGCAGCTGTAAGAACGCATAACAGGGAGAGTACCATATGTTGAACACTACCGCTGTCACTGTCTAGCCATCACATCGGGAAACATTTCTTCCACGGTCTCGCTGAGTTAGCTTCAACGAAAATTCGCGATCTCGTTGCTTTTACAAGACACACGAGGCTCACAGCGTTATCACAATGGGCCTATTGGCCTGACGCACCATCCCACACTACTGAAATAACGAGTAATTTTATTGCGATTTCTGGGGCCGAAGATATACGTCCAGCACCATATTCCCATTGTGATTTCTGCTTAATTCCAAAAATTGAAAAAATTTGAAATGAAAGGTCTTTAATAGCAACGAGGAGATGGTTAATGCGGTTAATGCTGAACTTGATAAGCTTAAAAAGCAAAATGTAGAAGACTGTTTATATAAGTGGATCTATAAGCTTAAGAAATGTATTGAAGGCAAATAAGGTTCTTCTTCCTTATTGGCGTTGGCACTGCTTACGCGATTAGAGCCGAATCAATATAGGAGCGCCATTCTTCTCTTCTTTTCGCCGCCAGGCGCCAGTTGGAAATGCCAAGAGAACCTAGATCACTCTCCACTTGATCGTTCGAAAAACTTTTCTCTCGAGGACTCTTAGAGCCGACTCATCAGATGTTGACGATTCTGCACGTGGACGGGAACGATGAGAAACTTGTAGAGTATGGTTTTCGTTCGTCGAGAGAGGACTTTACTTTTCAATTGCCTACTCAGCCCAAAGTAGCACCAGGCTGACATTGTTGTTGGTATTAATGCTGGTCCCCAGATAGACGAAATTATCTACAACCTCGAAGTTATGACTGTCAACAGTGACGTGGGAGCCGAGTCGCGAATGCGGTGATTACTTGTCTTCCCCCCATTCACTACCAGACCCATTCGTTTCGCTTCTTTATCAAGTCTGGAGAATGCAGAACTCACGGCGCGGTTGTTGAGGCCAATAATGTCGATATCATCGGCGTACGCCAGCAGCTGTACACTCTTATAGAAGATTGTACCTTCTCTGTTTAGCTCTGCAGCTCATATTATTTTCTCCAGCATTAAATTAAAAAAGTCACACGATAAGGAATCACCCTGTCTGAAACCTCGTTTGGTATCGAACGGCTCGGAGAGGTCCTTCCCGATCCTGACGGAGTTTTTAGTGTTGCTTAACGTCAGTTTACTTAGCCGTATGAGTTTTGCGGGGATACCAAATTCAGACATAGCGGCGTAAAGGCAGCTCCTATTCGTGCTGTCGAAGGCGGCTTTAAAATAGAACCTTATATGCGATGTTAAGAAGGCATATTCCACGGTAATTGGCGCAGATTGTGGGATCGCCTTTTTTGTGGATTGGGCAGAGCACACTTAGGTTCCAATCGTCGGTCATGCTTTCATCTGACCATATTCAGTTCTTCACCGCCATATTTGAATAGCTCGGCCGGTAATCCATCGGTCCTTGCCGCTTTGTTGTTTTTTAAGCGGACGATTGCTATTCGGACTTCTTCATAGTCGGGTAACGGAACAACTTTTCCATCGTCAACAATTGGAGTTTCGGGTTTACCATCTCCGCGTGTTTTCTCTTCACTGCCATTCAGCAGGCAGAAGAAGTGCTCCCTCCATAAATCGAGCATACTCTGGGCATCTGTCACTAGCTCACCTGCCTGGGTCCTACAAGAGTTTCCTCCGGTTTTGAAACCTTCTGTAAGTCGCCGTATCTTTTCGTAAAAATAAACACGACTTGGTTCACTTTCTGAAAATAAAATTGGTATAAACATTTCCAATAATCTAACAAAACTTCAAGTTAGTCGGCTTGTAATTTTTCGAGATAAGCGAATCCTTACAAACGCTTTCCATATGTGTATGGAAGGACTTGGCATTATCTGCCGAGGGGCGACCACAATTAGAAAAACAAATTTTCCATTATTTTAGGCCTTGGTCGAACCCGATTGACTATATGCAATGCTAACCACTCAAATATTGTTGCCACCAATAAGCATTGGATATTCTGAAAAAAAAACTTTTAATGCATAATAAATTTCTTTACTATTGTAGAATCACATCTAAAATAAAAAATTTCTGCTTTTTAAGTATTTCCAAAGTGCGAACATTCATAACATTTTAATGGTTAATTTGTTAAGTAAAAATATTTAATTGATCCTTATATTTATCATACAAATAAAATGTTTTTTTTTTCTTCTCGAATTCTACAACAAAGCACTTAACACACGTGTAAGTCCATTTGCAAGCGCAAAAAAAGCATAAGTACTGAAATACTCATACAAACTCACCCAGAGACTTTCACGCTCATTTTTATTCAGTCAGTTAAACGAACATAAATGTAGAGGAGAAAATCGCAATGCGTAAAATCCGATAATATTGACTTTTCAAGCACTCGCATATCGACACTAAAGTGCACTTTAACATTAACCGCAAATCCTTGCCCGTTAATACCGCGCGGCGTACACCACTTCTGCATACCACTTGTGGACGGCACATCGCAGCGGATTTCCGGCAAGCTTAAGGGCATGGCTGTTGACCGTTAATGGCACGGCGGTTGACAGCATTCGTGGAAATTACGTGAAAAGCCAATTGAGAAGCAAAAAAACAAAACCGCACACAAATAAATGCATGTTTATTTTGATAAAAGAAAAAAAGAAAACTAAGCGAGAAATATTAAGTGGGCATTATTTTTTTTTTTTTTTTATTACGTGGAAAAAGTTAAGGTAAGTGAGAGTCCAGGTGTAAACTCTCACAAAATGCTTTAATGCTACAAGAGCAATGTAAACTGGGCAAAAACATTTAAAATTTTATATGCATACTTTTTATTAATTAATTTATTTATATACTATATTATGTATGCGTGTAACTGTCTTGCATAGGAAAGTTTTTTTTATTATTTGCTTTTAATTTTACAACATATTTAATAATTAAGTGTAAAACTATGTGCGAATTTCAAGTAAATCGAACCATAAATACAATTTTCTCGAATAGCTCGGTCCCTGG
The DNA here is from genome assembly GCA_037013455.1 of Ceratitis rosa. Taxonomy (NCBI): domain Eukaryota; kingdom Metazoa; phylum Arthropoda; class Insecta; order Diptera; family Tephritidae; genus Ceratitis; species Ceratitis rosa. Next base: position 28,544,454 of record JAWMAG010000006.1, on the reverse strand, counting down.
CCTACTTCCCAAAAGAGAAAAGTAGTAAGAGTGACTGAGCGAGCACAGCGTTTGAGTAGAGAAATCGATTTCGTTTAGGACAAATTTAAATATGTATCACAACTTCTCCTGTATAGTATGTACAATACCATTAAAATGCTTAATTTCAACATTCCGAAGCTCCCTCCAGAGCACTGACTCATATGGCGGTAATTGCTCGAATTTTGTTCAAAAGTAAATTGCTACCTCGCCGACCTTTCCACTTCTTCACTGCACGGCGGCTACCTTCTTCAACAGCTAAGCGAAGGACTACCGGCTCGTAACCGATCTGATATCCGATGCCGTAAAAATTCCGTTAATTAACAAGCCAAAGTTACTGCGAGTCCTTACGAGTGCAATTGTCACAAAAGTACACAGCGACAATAAAAACCTCAAAGCATTAATCAGCAGCACTTATGGGAAAGACAAAAGAGAGTTTCTGCCCAACCCTAAATTACGCCACACCGATTTAGACACCTGAATCTAGTAAAACTCATATTAAAAAGCAACAAGCTTGTCAGAACACCGCTTTAAGGACCGTGACTGGAAACCGGTTGGTGTCACTGGAAACATCTATGCTACGCTTTAAGGGGTTAGGGGTAGTCAGAGGCACGAAAAAATGAGAATTTTCAGTATTTTTTTTTTGCTATTAAATAATTTTATTTTACAAAAGTAGTGATATGGTATTATTAAACAATGTTTTGACTTGAAGTCACGAAAATTTCGAAAAAAAAAATTTATTTCCGAAGTTACAGCTGTCTGTGTTAACCCAGTTCCAAAAAAAGGTCCTTGCGGTGACAATCATAAGTCCTTGGAGATTCATCTGAAATCAATCGGATAAAAAAAAATAGTTTTATAAATAAATAATCCTGGGCCTGATCGAAGGATTTTATTTTTTTTCAAAAATTAACAAAATGGCGGCCTCAGGAAATTTTTTTCTAGATTTTTGGGAAAAAATCAACAGTTAATTGGTCTTAAAAAATCGAAATTTTTCACAAAATAAAAATCCTTCGATCAGGCCCGAGTTTATTATGTATTCTACAAGCTGTATACATTTCATTAAAATCAACTGAGCGGTTTTCGAGTTACAGTTGTCACCAGTTCAAAAAACATAGTTTTGAGAAAAACGCGTTTAAAGTTTCACACTAGATACTAGCTGCCTGCTCCCGAGCGCTTTGAAAGGCCCGAGCTCTCTTTGTTATTTGTCGAATAACTTAAAAACGAATTATCGGATTAACTTGAAATTTTCAGAGATTATTTTTAAGATATTATACTTAACGAAAATGCAAAAAAAAAATTGAAAATCCTGACTACCCCTAACCCCTTAAGGAGCATAATGCTGAAATGCAACCTTACAGTAGTCCATTCCGTTCTGTCTGTCGACCCATATTTTCGACCATTATTTGGAACTTCAAATACGTATATGCGGTAGGTAACTAACATCACCACTTTAGCAATTTTTGAAAATTGCAATTTGAATAAAAGCCTTTTCTTTGTACAAATCACATTTCATGTAATTTTCAGAAACATTTATTTTTCAGCTCAGCTCAATCAATGCAATTGCCGTCCTTCTGAAGAATTTACCAACAAATATAATAATTTTTCGTACATATCTAAAATTAATTTTCCGTTTTATTATTCAGAAAATTCGAAAAGTGAATTGCAAATACAATATTTCTCGTTATTACCACACTTAAAAAACAACCACTCCAAACGAATTTGCATGTGAAGGACAAGAATATGAGAAAGCACATACGCAAACTTTTCTTACATATTTATTTTAGAAAACTGATGTGGAAAAGTTAGTAATTTTTTGACTAAAACTGCACCACTCCGAAAGGTATGAAAGTAGTATCAATTGGGATTACTTCTTTTAATTTAAAATATACCTAAAATACTGATATTTTCTGAAATATTTGAAGGCAATATTTAATTTTTGTGAATTTCTATAGAATATTATTATTTTCATTCCTTTACGCATGAATTTTAATAATTAATAATTAAATTTAATAATTTACTGTCTAGTTGCAACTAGTAAAAAACTAGTATGTATCTGATATATATATGTACACTATATGCTGAAAATGTTACCATGAAAATTATATTAAACGGTCTAGTTATGCTCCTTAGCATTCTCTATTCAAGTCAATTGTTTATACCTCCTCCCATACTAGTCTCTAACTAGGTTTGAATGGGTTCATGAAACCACAGTGTTCGTTTGCACAAAAATCTGTGTGTAAATTGAAAACAAAGGATTTGAGTGCATATTTTTGCACAGATTTAAGTTCAGGAGCTGCTGCTGGAAGTTTTTGGCAAAATGTGCAAGCATACATCCATATAAATATTTATTGCGGGTGGTGTAATTGTGTGTGTGAGTGTGTTTGTACTCACCAAGTTTTCCATAGTTTAATTTATGCACTTCAAGCCACACCAGAAAATTTAGCATAACATACATGCATACATACATAGCTAGCCAAAAATATCGATGGGATTTTAGAATATATTTTGTTTTCATTTCTTCTGCAACGAGCAGAAATATGCCAAACAATTTGCAAGACAAATATTGAATAGAAAAATGAAAGAGTACAAAACAGGCTAGAACGTTTGTAAAGAATATGAAGCACAATTTACCAATGTGTGTGTATTTCGGGACATTATTCAGATTATGCTCAAGTTTACTAAAAATATTCGAGCCTGACGTTGGGAAATGTACTCTGTGCGGTCGAAAATAAAATTTATATTTATGAGTTTATGTATGTTTTTGTTATAAAGACACATTTTTTATTAACAATATTTGTTAAAAATATGAATTATGAAAAAATGCGGCAAAAGCTGAGCATTTGTTCTTTCTTTGTACGCAGACAGGTTTTAGATATGCTAATCAGAAAAATATAATTTTATTTATAAAGCTTTTTATTTTATTTTCCTTTTTTTTTTATTTAACTTAATTTTATTTTATTATTGTATAATTTGTTTAATAAAATTTTATTTTATTTTATTTTATTTTATTTTATTTTATTTTATTTTATTTTATTTTATTTTATTTTATTTTATTTTATTTTATTTTATTTTATTTTATTTTATTTTATTTTATTTTATTATATTTTATTATATTTTATTATATTTTATTTTATTTTATTTTATTTTATTTTATTTTATTTTATTTTATTTTATTTTATTTTATTTTATTTTATTTTATTTTATTTTATTTTATTTTATTTTATTTTATTTTATTTTATTTTATTTTATTTTATTTTATTTTATTTTATTTTATTTTATTTTATTTTATTTTATTTTATTTTATTTTATTTTATTTTATTTTATTTTATTTTATTTTATTTTATTTTATTTTATTTTATTTTATTTTATTTTATTTTATTTTATTTTATTTTATTTTATTTTATTTTATTTTATTTTATTTTATTTTATTTTATTTTATTTTATTTTATTTTATTTTATTTTATTTTATTTTATTTTATTTTATTTTATTTTATTTTATTTTATTTTATTTTATTTTATTTTATTTTATTTTTTTTTATTTTATTTTATTTTATTATAATTTATATTATCTCATGTATTTTAATTAATTTTATTTCATTTATTTTATTTTCATTAATTTTATATTATTTTATTATATTTATTTCTTTTATTGTATTTCATTCATTCAAATTTTAATTTTTTCGCAAATTTGCAAGTTAGGGGAATACTTACATACAACATCCATACGTCCTTCGCCCTTCACTGAAGAAAAGTTAGGCGCCTCTGCAGAGATTTCACAGCTATACAAGCCGGATGAATTGATTGTTAAGCCGCGTAAGAGCACGCGCCAACTGTCGGAGTGTTCTTCCTGCGAATAAAGCAAGCATAAATATTTCAGCTGATAAAGAATTTAAAGAATACACATACGAGTACATTGTGTGCATGAATTTTTTATAATTTAAGAAAAGTAAAAAATATGTACATACGCTATATATGTTTATGTATATATTTCCAATTTTTCCATGTACATTTGCCATTTATAGAAGTTTTGCACTTTCATACTTACACTAACACGTATGCCATCAAAGCGATAGCTTGTCTTCTGTGGCCGCCCTTTGGGCACAAACCGATAGAACTCCTCATTGTCCTTGTACCACTTTATGGCATAGAGAGCCTCACCATCCTCATCCTCCTCTTCTTCCTCCTCCTCATCCTCCTCATCTCCATCTGCGTCCTCTTCATCGTCATCGGTGTTATCAGCAAAGCTATAGCGTCGTGATGAAGCCTCCGCCGCCGCACCGTTTGTACTGCCTCTGTGAGTGAAGGTACTGGCGCCTACTTGTGCACCTCTGCTGTTGCTGCTACTGCTACTGCTGCTTATGCCGCTGCTACTAAAGCCTGGAATGCCAAGTGCTTGACTGAATGCAGCACCGCGATAAACGCTGTGACCGTAGGGGGAACGCTGCGTTTGATATGGATATTGGTATGGCTCGTCCACATCCTCCTCCTGCTTTTGCTGTTGTTGCTGCTGATATTGCTGCTGATAATAACTGCTGCCAGCAGCCGTTATGTCACTACTGCCACCACTACTACTACTGCTACTGCTACTGCTGCTGCTGCCGCCATAACTTTGTTGCGATGGCGGATGTGGATATGTTTGTATGTAATGCTGCTGCTGATGTTGCTGCTGTTGTTGCTGCTGCTGCAATTGCAGTCGTTCTGTTTGATAGGAATATTGACGTTTGTTCCGTCGCTTATATTTCGGCCTCATTTCCACCAAATGATGTGCATCGAAAAATTTCATATTGCTGCTGGCATAACGGTTTCGTGTGTGAGCGTTGCGCATTTGCGTACGTGTGCGTGTATGGCTGCGTTGTCGATTGCTGGCACCAGCAATTGGTACATCTCTTCCGCTGTTGCCATTGCTACTGCTGCTGCTACTGCTGCTGCTGCCAACTCCGCCGTAATACGGAGGTCCGCCTGTGCGATTCAATTCATACTGGCACTCGAGCATCGCAGACTCACCGCGAAATCTATAAGTTGGTATTGAGACTTTAACCAAACGCAGACCGGCTAAACCTGTTGGTGAAATAAGGAAAGTTTTTTTCAATGAGTTTTTTTTTATTAAAGGTAATATACATAATAAATATAGTTTTATTGATACATAAAACTGTTAAAAAAAAATTATTTCAAAATTGTTCCAGAGTCCTATAATGACCCAGAACATATCCAGAATTCAGTTCAATCGCTTTACAAGATCCTGAGAAAAAAATTATTGCTTAATGTTTAGAAAATTTTATTTTTTTGGATGCGGTTATAAAAAGAGATCAAAAACTGGCAGTAGTTTATTTTATTGGTAACAATATGTCCTGACACCTTTCTGGGGCCGATTTACGATCAACTCGTACTAGTTTACTAGTTTAGACAAATATATAAATTAGTTTCATGAAAAATGCTTAGCAAGTCCCAAATCAAGTCAACATTCAATTTGAATGGGATAATGTCATTACCTTCAAAATGGCAAAATTATATGGAGCATATTTGACATAAATCGTATAACTCTATAACAAAAAATTAAGCTAAATTTCCTAATTGCTGTCGCCCCTCGGCAGGGAATGTCCACCCCTCCCAGTGTATTTCGGACATGAAATAAAGGCTCCTCAGAAAAAAAAAATCATTTCTAATCCAATTTAGTTAAGCAGTTTTTACACAGTTCTTTTAATACTCTGCCTACTTTCCACCCAAAGCATTTTCTAGAGATAACTACTGACTTTGAGATCATACCCATACAAAATGAGAGGAAAAAACATAAATTTAAATTCCCTTCCACAATTTTACTAAAAATATTTTGTGCTCAAAATAAACTGCAAACCCTTTCCCATTCTTTAACTTTATGCAGTTCTACAAACGCAGAAATGCGGGTGCACACACAATACCTTTGTTCAACGGTTATTACATACTCGTATATTACGTATATATATGTATGTTTTACAATTGGTTCGTGCATAATTTCCTTGCAAACGAAATTCATATGCAATTATATTCTGCGCTGCTGATTGCCTTTTACATTTTATTGCACTGATGACCTACTTTCCACAGAACAAACAAAGAAAAGTGTAGTTTAACTAAAGAAAATCCGAACTCACATAAGTTTCTGTTTAATTTTGATTTATTTTACAAATTATATTCTACCTCAGGGTAATATTGTAAGTACATACATATACATAAATACTTTGTAAGTACACGCATGTATGTTATTTGGATTAAGACAAAAAGACAAACACAGATTTCTCTATAATAAGTCATAGGGAATTTTTACTTACCGTCTTACCATAATTATTTTTTATTAAATTCTTTCCTATGAAATATATGTAACTAAGTGTGTGTAACATAATCCGAAACTGACGAATCGTGTAAGCAAAGAAATCGGCTTCTGACTATTTTTGAAGAGGACTATTTGCCTATGTGTAGCTCTAAATGCTTTCGTTCTGCGACAGAGAAATTTCTTTTGAACGTTCACAATATCTGTGTGGAAGGTTTGGGTGGTTTCGAATATTGCTAATATCGCCTCACATCGAAAGAATTTCTAAATTGTCTAGAAAGCAGACTGCCTACCTTGTAACCTTGCAATCGACCACAATACATGCGTGGTGGGATAGATACCGAAAACTGAAGAGGGAAACAAAACTGCGTAAATATGAAGAGCTTGGGAAGCTGGCCGACAAAGAGGTAATGCTCGGAAATTCTACGAAAATACACGGCGACTAATCGAAGGTTTTAAGACTGGAGCATACTCATGTAAGAATCAGTGAGAGAATCTAATGATCGATATTTAAAGCCTCGGAGATGGTGAACCCAAAACCCAAATCGATGACATTGGAAAAGACATTCCATTACCCGACTATGACAAGGTTCGAATAGTGATTGCCCGTTTAAAGAACAATAAAGCGGCTGAAGCCGCTGATCTACCAGCTGAACTATTCAAGCATGATTATGAAGAGCTGACAAGGTGCATGCATCTATAAAAAGAAGACCCCACAGTCTGCGCCAATTACCACGAAATTAGCCTCCTAAATATCGCATGTAAGACCCTATCAAGCTTGTTGATTGGATCTTATCAATGTGGCTTCAGACCTGCTAAATCAACCATTTCTCAGAAACACCGTGCGTCAAATCATGGAAAAGACACGTAAAAAGAAGATAAGCACAGATCGACTTTTCGTCGATTTTAACTCAGTAAGAAAATGCCTCTGCGCCGCTATGTCTGAATTTGGTATCCCCGCAAAACTTAAATGGCTGTGTAAACTGACGTTAAGCAACACTGAAAGCTCCGTCAGGATCTTGAAGGACCTCTCCGAGCCGTTCGGTACAAAACCAAGGTTTCAGACAGGGTGACTCGTGATCGTGTGATTCCTTTAATTTGATGCTGGAGAAAATAATACGAGCAGCAGACAATCTTCTATAAGAGTGTACAGCTGCTGGCGTACGCCGATGATATCGACATTATTGGCCTCAACAACCGCGCCGTGAGCTCTGCTTTCTCCAGACTGGATAAGGAAGCGAAGGATATGGGTCTGGTAGTGAACGAGGGCAAAACGAAGTATCTCTTGTCATCACACAAACATTCATCGCATTCGCGACTCGGCTCCCACGTCACTGTTGACAGCCATAACTTTAAATTCGAAGATAATTTCGTCTATCTAGGAACCAGCATCAACACCAATAATAATGTCAGCCTTGAAATTCAGTGCAGAATCACTCTTGCCAACAGGTGCTACTTTGAGAACAAAGACTAAAGTTGTTTTCCCGCCCTTCTATATAGGACGGAGGCATGGACGATGGAAATTCGGTCGTTTTTTTCCTTAACTCATGTGGCACTAATACATCGAGATTTTGTATGTATCCAAACTTTTTCAAGAGATTCCAATCCATTTTTTGTATTATGTTTACCATCTGGGCAATAGAAACAGAGCTTGCATGACAGTCAGACTCAATGATTTACATTGTTTTCTCAATAAACATGGACAGTTGATCTTCCACACCATGGAGCATCTTTTACGTAAAAATTATCGGAGCAAAATCTACGAAACCCAAATTGTGTTCCAATAACAGCACCATGAACACTATTCGCTTTTTCAGCAACCTGACTTGCGTTTTCGCCTTTATCGAAGAAAAATTGTGGAATATAGGGTAGTTTCTGTTTCCTGGTGTCCAGCTTTATCACGCGCTCACGCACTATTGAGTTAAGGGATCAGCAGCTCTCCAGTTACCTTTTTTCTTTCTATTAAAAAAAAAACCTACTATTATTATTAAGCATAAAATATATACTAACACTGAACTAGTATTTTTTTTTTTTTCAAATAAAGTAAGCAATAACATCATTTACGGAAAATGAGTTAAAATCGCAATATATATTTTTTAAATAAATACTAAGTGTTAACATCTTTCAATCATTTACTGAAATTTTTCCTTATAGTCAGCTACTTTATGCTTATATTATACACGAGTAGTCATTTTCTCTTATACGTAATACAATTATCCCTGCAGCAAAACACTCGTGGCTCCAGTTGCGAAGTAAGCAAATTCTTGGATTTGAACTGGTATTTCCACTTATTATAATTAATTACAAGCTGCTAGTGTCAAGAGGCTGTGTGAAACTTCGCACAGCATTTAAAAGCCGCAGGAGTTAAGTTACAACCAAGCGGAAGTATAATTAGCGTCACCTTGCCGGCAATACGAGTATGTACATATGTACATATATAATAGTATAAGGATGGAAATGAATATTGCGTTAATTAAAAAATTTATTTGAATACTTTTTTATGCGTACTTTCAATGTATTTTTATTAAAAAAAATTTACCTATTTTTCAACTGAATTTTTCTATGATGCCCGGTCTAGTAAAAAGTGATCCATTATTTTTGTATTTAATTGAAGGCTTTATTTAGTTTAGTTAGATTCAGCCAATTTATGTCAAATATGCATCCGTTTGCTCGATGACTTTTTGTCATTTTGAAGGTATGTCATTCTGCCTTTCGAATCGAATCGAATCGATTTGCACTGGCTTCTTTTGAGGTCAATTCTTCACCAGCTAAATAATTCGTCATAGGCAGGAACAGATGGTAATCCCTTGGCACAATGTCAGAACTATAATATGGAGGCATAACAACCTCCGAACCAAACTCGGGGAGCTTCCGGCTCACTGCCGGCTCACAGCACTTCATTTAATGTTGCTGTAAGTGATCCACTTTCCATCACCAGTCACACCGACCGCTTCAAAAATAGATCGATTTTGTTACATTTCAACAGCGATAAACTCAGTATCACCTTTCTAACCTAATACTTAAGTCCATCTATTACAAAAATAATGGATTACTTTTTACTAGGCCAAATAGCACTAAAGAGTTTTCCTATATTTAACAGAAATTTTCCAAAAGAAAAACTGGAAATGTTACTAAAAATAAACTCAGCGAAATTAAAACTTCCATAACTTTTTCCAAAAATTCACTAAATTTGTAAAATTCCTCTAAGCTAAGCGACACCAGGATTTCACGACCGAACACATACTAAAAGTTGCGTGCAAACATACGTACGTATTTATATATGAATTGTTTATTAAGTACTTGATAAATGGCATGTTTGTAGATTTTAGCTAAATTTTATTTTTCAAAAAGTGTTCAAAATAAAAAAAAAGATTTTCCAAAATCATGCACTCATACTAATTGTGTACTAAGGAAAGGAGGGAAAGAGAGAAAGAGCTTAACTCTACTTATCAGTCAACAGTGTAAAACTCCATGGAAGTTTAGTACATGGGTGAATACTTGATGATAATCCTTTTGCTAAATTGGTGAAAATAAAAAAGTTTTATTTTTATTACTCATAAATAAGTATTAAATGTTTGCTAGCCACTTGACAACCCAATTTATTATTATTAGTTATTACACTCCCTTTTCAAAGTTTGTTGTTCAACTTATAAAAGTTTACCACACTACAATTTGTATTTATTTTTTACTTTTTTTTAAATTTTTTTATTTGCAATTTAACTTTAAGAATCACAGCAGAAACAACATATCTTCTGCTCAAATATAAACGAGACTGCTCAATAAAACAAAAACGGTTAATTATTCTTCAATATTTATTTTATTCCCTTCAAAATAGTCACCATTAGAGGCGATACACATATGCCACCTTTTTTTCCAATCTTCATAACACTTCTGGTAGGCCGCTTTAGGTATGGCTTTCAGTTCCTTCTTCGAATTCTCTTTTATGACTTCAATCGACTGAAAATGCTTTCCACGAAGCAGCAATTTGAGTTTAGGGAAAAGAAAAAAGTCCCACGGTGCCATATCGGGTGAATACGGTGCTTGCGGAGCAATATTTACGTTGTTTTTGGTCAAATAATCGCGTACAAGACAAGACGTATGAGCTGGCGCATTATCATGATGTAGAAACCATGACTTGTTGTCCCACAAATCCTTCCTTTTGAGACGAATATTCTCACGCAAACGCTTCAAAACGGATAAATAATATTCAGCATTAACGGATTGACCTTCTGGAAGGAATTCCGAGTGCACAACACCTTGGCTATCAAAGAAAACAGTGAGCATAACTTTGATTTTCGATCGACTTTGACGTGGTTTTTTGGGTTTCGGCTCATTTGGAAGGCGCCATTCAGATGATTGCTGGGCTGTTTCAACGTCGTATTCATAGACCCAAGTCTCGTCACCAGTTATGATGTGCTGGATGTCCATATCACTCATTGTCGCATTTCCTTGGCGACAGTTTTGCGTTCCTCTTTTTGAAGAAAATTCAACAATTTTGGAACAAGTCGAGCAGACACACGTCTGATGCCCAAAACATCGTGAAGCTCACTAGCTATCTCTCTTTCAGTCACACGACGATTTTCCAACACAATTTTCTTTACTTTTTCGACGTTTTCTTCGTTTATTGACGTTGCTGGACGACGATCATGGGGCAAGTTCTCCAGCGATGTACGGCCGTCCTTGAACGACTTATACCAATCAAAAATACGTGCACGTGATAGGCAAGTAAGTGCTAATTCGAATACATTCGACATTCTCCCCCATCCGCTTAGAATAAAACTGTTTATCTTTTCAAACGGACTAAATTTGCACCGCTTCTCGGAAACTTCGGTAGCCATTGGCATAACAGTTGATGTCAGTACTCAATAATCCTTATAAGCCATGCTTGGGTAGTATTTACAGTATCAAACAAACACAAGTCGGCAACACCAACCGACTTTTTAGCCCAAACGGTCTTCCCATTCTTCATTGGCATATGTGCCGCTTACACGATTACAGCAATAGCCCGTCAGTTGTATCTTCTCTTCACTGATCTTCTTCTCTAATAAAGCTTTGGTTTTGTTCGAAGAGAGAGAGAGGACTTTCCTTACCCATTTCCTGTTCAGTCAGAAATATAGCTACTGTTGGCAAAGGTAATTCTGGGTTAGATAGACAAAACTATCTGCTCCATGCGCTCATAAAAGGTATGCTTGGTCAGATCGTCCTTCGCTTCTATAGTGGCGGTGGCGCAAACTAGCGATATGTTAAACAATTTCGTTTTGATTATGCCCAGACCGTGGGGAATGCCGGTACGCGGCGACGGAGTCTTTCTCCCATTACAAATCCGACACAAAATTTTTGCTCCTTTATATGCCAGCTGTTATATGGCCGCTGTAGTAAATGTCACAAGAACCTACTCGCTTTCGCACGTCTTGGACGACAGTGATGCCAGCCTCTATTCTTACGGGAACATCAACCAGCTAGGCAGCGCCACCTACCCAATTAAGGGACCGGGCATTCCAGGTGCAAGCCTTCAAATCGTGTTCCTTACAACATTTGCAGGGGTTGTCATCCGAAGGGGGGTATCCTTTTCGTGGCGTTGTTACCTTCATTAAAGCTGGTTTCTAAGTGGCGGTTGCGAGCCGGTTGCTTTAAGACTGACTCCGGCTCGCAGCCACACCTTTGGTGAGCAGACACTGCAATTAGACTTCAGTGGTCCCTTACAGCGAATAAGTCGGAGTGGCTCCACTGAAGCTGCCTCTCTTTTAGCCGTGATCCAAGGCTACACACAGGTTGGTTACCGCATCTCTCACAAGGGTTGCTCACGTTTCCACGGTATGAGCCGTGGACGCAAGAGTGGGAGTTAAGTGTTGCGTCGCGACTATAACTGCATACCCACAAGCTTGACTACACCGCATTAAACAATCAAATTGAACCAAAATTTGGTGAATATTTTAAACTTCTTACAAGCTAAAGAAACGTGTATCGGTTGCAAGCGACCCTAGCACTTCGTCGTTAATTTTGGGGTTGTAGCTTCATCTCGATTAAGAAGTCACGAACCCTCACGGCTAGAATTTATTAATGTGAGTTAAAGGAAGTCTTTCCACGCCTCGCGCGACGGCTTTTCCCTCATCTTTGCAAGCAATTGGAACAGGAATAGCCAACAAATTTCTCACACATACATACATAAGACTGACTGACTGGTCTACTTTTAACGCCACACAGCGGCAACAACAATGGTCGAAGTCATCCATTCATGTTTGCCAATGCGTAAAGCGTAAAACTTTAACATTACAAGTGAACTGCCTTTAACTTATTTTCCGATTCACATCATGAACGCGACTGAAGAGTCGGAGGCGAGTAAAAAAAAATTCTTGATTTCACAATCCGAACAAAGTGGGAACGAATCGTTGTTGTTGGTGCATTGAGATATAAAATAACATACGCCTCAATGCTTAAAGGAGAGCTATTGGGAAAATATAGGAAAAGCGTCAGGCCTACTGACCTCACTCTCATTTTTAACTTTTCCAAGTGGAAAGTATTTTTTTTTTCTGTTGTTGTAAAAGTTTAAGTGCCAAGTGGTAATCCTGCTGCTTGCATACAATTGTGACAACAAATTGATGAGTGTCAAGAATGAAGGCAAATAACTTTAAGCTGCAACAACAGCAACAACGGTAACAACAACAACAGCAACAACAATGGAAAAGAATAGTGGTTGCAGAGAAAGCAAGAGAAAAAATCTTTTGAAAAGTTTTTTGAAAAGTGATTGAAATGATTTGCGAGTGTTGAGAAAATAAAAGAGGGGAAAAATCGAAAACAACAACACTGGCAGCAACAACAATACAAGGCATACGTGTATGTTAGTAGTGATGATTGTGGTGCTACTTACTGCACAAGGACCAATAAATTACTTAAGTTTAATTTGCAGCTTTAACTTCAACTGAAGTGAGCCAAATGCATACGGCTTAGTACATAAGTGCTTGCAACGTAGCAAGAAGTGGCAAGAAGAAGAAAGTAAAAATGCAGTCAACGGAGCGTAAGTTAAAGCAAAAGTGATCGAAAGGCTTGGCAGCTCGTCAGCTTATCAGCTGGCGGTGGTGGTGGTGTTGATGGCTCTTAGACCACTGCCACTTAACTAATAATGTTTTCATTCGAGAACCTCGTGTGCATTTGTGCATTAAAGCACTTTAAATCATTGGAAATTTCACTGATTGGAAAAACCACTTTATAAGAGTTAACAAATTACGTGTAAGTGAAATTTGTTGGGAACAGGCTGTGAACCGGATTTCGTTAGCCGACTGATTACATTACTATCGCCGGATGCTTTGTGTTTCATATACGTATACTCATTATAGATCAATATCTCCCAGAAGAGACTTCACATAATCTATTATTCTATGCTAACGAATGTTCTCATCAAAAAGCGACGTTGGCACTTGTTCCCCTGCCTTGATCGCCTTCTTGAGCTCAAAGTTGGCTCACGTCAATCAGTTGCGCAAAATGTGTTGGTAATAGTGGGCTTCAAGAAGAAAAGAGACCCAGTATACCCAACTGGCTACCCATCTAAATCCACCAACGACCAGGTTTGGCGGAAGGTGAATGTGTCGTTGATAATGAATTAACTAATTCTGAAGCCGCACTGATGTGGCTCAATAGGTTTGTTAATGGCGAGCTTACTCGCAACAGACACTATATAAGCAATGCATTGCTCGTAGCGAGCTTATTGAAGGTAGTAATCTGTAGTTTATTTCGTAGCTTCGAGGTAAAGTAGATTCCTATTATCTACTCTTATCGCCTTCTTTATCCTCGATTAGCTTCGACCTTTTTTACTATTTCTACCGCCTCCTCTGTCTTCTATTAGCCTCACAACTTCAAGACAGAGTTGGCCTTCCTCTCATTTCCTATTTCTACTATTTCATAGTATATCTCCTCCTGTTTCCTATTTTTCGAATCGTCCCTTTGGACCAGAGCACAGACAGTTAAGGAGAGTGATCTGATGACTACCAGCAGAACAGATGTCAGATTGAAGATAAACCGATTTCTGAACTGAAGAAGAAACTGGTTCTGTGACCACAGTGTTCGTCCGCAACTATGCCATACTGGCTTCCCTTTTGCGATATTCACTTTGATTGAAGTTTCGGGTAACCAGGACGTTGCCTTCCCCTATCTTCGGCCTCCAATGAGTGTGTGCAGTTAAATAATATTTGCGGTCTTCACCAGAGTTTTAAGGACCCTGGGGCTGAGATAAAAAAAACCCTGTTATAACCTTTTTATAGACTGGGCCTAGTACAGACAAATTCTAACCGTAGAATATGATTTTATTCGACTATATCCCGCAGTTCATGCTAACACCTACTCAATTCGTCGCTACCATATTTGATTAACGGCGGAGGCAGTTTGATGTTCTTCAAGCGAGTAATCGTTAACCGAACTTCATCTTAGACGGCTTGTAGAACTTCTATTCCATCATTTTCGTTTGTGGAATCGTTCCGTTGTTTCCATAAATATCTCATAAAGCATTCTGGAGAATTTTTCCCATTTAACACTCAATGTCAATGACACTCTGCGTGTCAATTACTCTGAAGGTGAGCTACCTTCTGGTTTTTCCAACACAAATCTGCAGTTTTGAAACCATCTCCAAGGCTTATTTTTTTGTAGAGCTTTCACGAATTTCACCAGTCCACCAAGTTTCCAATTTTTCTTTGTTTCCCCCTGCAAATGCGTCTTGTTCCACTCTTTAGCTGTTGATGTCATGGCAGGTCTTTAGTCGAACACAACCTTGCAAAATGGGTAGTCTATTTTATCTGTAAGGGAGTGCAGCATTTCCATTTGCACGAAAGTTTTTTTTATATCGAGTTGATGAACATGGCCTCAGAGAGCAGGATTACAAGTTGAATGTAAAATAGCTTGGCTGTTCGCAACCTTAGTGTTTGTTGACGAGCGTTCTAAAATTGGGGCATACACAGATCTAGAACACTAGATACCTATCGTCCGTCTATGTAGTTATAAGATTTTAGTTTCGGAGGCAACAAGCAAATTAAGAGGTTTTATGGTTCAGAGATTTCATATTACAGATTATGATTCCTTTGGCCTGAAATTCTATAAGCCTTAGCCCATTTGTAGAGCTTTCATTCTGCAGCCTATTTCCAGCTGTTTTGCCGAAGATACCTTCACGATCTCAACAGGTAGCACTTATAGGGGCATTACATTGGAAGAACCAGAGGTTAGGTGCAACTTCATCCTATTTAACTTTTCCAAAAAAGAGCCGGCCGTTCTAAACTCATAACTTCATATTGTGGTCCTTTTATTGTTAATACTCGTCAACAAGAGTTGATTGAACCATTTTATTTACAAGAATCAGTTCTGATTATCCCTAGATGAATAGCAATAAAAAATAATAACTAGGAAGAAACCGTTAGATCGGCGTTTTCTAGATTAGAAAAAGTTGCAAATTTGCCGGATGGTGAACGAGGACAAGACGAAACGGTCTACAACTATGAAACGATGGACAACTTCATCTAACTAAGGCAATAATATCGTCAGCCTCAAAGTCCGGATCAATAAAAAAGATCAAACTCAACAAGTACTACTTTATAGGACAGAAGCTTAGACAATGGCAACATCCGATGAATTGGCACTAAAAGTTGTTGAGGTTTTCCAAAAGATTTATGGTTCTTTGTAGGTTAGAAACTGCGAATAGCTCAGTGGATGGAACGATGAGCCGTATGAGTTATAAGGTGATCCTGATGCAAATACCAGGTGTGTTTGTTGAAGTTTGCCGGTTTTACTAGTAAATGTCGCTAGCAATATGTATAAATTTCTATGATTTGGCATGTATGTAATTTTTTTCTATTGACATTAACCTACAAAAACACGCAAGTCACTTTCCGCCAAAATAATAGCGTCATATTTGTTTACCTCAGTGAATATGTCGAGTTTCGTTCCAAGTAAATCGCATTTGCGGCATTCGTTGCTTTTCTTATTTGATCAAAAGAAAAAAGCAGCTGAAGCTGGTAGAAACTTATGGTGAACATGCTCCAGTGATTAGAACATGTGAGACATGGTTTCATCAATTTAAAAGTGGAGATTTGACAGACAATGAACATCCTGGTGCAGCGAAAAAGTTCGAAGACGAGGAATTGCATGTTGATCCAACCCAATCGCAACAAAAATTGGCAGAAACACTACATGTGACTCGAGGAGCAATTTGCCATTGTTTAAAAGACTTGGGAAAGATCCAGAAGTATGGAAAATGGGTGCCACTCCAGCTGAACGATAGACAAATGGAAAATCGAAACCTGGTGAAACGGTGATCACGGATCGCTACCGACAACAAATGATCAATTTGAATCATGCGTTGATCGAAAAACGGTCGGAATGGGCCCGAAGACATGACAACGCGCCGTCTCATACCGCTAAACTGGTGAAAGACTCATTAAAAACACTTAATTGGGAAATATTATCGCACCTGCCGTACTCTCCAGACCTCGCCCCGTCCGACTATCACCTTTTCGCATCGATGAGACACTCCCTTGCAGAGCAGTGCTTCGCTAATTTTAAAAAAGTCGAAAAATGGTTCGTCGAATGGTTTGCCTCGAAAGAGAAAAATATTGTTTGGAATGGTATCCATAATTTGCCTGAGAGATGGGCGAAATTTGTAGAAACCAATGGTCAATACTTTGAATAAAAAAATTTTAAGATTCCTCTGAAAATGAAGTGTTTTCTTTATCGAAAAAGCCGGCAAATTTCAACTAACACACCTGGTATATTCATAATTGGCGCTTTGTAACCGCTGAAGCGAATTTTGGCCAAACTCCTCCCCCAATCGGAGGAGCTTATATTTCATATCAGAAATACACTCTTAGGGCTTGACATTCCCCGTCGACATTGACTTAGTAAGGCATATAAAAAAAGCTACGCTACAGCTACAATTTTGAACGCAGCAATATCTCCGGTGAGTATTATTCTTCTTAATTTATTGAAATAAATACATACTTTTCTACACTTCTATTAAAATTTGTTTCTCTTTTTAATTATTGAGCACTTGGTGGATTCTAAGCAGCTTTCAGAGAGAACGGCACCTTCTCCGATCACCGTTGCCGCAATTCAAGAGGAATTTCGGCCCCAATCATTCTCGTAAAGAAACATGGTGATCCGAATAGATGAAAGGAGTCCAGCTTTGAAGGTATTAGAGGCAGTAACTGCTTGTGAAACTAGAGGTAGAAAGAGAACTCCACTCTATTAGAAGCAGCAGGTGGAAAAGGACTTGGCTGCTGTCGGTATTTCCAACTGGCGCCAAAAAAAATGAGAAAAAAGCATTGCCTACGTCTGTGAAGGAGACAAAAATATACTATACAATATACTACTATTTTTCGGTAAAATCTGGAATAGTTTGCAAAAGTTCCAGTATATGAATTAGTAATTTTGTGAAGAATTTATGCAAGCTGCGAGCACACATTTCTAGACTTTCCTCTACAACAACAACAACAACCCCAAAATATTTCGGTTTTTTATATCCTGTTTAATTGTAAAAAATAATGAACAGTCCTAATTAAACTTCAAATACATAGATGGATCATAAGTGAGTTTTTATCAAATAAGTTGAACTCTAGCCAACTTCCCGTGAAAGAAGTTTTTCAACACCACTCTCCAATCCAACTGAACAAACCGGTTCAACCGTTTTCAGTATCTAAGTTGAGTTGAGTTGAGTTGAGTTGAGTTGATGCGGCTGCTGCGGCAACGAGATTTCCAATATTCGCTGAGGCTATCTCAGCGAGGCAATCGAAGAAATGTTTCCCAAGGAACTTGTGTCGCGCTGATGTCAAGGCAGTGGCTGAGGTAGGTCTCCTCCTCTTCTTCGTCCATGCAGCTGCGGCTCATTAGAATGATATCCCACTATTTTCCCATGAAGGCCCATTAAACAGTGTCCAGTTACTATATCCGTCGTTATGCTAATGAAGAACCGGTATAGAAGGTTAGCGTCCAGCTACGGTCATATCTGTTTGGTCATGTTACACGTGATCTAGTTCACCCATCTTGAGTCAGCTTCTCTGGTAAAAGCCACTTTAAGCATGTACTTTGCCGTGGACAGAGGTAAACCAGCATAGTGTGCATGCTTTATCGTGGGTAGAAGGATTCCTTCCCTTGCTAGTTCGTCCGTCATGCAGTTGCCTGGGATGTCCCTGTGTCCAGGTACCCAGACAACGGCAGTGGTATATTTAGTAGAGAGTTTGTTGAGAAAGTTCCTATATTTTATAGCCACTTTTCACGTGGTGCCATTACATTGGAGAGATCTGATTGCAGCTTGACTGTCGGAGTATATTGATTGCAAAGAGTTCCGCCTGGAAAACGCTACAGTAGTCTGATAGTCTCATACTCATATTCAATGAAAGCATGGGGGAATAAATTCCGCAGCGCACTTTTTTATGAAGCTTCGAGCTATCTGTGAAGATGGCTATGGCTCCCTGGTTGGTGGTGTTGGTAGTTTCACACTCGCACCTGTTTGGGATTCTCGTGGGGAAATGATTTTCGATGCACATACAGGAGGTGGTGTAATCTAGCTCCTTTGGCACTTTTTTGCATTGCAGCCAGCTTGTAGTTTCCCCGTATAGGTCCAATGGAAGGATGTTGAGAAGAGTTAACAGGGCTTTCGAGGGAGTTGATGGAAGTGCTCCTGTTACCAGGATAGCAGCCGATCGTTGAACTCTCTCTAGTTTGCTCCTGAAAGTAATTATATCGAGTGCCGACCACCAAACGATGAGGCCGTAGAATAGGAACTACCGATGTATAAATCCAGTACACGATACCCGGTCTTAGACCCCATCTTTTTCCTATCACCGTTTTGAAGGCGTAAAGTTCAGTATACCGGCTCCAGTTAAGCTTGCTATCCAAGATTATGCCGAGATACTTTACCTCGACAGAGAGGGTGAGGTTCATGACCTTTAGCTTAGGTCGTTTAAAAGGAGTCGGCTTGTGCCTTCTTGCTTCGGTTTTATCTTGGTTGACGTCCAGTCCGCTGTCACTTAAAGTTTGTGTATGTCTATCCGTCGCTGTTAGGGCAAAGTCATCATATCTGAGGTGAACTAGTTCTCCACTGGTATAAAATAACCAGTATTTTAACTGGTTTATATGAACTGGTATTAAGCTTGTATTAAGCCGAAGCAATGGCTGACAATTGACAGTGCGTAGGACATCACGGTATTACCATATGAATTCCAGTTGCTTCCATGGTATATATGTAGTTGGAAAATGAACTACTTGGTATAAAAATATAAACTAGTTGGATTCTAGTTAAAAACTAGTGTTTTTCCCTGCGGGGTATATACATATTTATATGTGTAATGCATAATCGCACATTATTGTGCCAAACTCGAATTTCCAATATTTTCCATTATATTTGTAATATCAGGCCAATCGCAATGGCAAAAACTTCTGCTATTTCACATTTATATTCCATTACTTTCAAATTTACTGCAAAAATAATCTGTATTCACTAAAGTGAAGTAGTAAAATAAACCGTTAAACTCTGCGCTTTGCCAACCATTCACACACTTGTATTTTACACGTATTTCCTACCGATTCAGTGCACATACATACATATTTACATACGTACGTGTAAAATATTATAGGTGCATATGCAAAATTTCACCACCGATGAAAGTATGCAATTCTCAAGATAAGTATCAATTCACTGCTGGAATGGATGCTAAAACACTCTGCCGTTGACAACATTACTTTACAACAACTTAGCAACACCACCTCACGAGTTCCTCCCACGAAGTCAGCCATCAGTATGTGTACGTAAAGCGATCAGTGGGAATTTACGTGAAAAGGATATTTTAAAACCGAAGACAATAAAGGCCACCACATTCAGAGTGGATTTTATTGTTGTGCCGAATGTTTGCATTGTTTGTATTTCACGCTTATTGTTGCAAGGATTTTGGTTTGTTTTTTTTTTACATTTCGTATTCCTTGTTTAGCATGGAAGCCATGGGAGTGGAAGCTATATGGTTTTTGACAATCCAAATGGTTATAGTAAATACAGCTTTGTACATTAGGGTGTGTTGAATTTGGCATTTATTTTTGTAGCAAACTCCTTATTTCATAAAACGTCACGGATGGCTCGAAGAAATTCCAGCGGAGAGACTCAATTTTCGAACACTTTTTACAGCAATTCGCTTTCAATGCGTTAATCGACTCAGGTTGTTCTCATCGACAAGCAACTTCAGACAACCCCACAAACTATACTCCAGCCGTTTTAAATCGTACGATCTTGGAGGCCCACCACGAAAGATAATGTGCTTACAAAATTTTCCTTCAATAATTTAATTGTTTCGTTGGTTGTGTGGCATGTAGCGCCGTCTTGTTGAAACCAAAGATCGTCCACATCAAAATCCTCCTATTCAGGCACGAAAAGGTCAATAATCATGGCTCTAAGCGTTCCTCATTGACTTCAAAACATTATGGCTGTCTGTATGGGTTATCATCACTCCCCGTAGCCATTCAATCAAATGCAAGCTGAACAAAATTTTCTTGTGAAAATCGAAATCGGTCACTTGATGGTCATTCGACTTCAATTCTTGCACAAGTTCAATTTTCGTACGCCCGCAAACCCAGATGTTTCCGCAAAATCTTCCAAAATTGGGTGGATACAACTCCAAATGCTTTCAAATCATAAAATTGATAAAGTCCATTTCGACTTATTTCTACGGAAACTCCATAGCGGGTGTATTTTCATGTCTCCTGGGGACACTTGTAACAAATGAGCTTCTGAAAAAAAATTTAACGGAAAGCACCCAAGCTGAAACCCTATGCAGAGGACAAAACTATACTGGTAACGAACAAGTACCTAGATACAATTAGTAACCTGTTGGGCAATGATATGAAGGCTAAGCACCGATGGACGGCATCGGCTAACTGAAAGATAAATGCCGAGAAAACGAATACTGTATTCTTTACTCGGCATCGATAGCAGAGGCTCAACTGGAGACTGAACGTGAAAGTGAGGGTAAAAGAGACCAGTCTATAAGACCAGGCGTTCCACCCATGAAAATATATGCTGGATCTATATGGGACCTATCGCCCGGCCTTATGTATTGCTGTTGCACACCGGTAATCAAGCCAATCTCGATTTACTGTGATCTGGTGTGGTGGACCGCTAACAGCAATACCTTTTATAGGAAACCGGTTGCATTAAGAACCACTCCAATGGCTTCATTAAAAACGTTCCACAACTTACCACCAATCGACATGGCAATGCAATTTACTAAATCAGCTGATTTACAGATTTCGGTGAATTTACCACAAGATTTTTCGAGCATAGCTCGACCAGCACGGGATTTGTGGACAAGCTAGACCCCATACCCGCTTTATCTGGGTTTCAAGTCACATTAAAAGAGGGTACAGAAGCATGCAATATCTACACAGATGGATCAAAAATAGATGACGGAGTGGTCTTCGGAAACTAGTCGCTGAGGTGCGATGATTGCATTAGAGAGACTTAAGGCTGTAGTCTCCTTTAGAAGACGAAAAAACCAATCAATTAAGCTTCAAATAAGAGTTTTTAGTATAAAAAAATATTATTGAGTATTCTGAAGCGGCTGCAGTCTAAACTCGTGAAATGGTACCGGTGATGGTGGTCGGGCGATGCATATGGATCTGGGAAACAGTCGAACCAATTTTTTTTTTAATTTTTATGAGTATATCTTCTACATATACAGGGTCCGCCACGTAACTTTTTTTTTTTAAACAGTGCGCACAAGATCGATCGTAACGTTGGCTGTGTGGCACGGAGCGCCGTCTTGCTGGAACCAAATGTTGTCCAAGTCCTTCTCTTAGATTTCCGGGAAGAACCAATCCGTTAACATGGCGTGGTAGCGTTCGCCATTGACCGTAACGGCGGCTCCTGCCGCATTTTCGAAGAAAACTGGGCCAATGATGCCGCCGGCCCAAAATCCGCACCAGGATCTCTGAGGATGCATTGGCTTCTCTTCGATCACGTGCGGGTTTTCCGTCCCCCAAATACGACAATTTTGTTTATTGACGTAGCCGCCAAGATGGAAATGAGCTTCGTCGGAAAAGATGATTTTTTGGTAAAATTCCGGGTCTTCGGCCAAGCGCTCATCTGCCTATTCCTTAATCGTATACACAACCATTTTCGTTTAGCGGAAGGATAAAACTAACTTTCTGTCAAATCAGATGTAACATCAGTGTTACCACACTCAAAATAACCACTAGTTTAAAAAAAAAATGTTATATGGCGGACCCTGTATAAACTAAAAAATACCGAAGAAGTTGGAAAATTCTAATTTTTTTAAAGTTTGAAAAAAAAGTAACTTTTGCAAAAAAAATCACTCAAGTTACAAAAATAAAATTGTTTAAGACAACTTTTTTTGTTCAAATAGAAGTTAATTTAATACTAAAGCAGATCACTTTGATTTTTTTTTTTGTTCCTACATATATTTTTTTTTTGCTATCACCGGCATCGTTTTCTAAGTCCACAGAAATTTTGAAGACATATGTATTTTTGGTTAGTTTTAGAATAGATTTGAGAAAAAACGAATGAATTTTTTGAAGCCTCTAATGAAGACTAGTGCCTTTATGCCAATCGAAATATTTTGTAATGACTTGGGTTATCATTATAAAATCGAGCAACCATGAAGCCACTTTCGTTAACGCGGTTAGTTCCATTTGGAATAATCTGCAATGGATGGGAAGTTCCATACTTAATTCGAAAGCAAGATCTTCAGTCTAAATTCCACAACCTACTTTGCCCCCTAGTTTAGAGCCGTCTTTGATCCAACATTTTCCCATTCGTTCCTCTCTGGTATTTTTATTATTTTTATTTAGAAAATGTTGTAGCAGCGGAAGACGAAAGTAGTATTCTCCACCTCTTCCAAGAATGGTGTAGAGTTTAACACTTGGCCGTCGCCTTTCCGGTTCCTCTATGGTTGAGTTGCATTTAGACTTTAATAGGTATTTTAAAATAAAATTTTATATTATTATTGGACCAATCCCTGAAAATACAACCAGCTACCATATTTGGAAAAAATTAAAACATTTTTGTAATTTTTTCTTGCTTTTGAATGAAAAATATGCTCAACAGAAAAAAATTAGCTTAACAATTAATTATTATCCTGAACGATTTTCTCGATTTTAAATCACTTAAGGATCGAGTAGAATCAAAGCAAATGTACTTATGAAAAAACCAGAAGAAATCTTTATTTTTTTTGTCCATAATTTACAAATAATCAAGTTTTTCGATCTCTGATTAGGACGATATGTCTTCCTTAGTGAACTTCGCTCTTAGCCTTTCCTTATAGCCTACTTCAGGAAATGAATAACCTATACCCTAAAGAATATTTATACATACAAACATTCAGCAGTTTTGATATTTTTTCCCCTCTGAGTGTGTTGCTCACCGGCAGTAAAGTTTAGTCTGTCGAATAAAATCGAAATACAGTTGCTCCTCTACAATACTAAGATTCATGATACACTTAATATACACAAATATGTATGTAATGTAAATAAATACACTGTAAGAGTTCATTTCGTCACAATGGGGCGTGGTTTCGTGTCATTTTGGTTTCTGCAGTCATCGTAAACAAATCTAAGTCTTACGTGTGGCAGCAGGAAAATAATGGAACACTGTAATGCCGTTGATTTGCATGAACGTGAAATTTTGGATGTGCTTAACAGTAATTTACATTCGTACTGATACATACTCTGAGGCAAACGGAGGTTTGTTGAAAATTTTTAAGCATTAAATGTAAATAAGAAATGGATTGTTCGACTAGAGCAAATTGAGACGGATAAAAGGGAGAGAGATGAAGACATGAAGGCATCGCATTGAGATTATTTGAATTTGATAAGATCTACGTTTCATTTTCAAATTAAAAATTGATAATTGGAAGTTGTTGTAAGTTAGTAAACAAAAGGCTTATTTTTTTATATGAATTAAATATTTTTTTTAACAAAGATCACCACATCTTCTCATCAGACTACTTCTGGCACGGCTCCTAACTTAACAGACGAGTGCTCTACCATTGAGCAAACATGAGCCAATTATTACTCCATGTTTGCTCGAAGTTACTTAGTAGTTGAACGGAAGAGCCGAATCCACTTACGCAAGGATTTCTCAATAAATTTAGGTTTAGCGAAGAGTATAGAAAAAAGGTTCTTATTAGCAAAAAAGTGTGGCAATCGATTTTCACAGATTTTTCTTGAGGTCAATTCTTCGCCAGTCAAATCATTCGGCATAGTCAGGAACAGATCGGCCCGTCAATCCTGGGTTGGAGACCGTTTGTGTTAGCTCACTGCCATTCGACCAATATCGTTTTCGTTTGACTTTTCTGTAAGTGATTCACTTTTCATCACCAGCCACCATTCCCTTCAGAAATGGGTCGATTTTATTAGGATTCGGCAGGGATTCACAGATAGAAATTTGGTCCAACAGACTCTACGATTCCATTATTTATTAAAATTTTCTACAACTGACCTTCCATCCTGTGGCACATCTTTTACATCGAAGAATATTGTAGAATACAACGTATTTTTACTATGCTGGTATCCATCTTTGAGACGCACTCAAACTTTACTGAGTTAAGTGATCAACACTTCTCTCATTATCTTAGCACAAAATATCTTCATATTACTTTAAGGCCTATTCCTTCCTATAATTATTTACATCTTGTCCATGTTTTTGTGTATCTCCACAGTATCGGCTGTCGCTAAGAAACAAAAGCTTATAAAACTAACTGTGAGGATCATTGGGAAGTGACTTTATCAAATTCCAGATGCTCTAAATGCAATAAGACTATACAACCTTAATAAAAGCTATTTATAGTGAAAATGACAATACTAATGTACGCGGCTGCTTATGGGAGACAACCGGTATCAAAAAGCATTTTTCAATTAGGCACATACAGCTTGCAAGCTAGGCGCCATTGAACGTTGTAACATGATACGGTCTGTATCATATCTGGCATTTTTCTGCCGAATAAAACGGTATGGGATGCGACAGTAGAAGGACGCATAGCCTCATTAATAACATACCTGACTGAATTGAGAGGCAACACCGAGAGATTGATGATAAACGAAAGGATAAGACCCGGCCAAATTGTCAGTCATATGCTGCACTCGAGGTCGGTGTGGGGTAAAATGAAGTAATTTGTCAGGGAGTGTATAAAGAGGCATTTTAATTCACTTGTGTCTTCCGAAGTAGTGCTTAACGGTACCTCAGATCTAAATTTAAGCTATAGCAGCTTCGCAATTCCAGCATAATTAGACAATACTCTTTGGCCGTGGCTCCGAATAAGGTATAGCTTTAATAACCAATCACAAAAATTACGGTATCCCTTTCAGGATTTCAGGAAAATAAAGAAAAAATCATCATCATCGATTGGGGTTTTGGATTGTCGTCTCCTATGATATCTTCATTACTGTAAGTCAGCAGGCTTAAGAAGCATTCCCTACATGAACTCAGTGAGCTCTGAGAATATTTACTCCTATGGACAGGATATTTTACATAATTGAGAACCCATGAGACACTGGTTTAGTGCTTGGCATGCAGTGAGGATGGAACCTACTTTTAAAAGACGCTGAGGTAACAATCTCCGTATATTTAGAAGTGTGTTTTACCATTCCGATGGTTAGGGTTAGAGTCTGGTGGGTGTATTTCCGACATGAACTTAAGGCTCCTCGTAATAAACCATCAGCCGTTCGGAGGCGGCTTTGTATGTAAGGTGTAGATGGGTAGGGATAACCATATGAGTTATATTAATCATTGCTATACTTCGCAGACTAATACTAAATTGTCAAGAAAAGCTTAATTACTTCTTTGTTCCATTGCTATCTTTTTTCTTAGCTACACATAAATATCTATCAGCTGCAAATTTCCTGTGAAATATCTCAGAAATAAATTTTTTTATCCAACATTTTTTGCCATATTCAAACGAAAATTTCAATTTAATATCTGTTCTCGCTCAACATGTGTGTAATCCATCTTTAAAGACATCATTAAAAACAACATCTCAATGGGGAAATCGATTTGCTTGTGAGATGTGAAGCAACCACGCACGTAAAGGTCATTAATTCGCTGACATTTGTAACCTCTACGATGATGAGTGCTTGTCTTCCGTCATCCGCCCTACTTGCCCTGCCACTGCTGCCGCTTTCCTGACATTGCATGTAGAATGCAAGCGCGTGACTTGCTTGCCACTCATGCGACAAGCAGCAAAGCAAAAGCAAAGAAGAAAAAAGTGAAGAAAAAAACTACCAACAGACTTTAGTTATGACAACTGCACATCAAGTCTGCGGTCGAACGTTTTACCAGCCAACATTGAGCAACACTCGATCACTCGGGATACTTGAACTGCGCTTGCTTGCAGTACTTGGAATTTTCGATTTGATGCTTTGAATGCCACCGTGTGCGCTCAGGTGGAGTTTCTCTTTTTTTGTGAAATATCATGAAAAAGCTGTCACGAGAAATCACGAGAACGTAAGAGTGCAAGCTGCGTAAGGAGTCCTTATCACACACACACACACGCAGTCAGTCACACAGTTTAGCACACATGCATGAGTGCTCTTTGCATGAAATGCGAGAGTGCGTATGTATGCTTACGCTGTGACTTTGTTTTTGTAAACATTTTATGCACCTTTATGGTATAATAAGCACTTTGCTTGGCAACGTCCGTCTGTCTGTCGTTTTGTAAAACGTGCTACCTGTTGTGGGCACACCAACAACGTCGTTCTCCGAATCAACGAATTCAAGTCACTCATACGCCATGTCGTTCACCTAACCTCATAACGGCGATTACGGTGCGTTTGAGTGGAAAGTCGTTTTGAATGGGGTTTTGAGTGAAGTTTAGGGGTTAATACGTGTATGTGGGGATTATTTATTTGTCAAAAGAAGATGCGAACAAATGGCGGAAATCGTTTTGTACTTGGTTGCTTGGATAAGAAAAATCTTCATGGAAAAAAGCACGTTTTCCAATGATTTAAAAAACTCTGTTGTAAAGAGATTCATATGAGCAGAATTTCGAGCTAGCGGATTGATCCTTTTTATGTTCGCGGGTGGAATTTAATAATAAATAAATCATTTTTCCTTTTTAATTGAATCACCACTTGCAAGACGAATGCATTTAACAGATATTTCAATTAATTTATTTATACTCTCACAGAAGAATATTTTCTCTTTGTCTTCGAAATACGTCTAAACTTAAACTTTATTCTTTATTCGAGCATCGTTGAAGGCAATTATGGATAAGTTCTAACCTGACCACCTCGATGCGCCTACTGTTCGGCCTTGGGTCACCTTCAAAAAATATCCTTCCTTCCACTATGCCAGTGTCTATTACCTCCCTTAAATAGCTAACTGAATGCGATTCGAGAATTGTCATTACCAGCATCACAAAGGCAGAGCAGTTCAAAAGAAATTGCATAGAAGATTTTAAATCTTCTTCAAGACAACAGGGACAGTGTGAATCTGAAAAAAATAACTTTAGCGAGTTGATTCCGATCGGACAATGCGCGGTGAGTAATCTCCTTATGTGTGAGGGGGTTTGATCCTGAAATAGAAAGAGCTTTCCATCCATTGTCCAGCTTATGCTAGAAGGAACTCGCAGCTGGGCATATTGGGTATGCCTGTACTCACTGAGTTGGTGTACGACCAACCTGTTAAAAGTAGACTGAATGTGTACAGAAGAGCGCCTGTTTGTGCTATGTTGTCCGGCAATAACGAAATAATGTACAAACTGTTCAGCATTGCAGTTCTCAGCGGTTCCGATACTACCCGATACCACTTTTTGATTTTGAAAGACAAGCATTCATTCACAATTCAGCGTTCACCGTTAGTGTATACAAGAGTTTAGTATGCAATGTGTCTACCGCCTCTGTGATAGCAGCAACTTTCGAATTAAAATCGCTATAATATTTTGGAGACCTTAATCTCCCGCCCATGGGCAATTCTCGTCAGAAAACCTTTCGTGTCGACTTTCGGCAAGCTTCGACCCATCCGTAAAGATGGTAAAAGTGCACCTTTCCTCCAGTGATTTTGTACCTTCCTGTTCTGCAGCGAAGAAATTATCGTGGAAAAGGAGCTACTAGGTGACAGCTTGCGGATAAAGAAATCCAATCAGCTGGGAACAAACTGGAGACTCTCAAGAATAGCAGAAATCCCAACGCCCGAACTGGTCAAAGATACTGACTCCCTCAGAATTACATTGATTTTTAAATCTACACGTACCTACAGTATCCACAGGCGCTAACGCCAACCCTGTTATTTAGGACGAAATGTACAAAAGATGTTAAACGATTTTCATGCTTAGTTAAAGTAACTCTTTCTAGAGTGAAATTCGCTAACTCGAAAACTCCATAAAATAATATAGGCTTGACTATAGTTAAATAGATCAGATCACTGCTTGAGTAAATAGATCGCAAACTTTGTATCTTTGTAGCAAAGAAGTTCCGTACCTGGGCTCTGGCGTTTTATTTCTCTTTGAAAGCCATCTGTCTAAAAAAACACTCTTTAAAACTTCATATTTTTATGTTACATAAACCCACCGTACCGTAGATTAAATGGTAATATATTAAAAAACATTTAAGCAAAAAAGATTCAAAGAAATCCAAAAATGTACCCGACAGTCCTAACCGATATTGTCGCCGTCGGTAAACACTTTGTTAAAAAGGCAAATACTATACATATGTATAAAGAGTGTGCATCTACAGAACAATAGCCTTGGACATGTGAACATGAATTCAGTTATGCACATGGGTAAAAGGAGAGTGCAAATGAATCGCATAAATGTCCACAAAGCAAACAGAAAAAGAACACACAACGAAACCACAAAGGAAAAGAAGACTAAACGCCAAACAAAAACAGCGAATGACAATGACTCCACCAAAGGACACTATCACACAGCAAAATACAAACAAATATGGCAAGGAAAGAAAAACAGCTAAAAAAACTACTACCCTACCTATAGACAAAGCTAAATTGTGGGGGATTATCACTCCCATTTGTGGTTCGCCCACGGCTGATAGTAACTGCGGGTATACGAGCATACACACTTACAAGCGTTGGTAGTGTGTTGACTGAGCATTGCTTCCGAAATGATATCGTATGCAATTGCATTGCGTGTGCAAACAATTGCGAGTATGTGTTAGTGCTGTATAAACAGCAAACAGTGGCCATGCCATCACAACAACAGCTACATAGAGGGACATGCAACAGTTTAAATATTCAAAAGTCTGTTTACATTTCTAACCGTAATAGTGCAAGTTCTGTGTAACCGGAGGGTATGTATCCGATTGGAATGTAACTTAGTGCAAAGGAATAAAAAAATCTAAACTGGTTTGTGAAAGTATTAGTTAGAAACTAGTATTTTAGAGAAAAAACTTAGAATATGTAGTTCGAATCTTTGTAAAGTGGTAACGACTAGTTAGTATTCAACTAGTATGTAGCTAATCCATAATTAGGCTACTGGCATTCCGTAAAACGTTCTCGTTTAAATAGGTTGATTGAAAATGTTGATATGGAAAAAGCAATATTAGTGTAGCAAGTAACCGTAAAAAAAATTTTAAGAACGTAATTAAAATAAAAATCCAAGGCTCTGGGTGTATTTATGGCATGAAATAAAAACTCCACAAAACAAATCCATCAGTCATTCAAAGGCAGCTTAGAATACGCTGTGAGTCGCTCCGATTGCTCGTAAAAATATCTATACTCACACCCCCAAAGTGGGAGATAAGCTCGGATGTACTGAAGTTATAAGAAATACCACTTGCCGAAGCATATATCAGCAATAGACTAGTAAAATACCAGTCCATGCATGTTAGTAAGTTGACCGCTGTACAGAACCAAAAAAATCCACAACTTCATTGGCATTGTGAATCTATATTTGATAGTTTTAATCTCTTAAAATTGAAATCTCTATAAAAACTAATCCTGACGGTGTTATGATTTCATCTTTTAAATACAACTTTATAGTTGTAAGACCCAAAGAGGTGTTCTAGTGGCTGCTGCCCAGATTATACTGAATTTATGAAGGGAACACTTCTTCAGCCTCCTGAATAGCAAAGAAAACAAAACATAAGGTGACGGCGAACCCGACAGCAGAAATTATGGTGGGAAAATTAAAAATTGTTCAACTATTTATCATGTGTCAAATCTTTGCAAAGATCCATGAAAAGATCCGTTTACGCCAACGTTAGTGTCAATTAAAAATACCAAAAACAGCCAGGTCCCTCTCTACCAAGTCACTTCCAACAGAATGCAGGTCTTCCTCTTCCACCGGCAGGTGTTGCGCGAAAATTTTTAAAGCTGGAGTATTCTTATCCATCCGGACCACATGACCTAGTCAGCGCAACCGCTCTCATCTCTTACAGGTCCCGTACTCCGAACTGCTGATGAGTGCAAGTCGAGTAGAAAACCGCTCGGAAGTCGGTTGTGATTGCAGCTTTTCGACGTAGAACTTTCCTTGTTTTTGTTGACGAGCAATCTTTGATATACAGAGGCGTATGCGTATCTTCGCTGCAACGAGATAGTGGTTCGAGTTGATGCTGGGTCCTCGGAGTGTACGCACGTCAAGAACACTGGAGACATGCCTTACGTCTATCACGGCATGAACGATCTGGTTTTGTGTTTTTCAATTTGGGAACAGCCTGCTGATCTAGTACTACAGATAAGCATATTTCAGGCCCCGGCGGAGCCGATCAGCTTCAACCCATTAGGGGAAGTTTCGTTGTGGAGGCTGAATTTTCCAACAGTCGTACCAAAGATACCTTCTTTGCTCACCCAAGCATTGAAATCGCCAAGCACGGTTTGCACATCGTGTCGAGGGCAGCGCTCAAAAGTATGCTCCAGGCGCTTATAAAAGACAACTCTGGCCAAATCGTCCTTCTCTTCCATCAGGGCGTGGGCCCAAATCAATGACATGTTAAAGAAGAACAAGGCACCAAATTTGTGCTCCTTTATATGGTCCTGTAGTAAATGTTACAAGGAACCACTCGCTTCCGTCCTTGTTCCATCCATTGCGCTCCTTGGACGGCGGTGGCGTCAATCTTTAGATAAGCGACGACACCCACCAGCTGGCCAGCAGCACCTTCCCAATCAAAGGACCGGATATTCCAGCTGCATGTCCTCAAATCTTAATCTTAAGTTCGTTTGCGGTGGACGTCAGTTGCTACTTTGAACTGAGTAGGCAATTCAAAAGTAAAGTTCTCTCTCGAAGGCCCAAGGACCAAACTCTGCAAGTCGCACATCGTCCCTGTGCTACTGTATGGTGCGGAAGCATGGATAAAGACTACATCTGATGAGCCGGCGTTGAAAGAAAAAAGAGCACTCCAGCTCTGAAAGTTTGCGATGCAGTACCCGCCTGTGGAAAAACCAGGTGGAAAATAACCTGGCTGTACTTGGTATTTTCAACTGGTGTTAAACAGCGAAAAAAGGTAAGGAATGGCTATAATAGCGTGAAAAGAAGAAGTAGAAGTAGAAGCAGAAATTCAACCAATGCAATTGAGGTCAGTTAAAGACCGCAAACTAAACACCGTAAAAAATATGTAAATCTAGGCAAAAAGTCGTGTACTCACACCTACACTTGTAGTTTAATATTCATTTATGCAGCCGTGGTTTCACTGTCACCATAACGACCGCAGAGGTTGGGCTATGCAAAAATGCTTTAATTTTCAAGTTTGCGAAAAATGTCAGAGTGACAAAAAGAAACACAAATGACTAAACTAAACTTAAATTAGAAATGGAAGCAAACAGAATATATAATTGAAAAAAAAAATGTTTATTATTCAGTATTTATTTAGTTCTTCTTCTTTAACAATTAATTAAATGGGCTAGCAACATATCTTCTGTCTAATTGCTTTCTTAAAATTTTACCAATTAACCATCTAGTGTGATCATGATCTCTGGTTGCTCATTAATCTCTTTTTTATAAAGATTCAACTGACATACTAAATCCTTTAAATCACTCTGCTTAAAATAGTATGCGGTGTTTCAGAAGTTGAATCCGGCCATTCTGATCGATTTGAAGGTTTCGCCGTAGGCAGGACGGATGGATATTTTGGCTGAAAACAAGTTGGGATAGTGAATAGTGTGTTTGAACTTGATTTCGATTTTCGACCGAGCTCCTCCTCCAATTTTGGCTGATGTATTTTTTATAAGGAGCTTTCTATTTCACTCGGAGGGCTTGACATCCTCTACCGAGGAGCGACCACAATTAGAAATTTTAACATACTTTATTTTTTAAATTAATATTATTTAGCTTTTGGATGGTGGTCGCCATAGTTGATATAAGCGTTATAGTTTACAGATGAATAAACCGATGCTTCTTGACAGAATGATCATAACATCTAGCGGTCGCATAAACAGACTCTTCCAGAAACTATATTTGCTCTTGAATGGTGACGTCAAATAATACCTCTCCAACTCAACGAAAGTAGGAATATGTAGAGGTTGAGATTGATACCAATCTCTACTGCAAATGCAAAAGGTTTTTTTTTAAGAAGGAATTGGGTCTTAAGCCATATTTTGTCATGTGGACATTATCAGACCAATTCTGAGATATGAAGCACTGCTTTGGTGACTAACATAGATATAAACGGAATATGCATAGAGGTTACAAGGGATATTAAGTCATGTCCGTCTGATGCACTCTTACACCCCAATTAGGTATATAAAGACGATTTCAATTCATAAGATATAGTATGCTCTATTATCAGACTTAAGGAGTTGGATAGTTGGTACCAAAGGATATATGAACACAGCTATATGCTGAACAAAATCACAACAACTTTATATAAATCAGACTATATCCACCAAAGGTTGTTTGTTCGATACCTTCTGAAGGTGAGTCGTAAAGAGGCTTAGTAAGGGAGCAGTAATTTATACCAACAATTCAAAAATGGACTGCAGTAAACTCCAAAGATCTCCCTATTCAGCTGGGAGGTTAATTCGACATATCCATAATCTAGGCTCACGGCCATAGGAACTATAACTTATGCGACCGTTTCTTAATATTTGAAATTTTGGGTCATAATCCGTTGAAAAAGCATCTGCACACATATTTACAATGACTTTTACATTGGTATTGAAAATTATAGAAATCTAACGCCTGTAATATATAGCTCTCATAGACTGATTTTTCCGAAATGAGCGTGTGGTCAGAGCTCCAGATCAATACCACACATGCTTCTTGTTCATTTTGAGGTCAGCCGAGTTTGTTAGTTTTTATACTTGAATTCGATCATTTTTTTCAAAATACACAATAAAAGTTATAATTTTATTTTTATTGACATAAAATATTGGATAATCGGTTATGCGCATACCACCGTTCAAAAATTTATAACAAAGTTATCACTTCAATCATACTCCTGTAAGATTCATTTCACATAGGCAAGTGAATATATGTATGAGGGAATTAATAAAAGTTCGGTCAGTTGGTGACTTTCAATATGTTTTTGTTAAATCTAAAAATATCAAATCCTTTGCAATTACCTTATTAGTCTTCTCTTCAATTTTCGCAAGCGCAAGATACCTGAGGATCGATCAGACGAGATCCCACCACCAACGCAAACAGAAATTCGCCATGTGATTCTCTCCGGGTTTCTTCGTAATTTACAGCCAATACAAATATTCAGTGAATGCCAAATTGCATATGGAACGATTGCACCGTCTTTAAATGCTATTTCTAAGTAGTTCCGAAGATTCCATACCGGACATTTTTCCGTAGAGGACGAGCCCAGAGAAGGTCGACCAAAATCTTATACCTACTTCCACGATTGACACAATATTAAGTAAACATCTGGAATACACGAAGAGATCTGCTCGATGGGTACCACGAATTTTAAATGAGGCCCAAAAAGAGGCTCGTGTGCATTTTGCCCAATTTTTCCAAAACAAATTCGAAAATGGTCAGTCTAGCAACTTTACTAAAGTCCAAAAACCAAACAGCAGTCCATAGTATGAAGCCCAACAGGAGCTCCAGGATCCCGTAAAATCTAAGCAACAAAAATCAGCAGCAAAAGTAACAAAAGTTAGTTTATTTCACTCGATCTAAAATAGTAGCAGCTATTCCACTGGAAAAAGGCTAGACGGTAACTACAAAAAGGGTGCACCGAAGACTGTTTACCAAAAGTTTTCAAAAAATTTGTGGGTAAACAGGAAGAAAGAGGATTTGCGGCGCTACTTTTTACATCATGACAACGCGCCATTCCACGCTGCCAAAATAACAAGTAATTTTTTGACGATCTCTGGTCAACTTACCGAACATTTGTTAATCCCCTCGTACATATTTGTGTGAGTGCACATTTACCTAAAAGAACGATAGTCGATTCACCTCCACTGCAAATGCTAGTAGGCGGGTAGGAAGACTGCTCCAAGAGATTGTCACTCAAGTGTCTGTCACATCAGATTCAGATTCGTTGATGTTAAATTAAATATGTATGTATGTACATGCAACAGCATTGAATATATGCCATGCCATGTCGAGGCACACGATGCCAAAGGCATATTCTGCAAAATTGCCACAACTTTGTAAACACCCATATACCTATGTACATACATACTTATGTACGTATATGTAAGCAAATGTATGCATCTGCATATGTACATTTAAAGCATGTTATGTATGTATTGTATGTAGATATCTTTGTCTTCTAGTAGGCGTTTACCTTTGCCATGACTGACTGTTGCACGAGTGCTTAAAGAAAGCTGACGTGTGCATGTCACAGTTGATTTGTTTACTGATGACTTCGTCGTGATGGTGTAGCGGTGTTGGTTTGGTGGGTATGAAATCTGCGCTATCTCACTTGAGTCTGCCTGGCTGTGGGTGTGTGCGTGTGTGTACGTTTGTGCCTTTTTTTTATGACCGTGTAAAAGTGACACTTGCGAGTTGATACACTTTCTTTCGAGTACTTTACATTAATAGGTAATGAGAGATATGAAAATTTTAATTACCGCCTGAAGGGATTTTCACTATTAGGCCACAGTTATAAAAGAAAGAAATAAAAATATAATAAAAATGAAAACCCCAAACGTCAACGAGTGCACTTGCTTTACACGAATCTAAAGTCAGTGTATATTTTTTTGCGATTTTTTGTCAACTTGGCTTTATGTTTCCATAAAATTAAGCCCTAATTAATTTAAATATGTGCATAAAATATAATATACCTATATCAACATTTAGGTTTTTGTTTGAAGATTAAATTGGCATAAAGGCCTGAGTCTTGAACGTGTTTAAATTCGAGTCAAGTCTACCACTGATCAGCGCTTTTGAGATCACAAGGAACGCCAAGTAGTTCACATGTAGAATTCCATGAATCTTTTAGCCCTCATTACGAGATTTCAAACTCTTTTTCGCAACCCACTTTTAAAAAAATAAACATTAATTTACAAAAAATTTAATTTTTTAATGAAAATCTAGATTCAGGAAATTTTTTTTTTATTTTTTATTTTGCTTCTTTCATCCAAAAAAATTTCAAAATTATTTTATAACAAAATTATTAGTGATTTAAAACATTTCACTATATTCAATTAAGATTTTAAGTAAAAAATAAAATAAAAAATATTGTTCTACATAAAGTGAATTATCTTTTACATATTTTGTGCGAAGGCTTATATTATTTTTCATCAAATAGAACTTCAAATTAGGACTCGAATGGTGTTAATTCGACACTTATCTTTGTCTTTAGTTCGCAAAGGCTGAGAACTCATAATATGTACCCGTGAATACCTCTCCAGCCTGCTGAAAGGCAACTAAAGTGCAACCACCAGACATGGTGAACCTTTAACCCCAACGAATGATGATGTAACAGACGTTGCAGTACCCGACCAGAACAATAAACCTACAGGAGCTGATGCCTTACCGTCAGAGCTAGTCAAGTATGGCGGTGATGAGCTGGCGAGCTGCATGCATAAGCTTCTTTGCAGAAGATGACCACTAAAGCAACATAAATATCGCTTATCAGTGTGTCTTTAAACCTGGTAAAACCACCATTAACCAGACATTTACAATGCGTTAAATCTCCAAAAGAGGATCGGCATATACCACCTCTTCGTCAATCTAAAAGCAGCCCTCTACAAAAAAAGAAAAGGAGCTGCCTCTACACCGCTTTGTCTGAATTTGGTATTCCTGCAAAACTTATACGACTGTGTAAACTGACGCTGGACAATAATCGGGTTGCAGAGCTAAATAGAGACGATACTGTTGAAAGTCTTAGCTTTGTAGTAGTAGATACTTTCATCTATCTAGCGTCCAGCATCAACATCAATAATAATGTCAGCGTTGAAATAGAATGTAGAATCACTCTTTTCAAAAGATGATACTTTGAATTGAGTAGGCAATTGAAAAGTAAAGTCTTGTCTCGCCGATCCAAAGCCACATCCTACAAGTCTCTCATCATTCTCCTCCTGCTATATGATGAAGCGGCGTGGACAATGATAACACCAGATGAGTCGGTGTTGGCAGTTTAGTAGTAAAGGTTTTGCGTAAGATTCATGGCTCTCTACAATTTGGGAACGTCGAATACTACAGCCGATGGAATGATGAGATGTACGAGTTTTACGGCCACGTTGACAATATTCAGTGTATCAAGAGACAGTGGCTAAGCTGTGTGGTCTGAATGGAAGAGAATACTCCAGCTTTGAAAGTTTTCAATACAGTAGTGGTGGAAGCAGAGGAAGTGGCGTTCGGGTAATGGATCGTCTTTTCCATCGTTTGCTCCGGTCTTGATACCCTCCGTATGTGCCCGCGTTGTGGTCGATCGCAAGGTTGCGAGATAGGCAATTTGTTTTCTCTCTAATGCAGTTTGTCGTTCATCGCACAGAATCTTTTTCTAGCATAGTTGAGAACCAATAGTACCTTATATCGAGTTGCTGATGAATGCTCTCCGAAAGCAGGTTGTTTGGTGTGATTGCAGTTTTTCGACGTGGAGCTTTCCTTGTGTTTATTGATGGACGTTCTTTGATACTCAGAGGCGCATGCGTATCTTCGCTGTGACAAGATAATGATCTGAGTCGATGTTAGGGCCTTGGAACGTACGCATATCTAGAACACCGGATACCTACTTTCCGTCTATCCTATCACAATGTGATCGATATGGATGTGAGGTTTTCGATCTGGAGATAGATATACATATATATTATTAGCGCTTTCTAACCGCTGAAGCGAAACCAATTTGTGGTTTTGCGTCTTGATGTTTTTCCTAGAAATGGAGGGAACTACAGTTTATACTAAGCCACCACCGAATGGCTGATGGTTTTTTTAAGAAGTTTTATATCATGTCGGAAGTACACTCGGAAGGGTTGACATTCACTGCCGAGGGGCGACAGCAATTAGAAGATTTAACTTAATTTTTTATTTTAAATTAATTTTCTATAACTTTGGGATGTTTGTCGTACCAGGAGACAGATAGCTTGGTGAATTTTCTTGTGCTGGGTACTAGATTCCAGTAGGCAATCATATTTCGGACGCCGGTGAAGTCCCGTTTGGGGTTGTTTCGTCGAGAAGGCTGAATCTTCCGACAGTTTTTCCGAAGATACCTTCTTAGCACACCCTAGAGTAGAAGTTATCAAGTAAAATGTTGATATCGTAGCGGATCAAATCGTGATACATTAAACGTTTGCGGAGGTCGTTACAGAAAAGGAGGTCTCCCATCCCATGCTTTGTTTGATTTTTTCAGTTCAGCTTATTTTTTTCATGTGGTGTATCCCAAACCCCATACATAACCACATGGAACTCAACTTCAAAGGGATGTTAGTTGGCTACCCAGAGGAACTTGGTCTAATACCGGAAGTCATGAGCTACTTGAACCATACGCAAAGGAATCATTTCTGGCATGCTCCCATTCTCCTCGACATTCGCATGGCAATAATTGTCATATTAGTTATGTAAGTCCTTATAAGTCAAAATTATTTATTCTTTCATTATATATTAGTTACGCTACATATACATTACTACATACATTCACATATTAATTGCACATATTTCTCTTTATACTCTCTTTTAGCAAAATAATTAGCACTTACCATCCAACAAACTGATACTGAGTAAGAAGATGCGAGCTCCGAATATGAAGTTCATTTTTTATTCCGCTTTACTCGTAAACCACACATACGTACATATGTAGATTGCCTGCGCCACGCAGAGATATTCTCTTTGTATTTATTTAACTTTTCAATTTTATTGAGTGTTTCACTTTCTTACTACATTATCTTTATGTTCTTCTTTCATTTACGCCTTTATTATGCCATGAATTTACTTTCAGTTGTTTCCATTATTGTGGAGATTGTGGTATTCAGTCATATATTCATACATACGTGTATGTACGTATATATTTGCATATGCACTGCGATAAGTAAACAGAACTTTTGTATTCTCATTTTCCTGCCAGTGCATTTTCGGCTTCGATTGTTTTATTAATTGCCGGTTTAAAGCTGAAAGCATAAAATAATGAATAACTTAATGAAAAATCTTTATAAATTAAGAGTATTTTAAGGATATCGATATGAGCTGTAATTTAATAATATTAATATTTATTGTTTTTTAAAATTCATTTACCTCCACAAAATTGAACTGAAAAAATCGAATATTCTTAATTTTTTTAAATAATTTTATATGCGAATACCAATCCACTTATGTAATAAAAGTTGTTGTTTTGTTGTTCGCGTTAAAACTCGAGAATAAGTTATTTGAGTCAGTTCAGGGAACGTTTTCATTGCTAGAAACATCATGCAAGAGAACCAGGGACTGACTTATTGGAAAAAGCCATAGTTATTGATCCGCTTACTTTAAAACGATACTTTGATATCTTTTCTTATGATGAAAAAACGAACGCTATATTTTCTTTATGGAAGTGGATCAGGGATGATTTGTTAAAAGAAGCAAGGTCTTCTCACAATTCCTTTTTTATTAAATTATTTTGAGTATTTTGCTTGACCTCATATCCATGCAGTACTGTATTGCTTTCCATTGATTTCGAGGGAACAGTTCACGTAAGACGCTTTCAGAGGCTAGCAGCGCCCAAACATTCTGTGGTCTACTCTTGGTCACAAAAAAATTCTCACCAAGCCAGCTGAAGTTCACCTCTCATTCAATTATTTAGAAACGCTGTCTTCTTAAACCAGCAACTTTTCAATCGTTATATATTCACTCTCTCTCTCACACAATGAAAGGGCCTATAGTGTCTAAATGATCTTAAAAGGATGCTAAAGTTAAGCCCGATAAGTAAGAATTGGCTATTTTTTTTCATGACGATAATGTACCATTCACCGGATTTGATCCCATGGGACTTTTTTTTTGTTTCCAAAGCTCATTGAGGCCGTAAAAGAAAATTCGCAGATGGAACTGAGGTTGACTGATTCCAAAATCTGCTGCATACAAACTAGTTGACAGATCGCGCTCATTTTTGCTATAGAAATTAGGGACAACGCTACCAACTTAACGAAAAAAATGCTGAAAAATATTCAGCGCGGGCAGTTTAAATGACAATTTCCGGAAACTTCCTGGTCTTAATGTAGATGGCCCTTTGCCAAAATTAATATGTGGAATCCCCTTCTTTCTTTCTCATACGATATAACATTATGGTTTATAAGTTGTATAAAATATATAATAAAAATTTTATTATTATAGTACAATCTTAAAATTCCACCCAGACGAAGTCGCAGGCAAACTCTAGTTGATTAATATAATTATGCAAATAACAGATCTCTGTCAGCAAATTTTTTGCAATTGTGAGAAACATTTTTTGGCACTAAACTCGCATCACATGTAAATAATGTGAGCACTATATACAGTACATGTGTACATATACGTGTAGGTATATACGAGTATACTCGTACTCAAAAATGCAAAGTGAATTGACACTGCCAGCTTTTGAATGCATAAAACATTATTGCATAAATAGGAGAATTAAATTTAAAACAATGAGTTCATAAAAAATGAGTAAAGCAAATTAGCATGAGGAGTAGCAAATTTGGTCGAAGCGAAAAATTTGTCCTCAACCGAGTTCCGGCCGATGGTGTTGAGTTGATGATTAACATGGCAGTTCGTCCATACATTATAGAGCAGCTGGCGGCAAGAGATGTGCAACGAAAGGGTATTGCTGAGAAGGCGAATGGTAGTCGTAAAATCCCAGGAAATAGCAAGCTGAGCAAAAACATACGGCGCGCGCACCGTTATAAATTATGCATATGTGCATAAATGCATAAGCTACTGGCAGTTACTTATACGCCATGGCATGACATTATTATCAACATAAAAAAGGCATAAATCATATGTGCACATTTTTCTTCATAAACGACGACAACCGGCAACTGACGA
Organism: Ceratitis rosa; assembly: GCA_037013455.1. Taxonomy (NCBI): domain Eukaryota; kingdom Metazoa; phylum Arthropoda; class Insecta; order Diptera; family Tephritidae; genus Ceratitis; species Ceratitis rosa. Next base: position 28,503,831 of record JAWMAG010000006.1, on the reverse strand, counting down.
CGACCATGAAGCCAGACGATGAAAATTATGCTGCTCTTGGCGCTTAACAGTAGTCGTAAAGCATAGGCAAATGTTGCATAGAGTTGAGTGAAAGGAAATGAAATACCAAAGCAAGCAACAACTCCAAACAATAATGGCGCGCTCTTATTTGCCAATTTAGTTGTTTATATGTAACATACAGTGGGTATATTTCATGAACTTACAAAAATTTGAAAGAAGAGCATAACTCAAAGTTTCGCTGTGCGAGGGAGCGTTTCGTCCATCCGGTAGACATGGCCTAGCCTACGTAGCCGCTGTCTCTTCATTCGCTGAATTATGTCAATATCATCGTATAACTCGTACAGCTCATCGTTCCATCGATGACTTTTTGTTTGATGACAGGTGATATTTCGTCTTGCCCTCATTAACTATCAGACCCATTCGTTTCACTTCTTTATCGAGTCTGGAGAAAGCAGAACTCACGGCGCGGTTGTTGAGGCCAATAATGTCGATATCATCGGCGTACGCCAGCAGCTGTGCACTCTTATAGAAGGTTGTACCTTCTCTATTTAGCTCTGCAGCTCGTATTATTTTCTCCAGCATTAAAATAAAAAAGTCACACGATAAGGAATCACCCTGTCTGAAACCTCCTTTGGTATCAAATCCTGACAGAACTTTTAGTGTTGCTTAACGTCAGTTTACATAGCCGTATAAATTTTGCGGGGATACCAAATTCAGACATAGCGGCGTAAAGGCAGCTCCTACTCGTGCTGTCGAAGGCGGCTTTAAAATCGACGAAAAGGTGGTGGGTGTCGATTCTCTTTTCACGGGTCTTTTCCAAGATTTGGCGCATGGTGAATATCTGGTCAATAGTTGACTTACCAGGTCTAAAGCCACACTGATAAGGTCCAATCAGTTTGTTGACGGTGGGCTTTAGTTTTTAACACAATACGCTTGACAGGACCTTGTAGGCGATATTAAGGAGGCTTATCCCACGATAATTGGCGCAGACTGTGGAGTCCCCTTTTTTATGGATTGGGCAAAGCACACTTAAATTCCAATCATCGGGCATACTTTCATCCGACCATATTTTGCAAAGAAGCTGATGCATGCACCTGATCAGTTCTTCACCACCGTATTTTAATAGCTCGGCTGGTAATCCATCGGTCCCTGCCGCTTTGTTGTTTTTTAAGCGGACGATTGCTATTCGAACTTCTTCATGGTCGGGTAACGGAACCACTTTTCCATCGTCATCAATTGGAGTTTCGGGTACACCATCTCCGCGTAAAACTTCTTAACTTCCATATCATCGATATACCTATACAAATGCCGCAGAAAAATTTAAAAGTTTCGTGTAACTTTTTTCAGACGAAACAAAACTAATTCTTGTATTTCTGTTTCTATTTTTTAGGCACAATCTAAACACTGTGCATTAGAATTCCACGGAGAAAAAGAGTTTAACGAAACTACACTTTAAAAATACAGCCAATAAGGTTAATGGCGAGAGAGTGGTGGAAATCACAAACACTGAACTTGGTTTCCACGATTTTTGTTTAGTTTTTCTATCCATACTCTTAAGCTTGAAATGCGTTTCCAATTTCTTTGGTGAAATGATGGAATGCGCAATTTGGCTTTATATTCGTATACATATATACATACTCGTATATATATTTTTTCCTTCTCTCCAGATATTGCCAGAATTGCAATGGGCGAATGTCAGCGGCTCACTCACAAAGTGATAAATGTCCTCACCAAACACAACTTTTTACTGACAGTCAACGTTGGCGCAACACTGCGCGGCTTTAAATTAGTTAGTAGCAGCGGAGAAAAAGTCTAGCAAATGAAACCATTTCTCATGGCAAAGGATTGAGCTTAATATGTTTTTGGTGGTCGTACCAAAACTAGCTTAAAGCAGTTTTCGAATAAACTTTCTTGCTTAATTTTGGGGACTGGGTAAGATTATACTGAATCTTCTCTAAAAGAGAAGAAACGCCACTTACTCAACACATGAGCTCTACAGAATATATTTGTTGAGATATATTAAGGAAAGTATAACAAAAATGAATGTTTTAAATTAAGTAAGGTCCATACGAAGGTTGCTTTATATATTTCGAGGTTAGAGAACAAAAGCAAATAACATGGAAAATCGCCTTGGTGATTTTCAAAATATTCTACATTAAGATTTATAAACTTTTCCATGCGTTTGAATCAATTGTCGATGAATTTTTGCCACTCTGATTGAGGTATCTCCAAAACATGCATTCTGAGCACATCAACCGACTCTTCAGGTGTCGAAAAACGTTCATCTTCCAATCTATTTTTTACTCGCGGGAATAAAAAGAGGTCATTCGAAGCCATTTCAGGACTATACGATGGATGGCTCATCAAAACAATATTTAATTGCTCGAGTGTTTCAGTCGATGAGAGAGAGTTCGCCGGTTCGTTTTCCTGAATTTTTAAAAGGCAATTGGTAAACAAATGGTTGTTTACCACTTGGAATTTACTGTTCTACGTTGTTTTAGGGATACGTTGCGACTTTCCAGTATTTCCAGAAAAACAAGCAACCATTTGTTTCGTGAGCGAACAACTTTTCTTGGATTCGGCTCACCTTCTAATAACTATACAGTCGACTGATGTGTACTTTCGGGTCCATATACGTAAATTTACGATTAATCATCTGTCACGATGTCATAGACGGGTTTCGAAGCACCGGTATTGTATTTTTTCAACATTTATCTCGACCAATCGCGCGAGCGTTTTTTTTTTTTTTGAGCGATTCAAAAATTTTGTGGGGTCCAACGGGAACAGATTTTTGTGACAGTCATATGCTCATGTATTGAATGTATGCTGACTCCTCTAATAACTCTAGTTCTCTCAATCACACCATGACGATCTTGCAATACCAATTTGCGCACAGCATCAATAGTTTCCGGAACAACAACTGATTTTGGATAACCTTCATGAAATTCTTCTTGGAATAATCCGCGACCTCGATTGAATTCATCATATCATCCATAAACGCTTTTCTTGGAGGGAGCTTCAACACCAAAAATTTAATTAAGGCGTCCGATGCACTGTTGGCGAGTTGATCCACATTAAAAGTTGTAGAAACTAAGCGCGTCTTTATTCCATTCCAAATTTCCAAATAACGGTCGTATGTCATTTGTACAATATATGGTAAATTTAGATACGCTTAGCTCCAAATTGGAAAGTTTTAATCATGAATGGTGAGTAAAATGTAGGAAGTGTGGTAAGTTTGGGTGTGGTAAATTTGCACGTGGTGCGTTTAGAAGTGGTGAGCTTATGTGTGTAGAATTTGAAAATAATTTATTACAGTGTGTTGAGTTTAATAACATTGTGGTGAGTTTGGATCTGGCGAAATGAAAACTTTGTGTGGACTAATCAACAGTTAGCAGCTTCAAACTTTTGGTTCTGGCTGAATGCTAATTAAGGTATACACGTATGTTGGGGGCTTAAGTACTTGTACCATATATCTAGTATATGCAAAACAATTCATTATATAATGATAATACTTATTCAAGATAATGTTCAATTTTAGTTGCAAATTTCATTCTCTTTTCTATGCCTTCGTTACATTCGAATTTTTCTTTCAAATTTCCTCTGACATGACACAGTTTCTTTCACGCTTCACATTCATGCCCAAAAGTAATTGAAATATTTAAATGTTTAAAGTTTTTCCTTACATTTTGTCACTTTGTGTAAATATTCTAAGATTCTTCAAAGCAGTATTTTGCATGCCGATGCCAAATATTGAGTGCTCTTACAAAGTATGTATGTATAAAGTTTTACTAAAATGTATTCTTACATAGTGGAATACTTCAAAGTTTAATTATTTACGTTTAGATTTCTCAGAAAGATTTAGAGTATGCCTTTCAGAAGAGAACTTTAAGACGTTTTATTCAATTATTATATTACTTTATGAATTTTAGGATTAACGACATTTTTAACTCACAGAACTTGTCCACCTATGCGGATTTTCGCATCAGACAATTTGCCCTGCATTTGTTTTTCGAATAAAGAAGGGCATAGTCGCTGATTACGATTCTGAGTTTGCATTATAAAGGCTCAAAATGGCTGCACAATTTTTCAAAAATGGCATTGAACGCTCTTCTAGGAGTCTCAACCCCTGTTTTTTATATAATGGAAAGTATTTGACTCCAGATTCGTATTTAGCACGAAAAATTCATTCCGAAACATTATGATCCATTTAATTGCATAAATAAAGTTGAGATTTGTCAGGCCGCAGTTCACGTATATATTTAATCTTCTATAAAATTCTAATTGGCCCCTCTTCATTCACGTTTCAAATCTCCCTGTAGACAAACTAATTTTTTTATATTTTAATTTCCATTTTGATGAAGTAAAAAGTCAACAAGCCTAGATGGAGTAGTATACAACTAGTATAAAGTTGATGCATAGTCAAATAATTGACAGTTCATAGGGCATGGCCATGTTAAAAATGCCAGTTGGTTGCATGGGATACAGATGGAAGATGAACTAATTAGTGCAAAAAATGCAAATCCCTTGAATTTGAGTTAAAAACTAGTATTTTTCCCTGCCAGACTGCCCACAATGACTACCATTTGCTTTGGTCTCTGTAAAACTCTATTGATGTTGAAAAAAATTGGCGAGCCACAGAAGATTAAATCAGTTGTCAAATTGTAATTATGTACTGTATATACGTGTAAGGTCATATTTACTCATCCACATTTTCAATGGTACCACTATCCCCATTCTACTTTCATGACAAAAATTTAATTTCATTTAATCATATTTTATGCAGCCTTCATACATACATTAATGTAATTTATTTAACAACAACAAATACACTAACAGCATCAACTTCAAACTCGGCAGAATACATTTTCACAAAATTTAGTGACCCGAAAAATGCATGCACACGTTCATAACCAACATTAGGGTTTGACCTTTTTCCAAGATTAATATTTGAAGGAAGAAAATTCATAATAAAATTTTGATTTTTAAGAAAGTTTTACTCTCGAGTAACGTGTACATAATAGCATAAAAAAAATTCAAATAGGTATTGTTTAAACAATTATTTATTTAAACTATTATTTATTTTATCTAGAAAGTAGAAACATAATAAACAACACAAGTTAACAAATTCAAGTCAACTTCTAGACCCGAGTAGATATCCTTCTAATCTACTTAACAATATTTGTAAGGTTAAATTGGAATATTTATCCGGTTGGCAATATGGATTTTAGTTTCCGAGTTCTCGCGTAGTGGCAGCACTGCGTTGTCAAAGCTTGACACGAATAACAGACCTCTGAGATTGCGCCTTCAAGACTTCCGTTCACTGTTATAAAATTTGACAATCAGCTGTCGCTTTGCTTTCGTCACAATTTCGATACATTCTTGGAAGTTCATAGCTAGCAAGCGGTTGGTTTTAATATTTCGCGATTTGAATTGCGCAACGTTTGCTGATGAAACTAAAAAAATAAAAATAAAAAACCAGTTTTTTTTTCTTACTTTTCCGACAAGTTCAAATAAGGCACGCAAAAGGTAGGTTTTCTGTCGCTAAGAGGAAAGATATAATCATTCAAAGTAGGTACTAATTGAAAATTTATTTGGAGTCATACGAGCAGGAGTTCAAATATATGCTTAGAGCTATAGTCTTTGGTATAATGTAGGCACAATATCCTCACGTGGAAATACTCCCCTGACTTGGAAGTTCATAATCCAATTTGCGGAGGTATTTACACACTTTCCGACTTTAATGACCGGATCTGAAAGTATTAAAGGTATGCACTAAATCACTTGTAGTGTCAACTCGTACGAGTATGCGTTATTGAAAGTCTCCTGCGGTAATCAAGGTGATTAGAAGTTCGATGTTTGAGTGTCACATGAATTAGCGCAAAAACAATTTGGTTAGCCGAATTTTTCTATACCGACGTAGACACCCCTAACAATAGCTCTCCATTTATTCCTTATTTTCGCTGTTTGGCGCTAATTGTAAATACCAACACAGCGAAGTCATACTAAACTTGGTCTTTTTAATGGAAATCCACGGACGGTTACTGCATCGAAAACTTTCAAAGCTGGAGTATTCTATCTAGACGCTATCTCGTGGTAAGCTCATGGGTCCTGCAGCTGCGGTATTCTCCGTTGCCAATGAGCAGAGGAACACAAATCTTCTCTCGAAAACTCTAAACCCCGACTCATCAGATGTCAACATCATCCACGCTTCTGCCACACATGGCAGGAAAAGAATGGTCAGCGACTTGTAGAGTTTGCTCTTTGTTCGACGAGAGAGGACTTTACTTCTCACTTGATCGCTGTGTCCAAGGAAAAATCTTTTGGAAAGAGTGTTCTTTCTCTGCATTTCAAGGTTGACATTGCTTTAAAATTGAGAAAGTAGTGGTGTGTGTCGATCATTTTGTCTTGGGTATTTTCCAAAATTTAGATATGGTGAATTGACTAGACCTTGTGGTGGATTTACCACGATTTCCGATATAAAAATCACCTTAATAAAATCCAATAAGTTCGTTGGCGATGGGACTTTATACAGTATAAGGCGCAGGTTTATACCATGATAATTGGCACAGATTGTGGGATCCTCTTTCTGTGGATTGGGCAGAGCGCACTTAGGTTGCAATCGTCGGGCATGCTTTTATCCAACCATATTTTGCAAAGAAGCTGATGCATGCACCTTTTCAGTTCTTGGTCGTCGTATTTGGATAGTTCTACCGACAATCCATCGCCCACGCCGCTTCCTAATTGGGCGTTGAAACATTTGTTATATCGTCATCGATTGGGGAATCGAGTTCCCCATCTTCTGGTGCTCATTCCAGGTAAGGGATTCAAAAATTCGACAAACTCGAACCATTTCCTAAATTACTCTCCGGTTAATATGTATATGAAACGATTTTCGGTCGAGCTCCTCCTCCAATTTGTGGTTTTGCGTCTTGATGTTTTTACTACAGTTTAAGCCTCCTCCGAACAGCTGATGCTTTTATTTCATGTCAAAATTACACGCCAAGTGTAGATATTCCCCGCTAAGGGGTGACCGCAGTTAGAAAAGTTAACATAATTTTTTTTTAATTAATTTTCTAAGGCTTTTGGATGTTTATCTTACCGGGATTTGAACTCGAGCCTTCCGAATGGCAGGACGCAATGCTAATCATTCATGGAATTATGAAGCTAGCTGAAAAATGGTCAAACATTTTTTTAAAAACAAATTAGAATCCCGGGTTACTTTCGAAATTATCAGAAATCGATTTTATTCAATTTCCTTTAATATTCTGTTGCGTTTATCCGGTGATTATTGGAAAATTAGTCACATACTAAAGTTGCAAGAAAAATTTGTATATGCCTCGGCGGTAGACACAACGAATGTGCACGAGAGTGCGTACATATAAATTCCGACATCCTTTGGTGTTGCCAGATATGTCTATAGTGAATGTGCGTTCGTTTAAATGTGTGAACTACCAAAAACAAATGTATGACGTACAGAAGTATAATACAATAATCTCCTGTATTGACATTCAACAACCGGGCGTCGAACGACATCGGTCAGTCAGTCAACTTGTGCTTACTTTCGTATTCCATTTATGTTCGAAAGAGTGGTATTTGTCGTGAATGTGGGTATTTTGGGTTTTTTGTGGATTCAGCTTTGCAAAGGCCAGGCCAGCTGGCTCACGTAATGCAATAAATCTCCGTTTGCTTTGCTGTGGCAATGATTCTGCGTAGAGCGCTTAAGCGCATATTAATTCAGAAACGAATATTTACGACTATTTGTATACTATATGTAGACTATATGTATATTTAAAAAAAAATCATGTGTACAATTCTGTCTGATATATGTATGTACGAGAGGATAACCAAAAATTCGGTAAGTTAACCAGAAACAACAAAACAAATCTTTTCGTATTTATTCGTAGTCTTTGTCGTTTTTTATTTTCTCTACATAATCGCCTTTGAATTCAATGCATTTCCTAAGTCTATAGATCCACTTCTGAAAACCTTTCCTTTTAAATTTCTTGGGACGTATGTCTTCGATCTGACTTTTGTTACTTTTGCTGCTGATTTTGGTTGCTTAGATTTCATGGGTGGGCTTGCTCCTGTTGGGCTCCATACCATGGATCGCTTTTTGGTTTCTGGATCGGACTTATAGAACCAAAATTCGTCACCAGTAGTGATTTTACTAAAGTTGCTAGACTGACCATTTTCGAAATTGTTTAGGAAAAATTGAGCAAAATGCACTCGATTCTCTATTTGGACCTCATTTAAAATTCGTGGTACCCATCGAGAAGATTTCTTCGTGCATCCCAGATGATTACTTAATTCATTAGCAATAATTTCCTGTGTCAATCGTGGGTCTTCGTTATTTGGGACTTCATCAGAGCAACAGTGACGTCATCGAGGCTCGACGTCCGGTCCGGTCTGGAATCTTCGGAACCACGCAGAAATAGTCTTTAGAGACGGTGTAATTTGGTATTCACTAAATATTTGTATTGGCTGTAAATTACGCCAAAACCCGGAGAGATTCACATAGCGAATTTCTGTTTGCTTGTTTTCTCGTCTCCATTTTAGCCAATCGTTCTAAAATTTGAAAGGAAGACTAACAAAGTAATTGCAAAGGATTAAGTGTTTTTAGACTTAACGAAAACAAATTGAAAGTCGATAAATGACCGAACCTTTGGTAATCCCCTCGTATTTGAAATAATATAATTTATTATTCATTACTGCATCATGAATTATGTGATATCTTTTTTATGATACGGTCGTGGTGTACTTTGAATGTAATTTATAATTTATTGCTTACATACGAGTATTACTGGGTGTAGTCAAGCTCGTGAGTATGCAGTTACAGTCGCGGGGCTGTACTCAATTCCTAATCTTGCGTCGCGAACGAGAATATCTCTTGTACGATATACGCTAACCAAGACCGCGGTCCCGGCATTGTGATAAACGTTTCATCGCAACTCGCATCAAAGCGATATTTTTTTACATCTCGCTGACTTGCGCTCAACGCCCTGACGATAGAGAAGGACAATGCGCCTGGAGCGTACTCATAAGCTTAGTCCCTAAACTTGTGGTTATCGACTTTTACGGCAGGGTGGGTAAAGAAGGTATCTTTGGCACAACTGTGGGAATATTCCCGGGCCCGAAATATGTTTATGTGTAGTAGTGGATTCCAGCACAAGAAAATCCATCAAAATCAGATCGATCATATTGTGATAGATCCAGTGTACTCGACTCGAATCCATTGTACTCGTTGTGCGTACGTTCCGAGGACTAACCATCGGCTCGGATCACTATCTTGTAGCAGCAACAAAGCACACGTGCCACTCTGCAACTAAAAGCTCCCGTCAACAAACACACGGAAGTTTCGACGTCGAAAAGCTGCATTCACGACAGACAGCCGAACGGGTTTCTTTTCGATTAATACTCTGAGAGTAATCATCAATACCTGGGTATAAAGGAACTAAGTGACGGCATTTCAAGCTGCCTATTGGCTTTCGGATAGATCGCAAACAAACTACCTACCTCGCAAAGTTCACGATCATTACACGCGCGGCATGGGATATTTACCGAGAATTGAAACGGGTAGCAAGACGCATGTGCTGACAAAAAAGTGTGCATTGCCCAAACCACAAAAAGGGGGGTCCCAGATTACCGTAAGATAAGTATCCTTGATATCGCAAGTAAAGTCCCACGGAGCTTATTGTGTGAAAAACTAAAGCCCACTATGAACAATTTGATTGGATCTTATCAGTCTGGCATTAGGCCTGGGAAATGCATTCTTGATCAGATATCCGCCATGCGTCAAAAGTTGAAAAATATCCATGAAGAGAAGGTCAACACCACCACCATATCTTCGTCGATTTTAAAGTAGCCTTCGACAGTACGAAAAAGAGCTCAAAGCCGATAAGTCTAAATTTGCTATGCCCGGCCGTATAAACTGATGTTAGGCAAAACCAAAAGCTCCGCCAAGATCGGAAAAGAGCTCTCCGAGCCGTTTGATAGTAAAATAGAATTTACACAAGGTAACTCTTTATCATGTGAGCTCTTTAATTTATTGCTGGAGAAAATATAAAAACTGCAGAACTGCATAGAGAAGGTACAACCATCTGTAAAAGTATACAATTGCTGGCGTACGCCGATGATATCGACATTATGGGCCTCACCAAGCGAAGGATATGGGTCTGATAGTGAACGAGGGAAAAACGAAATATCTCCTGTCATCACACAAACAGTCATCACATTCGCGACTCGGGTCCCACGTCACTCTTGACAGTCATGACTTTGAAGTCGGAGATAACTTTGTCTATCTTGGAACAATTATTAAGCAGCAGTCATGAAATCCATAAAATATGAGATTCTGAGTGGGAAATTGTAAAGTAAAGTTCTCTGTCGACGAATAAAGATCAAATTCAACAATCGATCATCGGTCCCGTCCTGCATGGATAATAAAAACATTTGAATTGTCGGCGTTACGAATCAAAAAACGGCGGCAACGCTAGCTGTGTTATTTGGTCCGGCTGGATAATAATAATTTACCTTTGGAAGTTCCCGATGTAGTACTCGCCGGTGGGAACAGAGAATGAAAAAGACATTCACTCGAATTTTGAAGAAATAAATAAATAAATGTGAATCATATGCTAAAATCCTTCTGAAATGAATTTAAATTTAATTAAAATTACGAACTTAATTGAAAAAAACTCTACGCACTACTCACTTCTGGACTCGTGCGATGTAAAGACCAAAATTTTCAATTAATTTCTCACTTTATTTCCGTGCCACTCAATAACTAGAAATTTAACTACCAGTCATTTGGCAATAATATTCCTAATGAATTGACGATAGAGGAAATAAATGCAAACATGAAAGAGACAGTCAGCATGAATTAGTGAAGTGAGGTGAAGTGAAGTGAATATAAATGATTATTACGAGAAATCGACAATCAACAAATGACGCATACACTCGTACACAGACACGGCGAAAGCGAATGTCATTGCGGGCAAGCGAATGCCAACTCAACTGAAATATCGCCCACTAAAACTTGAATTGCCACACCAGCCAATAAAGAAGTAAAAGCTAAGAGGAAGACTTGCAAATGACGTGCGCACACACTCAGACGTTTTTCTAGAAACATCAACAATTGTCTACTGAGGAATATGAAAACATAACACTTCGAATAGCAGAGCAAATTAATGGCATTTGTCTAATGAAACCACCAAGTGAATGACTTTGCGCCTTGTGGTATGCTAACAAATATAAAAAAAAATACAAAAAAAAATTTTAAAGAAATGTTCCGCGACACATTAGCGTTTCTTTAGATTTTATTGCACTTCTCTTGAATGCGCAATTTAAGCATCATTTCCTTTTACCATTTTCTAGAGGCAGCAAAGAGAGTAAAAGAAAATCAAGAAACTGACAACCTTATCGTAAAGTTTAACATTTTTTGGTGTTATAGTACAGACTCAGAACGTTTTGACATAAAACTAAATATAAATACATAAAAAAATAATTAATATATGCTCCTAGGCCAAAAAATGGCATTAAATCCCGATTATTTTTTACAAATGTCGACGTGGATTAACTAAGCAACAGTGCACTGCTGAACTTAATTGTATATTTGGCGATGAAGCTCCATCAAGGACCAGTGTTTATCGATGGTAAGCCCTTGGGGTGCACTCGAGATGTGGTTCAAGAAAACTGGTTGTAAACCAACTCGCACTACTCCCGTGTTACTGGGGGTAACTTTAATCCACCTATACGGATTGGTAGGGGAGAACAAAGAAGAAAGACTGTCGGTACGATAAAAGCGCACAACACGTACAAAATAGGACAGTCAGGGTGTATGTACCCACCTTCGATGCTCCTCCGGATGTTGTCGCCAAACTCCAGCTCCGCCACTGGAACCCACTCTCACAAAATAAAAAAAAACACGAAATATATTTATTTTTATTATTTTTATTTTATATATTTTTTTTTTTTTTTTTTGAGAAAATTCTCTACTGGCTTTCACTGCCTTCTTCTGGTAAAACAAATGTAATGCGCAATTTACTTTTCTTCACTATTACTAACGAGAACCTGATCCGGCACGCCCATACGAGCCAGGCCGCAAGCGGTATTCAAAATTCTCTGACGGGTGTGTATGGATTACCAATCATTTGGCGCCGACACATTGCCCAAAGGCATCAGATTGTATAGCGTATATCACCATGGTCTATGGTCAAGTACACGGCTTTAATTTTCTCCTCGCTACTTTAAAGAGAAAGAGTGTACTTACGTATACTACTGGGTAGACACACACCGAATACAAATCTGCTATAATTTCATGGCTTTAAATTATACAAATAACTTGCCGACAGATATCCACAACCAAACTGTACTGTTTTTTTTTTTTTATTAAGAATAGTCTACTTTGAGAATCGGACCGAATTTTATATTAGGCAGTGGTTGAGTACGACGCAGTTTGAAGTACCCGAATTGAAGATCATATTTCCTACATTTCTATCCCCAGCAAATAAATATTCTTCAGCATTTTAGGCACCAAACTCATTTTTAAAGCAAAATTTGGCTTTAAGCCATTTCTTATTTGCAGTTGTTTCTGCTGTCTACAACTGTGCACTCACCTGCGTTCGCAAACTTCAGTTAAAGAAAAACCCGCGCATTTTAATATTTATCGACATCCAGAGAATAACTCCACAACTCAACAAAAACATAAATGCACTTATGGTTTGGGGCATGCAACGCCATCAAGAAATGGGTTATGCAAAGTTAATATTTAAAATAGTGTGGCAACGATAAAGGCAGTTATAACCGTGATGCATATACATACAATACATACATATGTCGATATGTCTTTCTGACATTTGGTATGCTTTTCTACGACTTCAAACTAAATTATTTTAAACTTTAAAGAGATATGAAGATGTATCAGAGAGAATTATTTATTTATATATTTTCTTCTGCTGGTAGCGACTTTTAAAGACTTTTCAACCTTTATGCAGACAAGTTTTCTTAGAGCTTTATTAATAGAATATATTTGTGTGATTTTTACTAAGGTAGTTTTTTATGTTTATTTTATCGCTTACTTGTGGTTTAAAACCCATATCAGGAAACAAAACCGAATATCTATCAACATACCAAACCAGTTCATAAGACGCTTTTCTATTGATAATTTGCTCTCAGCAATTTTTAAATAATACGTGACTTTTACGGAGCAGATTACTGGCAAAAACCTCATTGAGCAGCTGAAAGGACAACAAAAATTTACCTTCCATGAAGAACATATGTACAGTCAAAGACAAAAGTTTAAATACACCTATAAAATTCCACTATTTATTAAAACTAAGTATTTTAGAGTAAATGTAAGAATGCAGTTTATTTAAAGCAAATAATTAATGAACAATGCGCTATTTCAGACTATACCTTCTTCCGAGGTTTATTTGTGCCAATAACTCCCAAATATGATCAATGGAGTTCAAGTCTGATGACTGCGGCGGAATATAAAGCTGACGGGGAGCATAATACTATAGTCATTCCTTCCCCAAACCCGCTGTGTAGTTAGGGTCGTTGTCTTGTTGAAATATCTATAAACTTCCGAGACCCAAGGAATCCACTGAAGACTGCCTATGTTGTTCCAAAATACTATTGTAAACATATTTGTTCATTATTCCATCGATTAACGTTAAATCTCCTACGCGAGTTAAGGGGTTAGGGGTAGTCAGAATTTTCAAAAAATCAAATTTTTTGTTTTTGCATTTTCGTTAAGTATAATATCTTAAAAATAATCTCTAAAAATTTCAAGTTAATCCGATAATTCGTTTTTAAGTTATTCGACAAATAACAAAGAGAGCTCGGGCCTTTCAAAGCGATAGTGTGAAACTTTAAACGCGTTTTTCTCAAAACTATGTTTTTTGAACTGGTGACAACTGTAACTCGAAAACCGCTCAGTTGATTTTAATGAAATTTATACAGCTTTTAGAATACATAATAAACTCGGGCCTGATCGAAGGATTTTTTTTTTTTTTTGAAAAATTTCGATTTTTTCCCAAAAATCTAGACAAAAATTTCCTGAGGCCGCCATTTTGTTAATTTTTGAAAACAAATCTTTGGATCAGGCCCAGGATTATTTATTTATAAAACTAATTTTTTTTATCCGATTGATTTCAGATGAATCTCCAAGGACTTATGATTGTCACCGCAAGGACCTTTTTTTGGAACTGGGTTAACACAGACAGCTGTAACTTCGGAAATAAATTTTCTTTTTTTGAAATTTTCGTGACTTCAAGTCAAAACATTTTTTAATAATACCATATCACTACTTTTGTAAAATAAAATTATTTAATAGCAAAAAAAAATACTGAAAATTCTCATTTTTTCGTGCCTCTGACTACCCCTAACCCCTTAAGCTGTTATTGCTGCACGCCAAATTTTTACGCTTCCGAACACGTTAAATTTCGATTCACCCGTAAACAGGAGTCTTCTCCAAAAGAATTCATCCATGTCCTTGTAGCTATTTGCAAATTCAAGACGAAGTTGCTTATTTTTCTCAGATATTAGATGATTTTTAAGTGGAGATCTGCTTCAATAGCTATCTTCCCGTAAAGTTCTTGATTTAGTTTTTGGGTGTACATTTTTGCCCCATATTTTAGCGATCCAGGATAGCTTCCTTGGACGCCTAGATCTTGGCCAATTTCCAACAGACTTGTGGGTTGTTACTTTCGAATAATATTTTGGACACCCGCATATGGATTATCAAGAATATTTTCCTATATTTAATACTTTGGTGGATTTATATTATATTTCGCAGTAACATAGTTGGCGCTCGAACTATTGATTTCATCATGTCATTTGGGTGACCGGGAGGCTCATACTACCAATAAATTAACTACTCCAACAACATTTCAGCAATTCCAGAAGTTGACCACTAAGGCGATATCATGTTTGCTTTTTTACTTTGGAAGACAATAAATTTAATAGACAAGTTTTGCCTGTTTCACCAGGAGCATCCAAGTAAAGGTATATCCAAGCCTTGCTTCAATACTTGAAATTATTTTGCAATAACTAAATACATATACGAGTATCTCTGTTCATTTGTTAGATAAAATTCACTACTTGAACTCACTTCTGCCAAGGGATGGACTTTTCTACCAAAATTTATGTAAATCAAATGAAAAATAAAAATGTTTCGAATAGATCAGTACCAGGTCTACTTCACGGAAGAAAAAGTGTTATCCATATCAATACAGGCGAAGAGTTCCTTCTGTACCAAATTTTGTGCAAATCAAACAAATAAAAATTAAATTCGATTTTCTCTAATAAATTGACCCCAGGTTCACTACCCGGAAATTCATTTTTTTATCGGGTGCACTTTTCTATTAAAGTCTCTGCGATCATTGGTAACGTACCTAAACGACTGATTGTTGAGACTTCAATAGAAAGGTGCACCCCATAAAAAAGGAATTTCCGGGAAATGAATCTGGTATCAATTTAAACTTGGCGGAACATTCTAATAATAGCGTGAGTATCCGATAAAATGGCGGAAAGTTCTACTTGCTGCACTTCTTTCGTAGATTCCATTGAATTGTAAATAGCGGTAAGGGCTGTAGGTATATACTCGTACTTATAATAAATATATTGCAATATCTTACATATCTCCCTAGTCGGATTTATTGCCTTGAGGGACATGTTTCGAATATTTAAATTAAAAACTAAGCAAGTTGGTTACCTCAAGAGCCGAGGTTAGCAGGTTAACTTAATTTTACTATTCATATCATACCTCGACAGGGAATGTCAAGCCCTCCGGGTGTATTTCTGGCATGAAATTAAAGCTATTCAAAAAAATCCTACAATCATTTGGAAGCGACTTAGAATAAACTTTAGGTTCCTCCATTTGTTGCAGACACATTATGACCCGAAAGTCTCGCTGTTTAAAAAAAACTAGCTTACATATAGACTACATGACATACTGTAAGTTGCCTCCCAAGTACTTGGAGCATAACAAAAATATTACAATGCCTACTTAAGTGAGGTTAAAAAGAACACTCTACGTAATCGTAAGATCTTCTATAATTTCTCCAACAAAAAGCTCTTTGTTACCGTCCGACATGACATACAAAACTACTACATCAAATAAATTTTATCATACCTTTAATCACTTTTTTAGTTCACCTAGATGAAATTTTGTCTATCAAGAGCATTTGTATACGCAGACCTTAATTAGTAGCCTGACTTCTTTTTCCCAAGTTGTGTCAGTTACACTTACATAATTCCAACATAATTTCTTAAACCTCGCGTTTGAAAATTGTACCAACCTTGAACGAACTCCTTTAATGCATCCCAGACATAAGGTAGTCTTCTTTGATATTAAAAAGCAGTTATTACTACCCAAACAAGTTTTTCTATATTCCTATTATTCTTATGTTTTCGGTTGCCAGTTACCAACAGTAAGTTTTCAAAGAAAAATATATACATACCAATTTCCTAGAATTTGTTACTCATTTTTCAAATGGAATAAGGTTAGAAGAAGAGTATTCTAATGTTATACTAGTATATACCAATTTTGGTAAAGTATTCGACAGATTTGGATTGGATTTCAGCCCAATATCCCTGTAAGAGAACAGTTTGTACTAAGCCGCCTCCGAACGGCTGATGCTTTTATTTCATATCAGAAATACACTCAAAGGGGCTGACAATCCCTGCCGAGAGACGACCGCAATTAAAAAAATTAACTTAATTTTTTAAATGACTCGAACCCTGGCCTTCCGCAGAGCAGTACGCAATGCTAACCACTTGGCTACACTTTACAGTAGAGATATCTGAGGTAAAACGATCAAAACGATAATGCGCTGTCCTTTCAATATCTGTAACCGATCCAGTCTATTGAAATTTTTATAAATTTTTACCATTTGGGTGAGTAATCTCCCCATAAAGCACGAAACGAGACCAAGTTTAAATCACCACTTTTTTATTAATAAATTTTAGCGCGTTTTGCGGTTGCTAAGCGATCCATTTTCGTAAATGCCTGACTGTTAACTAAAACAAACATGTTCGGTTTCACAATTTAGTTTGACAGATGTCAAAATGCAGCCCTGTGCTTTTAAAACCGCGAAATGGGCTGATATGGCTGATAAAATTGAATCCGTTCACCACCGTATACTAGTCGCTGCAAACTTATAAATCTACCCACACTATATAGCTGTGAAAAATGCTGGGGGTACATTTTTTAGAAAAAATTCTAAATGAACTAATTTGCAGTTCATTTCTATCAAGTGAAGTAAATTTCAAGGTTCCCATCCGATTATCACGACAATATTTCTAAATCATATATACGTGTATGAACCACTTCGTTGTTTGTTTATGTCAACAGTCTCAAGGAAAGCCAAATACATCATTCGAATCTATGCTTATTTACACTCAAGTTGAACGCATAAGAATTGCTTGTATCTCGTAGCCTCAGAATAATTAACACGTGACGTTGCCAACAAACCTATGTATGTATGAATGAAATATACTTATATCCAAATCATACAAAATGTTTGGCATTCTCTCGGTGATCTCTTTGCTGTAAAGAAAATATTATTTTGATTTCGAACAAATCGCACTTGATTCCAGGTTCCAGGTCCCTGTTCCATTTCCAGGACTCAAAAGTATTCCATTTAGGCAGACCGTACCAAGAATATGTATATCTTTTTTAAATTGATCGCTTTACTTCCCATAAAAAATTATTTCCAATAAAATAGAATTCTTGTTTAAACATGGCCCTACCCTATCCAAAAATCCCATACTTTTATGCGCACCCTAATGCGTCTTTGGCATATAAAAGTCTTGTAAATGAAACGAACGGATAAGATTTCATACGTATATCAACACAACGGCAAGCGCGCACGAGAATTTATTTAATTGAATTATTAAATATAAAATATAATTTAAATAGAAATAAACTCTTTAAAATTAGGTTAAATAGAAAATAGGCATATAATAATAAATTGCCATGTTATAAATTTTATAACTAAGTTGAAATAAAGTTTCTTGGTAAACAGATGTGTTGAAACCTGAAGATACAGAATTTATTTAAATAAAACGTCTTTTTTACACATTAAAACGAATACGCGAGTGGCTTTTAAATTCGAAGTAAGTCGATGAAGGTCCACTTCCCGGAGAGAAGAGTAATCCTTCTGCTAATCTAAGCTAAAATAAAAATATGAAACGAATTTCAAACAAATCGAAACTTAAATAAGATTACTTCGAAACGGTTAGTCCCTGCCTCATTACACGAAACAATTTTTTTGTTGAATGGTTTCCAGGTACTATAAACACATCCTTACAAACTTTCAAGTCAATCAATTGGTAACTTTTCGAGATATGCGAATCTTTACAAACGAAGTCTGCCTATTCTCATTGATGAGTTTTCTAGCTTGATTTATTTTGGTCTAATTACCTTAAACTCATCGTGCTCATATTAATTCCAATTTATGTAAACAGTAGTCTCACATTCTCTTCATTTTAACGGTTATTTTACGATTTTTGTTTTGTTTTCTATTTATGTTAATTTTTCAAAAATGAACACAGAAATTGGTTTTGTTTGTAAGTGACTCAAAAATTGGACATTTTTCACATTTCTAGATTTCTCACAGCTCAAAATTAGCGTAAATTGCTTACACATAGAAATCACCAAATCAGTTAGGACTCTTTAAAAACTTTAAATTTTTGAGTTTGTGGTAAATGCAAGAATAGGTTATGAGTTTATTGAACGTTTCTACATTAAACACACTTTTTAAAATTTTTTTCTTTAGTTGCGTTAACTTTTAATAAATTATTATTTTTTTTTTTTTAATTATAATTTTATTTCCATTTTAATCAACTTTAAATTTTTACACTCTGACCCATATTTACGTGACTCTGTTTACACTCTCACAATAATTCCTTTCATTTTTGACTTTCCAACATTTTTTAAATGCTTTACTTTATAAACACACAATTTCCGTAATCCATACGCGTGGGCTCAGCTACGCTTGCGCGCATGCCATACAAAGCACGTGTATTCGCCGCAAACGCCTGTGAAAAACTATTACCGTTAGCACACCGTTATCGACTGAATGCCGTTGCATTTATATTTACAAAAATTTAAATAATCATTTTCTTAGCTGGCGAAATGTTCACCACAACAAAGCGTTAGACGCTCTTTCACTCAACGCACAGCCTTTGAGTGGGTGACTGAGTGAGTCGATGATTGAGAGAGAGAGAGAGAGAGAGAGAGAGCGAAAGTAAGGTATGCTTGAGTGGCAACAAGTTCATTCGTAGTCACAAAAAAAAAAGAATTAAAAGAAAAAAGAAAACAAAATCAACAAACACACACACGTAACACCTCGTTGATTGTTCTAGTCGGGTGTAAGGATTCTTTTTGTATTGTTTACTTTTCCACACATACTCGTGTAAGTACAGTTTTGTGTGTGTGTGGGTGTGTGCGTGTGGAAGTTTTTCTGTCTAGCATTGCTCATACACTGATTGATGTAGTTATAAACCTCCTAACTTTATCATTGCCATAAAGAGACACTACAACAAGAAAAAACATACATACAACATACATACAACCACCACAGTTCGCGCACAAATAACATACATACATATGTACATACATATAGTATGTGCATGCATATGAGTGTGTATGTGTACACGTGTATGTATTCGAGTAAAATTTAATATCAAACCGTTTTTGGCGCGCAAAATTTATTCGTGCACACACACACACACACACACACATTTGAACTTTGTCTTTGGCTTTAGCTGGTGTCATTACACGCCTTGTTGTTGTAAATAATTCATTAACATATCATTTATTACATTACATTTGTAGCTTTTTATTATATTTTTACTCTAACGCACACCCACAAACATGCACGTAATTTTATTTGCTCGACTACGTGACATACATACTCGTACATACACACATATGTACATAAGTATATGTATATATAATTTCATAGCTCGCGGCAATACATGACACATAGTAACTCATTACAGCGAGTTAATTTATGTCACAAAGCTCAGACTAACACAAAAGCAACATAATGATAACAAAGGCGAATGTGATACCCGAAAAAAAAAATAGCAAAATTTCCGCCAGCAATGTCATTAAAATTTTTTCGTAACATTTTACATTGGTTACAAAGGGTGGCCGAAATGTTCGTGTTATACCTGCGATGGCGCGTAATTGAGGATAACGCCTGGGTGTCGAAATAAGTAAGGTTCGGTGGGTTTGACTTGGCTGAACCTAACCTAAGAAGGTCCTTCATGTCCTGCAGGCATATAAGGTCATGCTTCAGCAAATTAAGTCTGCTTTTGCGCTTGGTGTCAGCATCTGCTAACTCTTCCAAGTAGTTAAATGTATGTGATCTCAGAAATGAGATTATTCCAAGTCCTTGTCCAGAGAAATTCAAAAATAGATAAAATTACAAAAACCATAGTCAAACTGAATGATAATATATATATAATAACATAATAATATAATAATATAATAATATAATAATATAATAATATAATAATATAATAATATTAGGTCGGTTCGGTTTTTTTACTGATTTTTCAAAATATGATAACTTTTTGTGCATTTGTTCGATTTAAGTCAAATATGCGCCGTTTTTGTTCGTCAACTTGTTGCCAACGAGATTTCAAGTTCATTATACCCCTCTCGTAGAAGGCTGCGTTCCTATTGACAAAAAACTCGGAGAGCCAATTTTCACAGGCCTCTCTTGAGGCCAACTTCTCACCATTAAGCGCGTTCGCAATGGACAGGAAAAGATGGTAATCACTTGGCACCAGGTCCGGACTATAAGGGGGTTGCATTAGGACATTCAATCCGAGCTTCTGGCGCGTTGCCAAAATCGTGTGTGGCCTGGCGTTGTCCTGATGGAACACAATTCGGCTTCTGTTGATCAAAGATGGCCTCTTCTGGATGAGTGCTGCCTTCAAGCGGTCCAGTTGTTGGCAGTAAAGGGCCAAATTGAGCGTTTTGCCATAGGGGAGCAGCTCGTAGTAGATGATTAATATTATATCTATTACATATACAATTAGGGCTTGGTAAGCATCGAAGCGATTTTCGGCCGAACTTCTCCTCCAATTTGTGGTTTGCGTATTAAAATTTTTGGAATGAATGGAGGAAGGCTATACTAAGCCCCCTCCGATTTTTATGAGGAGCTTTGAATTTCATCACAGAAATATATTCGGAGAGCTTGACATGCTCTGCTGGGCTGGCGATCATAATTAGAAAAATTAATTTTCTATCATTTTAGATGTTGGTCGAACCCAACAATTCGAACCCTAGGGTTCTCAATACCAATACCCAAGGCCAACTGATTGAATACCAATCTTCGAATGGCAAAAGGTTTGTAGAATTTCGCAACCGAGCGCTAAGCTGGTTTAAGCCGTGCCCGGCAGAGAACACATTTCGATTGATGAGCATTTACTTTCGCTTTTTCCGATAATAACAGAACGGTGGTTTCCATACTGGCGAACTCATCACCATTGTAAATCCTACTAAGTTTTATGATGTAGCAATACTAATTTCATTTTGAAATAATTCGACCGGTAAGGCCGGTGAGTAACGCCAAAAGCTCTGATACTGAGCGAGGTTTCAGTCTTGCTGTCAGAATAAATCAGAGCATTTCAGCATTGAAAGTATTCCAAGCAGTACCCGTCCGTGAAAGCAGAGGAAGACTAGGACTATTTGTCTAAATAGCGATTTCAATTAGGTCCAAATAGCGAAGAGAAGAAACGAATGGCGCGGAATTGTTGCTTCAGCTATAATCTAGTAAACGGTGGCTAAGCAGAACTTAAAGCCAAGATAAGCATTCATTTGGAGCTCACCATAATTGACATCAAAACAGTGATAGCTGCTTGGCAATAAGAATCGTCCGATGATCGAACACACCGCTTCCTTAATATCAGCAAACACCGGTTCAAAAACATTGTAATAATAAATAAAAGAAAAATACTAAAAGGCAGCAAAAAATTTACAACACCTTCTTAATCGATACCAAATTCAAGATGAACGATAATTGTAACTTCTAGAAAACAAATTAATGGTTTATAAGATTCTTCACTAAAACGAGGTTTTGTTCAAAATTTTAATTTTAATATTTAAAGAGCCTTTCGAGATGAATTCCTAAATGCGCAAGGCATTTTGCATTTCTGGTCTCAACTCTTTAATGCCAACAACGAGTCGCAGTTTATTTTGATAACCAGACCCCGAAAAGGCACAATGATGTCGTCATCAGTACTGTCGAGTACCTTTTGAATATTTTTTCCAAACTTTTTCAAAAAGTGCCGCTATTTCCTATTTTCTATGAATACGAAACTATACCATATCGTAAATTCGCTGCTACACAATAAGTTTATCACATAAGCAATGAGATCAAAAGGGCATTCGAGGTTGATTGCTTGAATTAGTTGAAAAAAGGAGGTTGAGAACCTGAGAAAGCCATTGAGAATGCTCACCACTGTACTCCAACTAAGGTTTTGCAAACAGATTGTTCAATTTTTTTAATTGTTTGATCACGTAGGCCCACTTGGAAGGTGTGACGTATCATCAGACACTCACAGAGGTAGTGTTCCAGCGTTTCGTCATCTTAATAGCTTGTGGAGATCATATCTCAGGGGCAAATGTTCCGCTAATTCATCACAAAGAATACTAAGTTCTTACTTACTAAGTTCTCTTTTGCTTAATACAAGTAACGTATAGTCTATCCACTATCCGCGCTGATCCACAACAATTTGGTGGTACGTCCTACTTTGGAAGAATTCCAAGACCTTAAGTGTTTCTCCATTGTACACTCCTTTAAACAAAATTTGAAGTTTTTTGAGGCAGTCGATAGTGACAGCCTTATCAGCGAGACCAGCACGTCCGCCTTTTATTGCCTTCTACATTCGTGTGACCTAAGACCCAAATGTTATTCACTGAGTTTTCTCGTGATAATCTGTTAATTGCGTCTTCTCTCTGATGAGTTTTCTGAAGCAACTGCTGTCTGAACTCGTGAAACGGTGACGGTGATGGAGGTCGTGCGATACGTCTAAAACAGTTGAACCAATTTTTTTTTTAATTTTATGAGTATTTCTTTTATATGAACTAGAAATATACCGAAGAATTTGGAAAATTCAAATTTTTTCGTAGTTTGAAAAAAGTTCACTTTTGTGAAAAAAAAACTCACTTCAAGTAGCAAAAAAAATAATACTTTTGTCCAACTTTTTTAGTTTAAAAAGAATGTACCCTTTTACTGAAGCTAGATCACTTTGATCTTTTTCGATCGGACATACACGGTGTGTCCCAAAAATAACTGAATTTTATATTTAAATCATACAACATACAGCGCCATCTATTATAAATTTGCAACATTAAAAAGATACATTCATCCTCTTTCAAACGCACCTGACTTCATGTAAGTCGGATGACAGATGTACAAGTGACAGCCATTTCAATAAAACCAAAATTGGGCTAATGGTTCCAAAAAAAAAAAAGAGCAAATATAAAATTTTGTGTCAAACTTGAAAAAAAATTCAAATTGAAGTTTAAAAAATTAAAAAAAAATTGAAAAAAAGGAAGCAGCCGTAACCGAACCGAACTGAAGAACATTTCTATAAATGACATAAAAAAATCTATGCATGCGCTGGTTGATCGTTCCAAACGTTGTGTTGAGTCAAATGGAACCTATTTTGAATAAATAATAACTTTCAAAGATAATATAATGTGTATTTTACTATTTTATATCAAAAAAGTTTGGTTATTTTTGGGACACACCGTGTGTATTCTTTTTGCGTACACTGGCTTAGAAAATGATGCCAAAAATGAGTGTGAAAATGAGAACTCGAGAATACGCGCTTCAAAGTTTCACCCTACTAGGCCACTAAAACTGCTCTAGCTTCCAAAATATATCGAATTAGCCACTGAAATTTTTAAGACATATTTCTGGATATTTTTAGAATAGATGTAAGAAAAAAATGTGTTTTTGGTACCCCTGAAGTAGACTATTGTCATTATTAAATATATTCAATAAATAAATTTGCTTGAGTGTTTTAAAAATAAAATCTTAAATATACTACGACTTTAACACTATTTTGAACATACGTGTATGCATATACCTATGGGTATATACATATATGTATTTAGATTTATATATTTTTACAAAATCGATTACTTTGCTGTATTAGTGCAACAACTCAAAAATTCCCACCATCAACATTTTTCTCGTTAACTCATGTGGGTTCCAATCTGTCCTTTGTACAATGTTTACCTCCTGGGTATTCATTATTTTATGGAATTTTTTTCCATAATTGGCCTTCCCCATTGTGGAGCATCTTTTACATCAAAATTATCAGAACCATAAGCACTATTCACATTTTCAACTGCCTGAGTCGCCATTGCAGCCATACACCGTCAAATACAGTCGAAAACGTGTTGGAAAATTTAGTCGGAAGAACGAATAGGAAGCTTGAACAACAGCAGAATATTGAGGCAAATTAATAGAAAAATATTCGAGCCTTTTTTACCATAACTTTAAAATTTTTCGTTATCAGTTTTTTAGTGAGCGAAAAGCCTTGTTTGTTTGTATGAATTGAATATTTTTTTGTTATACAAACAAAGAAAATTTGGTAGAATGAAAATTGTTTCGAAGATCACCACATCTGCTCATCAGACTTCTTATAACAGGGATCGAACCAACGGATCCTGACTTAACAGGCGAGTGCTCTACCACTGCGCCAACATCAGCCATGTAATCTATTGTTGCATTATTCAATTCATTATTAACCAACAACTATTAGGTGCGCCCACCCGTTGCATGAGTTTGATGTATAATTACAAAAAAGAGTATGAAATTCTTGTTTCCGTTTATTTTTCATTAATTAATCTTTGGTAAATGAAGTATTTTAGTAATAAATTGACCACCCAACAGTTAAACAGCAAATCGCACAATAAAAACAGTTAACATATTTATGTATTTATTTATTTGCATTTTAGTAACGAAATTTTGGCCATTTGAAAGTGATGTCCCCCAAATGTGTACCTTTCCATATATAGTATTTGCTTATATTGTAGTAAATTATTGTGTAGTAAAGTGATGATAAATATATAAGTATGTATATGTATATCTATGGTATTTACGGTTGAGGTAGGTCTGTCCAACTGAAACTTCAAACAAACTCAAAGTTAACTCAATCAAATTGAGTGATTTTAATCGAAATGAGTGTGCGACATGCGCATTACCTTTTGAAGAGAACACCATGCTCTTTGATGTAGATTTATAAGAGAAAATGTAAAATGTGAGATATTTTAATATTTGTTTACATTTCAACTATTGTTATTCTTATCGTGAACTTGGCTAACATATTCTTGTGAAAACATAAATATTATTGTTTATTTTCGAACATTATAATATTTAATATTTAATCTAAAGTAATTTATATTTAATGTTTTATTTTGAAAATTTTTATCAAAAATGTTTAAAAAAATTTATTTTAACTCACTTGGCGACAAAATTATTTAAACCAATTTTCATATAAAATACGATAATTAACAGTTTTATATATAATATTACAATAACAAATTTAAAGATTTTACTTGAGAGCAGAAAATTAATAATCTTTAAAGAGAACTATTGGAAAATTCAAAAATGTCTCTGAGAACCTATCATTAAGCCATTTCAAATAGAATAAATTATAACCAAAATTACGTATTTTATTTTCCAAGCTAGCCATGAATTCTTGGGTATTGGGACCATGAGCGAAGGTAAGTGCAAATGAAGAAAGTTCTTGGCTATCATTTTCAAGTGGGTGACCAGAAATAAAACTAAACTGAAAATTCGAACTCCCTTAGTAGTTGTGAGAAGAGTTCGTGGCCTGTTCGAATGAAAATCACAAAAACCTTTAACTGAAGTTAGCCATAAATAAGAAAGTAGGGTTGCCTATGGTCATCATTATCACCTGTTCAGGAAGGATGGCTAGTTATTTTAACAGGTTTATTGATCACGGAACCCTGACCCATTTGGCTCCGGAGATTCCTTTCACCTTTCCAAATGCTCAAGCCACTGTGTGTGTTATGAAATTTATTAGATTAATGACGCCTACCGATGCAAGCTCTGCAAGACAATCGATTAAGAAATTTCTGAGAAAACGATAATTGACCGCACCGAGAACGGAACGAACCGAGTGATATTAGTCCACCGTGTCTCTGCAGCTGTGGCACAAGTCGCTTGAGAAGCAGTACATCCTTCTACCAAGAGTTCCTATAAGTTATTACGCCGGTTGATATGTTTATAGAGAGAGGTCCTGCTTAAAAGCAGATTCATTTTTGTTTACCTTAATTAATGGCCAGATTTGTCTTGTCACATTACATGTTGTTTCGCTATGCCATCTGCCATTGGCCCTTCTGGTGAAGGCTAGACTTAGCAGATACTTTGCCGAGGAAAGCTGTATGCCAACGTCATGTACAGAGTTTACCGTGGTTAGGACTATTTCCTCTCTGGCCAGTTCGTCAGTTATGCAGTTCACTGGGATGTTACTGTGATCGGGGACCCAAACCAAGCACGTTTCGCATATAGTCAAGATCTGTGCGATTGGCTCAGGCTTTGTATGCTCACCCCTCTTTCACGAGATATACCAAAACTACAACGTTAAAAAGAAAAATTCAGAAATAAGGCTTTGGTCTGAGCTCCCTCAAAAAAAAAATATAACATCATTAAATTTTGTACGTATATTATACATTCGTATCTACAAAACAACACTTTCGCTGAAAATTATCGAATTCGGGGTACTATAGCATATATTCTCCATATGAGCGATTTGTTCAAATATGAGGTTTGGGGTCGAAAATTATTCAAAAAGATATAGAAAAGCATAAAACTTTGTATTATATACGTATATACAATTAAACATTGGCAACGAAAATCATCAAAACTGGAAGACCATATCATATAGCCGCCATACAACCGATTTCGTCAGATATGAGATTTTGGGTGGAAAATCTGTCAAAAGAGCAGGTAATAGAATTTTGGATTTTGCAATGGATTAGTATTATGGTAAGTTTATGAAAGGTATTAGGACTTCGGTATGGCCAGCAGCACTTCTTTTTAGTTCCATTTAATAATTAAATATCGATCAGTTGTGTAACACACTGTATTTCAGCAAATCAATTAAAAAAATGTACATATAAATTATTATTATGCACTCTTGAGTATTTCCAATTCATTTCACTTCTATTAATTGGTGCAACACTATGCTCCAACAGCCCACCACTGCAGTCAAGGCTAGATCTTAACATACTTTTTCTGCTGCTGCTCTAATTATTCAAATCACTTAAATGGCTTTCGCTTTGTTCAAATGAAATGGAATGTAAAAATTTTTAAAAGCCATGTTAAATGGCGCAACTGTAGTGGAATCAGCAGGCTTAAATACATACGTAAATATAATATGTATGTAGTTATATATAGCCGGTGTGAAAATGTAACTTATGCGTTAAGTAAGGCTTATTTGCCAATATCAGCGGAAATTTTAACAAATATACATAAGTGTACATTTATATACAAGCTCAAATACATAAATACTTATCATATTTTTATATATTTTTGCAACGAGAATCACATATTCCCGCGCGGCGGACACATAAAATTTAGAAATTTCGTATTGCAAAGTATTGACCTAATAAATTGAGAAATTATGTTGCGTATACGCCCTGTTGAATGAAGACAATAACAGAAATGTAATTCGCTGTAATTAAATTGAAGTGCGCAAATCTGCTTTAGCGAATCATCCCAAACGGTCTGAGGCTGATCGAGAGCGGCTTAGATGCATTCCGAGGACCTGACTCCGACTCGGATCACCATCGTGTGGCAGCGAAGATACACACCCACCTTTGTCCACAAATGTACGCTGGACAAATACCGCAAGTTGTATTGGAAAGTGAGACGAATTCCCTGTTCAAATATGGCGACAAGAAACTAGCATGCTTCATGCTTCATCCTTCTTTGCTGAATAAAGTCCGACGAAGGTATCACCATAAAAAGGCAGCATTTATGGTAATACCTTCACCAGTTATCGTGGAATTAGTATTCCCAATAGTGCACCTGAGGTCTTACCTGACCTATTGTGTGAACAATGAAATCCCTTTTTTAACAAACTCATCTGACCTTATTTGACAGAATAATAATCTACGCACATCTGGTATCCAGATAATCTCTGCTGAAGGGAAGCTTTCCGAGCCGTTCGTTACCAAACAAGATTCTAGAAAGCGTTACGTTCTGTCGACTGACTGCTTCAATCTTATACTGGAGAATATATTAAGAGCTCCAAAACTAAATAGACAAGGTACAACATCTTGGAAGGGCGTACAATTGCTAGCGAAAGCAAATAACAAAATGTTAACGTAAAAAAAACTTGTTAATTGATAGATTTGTAATCAAAAGGCTTATCAACACTATTAAATTAATGGAAATATTTTAATATTATTTATTACAAAATCTTAACAAGTACTTATAATGACTCATATTTAAAAGTTATGAGAAAATATTTGCCTTAACTATCATTAATGTGCCAGGCGAATTCAGGATGCTTCATATTTCCTTATAATCATCATAATTATTTACCAGCAATTTTATGCACAGTTTGTATGTACTTGCAAGTATGTTCTAATATTGCAAACAGTTCTGGGAAATTTTCCGACCACTAGTTGGTATGAATTTAAGCTCATCCTTATGCATATACAATACAAACATAGATTTGTATCAAACTATAAGTATTATATAAATTACTGTACAAATTTTGATTGATTTTCTATGGAATTTAGTAGTACATGTTAGTAAAGGATATTTTCGTTTTGTAGCAGCTGTTACTTGATTTATACCCAGGTTGGTTTGCCATTTCATAATGAAGAGACTTAGTTCAGAACAACGTACGCAAATTGTGCAAACACTGCGCACTGCGTCCAATTTTCGTTCGATATAATCGCCCAGCAGAGTCTATGATTCAAACAACAACCAGGGATCTGTTTCGCACAACGTTTACGCTGCTCAACCCACAAAGGCGAGGTCCAGCAATCTGCAAAAATTATAGTGGAATAAGCCTTGAAGCTCACCACCGCCAATGTACTGATTGAAAATTGCCAGTGCCACTTCAGATCTGACAAATCTAGTATTGACTAGATGTTCACCTGGAAAAGTCCCGTGAGAAAAGGATTGACAGACATCACATTTTTTTTTTTTTTTGATTTTAAAACTGCTTTCTACAACATGAAATGAAGCTGCTTTCACAGCGCTAAGTCTAAATTTGATATCCCTGAAGAACCTATACGGCTATGCAAACTGACGCTGAGAAACAACAAGAGAAGATGTAATATTATTTAAGGTAGTCGACGATAGTCATATCAGCTTGGAGTAGTGTCATGTGCTTCAGATATAAAAATGTTCGAGACAGTAACCGCTGGGGGAAGCAAAGAAAAAACGATCTCCACTCCGTTGGCAGAATCAGCTGGAGAGTAGAAGAACAGGTTTAAAATGGTAGGGTAGAAGTTATAAGAGCAGTGTGAGGCAATTCCAGGCTTCTCACTCTAGCTTCTACATAACAAAATTACCCACTTTGCTTTATGGTTTAAGGCGAGCTGAAAAATTGTATATAAGACTTTTAGGGTTAAGATTTGAACACGACAATCCTCATTATATCAGATGTTTCTTCGATCTTTCGGAAAACCACAAGTTTTTTTTTTGTCACTTAACGTAGGAAGTTTGATATAACATCCCACAGTTCGCTTATATTGAATTGCTGATGACTACTCTCAGAGAGCGGAAGGGTTAGTCGGGTCGAACCGTCCTTGTATTTGTTCGCTGTACGCAAGTCAATATCACTGAATACATATCGTCCGTTCGTGAGTTTTTCAATTAGGAGACAGTTCAGTAGCTCTAGTACTACTGGTAACCATGGCAAAGTCGATCAGCCTCATTCTATTCGAGGCTCTATCGACGTTCAGATTACTTTAGCTCTACAACTACTCTGAGTCTCCCTTACTTGGAAAAGCTAATTCGCGATAGATTGTACTTTGAAAAAGCTAAAATGTCAACTGCCTTTTAGCAGAGGTTAGTTTAGTTGCGACGTAATATTTAAAATATTTATTTTAAACAAGTGTGCTGCTCAATGGAAATGAAATATGTAGTTCATCTTCCTAATGAAGTATAAACCGTGCCTAACTTAACGCATTTAACAAAAACAATTATTTACACTTGTTAAGTACCGTTACCTACAAGTTTATAAAAACAGCTTGAAATAAGTAACGAAAGTAGTTGTGGCAAAAAGTTTCAAATTGCAAATTCACTCACTAAAACCAGAGCAACTATGGAGATTTATAAATTCATGGCACTTCTCGGATTATTTTTCTATAATTTATATCATAAACCGGAGCCAAATGAAATCCAACCACGTCCAAGCCACTCATGTATTGAGAAAATTGGCAGAAAATTGTTATCGGATCCATCAATATTAAAATTATTTGAATTTATTCGCAAACAACATCAAATAATAATAAACGGTCCCACGACAAGCCCGACTCCGGCAATGAATGCAACTTCAAAACCAATTCCGATTTTATTCTATCTGTTTGAAGAAGTATTCAAACAAAAGCTTGAAGACATCCATAGCGGAAAGAACACAAACGGAAGATTAATACTGGGTCCCGCGACTAACCCAATTCCAAGAAAGAGACTTAATGAGGAAACCACACATGACCTTAAAATGAGTTCAACTACGACACCAGCTCAGAATGAATTTAATATATTTGTGGATTATTTAACACAAAGTTTTAGTGGTATCTTTGGAGCAAAGAGCCGCAATGAAAGCACAACACCAGATCCCGTGACGAGCGTGACCTCGAGAAATGCACCAAATAACGAAATAACACTTACCCAAACAATGAATACAACTTTAAGACCGAGTCCAAGTATATTCAATATATCTGAGGATTATTTAACACAAAAGTTTAAAGACATGCTTGGAGTAAAGAAGACCAACGAAACAACACTTGCTCAAACAAGGAATATAACTGGCACATCAAATTCTATTATATATCATCTATTTGAAGTATTTATAAAGCAAAAACTTGCCATACAAACGCCTATTGAAGCAACATCACCGACCACCACAATATCAAGTACAACTCCGGGGTCGACCACGACTGCAGGATCCACTACGGCATCGCGTACGACTACGAAACCGACTACGAAAACGACTAAAAAACCGATTACAACTAGGAAGTCAACTACAACTACTAGAAGGTACCAAGCTTCAAAGGACTGTTCGTGCTCTTCTTCTGATTCAAGTGATGAAAGTGCAAGTGGACAGATTTACTCTTCCAGTGAAGAAGAATCATACAATTCATCTGAGGATAGTTCAAGTGGAAGCACCTACTCTTCTAGCGACAACGAATCCAATGAGTCTGAATATTATTTTAGATGGTGAAACGGCTAAAGACTGTTCGTAGAAATAAAATATTAACTCAAGCAAGGAATCCTATGGAAAGTTTTTTGGTTTTTAACTAAATGGCAAAATTCTAAATACAACAATAAAGAGAACAAGAAATAAATTCCGAAGACAAGTAAAACTTTTTATAAATTACTTTTCTTTATTTAACATGATGGCATACATTTAGGTGTTTACAGCGTATGATTTTCAACGACGTCGATCTGTTATAGAGCAAACGAATCATCCGATTATTTTTCCGGGTTCATAGATGGAATCACATTCGATTTCTTGGATCCTGGCATAACCCACAGCTCGTTAAATTATAATAAACTGGCGCCTGATGGTCAAGGCGACTATATTCAGGCGAATGGAAAAATTAATCGTGCCCAGCCTCTTTCCGTTGAACCACGAGTAGGCCACGAATAAATTTCGCTTTAAAATTATTGTATAAAAGTTTAAATATATTTTGTAGGTTTTTCGTTCACTACTACTTCATTCATATGGCAGCCGCGGCTAGCTTTGGAGTAGTTTGTTCCACTTTGTCCACCGAGCCTGTGAGAGTGAGATCATCGCGACCTGCGCTGCAAGACAGCGCGCCTCTAGCGGAATCGCCACAACCGGTTTGTGATTGCATGTCAGAGCTAGAGGAGACGATAAAAAAGTTGACTAAGGCAATGAGCCGGCCACAGTGGTCGATAAATAATCAAGTCCGAGACCTACTTAGCTCCGTGACGAAGCTTCACGCACGCGCTCAAAAGGAGTTCGACAAATGCAAAGAAAGCAGAGGAATGTCCCCCTAAGACTCACGACGACAGACTCAACGACGAAGACGCCCCGCAAGGATGAGCAGATAGTGTGAAGGACTCAGCCTAAGTAAAAAGCCAATCAAGGAGCAGTGCAAAAGATGGCCAATGAGAGCAAAAGGTATGAAGGCAACACCCTTATAAATGAGAAGAAAGATACCGAAAATGAAAATGGATGGACATGTGAAACGCAAAGCAAAGAACGAGAAGAAGAAATCAACTTCTGTTCCACATCCGAGACCGGATGCAATAATCATTGCACGTGCTGTAAACATGTCTTATAGCGATATTCTTAGGGCTGTCAGAAAGGAAGATGCCCTAAAAGGGCTTGGAGATAATGTATCGCGGATCAGAAAGACGGCAAAAGGCGAAATACTTGTGAAAATGAAGAAAGCTCAGATGACGAACACGGCAGCATATGAAATGGAGGTATGCAAGGTGTTAGGCGACCAGGAGCAAATAAGAGTCCTCACCCACGAGATATCTGTGGAGTTAAGGGTTTACTTACGTAGGCGTATAGTTTCGCAAGTCCAGTATAGCGTACAATACGAATCGCGCATGCCGCACGGAAAATTGGCGGTAGCTTTTCAGGGTTACCCTCTCCGAAAACAAAAAAAAAAGAAGAAAATAACACCTATGGCTGCAATATAGATTATAGTTTCCTGTTTCAAGACTAGATCATGCTGTCCGCTGTTATCGCTAACAACCCACCACAAAAGAAAGTTCAATGTAGTCAAATCACAGCTGCTAAGCGACCAATTCAGGTAGTTGTTCCGGCTCCTTATGCGATTTTCAAACACAGTGGGCAAAAGATCGATTATAACGTTAGCTGTATAGCTTGTCATCCATGCCTTTCTCTTCAACATATATACATATAAGCATAGCATAAAACCCTGCGGTTAGGGGTTTAAGAATTTACCCATGGTATAGCATGCCTGTCGAAAGAGGCGACTAAAATCCAATAGTTACCGCGACAGTCGAGTATCTATATCGGAACGAGCCGGATTTTTATCCGACCTAAGTCTGTCACTCCTGCAACAGCAGCTCATTCTTCGTTTTCGATGAAAAACGAGCCGATGATGCCGACGATTCAGACAGTCACTCTTTAAATCAATCTTCAGCCCAGCAAAATCACATCGAATGGTCATGAGGCTTCAGTTTTCGACCAATTCGACTTTATTGGTCTTCATACAAAGCTTCTTAAGAGATATTCTCTGCATAGGAGTGAGTTAAATTTCTGTTGCTTAGGAAGAAGCTTCCGAAGGCGTTCAATACCAAATGAAGTTTCACTCTTCATCGTGCGACTTCTTTAATGTAGTGAGAAAACAGAGCAGGACTAAATACAGAATAAACGATCTTCGACCAGAACTTACCCTTGATGGCAGACGCTAAGAATATTTATATTATCGACCTTGCGTTTGGAAGTAAAAATAAAAATCCTCTTTGTAAAACTCAGCGCTAAAAATGCATTATTCTTAAGGCCAGTCAAGCCAATCTAGCTCTTTGGTACTTTGATGTGGTGTTCAACAGTTGCACTCGAAAGGTTACTCGGTCCACTGATAATCGACGTTGCACTGGAACAGATTACTATGAAATCCACTTAAGATTGGTGGATTCAGATGAATTCTTCATAAACAACTTAGAGCATAACTTAATGAGTAAGAAAATGATAGACCAACCACATATTATCCGCATCAGCCGTTCGAAGGTGGCTTAGTATGTATTGTAGATCCCTCCATTTGTTGGAAAAAATATCAAGACGCATACCAACGACCGCATAAGGAGCTCGCCCGAAAATTGCTTCAGCCGTTACAAAGCGCCAATAATAATTATATTACATCACCAACAGATTGTCTCATCCGCATACACTATGATCGTGCAATGCCTCTCCTAACCACGTATCTTAGCAGTTGGTTAACTGCATAGACCCATAGAAGAGGCGAAAGGAAATCTTACGACCGCATCCGAACAATTTACACATAAGAGAAATTACCCAAGGTCTGAACTTAGGCAAGTCAAGACAGAAGTAGCTGCAGTCGGCGCTTTATTATTATAAGACACCCTAAATATCTAGAAAAGCCACCAACGAAATAGATTTCATATGGGAGTGTTGGTTTTTCAAGAGATTATGATCTAGATTAGACCTAATGTGAACCTGTATCAATCGCTCTGTTCCCTTAAACGGGAAAAATGTCAGGCTTATTGGGATTAAAAACAATTTTCGCTTCCCTCCGTGGTTTAGGTATGTAGTTTAGACGAAAGGCTCCTTTCAATAGAACATACAGCCAGCTGACGCCGATATCCAAGGACTGCTGTAACTGGATAGGGGCAATTTCGTGAATTCCTGGACTTTTTTATAGTTTAAGCATATTAATTGCTCCGAGATTATATCTGTCAAAAGTGACGTGGAAGCGCAGAGTGTTTGTTGGCTGACAGTAGATATTTCGTCTTGTCCTCAATCACTACCATAACCATGTTCTCATTCCAGCCTGGAGAAAGCAGTACTAACAATGTGATCAATATCATTGGTATACTCTAACATTTGTAGTCTCTTTTGGAAGATCGTACTTTCCTTATTTCGTTCTACAGCACAAAACAAGCTTTAGGTTGAAGAAGTCGCGAAAAGCGACGAAAAGCTTGTTACAATAAAATGGTTTTAACTGTAAGCAAAATGCTGCATATTTTGCATTTTTTTTTTTTGTTTTGCTTACTTTCCCATTTTCTTTTGTTACTGTCATCTCTTCTTTGTTCTTTTCAAATATCAAATGAACTTCCGATTATGAATTTCCTTACAATTTTTTATTTTTTTTATTGGCGGTTTGTTCCACATGACAGTTGCATGAAATACATACACTTACATATGTAGGTATATCAGCTATATTTCCTTTGCGTATAAGACATTTCCACGTAGATTGGCTGTCATGTCTTAAGTGATGGAAATGTGCTCTTTTGTGGTTTTTAGAAAATGCATAAGAAGCGTTTTATATTATTTTACGAAGGCCAAAACAAGAAGAATTATAAAAATTTAGCAGTTTTTTACAACTGTGTCTAAAATCGCTTGTATGCTGAGCACCAATATAAGCTCATCAACATTTTACATTCAACATGTTTTTATGCTTAGCAACAATTTATGTTTGGCAACATTTTCTTTGGGTGAAAGTTTACTTTTCTTCTGCTACTTTCTTCACTGTCATTTGTATGCCAACTCCAACTAAATTTCAAACATACGTATTCGTACACTATTACATATGTACATACGTGTAAATGAATACGTGCTTTTGTAAAGTCAGCCAAATATTATTGCACACAAAATAAGCCAAATGAATGCGGTGATATTAATTATTTTCTAACAACACTGAATAATTTAGAAATGCCGAGTGTTTATTTGTGCATATGTACGAGGTGAGTTGAAAAAATATTGATATTGTTGTTTTATGCTAGTATCGAACAGACACATATTCATAATTTCATCTACGTATATAAAGGATTTTCCAATAAGAGGTGTTATTTTGTATAGTCTACTATTCCGGTAGATGTCGCTTTAAAGCTGTAATTTTTTGACATTTGACAAGTAAAAGCAACGTCAGTAATAAAAATTGAACGACAAACTCTTCATCAGCGCATTGAGATTATTAAATTTCACTATAAAAATGATGAAAACCTGGCAGAGACTGTTCGTAAAACTAAAACATTTTTCGGTCGTCGTGAAGCACCTTGTCGGACCGCAATATAGAAATTGGTGGAAAAAATGGAGTTGTTAGGACAAGTTAGTGATGTGAAGAATAAAACACGTACACGTCGCTCAGAAATGTTTTGCTGTAACCCAAAGTGTTGAAGAAACCCGAGGTTGAATTGGGTAATCGACAAACTTCATTACACCGTATTTTGCATGAAGCCTTGGGACTTAAGGCTTCTAAAGTTAAGTTAGCACAAGAACTCCACCCGTCTAATCATCAACAACGTCGTGTCTTTAATGATTGGGTCCTTAAAATGCATGAATTACCCAGAATTTCATCGAAAAATCATCTTTATTAATAAGGCCTATAACCACGTCGATGGCTACGTCAATAAGCAAAACTGTCGCATCTGGGGCTCGGAAAATCCACGATTTATTATTGAAAAGCCTCTCTATACTCAAGGTGTAACTGTTTGGTGGGCTTATAGTCCGGCAGGTTCATTGGAGCTTACTTTTCCGATAATGAATGGATTGTACTAGGCAGAAAGAGGCTGAAAGATTTTCGCAGATATATGTATCAACGGCGAACTTTCGAACATTGTATAATCAGCGCCCGAACTTATAAAGTCTGTAGTAGAAAAACAATTCTGGAGTAAACTCCCTCTTCCAAGAAGGAGAAACTAAATCATATCTCAAAAATGCTGAAAGCGTCTTTCAAGGTCGTCATGATAGTGCATTTTTTCCGAACTTTAAGGTGGATGGTAAACTTTTTTTAGTCCAGTAGCTTTTAAGGCACCCCTCACAACCCGAGCGCTGTGTGCGGGTGCGTTGTCTGGAAGAAATAGCACTCAACGCGCTAACATGCCACTATTCTTCTGTACGACTGCCTCATGCGTCTGACCCAACAAATTCTGTTTTTCTGTTTAGACAAGGGATTATACTGACAAATCCAACTTTCATATACTGTTACAATGTGATTGAAAATTGCATCCAAATCATCTTGGCATAACTCAAAAAAAATGTTTACAACTCTCAAATCGCGTACTCATAATAAAATGTTCATTGAAAATCTCTCCAGCTCGTTCTTTGCTAATCTGTAATCCTTCTGCTATCTTCCTCAATTTATTACTTCCGGACGAGGTTCATCTTCACAAGCCTCTCTTCCGTTGAAACAGAGCCGAGCCCATTTTTCATCATCGTATATGAAGGGGCAGAGTCATGAAGAACCGAAGACATCTCTTCAAATTTTTTTTTCGGCTGACTACCTTTTTTACAGTGAATTTAATCACAGTGCTTCAAATTGCGAGCGTAGTTACTTGTTCCGGGAATGAAATTTTAATGGCTGGCTTATCAGCTGCCCATTTATTTATGAGAGAAACTACTTTGAATAGAATAAAATACAAATACGAATTGAGAAATATTGTATTATTTGGGAAAAATTATAATTTACCTAATTTTTGGAACTCACCTCGTATGTACATACATAGGTATATCTAACTGCAGTAGTTTTGTTTATGACTTTTTGTGGCATACTGGCGCATTTACCGGGAGACTTTACTTTCATTTGAAAAACGCATTTATGTGTGAGAGTGTATATGGTAAGTATGCGTCTTGTGTATTTTTGCACCATTTTTGCTATATTATTTGCATATTTGTTTACTACCAACAATTCTCATAAATGTAAATTTGTATTGCAATATTAAAACATGAATTCCGCTAGTTCATTAATTATAATAAATAGTACCCCG
This sequence comes from Ceratitis rosa, assembly GCA_037013455.1. Classification (NCBI taxonomy): domain Eukaryota; kingdom Metazoa; phylum Arthropoda; class Insecta; order Diptera; family Tephritidae; genus Ceratitis; species Ceratitis rosa. The sequence continues at coordinate 28,466,134 of JAWMAG010000006.1, read as the reverse complement.
CAGAAGGGACACGGGACAAGATAAATATAACAGAGGGTATACCTATACATACACAATTATTAAGTATTATGTATGTATGTATAAGCTTTGCCCATGTGTAATTTATAATTTTTTGCTGCTCAACTCAAATATAGGAGTATGTATGTGCAAGTGGTCTCCATCTCACTCATAAAACATTGGCAACTTTTTTTTTTTGACACTAGTAGGCCAGTAGTATTAAGCCTCGACTTAAATGGATAGGGTAAAAGTTGATACTCTAGAGGCATAAGTAGGAAAGCTTTGCCTTACTGTTGTGAAAATTTCATATTCACTTCATGGCTAAAAAAGTGTTGCATTCTTCTGGGGGCCGGTTTTTTTCGAGTAGTTAGCATTGCGTACTGCCACGCGGAGGATCATAGGTTCGAGTACCGGACAGACTAAAATTTAAAATTGCATAAAACAAATTTCAATATTATTTTTTCCAGTTGCGTTCGTCCCTCAGCAGGGAATGTGAAGTTCTCCGAGTGTATTTATGACTTGAGAATGATAGAAAATAAACGCTAGTCATAAAAATCCGTCACGCCTCAATTTGTTGGGAAAAAGATCAATACGCACACTTGAAATTGGAACAGGAGCTCGGCCGAAAACCGCTTTAGCGGTTAAAAAGCGCCATTTACGAGGGAATTAACAATAGTTCGGTGAGATGAACAGAAAAAAAATTCTATTTGTACTTATTCGTAGTCTTTGTCCTTTTTCATCTTCTCAACATAATCGCCACTGATTTCAATGCATTTCTTAAGCCTATAGATTCACTTCTGAAGACAGTCTTGAAAATATTGCTTAAGCTTAAGCTTATCAAGTTTAGCATTCACCACATTATTTAACTCCTCGTTGCTACTAATGACCTTTCCTCTTAAATTTTTTAATTTTTATAAATTACCAGCAATCACAAGGTGCTATATCCGAGGAATATGGTGCTGGACGTATTTCTTCGGTCTCAGAGATCGCAATAAAATTACTCGTGTTTTCAGCAGTATGGGATGGCGCATTGACATGGTGTAAAAAGTGACGTCACTAATCGCATTTCACCCTATTTTCCAACAACTTTTCGAAAACTTTTGGTAAACACTCTTCGGTGTACCATTTTGCAGTTACCGTCTGGCCCTTTTCCAGTGGAATAGCAGCTACGATTTTAGATCGGGTTGTTGTTTAGATTTTGCGAGTGGGTTTACTCTTCTTGGGATCCATACCATGGACTGCTGTTTGGTTTCTGGATCGTACTTATAGAACCAACATTCGTCGCCTGTAACGACTTTGCTAAAGTTGCTAGACTGACCATTTTCGAATTTGTTTAGGAAAAATTTAACAAAATGCCTCGAGCCTCTTTTTGGGCCTCATTTAAAACTCGTGTTACACATCGAGCAGATTTCTTTGTGTGTCCCAAATGATTACTTAATATTCGTGATACAACCCAATTCATTAACAAAGATTTCTTGTGTCAATTGTGGACTTCGCCAGAGCTACAGTGACGTCATTAGTATAAGATTTTGTTCAACCTTCTCGGGGTTCGTCCTTTACGGAAAAATATCCGGTCTGGAATCTTCGGAACTACGTAAAAATAGTCTTTAGAGACGGTGCAATCGTTCCATATGCAATTTGGTATTCACTGAGTATTTCTATTGGCCTGCAATTACGCTGAAACCCGAAGAGAGTCACATGGCGAATTTCTGTTTGCGTTGAGCACTTTTAGTTTTTTCGTCTCCATTTTGCGCCCTTCATGACTTTCAGTTATGGTTGAACTGCGTAAAGTGACTGCAAGGTGAGAGCATTAAACTTCTTCACACACAAATTAAACACAGACGTTAGGTCGATGGATGAAAAGTTTTTCTGTACCATTATCGAAAATTACTTTAGGTTGTCCGCCTCTTGACGTATTTTAAAGTGGAAAGGGCTACGTTCGGGAATGGTAGTTATACTGTGAGGTTCAAGAATGGCAATATATTACTCGACTCTGGTGCAAACATCTCTCACGTTCGCTTACGAAAGTTAACCCAATAAAGGAGAGCGCATGGTTGGTCCAAGTGGAATCATGAAAGAAACCAGAATTTTCTGAGATAAAAATTTAATTATATTTGTAAGTATTTAAACGTAACATAACACCATATGGGCTATTAAAAGTCATGCCGACAAAAGCACTCAGACAAATTTTGTTCAATACTCAAACGAATATACGTGTATTAATTAGATAAATACTAGTATTTTTAAGATAAATTTATACCAGTTCACTATTTGTTGGCAAATGTCTACCAGTTCACCAGTAACGAGAATAGCAATAATTTCCCCCTTCATCCTACTGTTACATGATCGACGCAACTCCAGCCGAGATACAAACTTTTCACGTTCATATCAACATCCCTCAATTTAGGCACGGAAAAGTCTCTAATCATGGCTCCATAGCATTCCCCACTGACTGTAACATTTTGCCCGGCGTCATTTTTAAAAAATAATGGATCGATGATTTCATCTGCACAGGATGTAACGGCGTCTCAACAATGGCTTGTGAATTATCATCATCTAGATTCGACACTTTTACTTATGTGAGTGAGCTTCATTGCTAAAATTTTTTTTGTGAAGAATCGGATCGGTGTAAGTCCTCAAACCAAAATCTTCCGCAACATCTTCTACGAGTATAAACTTCAATAGTTCTGGGGTAAGTCTGTTCATTATGAAATGGCAATCCAAACTCAGTATAAATCACTTAACAGCTATCAAAAAGATCAACTGGGAAAATATGATGTCTCATTGAAAATCTCAGGGCTCAAAAAGAAACATCCTTTATGTATTTAAATGTTGTGGAAAAAAGGTAAATAAGCTTAAGTGAACTAGTATTTAACTAGTATGAAGTTGATGCTTAATCGAACAAATTTTCAGGTCATAGAACGCCGTCGTGTTCAAAAATTAATATGGAAAATCAACTCGTTAGCGCAAAATAGTATACTAGTTGTATTCTTGTTAACAACTGGTTATTTCCCTACAGGGCTAATACATACATATGCGTATGTGTGTGTACTTGCTCGCACGCTTAACTCATATTTATGCACCTCTAGATACTTGTACTGCTACTAGACACTAGTGTCATCAACAGCGACGCAACGGAGCGCAACTTTTGTGGCAAAATAGTCAAACTTCAAGTCGAAATGGCAAGCAAATGGCCATCACAAAATGCGGTCAACATACTTTACCGCATGTGAGCTGATGCATACATACTTACATATGTGCATATGTATGCATATGATCATTTGGATAAGTATGTATTTATAAGTGAGTTTTACTCACTAGAGTGTAACCACAATTTCATATGATAAATACGTTGTTAAAAAGTTTTGTCGGCAGTTTTGAAAAACGATATTTTAAGAATTTAACCGGCATTCGTCGACTGTTTGACATTTCTTGGTTTGTAATGGAGTTGAAGTTTTGCGCAAATTTGCATAAACTTTACTATTTTTATTTTTTATTTTTGTATGAATTTTATCACTTTTCTTTAGCAAGGTATGTATCAGAGTTGCAGTTTCTTTCCCAAGGAATCTCACCAAATTTATACATTTAGGTGATGTTTAGAGTAACATAAAAGTTTTGAAAGGACAATTTTAATACGCGCAACCTTCTCCAATCAACAGATATCTTAGTCAGTCGGAAACATTACCACTGCATATCAGAGAGTGCCTGAAACACTTTTTATGTTATTCTGCTGTGCCTATCCACACCTAGCCGTTCGAGTAACTCTCTCCCTTTCATCGCCTACCAGTGCAGTTTTCAATGCATTGACTTCATTGACTTACTATTGATCATGTTAGTGAGAAAATTGGCAACCTTTTACCACACGGATCTAATGAACATATGCGGGTGACCTTTTATATTTCGGAATAACTCTCGACGTGGATTAACTCAGTAACAGTGCTTCAATGAACTTAATTCCGCTTTTGGCGTTGAAGCTCCATCAAGAGCTGGTGCTCATCGATGGTATGGTGAATTCAATGTAGGTCGTAAAACACTCCAAGACGAATTTCGTGAAGGTCGTCCAAAATCACTTGCGTTTCCGAAAACTATTGACGCTGTGCGCAAACTAATATTGCAAGATTATCGTGGGATTAAAACAACTATAGGCATAAGTGGAACTAGCATAAATTCAGTATTTCATGAACATTTGACTGTAAAAAACTTGATCTCGTTGGATCCCAAACAATTCATCCATCACTCAGAAAAGCTTCTTGTCTATTGGTCGAGAGAAATGTTAAAAAAATGCGATAGCGGGGCTTCGAAACAGGTATATACATAACATTGTGACAGATAATGAATAGTGGATTTACCCGCATGAGCAGTCGACTGTCGATAAAATTCCATTTCTATGAAGACAGGGAAAACTAGCTTAGCTTGGATTTAACCCCTTACACGAGTGGTGTGCAAAACTTGAAGTCGTGTTGGCGCGACTTTTTTGATAACTCTTGTACATGGACTCGATTGCTACTACAATCTCTCTCTTTTACTGAAATATATCTTGATACTGCTCTTGGCGGCTAGTTTCCCGTACTGTTCTAAATACCCAGTGTAGAATTTATTACAATATACTGTCAATTTCCTCTTTCAATTTGAAGAGTAAAACTACAGCAACTTCGATGGAGTTGCTGGAGAGCCTGAAAATACATCTCTAAAACTCTAAAAGGCTAAAATCTCTTTCAGAGAAATATTTTTTCGTGACGTATTCATATTGATGGCCATCGCCACCTGAAACGGGGTTGTGGAGCAAACGTGGAGCTGACAGCTCTTTCAATAACTTTAGCAGAGCTCGTGTTGGGCCTAAAGCCACCGTTTTGAGGCCAAACTTTTAATAATGAACCTGCCGGAGTATGAGGAAAGCATTCTTCAGAAAAGGTTTTATCGTAACATTTTCTGTTTGGATGATATTAAGGATACAGTTCACCAAAAACCTCCAACTTCCCGAAATATTGCTTCCCGTTGTTGTTTTTGTGAGCGCCAAATATTATTTTTCGGTGAATATTGCCGCAGTCGTGCCGGTATAAAAACCCGACTATCGCGACAACTATTGGATTTTAGTCCCCGCTTAAGACAGGCATGCCTTAGCAGGGGGTAAATTCTTGAGTCCCTAACCCGCAGGGGGTTAGAAATATTGCTTCTTCCAAAATAGTTCTTTTAAACTTCGAAGACATTTAGTAATACATTGTGGTTGAGGGGACTTTTCATTGATAAAGGTAGTAGAGTAGTATACCCAATAAGTCATGGCTCCTTTCTTCTAATAACTCCATTGCATTGAGAAAATCTTTTGATCTGTCTAAGAGTTTTCTTATCATGATGGCCCATTGTAAAGATTGTAAAGTAGAGTGCAGTTTTTTTTTTTTTTAAGAAAATCGATCCTATAAATATGATAACATTTTACTTAAAGATACCTCACATAAAAAATGTGGATAAACCCGATCCTTTAAATATTCTTCGACAACAACTGAACAACTGAACTTGTGGAACACCGAATAAAATTCCTAATGTTTGCCATGCCCAACCGCTCCTGTATTATCTTGACAACTATTTGTTACCAAGTTTTATTTGTAAACTCGCTTCGGTCTACGTTACTGAATGCACACACAAATAGTGGATTGCCCGTGGCGTGCGGAAAATCTTAACTCTAACTTTGGTATACGTACTAAACAGCGCCGCCACTCGACCAAATAGTTATATATAATATGAAGTAATTTTCTGCCAAACTAATCGCAATGAAATGTGCGGAAAATTAGGATACAAAATTTTCGGAAGAAAGTAGGGAGAAGAAGTAATTTACAAGACCAAAATGAACGCATTCGTAAGTGAGTCTAAAGAGTTACATAAAGGAAGCAAGGAAGCAAGGAAGCAGGGAAGGAAGGAAGCAGTGAAGGAAGGAAGGAAATTATTTGAACTTTTTGGTAGATAAAGGAAACGTGCACTGACAAAAAGTAAGAGTCATTCAGCAATGGATATACGAAATGATAATGCATATACCTACATGCAATAATTTGGGTGTAAAAGTGAAATGAATCTAAAGTGGGGAAGGAATTTCAGGTTGGCCATTATTTTTAATTCTACATTTCCACACAATAGTTACCGTTATTGTTGCTAATTAGTTAAAAATAAAATAAGCAACATTCACCTTTACATAAAACTGTGGGCACCCACACCTCATGGCGGCATACATTTACTCTTCGCCCTTACATCTGGCCCTTAAAGTGTCTACTTGTCGTTTATGTCCTTCTTAAGTTAAGTGTTAAATTAAGTGACAGCAATGCAGCAGCAGGTGAACGCGTAGAAAAGTTTTATTGGAAAAATTTTCATTGCAGCTTTTAATAGTAGTTTTTCACGAAGCAACAGCTAGCTGACAGCACAGATTCAATGAAGCGAACCGGCAGCCTGGTTGAACGTAATGTTGGGAAGACAAGATAGCTGCTCTCTTGTATAAAAAAGTTTTTGTGGTTGGTGACAGTTATGCGCGTCGATGTCTCGTAACATTCGATAAACAACGACATCCCTTGAAGAAGCCGTAGTTGCTGTCGCAAGAAGAAAAATTTATGTCACTCAACTCTTTCGCAGGGTACGTCCTTAAACTTAAGTCCTTATCCCGGGAATGAATGATAACGCGTAACATTGAAAATATGTAAACTCTTCTGCTCAGATATTGTTGCTTGTGATGTGATGTTATTTAAATATGATCGCCCTTCGGCAGAGAATGTCAACCCGTCTGAACTTGAGGAAAAACCTATTCGTATATATACATACAATATACCTATATCGGCGCAGTTTAATCTCTTTATAAGCACAAATGCGGCTTACAGCGGTTTTTTTAAATGTAATAACCCTCGGCAAAGAGTGTCAACCCATTTGAAAGTCTACTTATAAAAATCCATAAGGCGCTTGGAAACTTTAGAACCCTCGCATTGATGGAGAAACAATTTCGAGCTCACGAAACGTCCAGTAACCAGTAAAAGTTTCACTTCACTTTTTTTATAAAGCAATTCGATGTCAAGATCTAATATAATGTAATGGAATTTCTACCATACACAACTTCTAGAATCTCGCACAAAGTAATCGGAAGCACTCGTATGGTTTCGGGGGATCAGTAACATATAATACGATTGAAAAATCTACAGAACCATCAAAACACGGGGTTATGACTATGCAATCGCTAGTTTTGAAACGTTATTGCGTAGTTTACTCCAGCAAAAACTTAGTTCAAGCATACCTACCTTCTTGAGCCTTTGTGTTAGATCAATATCGAAGATTTATTGAGGGCTTCTCTTCAAATGATTGACTTGGTAGGAAGCCGAATACAATTAATGTCTGAATTCTGCTGCAGGCTGACTTTCTTTTTATTCAGACTAGTATTAAACTTCCATCATGAAACCCTAACAAACCCTCCTCCAGGTGGGAATATCACCTAGACATGAATGGAGAAGAGGTCTGGAATTCGAGAAGGATACCATCTCAATCTATACCGACAGGTCTAAAATTTAATTCAAGGTCGGAACTCCCTGTGTCCTCCAACCCAATTCAACCAACATCTTCCAAACGGAAGTACTATGCATAAAAGAGCTCTGTTGTAGGTATAACTCTATTGAATAACTACGGAAGGATACAGATATTAAGCTTATACCATGCATGGACAACCAGGCGGCATTGCTGACTCCGGCGTTGACAATGAAAAGTTCCAGCGTCATCAAAAATTGTCCAAAATAGGTGGGAATCCCTATCCAACTGTAAGGTAATGCAGTAGATATGGCCAAAGTATTGCAGGAAGAATCAAGGAGTTATTAAATTGGCTTAGGAGAAGTAAATACAGGCTTACAGCTAACACAGCTGCAAACTGGAAGAAAATAAGGAAGCAGTGTTCCACTTTCTCTTCGAATGCCCAGCTCAACCACAACCACTGTCCTCTCTTCCAGAATCATTAAATATGGTAGCTGAACTTTTTTTCTTGCTGCAGCACCTCAGAGCCTGCGGTGAATATAATGAAAACTTTAAACACATTTTTCACACTGGGAGGACATATTATTCCGACCCAATTGCATCGACTTATCTGATATTTTGATGGTAGATTCACAAATACATTTTTTCAACTAAATGTAAACTTTTTTTTAATAATTTATTGCGTATTTTTTAGTCGAAAATCAATCTTTTTAAAAAAAAAGTGTGTCACTTTCACAAAAATTAGTTCAAAAATAAATCCGTACGTACTTCCAAAGACCATAGTTTGTAGATAATAAAACTCTTTGCTTTTATGTTCTAGGTCTCATCCTTTAGAAGAAACTGGTCCTCCCTTGGATACCTTTAAAAAAAACATGGATTAAATAATGGACCTTTTCACCGCCATTTTGTAACAAAATAATAATTAAAGAATATTCTTTATACTTCAATAAATGTTCAATGAAATGGTTAAATAGAAATTCTATTTCCCATATTCCTGTGTTTGCTGCAGTTTGCAGTTAATTTTCAGATGAATCTCAAAATTTTTTTATTCAAAGTATTGACCATTGGTTTCTACACATTTCGCCCATCTCTCAGGCAAGTTATGGATACCATTCCAAAAAAACTTTTTATCTTTCGAGGCAAACCATTCGACGAGCCATTTTTCGACTTCTTCAAAATTAGCGAAGCACTGCTCGGCAAGGGAGAGTCCCATCGATGCGAAAAGGTGATAGTCGGACGGGGCGAGGTCTGGAGAGTATGGCGGGTGCGATAATATTTCCCAATTAAGTGTTTTTAATGTGTCTTTCACCAGTTTAGCGATATGAGACAGCGCGTTGTCATGTTGCAAGATTTGCATGCCATGTCTTCGGGCCCATTCCGACCGTTTTTCGATCAACGCATGATTCAAATTGATCATTTGTTGTCGGTAGCGATCCGTGTTCACCGTTTCACCAGATTTTAACAACTCGTAGTACACCACACCACACTGGTCCCACCAAGCACAGAGCATTGTCTTACAGCCAAAGCGATTTGGCCTTGCAGTCGATGGGCCAGCTTCACCAAGGGAAAGCCATGATTTTTTTCGCTTCGGGTTCTCAAAATAAATCCATTTTTCGCCCTTTTCGTTGAGTTGAAAAGGAGTTTGTCGTGTTACTTGGATACACTCTCATAAAAATAATAATAACTAGCCCACTTCTTTCCAAAGTGATAAAAATCTGCCTTCATATATTAGCCACTTCTTATATATGAGTGTCTGCGTCGATTCGTATGGGCAATTTAAGCTCAAAGTTTTCTTATTATCAAATCAAACGAAATCACTTTTGAAATATACATAGGTAATCACTCAGATAAATCGCTCAAATATCGACTTTTTGTTTTTGGTTGATGATATCAATCTAAGCACATGAAAAGTAGCCATCAATAACCTAGAATGCATGTATGTATGTACATACATACATACCATATATGTATAACATTTAAGGTGTATGTACATACAAACATGTGGTGGTAGGCAAATAATTTGCTTTACCGTTGTTTGACCAACTGCAATGAACCACAATTTATTTAGTACATTTATCAAATACAAAAACAACAACAACAACAAACAAACTTTCCATGCATAACATAAGAGCAGAGGAATTTTACCGCTATATAGGATCGCCTCAACTCCTTCCGCTCCATGTCGGACCAGGAGGCAGGCAAATTTCGCTCACCATTTACCGTTTGCCTGTTGCAGTTATTTACATACACAATAAATTTGATTTATGGTACAACAACGGACAATGAAAAGAAAAATCATAAAATAAAAAAGTAATAACGGTTCAACTTGCACCAATACGTTGTCTGTCCGACTGACTGTTCGTCTCACCGTGCTTCCACTGGCTTTTCGTGCTTTATTACTCGGTTTTCTCTTTTTACTAGCGCAATTTTTTCAGTTATTCATTGCCAGCAAAGCAACAACGTGATGTTCGTTGATATTGTGTGGGTGGGCGTGAGGATTCATTCGTTTATTCCTTCCAACACATCGTTGACTGGAAGTGGAAAACACTTAACTGAAAATATTTAAATTTTTGAAATTAAAGAAAAATGTTTTTGTAATTGTGGTGAACTTGGAAAATAGTCGTAAAATTGGAAAAATAACCAAGGCTCAATATAAATATTCTAAAAAGTCTTTTCAAAAAAGTTTTTATTTGGGAGCTTTCAACGTCGCAGTCGCATAATGGTCATATAAACTTATCAAGGATGATCCATTTCGAGGTTCCCTTCTTTTTTCAAGAAAAAAACACAAAAAAATCAAATTTAATGGGAAATGTTTATTATCATTCAAAAGAACATTCTTTGGCAATTATTTTTTGTCTTTCAAATGTTGGTCGCGGCTACGTCTTAGATGGCCCATCCGTTAAGTGCAATTTTCGCTGACTTGTACGAGCATTTCGACTGGACTTTACATATCCCCACGATCTTTATGACCAAATGACCGGCGCGAAAAGTGAAATTATCTGCTCACCAAAGTGTTCTCTCAATAAATCCATTGATTGATGCAATGTGTGGGAAGTCTTGTTGAAACCAAATGTCGCCGAGATCACGAGCTTCCATTTCAAGTATCAATAGGTCGCCATAGACGGTTACATTCTCACCGGCAACATTTTTAAAGAAATATGGACCGATAGTTCCACCGACCCACAAACAACACCAAACCGTTGTTTTATTATTCTGGATGAAATGGCAGCTTTTGAATCTCTTCACGTTGCTTGTTTATCCCAAATGCGGCAATTTTACATGTTTACATACCCATTGAGCCAGAATTGGGCCTCATCGCTGAACAAAATTTGGCTCGAAAACATTGAATCTTCTTGGAACTTTGCAAGAGCCCATCGAGCGAAGCGATGTCGCTTGGGAAAGTCTAGCGGCTTCAGTTCTTGCGCAAGCTGTATTTTGTACGCTTTCAATTTAAGATCTCGACATAAAATTCGCCAAGTCGTTCCATATGTAAGTCCAAGTTTCTGCCGAATTGACTCTCCACGACCTACGTGCTCATTCTCAGCTGCGGCCGCTATATTTTCTTCACTGCATGCTGCACATGATCTATTCGGTCGAATATTATCCCATAATGAATGCAGTTTCTCAAGATGGGTGATGGTGTTGCGAATAGTTCACTCTGTTGACCATAAGTTGAGCGAAGCGCGAATGAGTACATAGGCTGCTATACATAGGTCTGGCCTAGGCAACACTAAGTGTTGCCAGGTGCAATCTGACATTTCCATTGGAAAGTTTGACATTTTTTAGCATAATATCACTCAGAACGTTTTGTCATTTAATCGTGAATTGTTTTATTTACAGTGAATTAAAAAATTCATTTCGACCAAAAAATGGAAGTAACTCGTGAACATTTTCGTGCGATCATTTTTCACAACTTTCGACGTGGATTATCACGACAAGAGTGCATCGATGAACTAAAATCTTTGTATGGCTATGAAGCACCATCCTATAGCGCTGCGAAAAACTGGTACAACGAATTCAATCGTGGCCGACGCTCGCTCAAAGACGAATTCCGGGAAGGTCGTCCAAAAACAGCCGTTGTGCCAGAAAACATCGATGCCGTACGTGAACTGATAATGCAAGACCGTCATGTAACATACCTTCAGATAGAGGCATGCCTATGCATTTCTCCCACCAGCATACATTCGATATTGGCCGTAAAAAAGGTTTGTTCTCGTTGGCAATCGCTCAAAAAAAGGCTCGTGTGGATTGGTGTAAAGAAATGCTGAAAAAATACGATCGCGGTACTTCAAAAGACGTTTATAAGATCGTTACAGGTGACGAATCATGGATCTATGCGTATGAGCCTGAAACAAAACAGCAATCGACCGTGTGGGTCTTCCAAGACGAGCCAAATCCAAAAAAAAAAACCATTTTCGTTGATAAATATTTTATTATTAGGCCAGAAATATATATAGCAGCCTACGTACTACGCAAGAAAATGATAATGATTCCATGTCGAAAAGTAAGTTTTTACGCCAATAACGGTGAGTCAAGAGCAGACAAATACAATAGTACATTTGACCGGAAAAAAAGCGAATGTAAAGTATTTTATTGATTTTAAAATATGTTTACAGCAGAATTATTAAAGTTTCTTATGATTCTGACACATACCTTACACACCTTTCTATTGAAACACAAAATTTTGAATTTTAGAATTGTCAAAAATTGTTATGTGAAATTTCTAGCGAAAAATAATGTTTTTGGAAATGTAATTTCGAAATTTTCCGATTTTCAAAATTTCGTATTTTTGCGATTTTTTTTTTTCAAACAAACATTTGAATCGGAGAATGTTTTTTTTTTTTGGAACCACTATTTTTTAAAGTTTCTATTTTGTAAGATTTTTAATTTTGAACTTTCTAAATCAGTAAATTGAAGTTAAAAAAAAAAATATTTTTTTTTAAATTGGAATCTTTTCGCTTTCTAGATTTTTTAATATTATAATATTTGGTAAAAATTAGCAATAATCATTAAATTTATTTTAATTTTTTTTTTTTTTTTTTTTTTTGTAAGCCGACATAGTCTAGAATTAGAAAATCTGAAAGTTTTCGCATTTATTTATTGTTGCTGTCTCTGAAAACCCAATGCAGCTATTGGCTCTTAGAAAAATCGAAATTTTGTATAAAAGTACTTATGTCATTTTTGTATACGCAATCAAGTAAGGCTGTACATTAGGTATATGTAAGTATATACGAATATGTATGTGGCATTACTCTGTTGTGGCAGCAATAACTTTTAATCACATCAATGATGGTTTGCCACACAAAGTCTGGTGCATGCAACATCGTTATGTTGTAACAATAATAACGATCGCAATTGCAGAGTAAAATAAACCCAGTAAACTGTATGACCGATTTTTCAGCATTCCAAGAATGTGCAGAAAAGATGTCAAAGCAAAGCATACATATATCCCATGGCTAGAGTGAAAACAAAAATTTGATTTTAAATCCAAATGTTGATCAAATAAAAATTTAATTATGAATTTTCAACCGCTGCCTCCCGTTATTTTATGTCATAGTAAAAGTAATCCATTATTTTGCACTGGATGCCTTTAGTGATCCGTATAAAGCGTTCTATGTATAAGTGTGATTGGATAAAGGCTCTATGTATCATAGTTAGATTTGTCAAATATACACCGTTTTACTCGATACTTTTTACCATTTTAATGGTCTTTTAAATGTCTCTATTCGTAAAAAATTAGGGCGGTAGATTTTCACAATCTTCCCTTTAGGAGGCCAATTTTTCACTGGCAAATCTCTCGCCATATATGGTACAAGAAGAGATCATAATAACTTAGTGCAAGGTTTGGACTATAAGGTGGATGCAACCAATTCGTGGCTTCTGACGAGTCACGAGCGATGTGTGCGGTCTGGCGTTGTCCTGATGAAACACAAGTCCCCCCTTATTGGTCAAAGCTGGGCGGTTACTCCTTTCAGACGGTTCAATTGCTGTCAGCACAGATCTGAATTAAGAGTTAAGCCATAATGGAGCAACTCATGATGGATGGTTCCTTGCCAATCCCATCATACACACAACAAAACATTCCTGGCCGTCAATCCTGCTCTGCGACGACGATCGTCTTCGTCTGACTTTCTTGCAGGTTATTAACTTCTCAGCACCAGGCATCTTCACCATACGCTTCAGAAGTGGGTTGATTTTGTTACGATTCAGCAGAGAGCAATTCACAGATGGAAATTCGGTCCATGAGGTTTTTTACTCGTTAACTCATGTGGCACTCATATATCCAGCTACTTTTGGTATCCAGCCTTTTTGAAGTGGTTCCAAATTATTTTGTCGAAGCAGCATTCGCTTGACGGTTAGCCTCCACGATTTCCATTATTTTATGGATATTTTCGACCTAATTTAAAATTTTTCCCCCATAATGAGTTGGCAATTTTAGGTCCGAGTCTTTAAAAAAAATTGGTCTTACCTAGCATTTAAACTGAAAAATGAGTCTTATCTCGCAGCCTGTAGAAGTCCTACTATTGGTTTTTTTTTTCTTTTGGAATTTCGGACTACCATTCATGTGTTTGCAGGGTTTCAAAAACACAGTGGAGAAACTAAATTACTATGTGTATAGTGGTAAAGGGCATGGAAAGAGGAGGATACGAAAATGAAAATTAAAGCAATTTATAAACGTCATAACTCATTCACGAATGCCAACACACAACTAACACTAGTCATAAGACAATTTTTATTCACTACTCAATACAGGTTTGCATACCCAAGTGCCAGGGCAATTGAAAATTAAAAGCACGTGGAAAAATGCTCAATTATTTATGGGCAAAAAACTCTTATTCAATTACTTTCTAACGCTAGTTACGCAACTACGATTGGACGGTAAAATCGATAGAAAATTGGGCAGAGTAACAACAGGAATCTTTATAAATATTAATAACACAACCTGCTCCAACACCGGGCTGAATGTCAACCGTGCAAATTCCAAAAAAATCTTATTTTCCAGGAGATATACCTTTTAAGACACATCTCCTAAAGGACGTATAGAGGTGGTGTCAAATATCTAGCAATAATCTCAGATAAAAACCAAACTCAACTGGAACCAGAAGAAGGCAGAAAGGTCAAGGTAGTTAGACCAATCCTATTCTACGGTGTCATCATATGGTCACCGGCACTCAAAAAAATTACTTTCAGGGACGAAGTAAAAAGAGTTGAACGATTAGCAGCTATTCTCGTAACAGGAACAATTCTACGGTGTCATCATATGGTCACCGGCACTCAAAAAAATTACTTTCAGGGGCGAAGTAAAAAGAGTTGAACGATTAGCAGCTATTCTCGTAACAGGAACAAAGCACTGCTAACTCTTCTCAACTTTCTTCCTTTCCCGCCTTTCCTTCCCTACAAGCGAGCGGCAACGCAAATGGATTGAATGCAACTCAACCTTTGGAGGAATTGCAGTATAAAGCAGGCTAAAATATTATCTCTTGCAAAAGTGCCTAAGGAGCTGGATTAAACCACTCGATAATCTCTTTTTCGCAAGAATACCAAAAAGTAACGAATGGGAGAACACCAACGCCTTTGTTAAAGGAGGCATAGCCATCTTTGCAGACGGCTCAAAACTCGATGAAAAAATGAACTGTACAATCCACTTTCCCGTGCTCTGAATAAATATGAATATGAGATTTCCAAAACCACTGCACAGAGCTCTTTGCAATCATGGAAGCTAAGGAGTGGCTGCTCAAATCTACCATGGCAGGACAGTCAGTTACGATATATTCCGACTGTCAAGCTGTCATTAGAGCTCAAAATTGTAGAAGCAAACTCTCGACCAACTGCAACACTGTCGTGTAACATGTACCCGAGCACATGAACATTCAAAGGAAATTGCATGGCAGACGAACTAACGAGAGAAGTAACTATTCTATCCACAATAAAGCATTCACACGATGCAGGTTTACCTTTGTACACGGCAAAGTATTTGCTAAGCCTGACCTTTGGCAAAGAAGCCGACTCTAGATGATTGAATGAGTGGCCACACAGTGAGGGCAAGAATTATACGCGAAAGGATCAAGACATATTAGCCTCTTTGACTGGTTCTCCAATAACATTCTTCTTCTTCTTTATTAGCGTTAAATATTAATATTAACATTACGACCGACATAATAACAGGCCATAACGTAATGGGACTTCACGATAAGAAAACGGGCTGCTAATGATTTTTACTGTAACTGTAGGTACGATGAATAGAAAGAGTAGATCGAGTATCACCTCTCTCACTCTCCAGCCTTGACATCTGCGCCACACAAGTTCCTCGGTAAACACTTATTTGACTGACTAGGTGTGCTAACTTCAGAACAAATTGGAAATTTCCTTGCTTTTATAAGATACATGAAATGGTTCGAAAATTGG
Organism: Ceratitis rosa; assembly: GCA_037013455.1. Taxonomy (NCBI): domain Eukaryota; kingdom Metazoa; phylum Arthropoda; class Insecta; order Diptera; family Tephritidae; genus Ceratitis; species Ceratitis rosa. The sequence goes on along the minus strand of JAWMAG010000006.1, from coordinate 28,450,246 downwards.
AGAAGATAAAGATAGGAGCCGCACAGAGGTTTCACTATGAACCTTCAGCCCTAATTGCGTTGGTCGCTAACCAACAACTCACTACCATCGAAGTAGATGTGCTTAGTAAAATCCTCAGAAAAACCAGCGAGACCTTCTATTTTAAAAGTGCAGTGGTAGCTGTAAAGGATGGCAGTGATGACGTCACTGTAGCTCTGGGGTAGTCCAAAATTGACGAAGACCCACGATTGACACAAGAAATGATTGCTAATGAATTAGGCTTGAATGACATCGCGAATATTGAGTAGTCATCTAGGATACACTAAGAAATCTACTCGATGGGTACCACGAGTTTTAAATGAGAACTTTACTTTTTACATAATTTTAGAACAAGATACAGACCAATTGCAGGACTTTCAATCAGCGATGGGTAAGGGATCAAAGAGTGAACTTTCATTTGCTTGGAATATAGCAATCCTTATTAATCTGGAAACGCAATAGGCAGAGGAGAAATGCTGAGATAAATTCAGACTAGTATACCTGACAACGGACGTAAGACTACTCAAGTGGTATTCCTTGAACTGGATCAGAGCATCTCTCTAGGATGAATCTTGAATATTCCTCTAAAGCTCAATTCCAACTAGAGATTTCAGTGGATTAAATTTAATATTAAGGTACAGCCACATCAAAATTTATACCGATCGGGTCAGAAGGACGGGTGAAATTAATTTAGCCATGTCCGTCCGGTACATTTAAACGATCAAACTACCATAGCATATAAACGACCGAGACGAAAGGAGGTTTTGAGTTAAAAATTTGACAAAAAAATAGCCAAATTTATTATTCTGCACAAATATGATGAATTGCATACTCGTGATTAAAATTAATGAAATCGAAGGCCTATATCAGCCTCGGAGGTGAGTTTTTGGGTAAAAAATCCGTCAAAAAAGCTTTTAAGCATGAAATTTTAAATTCCACACACATACATATATATTAATAAACATTGCCACCGAAAATCATCGAAATTGGATATTAAGAAACATTTAGCTCACATACAACTGAGTTATTTAGGTATGAGGTTTTTGGACAAAAATCTGTTAAAAAAACCATCTCATAGTGTCAAATTTTGCAATCCACACACGGATACACAAATAAACATTGTCAAACAAAATCATGGAAATCGATGGACTATGTGGATATTGAACCCAAATATTTTTCATTACGTGTTTTATACAATATTTACAAACCATCACACAATTTTCGTAATCATTTTCTGAAAACCAATTTAAATTTTGTATATTTTTTTTTTTGCTTCTCCTAGCAGCTAAAGCTTCTTGTGCCCATTTTCAGAAGGTCTATTGTGCATTAACCTCTTTACAAGCTTAGCAAAAAACCCACATTTTATTTCAGTCTTTATCACAACATTTCTAAATATTATTGTTATTTGAAGTCACACAAATTTTATGATCGTTCTCGTTTCGTTAACCTTGACATACACCTGTACAAGGCTAAAAATAAAACGTCAAATGACATACATACTCGTATCTTTCAAGGAGGGAAATTAATGCCAGAACAGTGTTTTGTTTGAAATTGTTTTGTTTTTCAAAATTATTTACTGAACACGAGTTATCGTTTTGTAAATAAAAGCGCGGAATATACGTATTTTTGAACAAAACCAATTGTTCAGGGGTGTTATTGAAACCGACACAGAGTTGCTTATTTATCGGAATTGAAAATCAATATCTCTTTGGAATGGTGTTCTGAAATCGACTTGTTTAATAAATAAATTAATAATAAAGCGCAAAATTTTAAAGCATAAGAGCAATCCGCTGGAGGTGCCAAAGTCGATGTAAGTGCAATTTGCATTCTAGTTTTACATTTGCTGATACAAAATTTGTTTTATGTGGATTCATAGACCAATATCGTCTTAACAAAGAAGCCTTTGTAATAGTGCTGGATGTCATTGAATACAAGTTGGGTAGGCTGTCTATCCCACCAGTGCTCCAACTTGCATCAACACTGCGGCTTTTGGCAGAATGCGCCTATTAACGGTCTGTAAGACTCAAATACCGAATACCAAATTTACGCCCCTTTATATGACCGCTGTAGTTAATGTCGCAAGTACCTACACATTTCCGTCCTTGCCCCGTCCATTGCACTTCTTGGACGGCGGTGATGTCAGCTTTTACTTTGGCGAGGACATCAACCAGCCGGGCAGCGGGACCTTCCCAATTAAAGAAACGGACATTCCAGGTGCATGTCCTCAAATCGTGATTCTCAAAACATTAGCGAGGGTCGTCATCAGAAGGAGGAGCGAGCTGCCCATCCGCATTAAACCTCAGCGGACCGTTAAGCCGGATAAGTCGGAGTGGCTCCTTTTTTTTAGCGAAGGTGAGGCAGATGAGGCAGATGATCGATGTAGCCTACACACCCATTTCTTTCGCAGTTGCGGACGCAATCTTCTGTCTTTCTCTTTCACTGGGCCAGTATAAAAAGTCATTTTTTTAATCGCAATATGAATTTAAAAATTTTTTGGGTTACATTTTTAATAGTGCCTCAATCATCCACACCAAATAAGGAAGCCACTTTGCGACAGCGCAATTTCCAATTAATTCTAAAATACGTTCGCAGTCTTCCGAGCAAACACGAAGCATCTGAAAACGAGGCATCGAAATGAATGCTTCTTTGGTGGCGTACTGATTACAAATCCTTCAATAGCTTCATCTTCATCGCCACCTGCCAAAGTGATTTTAATCGTTTGCATTGAATGAAGAAATACCTATATGCAAATACTTACTTGGTTCAGTTCCTAGTAAAGTCAATGCATGATTTTCACATAAAGAAACTATAATTTTATTTTTTTCACTCTCTCGTGACATTTTTGTATTCCTTAGTTTTCACTATCCGCTGATGAAATATTACACAATACAACATGCAACTGTTAAGGCGTGCTCACAGGTGCTAAGACAAAGCTTTTAAATTGCCTGTCAGTGCTTATACATAATTACAAGTTTTTTATGAATTCTAATATGAATAGAATAAAATAGAACCGAACATATTATTATTTCTCCCCCGTAACCACCTACATAGCTATGTATGTACACGTATGTATGAGTATGATCACCGTGATTTTTACTGTAGTTTTTAAGCAATTTTTTTCTATATAAACACTAGAAACTGCCGAGAAGAGTAAACAGTTCTCAAGTAGATTCTCGAAATTTCACATATTGCAAATTGTTGAAATTAGACATTTCTAAAAATAAAATGATTTGGAAACTATTCACTTCCTACATAATACTGCTCACATTCTTTCGATTGCATGCCAGGGCACAACAGGTTTGTAGAAGAAAGAATTTTGGCTTATATTTTGCTAAAAAAAATTAATTTATATTTAAACAGAATATCGATGCTGACTTAACTAAGCTCGATATGGATTTGGATAACCTCCTTAATGACAATACCGATATTCCAAATCCAAGTACACCGGATGAGAAGGAATACAAAAAGGAGAGGGATAAGGTACAGAAAGTCAAAGATTTACCTCCTGGTGCTGGTGATGCTGATAAAATGAAAAGCTATGAGCAGAAGCTATCAGCCAAACTGGCATTTGAAATTTACATGGACCGCAGAGAGAGTTTAAAAATGAAAATTAAGCAGGTGTTAGAAGTTGCGGAAAAATTGAACAAAACTCATATTGCAGGCTATTTAAGGAAGGCATTGAATCATATAAATGACATTAAAGAATGGGCGATGAGCAGAGCTTTAAAAGAGTTAACTGAAACCATAACAAAAACACAACAGTTCGAGTAATGGTCGAACCACCACACAAACACCGGTAAGACTATTTAACCTTTTAGCGAAATTGCTTTTCTTTACTCTTAACCCTTTATTCTCGTCGAACTTAATTAATCAAATAATAATAGCTCCACAAGGAATCAACGATGCCAAAAGCGAATTAAAGAAGAAAAAATTTATAATATTAAATGTAATGACGATAATGATGACGATTGGTTTGATTGCCCTCAACGAATTCAACCTTAAATGTTTTAAAAAAAAAGGAAAACAAAATTAAAATTAATTACATCAAGTTTAATAAAATAAAACTAAAATAAAGTAAACATGAAATATAAATAAAATTAAATTAATTAATTAAAATGAAATAAATAAAAAATAATAATTAAATTAAAATAAATTAATATAAATGACATTAAATTAATTTAAAATTAAATAAATTAAAATAAATTAAATAACATAAAACAAAATAAATAAAATAATTGAAAAAATAAAATGAAAACCAATACAAACAAATAAAGAATATGAATGAAAGAATATTTTGTGACACGGTAATTATTGATTATTTAATTAAACTTTTTTTTTGTTTATTTTTGTAAATGCTTTGAAATTTCTTTAACTAAATTGCAAGAGTTATTACCACATTGTATAAAGATCCATGTACGTTTTGGTATGCCATGCACTTGGGAATGGCTAGAAGAGATTCTTTTGCAATATATTATAATACTCGTAATAAGCCCAACGAATACCTTCCACCCGCCCAACCGACACGAAAGGCGACATCCGCATAACATACGAAATATACCGAGTCATGATTGGGAAGCGTTTGTTAAGCGTCGAGATTTAAAACTGTTCAGCTACAGAAAAAATAATGATTCAACAGCTGATATTTAGTAAACATGGAATTTTAAAATTTAATTCTTGATAGAAGTAAAAATATTTTTTTTTTATGCTAAAAAGTGAGTCTGAAGGATCGAAGGTGCTGGAAAGGGTTCATTCAATTCATAATTTGTTTTACATGGCTTCATTAGTAAAGGCCTAAACTGCCTAGATACATGAATTGGAACACTAAAGTTTACCTCAGATAAGAGCCATGAACTACAAATTGATCCGTTGAGAAGTTTTACTACGAACAATGCGCCTAACATTTTTCTACAACTAACGAGAGTAGGTAGATTTAGTAGATTTAAACGGTTGGTATAGGGAGGAAGATTTATCGTAGAGTTCCATCGGAAATGTCTTAATGTAAAAATTGTTTTTGAACACACTCCAACTTATCGGAATGTGCTTGATAATTGGGGTTCCATATCAGTGAATATTGGCCTCACTAAAGTCGTATAAAGTGCTTTAGTTACAAAAGGGTCTCTAAATTCTTTTGACCATCTTTTGACATAGGCAAAAGCATTTTTAGCTTTTAATACAGTGATATTGATATGAAGATGGGAGTTGAGCTTACGGTCCATCATGATTATGTGTAGTTAAAATAAATTCATTATTTTTGCATGAAATTTAATGCTTTAAAGTTTTCTTCTCGTATCTAGGATTTTTCAAATGTTTCCAAACGAATTTTGTGCAATCTTTAGCTCTGGGCAATCGAAACGGTGCTTATGTGACGGTCGGACTTGACAATGTCCATGATTTTATCGGCATTTTTGACAATTGGCCTTCCACTCTGTTAAGCATCCTTTACATCAAAATTACCCGAATGAAAACGAAATTGTGCTGTTGTTGTACTGTAGCGGTATCAGGACCATAAACGCTATTCATTTTTTTGGCCGCCTGACTTGCGTTTTCGTCCTTATCGAAGAAAAACTATAAAATATAGCTAGTGTCCACCAAATACAAAAATGTCAGAAAAGTTTGCTTAGCACGAAATGTCATCTTCCTAGCACCCGATCGGACTTATACAACGCGTGATACAAAGAGATAATGCCATTTATTAAAAAAATAATGGATTTCATTTTACTACAGCTAATAGTATCAGGAACTCACTACTTCCGGCTTTAGATCAAATATCCTCTGGATAGCTAACAAACAATAACTTAGCAATCAATAGTCAATCTCGAATGAAAGAACTACTTATTGATGAGAACCTCTGCAAGCAATTTAAGAATTACGATTTGAGAGAAGATGCCGCTGCCCAGCTGATAAGCTCTTGGCATGAGTTACAAAAAACCCACATTTTATTTCAGTTTTTATCAGAATATTTGTAAATATCATTATTTTAAAACACAGAAACTTTATTATCGTTCTAGTTTCGCTAATCTTGTCATACACCTGTACATTATGACTTTTTTTTTCAAATTTAATTACTGAGCGCGGAATATTTTTGAACAAAACCTATTGTTATTTGAATCTACGCTATAGGCTATTCGAGATTCATTCCTTGAGCACTAAAAATAATTTTGTAGTTTTTATGAAAAACAACGAACAAATAAAAATAAAAATTTAGATAAATTTCAGACCTCCATTTGCCTAGTGATAAATCCACTGAAGTTCACCTTTTGTCAAATACATTTAAAAAAACGCCGTACATACATATATGTATATGCATGTTGAAATCTTCAATTATGTGTTTTCAAAAAATTAATTTAAATTTAAAATTACTAAAGCACTGCTTATGCTGCGTATCGGCAAATATTTGAGCATAAAAGTCATCATGGAGTGTTCACAAGGTGTCGTATCGTCATATTTTCTTATTTTTTTGTGACTGTCATATCAACACTGTTGTTGTTTCCCATGCAAAATCGAAATACGACATAAGTCATATTTTATACATAATTAAAAGTTTTTTATGACGCTGACATACTTCTACTATCTATAGGAATAGAATGAAATAGAACCGAACATATTATTGGTTCTCCTCCGTAACCACCTACATACCTATGTATGTATGTACGAGTATGATCACCGTGATTTTTAACTGTAGCTTTTAAGCAATTTTTTTCTATATAAACACTAGAAACTGCCAAGAAGAGTCAACAGTTCTCAAGTAGATTTTCGAGATTTCACATATTGCAAATTGTTGAAATTTTATATTTCTAAAAAAAATGATTTGGAAACTATTCACTTCCTACATAATACTGCTCACATTCTTGCGACTGCATGCCAGGGCACAACAGGTTTGTAGAAGAAAGAATTTTGGCCTATATTTTGCTAAAAAAAAAAAAAATAATTTATATTTAAACAGAATATCGATGATGACTTAACTAAGCTCGATATGGATTTGGATAACCTCCTTAAAGACAATGCCGATATTTCAAATCCAAGTACACCGGATGAGAAGGAATACAAAAAGGAGAGGGATAAGGTACAGAAAGCCAAGGATTTACCTCCTGGTGCTGGTGATGCTGATAAAATGAAAAGTTATGAGCAGAAGCTGTCGGCCAAACTGGCATTTGAAATTTACATGGACCGCAGAGAGAATTTAAAAATGAGAATTAATCAGGTGATAGAAGTTGCGGAAAAATCGAACAAAACTCATATTGCAGACTATTTAAAGGCGGCCCTGAATCAGATAAATGACATCAAAGAGTCCGAGATAAAAAGAGCTTTAGATGAGTTAGTTGAAATCACCACAACAACAGGTCCTAACACCACACAAACATCAGAAAGCTTACTTAGCCTTTTGACGAAATTACTGAACTCAGGTGGCTCTTTATTCTCGCCGAACTTAATTAATCAAATAATAACAGCTCCACAAGGAAACAACGATGCCAATAGCGAATTGAATAATTTGTTTAAAAAATTACTTAAAGAAATTGATAATATTAAACGTGATGAAGATGATGATGATGATTGGTTTGAGTGGCGTGAATGGATTCAATTTTAAATGTTTGAAAAAAAGAACACAAAATAAAAATTAATTTAATTAAGATTAATGAAACAAAAATAAAGTAAAATGTTTTTATTATTATTATTAAATTTGTTGTTAATTATAATTAAAACAAAACAATTATAAAAGCAATCTACCAGGGCTATCGGCCCTAAAATAAAATTATAAAAAAATATAAAATAAAATAACATAAAACAAAATAAGACAAAGTAAAATTGCATTATGTTAAATTAAATTATATCAAATTAGATAAAATAAAATAAAGCAAAACATACTGAAACAAAAGAAGATAAAATTAAATTAAATTAAACTAAATTAATTTAAAATGAAATAAAATAAAACGAAATGAGGTAAAATAAAATAAAATAAAAATACATTAAATAAAGTAAAATGAAATAAAATAGCATAAAACAAAGTAAGACTAAATATAATAAATTAAAATAACAAAACACAAACAAGTTAAATAAAACAAAACAAAATAAATTTAAATAAAATTAAATCAAATAAAACAAAATAAAATAAAATAAAATAACATTAAACAAAATAATATGAAATAAAATTATATTAATTTAAATTAACTTACATCAAATCAAATTAAATAAAATAACATAAAACAAAATAAGATCAAATTGAATCAAATTAAAATCTACAGAAAGTGTCCAAATCGTGGAGAGACTCTACTTATTCGTCGATTTTAAAATTCGACAGTACGAAAAGGATTGGCGTCTTAGCTCTCACATGACTGTGAACAGTCAGATTTTTGAAATCGTAGATAGTGTCTTCGACTAAGGAAACAGCATCAACATAAACAACAATGTATGTTTCGTAATCCAAGCAAAATCCAAGCTAACAGGTGCTCCTTTGTACTGGACGACGAACACAGGCTAAGCTTGTAGGGTGACATCAAGCGTTAAGGTAACAATAGAGCTTTTCTAGAGAAAGGCATTAGCCACAGCCACAGTCAAAAATTGCTCAGATATTCACAAACGATAAAATATTTAATAATTTGTGAAAAAAATAAAAAAGCAGCTTTAAGCCTTATAATTTAAAATATAAGTAAGTATAAAAAAATTCGTTTTTATTTGAAAACTATTTGCAGTTGAAAAATCAATTTGTCTGAATTGTAAGTGGTGAAGCTGAAAAAATATAATTTAACCCAAAAGAGAAAATAAATTTAAACGTTTCTTGACTTTGTTGTTACCTTATCAGCGTTTAGAAACATACAAGTAAACGTTACCGACAATTCGTATGTATGTATGGATACTGCTGTGAGCCTTAAAAGTTTAACTCAATAGCTAAACAACACGAAAACAAAGGTCTAAGCTGCCTAGAGGCACAAACAAACAAATGATGGCAGGCAATTGGAAATGAAGAAACCACAAAACAAAGTGAGAAAAGTAAAAATCAGCCCACAAAATCCCCTGAGTAAGCCGACCATGCATTTTATACGCACGCACACATAAATTCGCGATGCTTTACGCCTGAGAGTATAGAGAGCTTTCTTTTTACGGCAAAAATTTGCCTAATAAAGACATTATAGAATTGCTAAAATTTTCACAATTTGGCAAACTTTCATGGAAAGAATCACTTTTACTATCCTATGCCAATGATTGAATTGAAAGAAGTTTAATATAAAAATTTATTAAGGATAAGAGACTCGACTCGACTCGGATAATCTAAGGAAACAAGAATAGACAACTCAAAAGTTATTGGCGGAGGTTTCGTTCCCCAGCTTTAAAACGTGAGCACAATATACACGTATGTATGCAAATAAGGGTTTCAGAGGCACAAAAAAAAACGAATTTCGAATAGACTACTCTTAAACAAAAAGTTTTAAAATTCCGATCTTTTCCCTTCCACCGTTAAATACTCCAAATGCTAAATGGGCTCAAAGTGACCATGGTAAGACAATTTTCTTCGCCCCTCATCTTTCCAATGTGTTCCCACCTAACCTCGAAACCACATTTCTTTCAGCATTTGAGGTTTACTAATAAAACGAAAGCTTCTGGAAGTGACAAAATACCAGGTCATCCCGCCAGATTTCTGAGATCATTATGATCTCTAACCCAAGTAAAGATCTAACAGCATGCTGAATGCAGTGAAAGTGCCACACCAGGAAATTTCGAACCAGATTCCCCAATCGATGATGATTGCCCGACTATGAAGAAGTTCGAATAGCAATCGACCGCTTGAAAAACAACACAATGGTGGAGGCCGATGGATTCCCGGCCGAGCTATTTGTAAAACATAGGATAAGATGAAAGCCTGCCGCACGATCGTAAACAAAGTTTCCATCAAGGTGATTGACATCAATGGTCTCAACAACCGCGCCGTGAGTTCTGCTTTCTCCATACCGGATAAGTAAGCGAAACGTATAGGACAGGCAGTGAACGAGAACAAGACGAAATATCTTCTGTCATCAAACGAACAGTCATCGCATACGCGACTGGACACCCACGTCACTGTAGACACACATAACTTTGAAATAACTTCATCTATCTTGGAACCAGTCAGCCTAGAAGTCCAACGCAGAATCACTCTTGTCCTCTCTCAACGAACGAAGACCAAACTCTACAAGCTTGTTATCATTCCCGTCCTACTATGTGGAGCAGAGGCATGGACGATGACAACATGTGATGAGTCGCCGTTAGTAATTCTCGAGAGAAAAATTTTGCATACGATTTATGATCCTCTGGGCATTGGCAACTACGAAACGTTGTCAGTTCAGCGAACTAAGTAACAGCGGCTACTTCTGCTTTAAAAGTTTTCGATAGAGTACTCGCCGGTAGAAATAGAGTAAGGGGAACATTTTCACTCCGTTGAAAATACCAGTTGGAGAAGGACCTGGCTATACTTGGTTTTATATTAAATATCAACAAGCAAAACCTCCTCACATCACATCGACCAACTAAGTGAAAAAAAAATTGTAAATGTCTCACATCCAAACAAATCGACTGAAAACTAAAGCTTACTAAATATCACTACTCACAAATCGCAAATGAGCATGTCGGCTCGCCTGCAGGCTCTTACAATCACTTACACACTATATATGTATGTATATACAGGTAAATACCACAAACACTTTTTCAAAAAAGAAACCAACAGCCAACAAAATCACCAAAAAATAGTGGGCGGTGACTAGGTGTGGCACAAAGCATTCCGGCAAATTAAATAGGCTGGCAAAGCGAGGCAGACACATTTTAATTTATGTGAAATAATTCAGTAGGCGAGTGAACAAACCGATAGCTGTGGGTGGCATTGATTGGTATACACTGCTGATGGGCAAATCTTTGTATGCTTTACCGCATAATGCTAGCAAAAATACGCATTAACAATAGTTGTAACCCTGTAGGGAGAAGCTGGTCTAGTATGCAAAAATTCTAGTTAAATACTAGTATATATTGGAGATGAAATCCTACCAGTTCACGGTTCAGTTCTTGTATTGTTGTTATATCTCGCACGTAATGGTTGAGTTTCTTTCCCAGTTACGCTTTGTTGAAGTACTCAAAATGACGTCAAGCGCTTCATCCTCACGATAGTAGAGGGTTATGGTATATCTTTGCAGCACATGAGGTTCACGGTTCGAATTTCGCTGCTGGCAAACTCATTTTCACCTTTATTTATATTTTTTTTGGGTTTTTTTGTTTTTTTTTTTTGGTGTAATATAAATTCAATATGCTTAAATTAACTGGTATACAACTAGTATGAAACTGGTGCATAGTTTCTAACAGGTAATGATCAACTAGTTATTGCATAAAAGCAAACTAGTTAGATTTTAGTTCATAACTAGTATTTTTTCCGCCCGGGAAGTAAAGGCTTGCTAGTGGAGTACATAGCGTTTAAATTCAAATGTGTACGTACTCGCAAACAAAGAGAGAGAGAGTAAACAACTAACTGGCAATTTACGAAATTTTCATGATACTGGATTTTGCATAGGATTTACATAAAATAAAATAGAATTTAGACTTCAAATTAAACAAAATTGTATATCTTGTTCCCAACCACGTTACGTGGTGTAATACTTGTAAAAATGTTAGTATGTATGTAATTTGGGTAGGTAAACAAAGAAAAAGAACAAATTACTGAAAACTAACTAAATTCTAAACCTGTGATTTACGAATTTTAGTGAACTTTTTTTTTGTTGATTTTAAAAACTTTTTTTCACTAAATTGCCGACACAACCGCAAGCGGATCGGCTTGAGACAATAAAGTGTTTGACTTTTATGTGTTTTTTAAGCTTATTACACCTACATGTTAGTTGAAACTTGCCGGTTTTTTAGATAAAGAAAACACTCAATTTTCAGAGGAATCTCAATTATTTTTATTCAAAGTATTGACCATTGGTTTCTACACATTTCGCCCTTTTCTCAGGCACATTATGGATACCATTCCAAAAAACTTTTTCTCTTTCGATTCAAACCATTCGACGAGCCATTTTTCGACTTCTTCAAAATTAGCGAAGCACTGATCTGCAAGGGAGTGTGTCATCGATGCGAAAAGGTGATAGTCGGACGGACAGTCTGGAGAGTACGGCTGGTGCGATAATATTTCCCAATTAAGTGTTTTTAATGTGTCTTTCACCAGTTTAGCGGTATGAGACGGCGCGTTGTCATGTTGCAAGATAACTTTGCCATGTCTTCGGGCCCATTCCGACCGTTTTTCGATCAACGCATGATTCAAATAGATCATATGTTGTCGGTACCGATCCGTGTTCACCGTTCCACCAGGTTTTAACAACTCGTAGTACACCACACCACACTGGTCCCACCAAACACAGAGCATTGTCTTACGACCAAAGCGATTTGGCCTTGCAGTCGATGGGCCAGCTTCACCAGGTGAAAGCCATGATTTTTTCGCTTCGGGTTCTCAAAATAAATCCATTTTTCGTCCCCCATGACAATTTGATGCAGAAAAGATTTCCTTTCGAATCGTTGAAGCAGCATTTCACAAACGGTTTTTCGATTTTCAAATTTGTTTATCGTTCAGCTGGTGTGGCTCCCATTTTCCAAGCTTCTGGATCTTTCCCATGGCTTTTAAACGTTGACAAGTTGCTCCTCGAGTCACGTGTACTGTTTCTGCCAATTTTTGTTGCGATTGGGTTGGATCAACATCCAATAACGCCTGCAATTCGTCGTCTTCGAACTTTTTCGCTGCACCAGGATGTTCATTGTCTGTCAAATCGAAATCTCCACTTTTAACCATGTCACACATGTTCTAATCACTGGAGCATGTTCACCATAAGTTTCTACCAGCAGCCGGTGAGCTTCAGCTACTTTTTTCTTTTGATGAAATAAGAAAAGCAACGAATGCCGCAAATGCGTTTTACTTGGAACGAAACTCGACATATTCACTGAGGTCAACAAATATGACGCTATTATTTTGGTGGAATGTGACTTGCGTATTTTTATAGGTTAATGTTAATAGAAAAAAATTACATACATGCCAAATCATAGAAATTTATACATATTGCTAGCGACATCTACTAGTAAAACCGGCAAACTTTAACAAACACACCAGATATACTGTGTTTGTGGCCGCGGTAGCCGAGTGGTTAGCACTGCGTACTGACATTTGGAAGGCTCATAACCCAGTGACACCAACATCCAAAAGTTATGGAAAATTAATGTAAATAAAAAATTAAGTTAAATTTTCTAATTGCCGTCGCCCCTCGGCAGGGAATGTCCACTCCTCCGAGGATATTTCGGGCATCAAATAAAGGTTCCTCGTAAAAAAAAAACATGATATGCAAAAGACCAAAAATCTTGTGTTAAACTTTGACCTCGACAACTCTCAAGATCATCTAAGCTATTGTTGTCATCATTCAAGCTTTTGCACCACAGATCAGACTGTTCGGCTACTCGGCTACTGCCGTCGTTAAAGCTGACAGTAGTATACAGTTATTAAGTCCAGAGTTGTTTCCTAAGTTCATTACCAAATCCATACGACTCATTGACTTGTTTAATTTGAGCGTGATTAGTGAGGTTGGAATCTCATACTACGAACATCCTATCTGAAATTTCGTTTTGATGATCTCTTTCAGCATAAATAAACAAACTTACAGAAATTTTACTGAGAATATTTTCCAGGTATTTAAGTCAAATTCAATGCCATTAAACACGTTACTGCTCCGAATATGCCAAATTTTCTCATAATTTACTCAAGTAATAATTATATTTGCAAATAGAAACGTTTAAGTGACTTCCACAGGTAAACAAAAACATACAAACCCAATGGTTTACAAGACTAATTTAAATGTTATCTGCACGCAGCACATTCTAATAAATATATATATATTTATATACTTAATTTTATACATTTCATATACCATACTTGAGATATACCTATGTATGTAAACAAACGCCCAGTAAGAAATATTATTTAAATACCAAAAAGATAAACGAGTTGGGAACTCTGTACAATATAAAGCAATAAGAAAGAGAGAAAAGTAAAAAAACTGTTGCCTACATTTCGGCGAAAAATTTGCATTCAAGTTTCTGCTTAGTTTGAGTCACACTCCATAAAAATATCTTCGCTGGATACCTCTGTATCTGGTGAGCTGTAAATAAAACAAAGCATTGCATAAAATATATTTGTTATTGGGAATGTAAAAGGTGATCCATTTCGGGGTTCCCTACTTTTTAAAAAAAAACACACAGAAATTCAAATTTAAGTGGGAATTTTTATTACCATTCGAAAGAACTTTCTTTGGAATTTATTTTTTTCAAGATTATCTCTTTCAAATGTTGGTCGCGACTACGTCTCGTCCATCCGTTGAGTCCAACCGATGACTCGTTGGGGCATTTCTACTGGTAACTGGCGAATGACACGCATGACGCTTTACTCCAAGCACTGAATCGAAGCGAGATTGTCCGCATAGACTTTAGAATTTACCCACAGGAAAAAGTCTAACGGTATGATATCACACGATCTTGGTGGCCAATCGTTACTATTGGTTCTTGAGTGACGGAGTTCCTCTTCAGGAATCCATTCGAATATTTATTTTTTTTTATTTTTGGTAACTCTGATTACTTCTTTTTAAGAAAGACTTGGCAGTCCTTCGCGATTTTTTGTTGCACTCTTCAACACTTCATCATCTTCTAGGGAATGAAAACTACCCCTCTGTTACTGGGTTTTCCTCGTTGGTTTGAAGGTTTTTTTTGGTTGGGACTTGTGTCAGCTTATGAGGTTGTCGGCTCCCATATTGAGTGAGATATGTGTGCTTTTAGGCTGGTAACCGCGCATTGTGGTTGATAACACCAAAAGTACTGTAAATGTCTCCTAACTGGACTCCGTTGTGAGTTCTGTAGTCTGATAGTTTGTCGGAGTCTATGCTGTTGCCTCTGTTATTTCCCTGCCGAGGGGCGACCGCAATTAGAAAATTTAACTTAATTTTTTATTTAAATTAATTTTAAATAACTTTTGGCTTTTGGTGTCACAGGCTTGACTCAGCAGTCAAATCTACTACAAAATGAGTAGATTTTTACGCTTTGTAGAGATATTTGAATATTTTTGTTTTAATAATTCTGCAATTTATTGTCACATACAATAACAAACAAGAAAGCTACTTTGAGAGCGACTACTTTATGCCTTCGACCATGACTTGAGGATACATATTGATTAACAGTACCCATAAATAAGTATTTATGCTTAAATTGCCTCTTTAGTTGCATAAACACTTAAGTATTTATGTCTTTTAGGACTAAACATTTCATTAAAATGTGCATACAACAACAACCAAAAGACAGTAAACCCAAAATAACATAAATGAAAGGAGTAGAAAGAGGAGCAGAGGAATGTATGTCCAAAATAACCTTTCATGCATATGCAAATGTTATTATTATCATATAATGAATATACATATACATATGTATTAATACTATCACATGTGCAATATACCTTTAATAACTTTTGTATGAACACAAAATAATGACATCAAATATTAGTCAAACCACAAGTGGATTGACAAACAATCTAAATAAAGCAGTTTCTAATACAACATAATTATATACATATACTTACATACATTTACATGTATGTAATATGATCAGGCATCACTATACATACATATGTATATATGTGTATATATACGTGTATATATATATTGTATATAGTACAGCATCACCTTTCAGTTATTTGCTTTTCTTTGTTGTATTTGAGACAGATTTAATTAGTTATTGTTGTTGTTGTTGTTGTAGTACACTCATACACAAACAAATTTGAAATTTGTAGTTTGGTCAACGAGGTTAACTAATTTAATTGATTACACATGTTTGAGTTACAAGAGAAATGGGGAGCGTCATTTTAAAGTCGGTATGTAATTATGTTAAAAAGGCTGTATGGTAAGTACCCTGCAGGGAAAAATACTAGCTGTTAACTAGAATCCAACTAGTTTACATTTTTATACCAGTTTAGCTTATCTTCAATCTATTTTTCTGATATTTTTACCACTGCAATATCGTACGAATTGTCAATTGTCAGTTTATGCATCAGTTGCATACTAGTTGTATACCAATTCGTATATGAGTATACTAGTTAAAAAACTGCTTTGTTCATAGCAATTCAATTGATTCCAATAGGTTGAACCGGTTTCAATGAATTTGTTTTTGTATGTTCAGCTAGATTTTGAGAATAGTTTTGAAAAACTCCATTCACAGGAAGTTGACTAGGCACAGATTTATTAGAAAAATAAAACCGCACTGATGGTTCACTTTACTTGAAATTTGGTAGATTATTGTAGGGTTAAGTCTAATAATGTGGGGTCCTAGTTACTTATTATGCCTGTTTTTTTTTTTTTGCAAAATAACAAACTGGTATATATTTGTCCGCGAAATACAAGTTCATGTAGGTACTAGTCTAGATTTTACCCAAAAACACTAATATAATTCTAGTCTGTGGCAAACTAGTATATTTTTGTCCTTTAAATACTAGTATAATTCTGGTTTAGCTCTGCAGCTCTTATTATTTTCTCTACAATCAGTTTGAAGAAATTGCGAGGTAAAGAGTCATCCTATCTGAAACTTCCTTGGGTATCGAATGGCGCAGAGAGGTCCTTCCCAATTCCAGTTATCAGTACATAATCACGTAAGCGGTTCCTATACCTACTAAGAAGAAGATGAAGAAGGGGTCCGCTGAGATAGGATTAGTCGTGGAAGGTATGACTTTTTGCACAAGTTTTGTTTAATTAAACTTAATATCTTATCTGGTCTGTATTGCTTGAAGGCAGAGGAGGACTGTCGGGAGATCAAGACATATACTCGTATATAGTACAGCCAGTTTAATTTCATCTTCAGAATACTAGTATTTTATTTTTTTGTGATTTTTACTTTATTTATAATTTCTGATCCTTCTGCTTTCTCAGCCGAGCCCATTTTTTCACCATCGTATATGAGGGGGCAGAGTCCTGAAGAACCGATGACATCTCTTTAAAAATATCTTTCGGCTGACTTCCTTTTTTTACAATTTAGTCACAGGGCCTTGCTCCAAATTGCAAGATTTACAGTTTCGGTTGGCATAGCTTAGTTGCTTTTTACAGGAACGAAATATTAATGAACCTAATAAACAAAAGCTGTGCTATTTATACTTATAATGAGTCTTGCAATTAGTATTATCTATATCTATAACTACCCTAGGTCGCGAACTTATCTACCACCCCACGTAAGTTATATTAATAATTTTTAGTCACCACTTAACATACCTATAATGAACAGAGATTTCAGAAATATCTTAATTTTATTGGCTGTGCTGTCGTATTTTGACTTGTCTTAGTTTGAGTGCTTGTCTGAGCGCTTTAAACGCAATCAAAATTTCGGCTAATGCAGGGCCCGTGAATACAATATCTAATGTCAAAAGCATAGGAAAATAGAACATAAATCTATTAGAAATTTTGCAGTGCTTTAAGTGCTTACAGCAAAGCTACATTTGGTTTTATAGATGTATTCTGTTTCGACAGGTCTCACATAAAGGGTGGTTAAATTTTCAAGGGCCGATGTTGATTTTGAATAAAACACAAACTATTTAGGAAATTATTGAAATTTTATTTTATTATGATATATTGGTATTACTCAATTATGTATGTAACAAAATATCGGCCAAATGAGCGCCGCGACCTCGGCGGCACACCCCCATACGATGGTCCAAATTTTCGATTACGCTGAGGCATAACGGAGTTTCTATGCCGTTAATGTGCCGAATTATCTCATCCTTTAGCTCTTGAATTGTTGCTGGCTTATCGACGTACACCTTTTCTTTCAAATAACCCCAGAGAAAAAAGTCCAACGGTGTCAAATCACATGATCTTGGGGGCCAATTGACATCGCCATTACGTGAGATAACACGGCCATTGAATTTGTTGCGCAAAAGAGCCATTGTTTCGTTAGCTGTGTGGCAAGTTTCACCATCCTGCTGAAACCACATATCGTCCACATCCATATCTTCCAATTGTGGCCATAAAAAATTCGTTATCATCTCACGATAGCGAACACCATTCACAGTAACTGCCTGACCGGCCTCATTTTGGAAAACATACGGCCCGATGATGCCGCCAGCCCATAAACCGCACCAAACAGTCACTCTTTGTGGGTGCATTGGTTTTTCGACAATCACTTTTGGATTCGCATTCGCCCAAATGCGGCCATTCTGTTTATTGACGAATCCACTGAGGTGAAAATGTGCCTCATCACTGAAGATGATTTTCTTCGAAAATTTTCATAATAAGTCTGGATAACTTTAACACGTTGTTGGATTGTGTATCTCTCCATGGTTCAAATTGAGTAAGTCTGAAATAGAGAAATGTCAAATTAAATTCGGAAAAAAACTTGGCGTTTAGGTGTGGTTCACATTCAACATCGGCCCTTACAATTTAACCACCCTTTATGTAAATTGAACCATAAATACAATTTTACAATATATATTAATAATAACAATAATAATAATTTTATATAATTTACAATATAGGCAAAGAGCTTCCTCTGACTCCAATTTCATCTAAATTCCATTTTTTCTAATAGATTATTCACAGGTGAACTTCCTAGAAATTCTTTCTTAATGGATTGGATACGATCAGTGGCTTAGACTATGGGTTGCACCGTCAGTCATTTAGGGCAAAGCCTTTTATAAGTGCATACAGATAATAATTAAATATCACTTTAGGTACGAGATGTGTTAATGGGGTGAATTAACATTTTTCTGAAAGAAAATTCATTTATGGATCAATTTCTATTACCACACTTTATAGTGATCTCCTTTCAGATATAAAACACTGGATGCTGATCTGATGATATATTCTTTTTTGTATATTTTTAAGCTCCTCTTTCATAAACCTCTTCAATTTTATATTTTTTCTCCAACATTTTAAGCAAATTCTACGATAATTTTTCGACAGTCAGAAAACTGTTCACAAGCTCTACTTACTATTAAGCCTCTCACACGATGATATTTATGCGACAAATTAATAAAAAGTGAAATGAAATCGCTTTAAGTCATTCACATTGTTGTAAAAAATTCGATTGTTCCAAATACCATCAGCCTCAAGCAGAGTAAAAGAAGAATTTTATGATCTGTAACTGCAAAACTTTCTATTAAAATTCAAATACATTTTTCATTTATTAACTACAAGCGCATTCCACTTGAATGACTGACATGAAAATGAAAAGTGAAACTAAATATATATGTACGAGCACATAGATGAGTGTTTAATTTCAAAAGCAAAGCAAGAATGTTAATGAAAATAAACCATGAAAGATATAATAAAGTCAATTTCAATATTAAATAGTGAAATATTTATGAACTTAAGTCAAATGCAATTTTTTTTCTTTATTTCAATTAAAATGGATTTTAATTATCTTAACGGATTTGAAATTCATAACAAGCGTATTTTTGCTGAGAATTTGCTTTGCTGAGAATTCGCTTTCCTTTTCTTCTTGCTTTATCATATTTGCATTTCCCAACGTGCTTTTAAACAAGTAGTATTCAGCTTTCTTTTTGATTTTCAGACAATTCTAATATATTTATATTATATACATATATATGTATATAATTCTGAATATTAGTAAAATGTGCTTAAAATCATACACAAGAACAATTCAAGTCTTTTCACACCACTTTGTGCGTTATTCATTACCTCTGATCTATAAAAGCTTCTTCTGTTACTAAAAGACTACAAACCTAACTCGTCCCTTCGGACCTATGAAGGGTTCGAGGTATCTAAATTATGATATGAGCAGTTTTTATATGCAATTTTGCTAAACTTCCATCTGGTCTTTGGTTTGAAATAAAATATTTGTATTGAATCTCAGAAAAAGTTCGAATTATTGGTATATATTTATATGCACATCGAACGGTTCAAAATCTTCGAATTTTTTCAATTCTAACATTTGAAAAATTTCCATATTTCGCATATCAATCAATGTGTTTATAAAGGGTGATTCAATTCGAGGTTCCCTACTTTTGTAAAGAAAAACACACAGAATTTTCAAATTTAACGATTATCTCTTTCAAATCTCTTTCAAATGTTGGCCGCGGCTACGTCTCCGATGGTCTATCCATTGAGTCCAATTTTCGATGACTCGTTCGAACGTTTTGACTGGTAACTGCCGAATGGCTCGCGTGATGTCATGTATCCTCACAAGAAGAATTTTAACGATGTGATATCACACGATCTCGGTAGCCAATAGACCGGCTCAAAACGTGAAATTATCTGCTCCCCGAAGTATTCTGTGTATAAATTCATTGATTGTGCGAATCTCTTTTTTTGAATCTCTTCAGGTTGCTCTCCGTCCCAAATGCAGCAATTTTGCTGTTTACATACACATTGAGCCAGAAAAGTGAACGAAATTTTCATAATCAAGTTGAACGGTTTGTAAACGTTGCCTTGTCCGTCTATTTTTATGAATATGTCTGCTTCAGAATTGAGCCTATTATAAAGACCACTATATCCACCCGCTTCCTTGCACAGTTGTTTATTGAAATTTATGAATAAACAGCAAAAAATATATTTGCTGTTGAGGAACAAATGCATAGTGACTCAGAAAATTAAAAACATGGCCAAAGGACGATAATATCCCTTTCGGAATGAATTCTTTTACGTGGTAATTTTTTCATTTTTACGGAAAATTTGTTTTGTATACCGCAATATATGGGTTAGAAAACTGTTCACATATGCACTTAATTAACTAAATGACTGAAAAGGAATATTAGATGATAATTAGTAACTAATTGAGAGCAAGTTATCGTTAAATTGCTTTTACAAGTCTGTGAAGTTCATAAGTTTAATTGAAAGAACATTGAACATTGATCATTGATCATTGATCGTTTCAATTGCTGGCTAGGCCAATTTTTGAAATTTCAGAAAAAAAAATATTAAAAATCCATAAATTAAAAAGTAAACATTTTTCTAATGGTGATTGCCCAACGACAAGATACATGAGCCCTACGAGTGTATTTCTGGCATACAATAAGAACTGCACACAATCATTTGGGGGTGGCTTAGAGTAAATTGTATAAATTCTGCGAACGTCGCGGACCCTCTTCTGTGTACAGCAAAACTCAAGCTGAAGCTGGCTTTCACCAAAAAAGGCAACACCAGTGGGCTTAACAATGATACTTGAATATCACTAGACAGCTTTGGCCTGTGTTGGTCAAAATCAAGGATTCTAATCCTCCCTAGACCGGTTCACCACCAGCGCAACAACTAGTATACTAACTGGACACTATTTAATGAAACATCACAGTAGGACAATGGTATACTTTCGGAATGATTTTCGTCGAAGACAAAAAAGAAGAAGAGTATGTCGAGTATCACTTTCCAGCCTTAAGCCCTAACATAGCAAGGGCTGGTTGAGGCACCGGTATCACAATGGGCCTTCAGACCTAAGGGCTCTGGTCACTCTGAGCCGCATTAACCCAACATCACAAATTAGAAGGGACCGCAAATCGCTTTAGTAACTTTAATGTTCCAATTGCATTTACATTCAGACATTCTGTCAGAAAAGTACCGGAAAGTGGTCTATGAAACAGAATATGTATTAGTCATTTAATTTTTTTATTTTGCCATCAAAGTGGGCCTCTTCGGAATAATGCACTTATGACAAAAAGTAATCCAATCATCGAAAACATGACTTTACGCGGTTGAGTTTCTGAAGAATACTCTCAGACATGCCAACTAGACTTTAGTGAAGCTTCCTCTCTTTCATTTGTTACCCAAGGCTCCATACTAATTTGGTACCGCATCTGTCACAAGGGTTTTCCATGGTGCGGAACGTGGACGCAAGCGCGGACAAGCTAACAAGGTTTATACATCAGCTTATTTGCTTAAGATGCCTTTGTCCGACGATTGCAACCCAAATGTGCTATACCCAATCCACAGAATGTGGAACACCTAAGACTGTACCAATTATCGTGGGACAAAACTGCTCAAAATCGCATATAAGGTCCTATCGAACGTATTGTGTGGAAGAATAAAGCTGGACAAACTCATTGAATCTTTTCAGTGTGGGTGTCGATCTGGTATATCAAACATTAACCAGTTACACATCATCTGCAAAATTTTGGAAAATACTTGTGTAAAGAGTATCGACACAAACCACTTTCTTGTCGATTTTAAAGCAGCCTTCGATTGCATGAAAAGGAACTCTATGTGTGAATTGGGTGTCCCTGCAAAACTTATGCGTCTGTGTAAAACTCCTTCAAGATCGGGAAGAACCTATCCGAACCGTTCGATACCAAACGTAATTTCATATAAAGTGTTTCTTTAACGTCTGACTTCTTTAATATACTGCCAGCTCATACGTCTCGTCTTGTACGCGATTATTTGACCAAAAACAACGTAAATATTGTTTCGCAAGCACCGTATTCACCCGACATGGCACCGTGGGACTTTTTTCTTTTCAGTCGATTGAAGTCATAAAAGAGAATTCGAAGAAGGAACTGAAAGCCATACCTATAGCGGCGTGTTATGTGTTATGAAGATTGAAAAAAAAGGTGGCATATGTGTATCGCCTCTAATGGTGACTATTTTGAAGGGGATAAAATAAATATTGAAGAATAATTAACCGTTTTTGTTTTATTGAGCAGTCTCGTTTATATTTGAGCAGAAGGTATTGTAGCGTATGGGCCTGCTAAAGAACAAGCGGAAGACAAACAAACCGTCATCGCATTCGCTGGCTGAGTTTGGTATTTCCAATTGGCGCCAAACAACGAAAGGCGCGCTGTTGTCAGCTCGGTAATAATCGGGTAAGCGGTGTCTACGCCAATAAAGAGAAAGAAAAGTCGTAGATGGACTGACGACATAGAGCACTTGTAAGCAAAGCAAAAAACAGATGGCGATCACACTCAAAGTCATTATAGTTGTGCCATCTCATCGGCATACTTTCAAGCAAGATTTTAAAATGCTTAGGCCGCGATAGCCGAGTGGTTAGCATTGCGTACTGACATTCGGAAGGCTCGGGCTCATATCCCAGTGCCAGCAAGATCCAAAAGTTATGGAAAATTAATTTAAATAAAAAATTAAGTTAAATTTTTTAATTGCGGTCGCCTCTCGGCAGGGAATGTCCACCCCTCCGAGTGTATTTCGGACATGAAATAAAAGGCTCCTCGTAAAAAAAACCATCAGCCGTTCGGAGGCGGCTTAGTATAAACTGTAGGTCCCTCCATTTGTTGGAAAAACATCAAGACGCAAAACCACAAATTGGAGGAGGAGCTCGGCCGAAAATCGCTTCAGCGGTTGCAAAGTGCCAATTATATATATATATTGTATATAGTTCTCAGTACTTTTGTGACAGAGTGTATGTTGCTGCATACAATTTACCATTACGCTTAAGTCTAAGCTCCGGCAATTTCCATAACAATAAATACAACATTTCAAAAAATAAAGGCAAATGCAAATTGAAAAACAAAACCATCCATTTCTAAGGATAAAATAATACTCCACAAGGTCAATACTCATGCGAGACCAAACTACGATTTGTATGGACAAAAAATAAACGAAATATTTATATTTCATGCATACACGTATGCCGGATGACACAATCACAAGTATGCGGATGTGATATGTATGTAGGTATTTTAAAAATTTTTGTGGTGTTATTGAATTTGTATGCCTGTACCGATGATACAAATGTACAATATCATTAAATAATTATTCTAAATGCTAGAGTGACTTTTCTACAAAATATATAAATATCTTTTTAAGAATGAGGATTTTCAAAATCATTTTAATTCTTTTTTTTCAAACTTTTATTTGTTGTAACTTCAACAACATTGTAGTGGATAAGCTTAAATAGTATTAATGGAAGCTCTGCTTGACTACAATCTCACAAATTATGTTGGAAGTGCGCAGAAGAATGGCAAAGCACATTTCAATAAACACTACTAAACTTAGCAAATGCAGTGAAACACAGTTTTTATGGAAATTCCCATTTAATGCTGCGTTGTGTAGCAACAGCTCCTTTATGTTTTCCTTCCTTTCTATTGTATTTTCTACTTTTATTGGACATGTCTTGTCCACGTGTTGGGGAAGTTTAGTACTTTTTGGGCGCTTTGTGATTGCTGAAGTGATTTTCGGCAGAGCTTCTTCTTTTTTATATGTTATACGAAACTTTCTACCATTTCCCGAAGCTGTAAAAAGGAAACAAAAAAGAAATTTTAGAGGAATTTTTGGTTGTTTTGAGCTCAATTTATTATTAATCAATATTTTTTCAATTTTTCTTCAAGTTGTTTCTCTTCAATAAAGCGTACTAATGAAGTTTGTTTACAGCAAGCGGTTCGTTATATTAATGTGTGCAAAATCTAGACCTATTCTCCTAGCACTTGGGACCCACTGCACAGAACCCATGAAAAAACTTCTCGAGTGAGAGTCTCCACTTCTAATAACGACCACTAAAAGTGCATTAAGAATTATGATGGAAGAGCAGGTACCTGGAATGTCCGGTGCCTTAATTGGGAAAGTGCCGCTAACCAGCTGGTTGGTGTCCTAGGTGAATTTAGGTGACTAGAGATTGGCATCACAACCGTCCAGGAGTTGCGATGGGCCGAACAACGACGAAGGCGAGCAGGCCTTTGTGACATGTACAACAGCAGCATTCACCCCGGTGGATAAACGTCTCGCCACAATCCACATCAAAGTTCTTCAAAATATTACAGTTTTGCGGCCACGCCAAGACGGTAGAGAACGACGACGTGACTAAAAATGCCTTTTGATAAACACCAAGGTTGACAAAGGAGATATCTCCCCTGCGGGTTAGTGGTTCAAGAATTTACCCGCGATAAGGCACGCCTGTCGTAAGAGGTGACTAAAATCCAATAGTTCCCGCGACAATCGGGTCTTTATACCGGTATGTCACGGATTTTTATCCGCCCAAAGACTGTCACTCCCGCAACATTCCCCAGAAACAACTTTGGGAAATATTTTTGCGGTTACATCAACAACAACAAAGGAGACATTTTCGGCATATAATTGTCGCTTTGTAATCACTGAAACGATTTTCGGTCGAACTCCTCCTCAAATTTGTGGTTTTGCGTCTTGATGATTTTCCAACAAATGGAGGGACCTACAGTTTATGCTAAGCCGCCCCCGAATGGCTGATGGTTTCTTTATGAGGAGCTTTATTTCATGACAGAAATACACTCGGAGGGGTTGACATTCCCTGCCGACGCAATAAGAAAATTTAGCTTAAATTTGGATCTAAATAAATTTCCTACAACTTTTTGATGTTAATCGTACCAGGATTTGAACCCGAGCCTTCCGCATGGCAGTACGCAATGCAAACCACTCGGCTACCGCGGATGGATTCAGGTTGGTCGACTTAGCCGGTTGTCTGGAGTACAAGATTCCATCACAACACAATTCATCTAACTACTTGACTGTCTCCGGATCAAAAAACTTGCGACCAGATCGATCATGTATCCAGTGTTCTTGAAATGCGTACACCCAACATCGCCTCGGACCACCAGCTTGTAGCAGTAAAGAACGCTCGCCAACAAACACAATGAAGATTCCATGTTGAAAATGTCCATTCGTTTTAGACAACATCATAAAAGAGGTGGTACTATGAGGATTGCCATATGGCAGCGGAGAGTCTGCAGACTACCTTCCTGTCAATGTTACAATCGACTAGCCCACGTTTGGAGTGGAATAAATACGGAGAATTGAAGTGTGAAGCGAGATACATATGCAGAGGAACAAAAGAAAAATGGCTAAGAATGAAGCTGGCCGACAGGGTAATGCTCAAATTCAACGAAAAGATGTGACGACTTACAGGAGCTTTCAAGACCGCATCATGGAAGGAACACTTTTCTAGCCTACTGAATGATAGGGAACATCAGTAGACGGTGAACCCGAATCCCCAATCGATGACGATGGAACAGGTGTAACATTGCCCGACTATGAAGAATATTGTGTAGGTATTATCCTCTTGAAAACAACAAGACGGCGGGGCCCGATGGATTGCCGGCTAAGCTATGCAAGCATGCTATGACAAGCTTTATGTATCAGCTTCTTTGCAAAATATGGTCGGACGAAAGTATGAGTGACGACTTAAACCTAAGTGTGCTCTACCAAATCCACAAAGAGGGAAACGTCACAGTCTGCGCCAATTATTGTGAGATATAGTCGCACTCCATATTCCATCTTATAGCGTATAGTGTGAACACTAAAACCCACCATCGACGAACTGATCAGTTAGTGTGGCTTCAGACCTCTAGAATCTACCATTTACCAGATATTCATCATGCACCAAATACTGGTAAAGAGGATTGATTCACCGACTTAAAGGAACTTTCGACAACATATTAAGGAGCTACTCCTACGTCGCTATATCCGAATTTGGTATCCCCGTACTTGAAGAGCTGTGTAAACGGATATTAAGCAACTCCAAAAGCTCCGTCGGGAGCTCTCCTTCGAGAGATACGTGCAAAAAGGTACACCTGACATCTAAAATTAGTTTAAGCCCGTTTATCAGATAATATACATGCATACATACATAAAATTGGGGCTTTGTAACCACTGAAGCGATTTGTTTAAATAATTTTCTAAAAAGATTTTATTTTATCCAAAGTTGTTGGCACTCTGAGTTCGTATACAAAACATTTGCCAACACCCAGAAGCATCAGTATCAAGAAAGTTACTACACTTTTCCATACTTTTACACAACAATCTTCACATGTCCCCTCTTCACATGTCCCCTCATGCAAGTAATGAAAGCCGCAACCAGGCGCAAACATACAATAGTTATTGGCCAAAGGCCTCCAAGGGCACGTACATACATACATATGTATATAAATATGTGTGATGATACATGAAACAATAGTAAAATATTGTATATAAATAAGAAAACCAACACAAGCGAAGATGCCTACGAAGACATGATGACATTTGGATTTAAGTACAAAATTTATGTATTTCCACAGGGCGAACATTGAAGTTGAGAGTGTGCTCTCTATGTCGCACTGTCAACAACTTGATAAGAGTGTGTGCATACACAAAGGATTAGAAAGAAAATAACTAATAGAAATATGCTTGGAAAGTGTTATTCAACAATTTCGAAGCTGCAGAAAATGGAAATAAAAATTAAAAAATCATCATAAAATTTTGTTTTTCGCTAAATTAATTTTTCTCTTATCCAACAATAAAGATGTCACTCCATTGTCCATTGGAAAGCATCTGTTTGACAGAAAACTTTTGCGAACCTTTTACTTTATGAATAAAGTACAGTTTGTGCAAAGTTTCGGCGCACTTTATAGTCTAATCAATATGAAATTCAAGTCATTTGTTCAAAAACACGGAAAATGTACTCTTGTCAGCCTTTTGGCTTTTACAATGAAAAGTTTTAAAATTGATTTTTTTCTCTCTTGCTCTCCCCCTTTCTCTTTGCTGCATAGCATAATGAAGAGCTTTTCTCTTTTCATTTTTTTTTGTTTTTTTTTTTGTTTTTAATAAAACAACACTCGCCAGTTGAGGCCTGGCAAAAATAATAATTTCGTAAATTGCCAACAAAAGCAGCATTTATTTATTAAAATAAGAGCAGCATAAATTAAAGGCAAGTCCTTGTTCCTCTGTGTTCAGGCAAATAATAGCCAGCTCGGAAAATAGTGACAGCGGAAGTTGTGAATCGAAAAGCGAAGTAAAGAAAAGTGAGAGGCGCGCAGAATATGTCAAATTAATATAATATAATAAAAAATAGCAATTCCGTTTTACATTTTTTTTAAGTGTAATTAAATTTATCTCTGTAGATAAAGGGTGTTTTTTCAGACATGTGGTTTTCAAGAAGGAATAAAACGCATGTAATTTAATGTTATAGCCAAGAATTTAGCTTCATTATAAAGATAAGGGTTTGCCATTGGATTTTAAAAATAATTTTTTGGTAAGAGATCACCGAGGCTGACTCAACTGAATTCCAGTCGAGAGGTACAATTCTCGACCACTTTTTGCAGCAAATGAAGCTATATATCGGCAATAACGCACCGAATATTCACTTCAAAAAGCATCAATCGTCTCGGGCTTATCGGCGTAGATGAGCTACTTCACATAATCCCACAAAAAATAGTCGAGCAGTGCTAAATTACATGATCTTGGAAACCACACCAAAACTTACCTTTAATAAATTCATTGTTTCATTGGCCTCTGAATATACCTATTTTCGGAACCAAAAGTCGTCCACATCAAGATTCTTCAATTCAGGCATAGAAAAGTCATTTATCATGGCATGACTGAAACACCATGGCTCGCTTCATTTTTGAAGAAATGTGGACGGATAATTGCCTCGGCCCATAGAGGGCATCAAACAGTGACTTATTGAGGTTATAAGGGCATCCTCAGCAATGGCTTGGGGATTATCATCACTCCAAATGAGACAAGTTTTTTTATTAACGTACGCATTCAACCAAAATTGAGCTTCGTCGCTGAACAAAATTCTCTGTTGAAAATCGGCATCGGTTGCCCGTTTGTTTTGAGTTCATTCACCGAATGTGCGACTCGCTAGGTGAGCGTTCGGCATCAATTCTTGCACGAGTAGCTTTTTGTAAGCCCTCAAAGCAAAAACCTTCCGCAAATCTTTCATAAAGTAGATGGACGCAGCCCGAATTCTGGCGCGCATTGGCGGATAAATTTATTCGGGTCTTTTTCGATACTATCCTCCAATAGGGTCTTCGGTGCGCACAGTACGGTGTCTCTGATTATGCGCATTATCCACTAGAGTAAAGGTGGGGCGAAATTGATCCATTATTGCTTTAATTACTAGATCTCACATCCAAAAAAAACCCCTTTACTTAAGTATGTATATGTATATATGTGCATGGGCATATATTCGTACTTTCGCGTATTTATGTCATTTTCGTGAATTTATTACAAAAGCTCGCCAATAACTTTTGCAATTCACTTTCGCTATCTGCTTTGTATGCATTTTTTAATTAGCAAAACTTTGAGGGGATTTTTATTTAATTTTTATTTTACCAGCAACTTTTGTGAATATGTATTAGGGTGTGGCGCAAATAGATGATAATCCATTTTTTCTTCCCTTCTTTTGTTTATGTATTAATTCTTATTAAAAAAATTTAATTTATTTAAGAGTTTTTGGAGTCAATTTAAATGAAAGGATAAAAATAATAAGAATTAATGTATAGATAGGTCGATAGTGCCATGAGAACCATGACATATCTCGAAATCTGTTTTAACCGGATTTATGCGATTTTTGTGCGACGAACTTTAAATGAGCTAGAATTCAATTAGATTTGATGCACGACGTATCATAGCCTCGCACACTCTCCGGAAGAGTTGGACAACACCACCCTAAATGGTTATGGGAAAACACAAACGTCCTAAATCAGAAAACCATAGCAATATTCATAGGAAACAGCGCAGCTATAGCATAAACCCTTGCATACGATTCGGGTGTACCACTATATATAGCAAAACACATTCTAAAACTGGCCCTCGGTGAAAAAAAGAACAACAGAGGACTAGCCAGCGTTGGACGTAAAAAGAAAAAAATATTTAACTCTTCTATACCGGTTCGCGATCAGTATAACGACGGGTGTAATAGATAAAATGGGCCTTACCGGCTTGAATTATTTTTTCCCTAGTTGTAAAAGGGGAAGGGTGAAGTCTAAACGACACTAATTTCTTGGAAAATATTTTTTCGACTGTCATGCTGAGTAGACTTTCTAAGGATAGCTAAAAGATTGAGAAGGTCATAGGAACCACCCTATCCTATATTCACTGGCCATGTTCCTGCATCTTATATGTATCAGAACGAGAATAGAGAGCAACTTTTTGCTCTTGCTCTTTCTTTTTAAAGAGAGGTCTTTACTATTCCTATGCCAACTTAATATTAAGTACATAGCATCTGCTGATAAGAGAGATTCTGCGTGGGGTTTAGAAGCTGACTTAGTTATCTATTTAGATAGACGAAAAAATCTACAATGATCTCTTAACCCACAATGAAAAGTTACGATCAATTTACCCACGGTGAGTTTTTGTCTTTCACACCAAACGTTAGATGGAAAGAATCTTAAATGCGATATTAGATTGGATTGGACAGGGCAGACAAGTACTATTCAGTTCAGATACATGCAAGTCTTTGTCTAGCTGACTTTAAGCAACACCAAAAGCTCCGTCAAGATCGGGAAGGACCGCTTCGAGCTGATACCAAATGTGGTTTTAGACAAAGTGATTATTATCGTTTCACTTCCTTAATTTATTGCTAAATGAAATAATATGAGTTGCAAAGCTGAACAGAGAAGGTATAATTTTCTATAAGAGTATACGGTATATTCGCGACTTGGTTCCCACGTCACTGTTGACAGTCATAGCTTTAAAGTCGTAGATAACTTCGTCTATCTTGCGGAGGCGTGGACGATGAGAACATCTGATGATCATGTGGTCCGTATGTATGAGAATACTTCAGCTTAGAAAGTTTTTGATGCAGTACCCGCCAGCGGAATCAAAGGAAGAGAAAGACCTCCACTGCGTTGGAAAGATCAGATAGAGAAGGAACTGGCTGTACTTAGTACTTCCAATCAGCGCCAAACAGCGAAAAGAAAAAACTAATGACGTAATGTTCTTAACTCGGCTGTAATCGCGTTAGCGGTATACCAGTGAAGAATAATAAGAAGAAATGCTCTGAACAGCGATTATATCGATCAGATAGTCTGGGTTTGAAACCTACTGATGGTCACTGGATCTCTTTGAAGGTTTTTTGTGTATTACCCTGGTCGAAACAACTTTTCAAACTCTTCGCGGATTAGCGATTTTGCTCAGTTCCATTAACAACCATTCTTTCGTCCGACGAAGGAAAAATATTCCTCGCAAATTTTATATTCCACATTTGACATCTCTTTGAAATGGACAAAGTTAAAGATTTTACAAGGTCAAATACTCTCTCTCTCTCTGCATTTCCCGGCTTATCTCATCTCTTGGGTAGTTGCGCTGCCAGCCTTTAGGTCAAACACTTCTTATTCAGGGTCGCTTTAAAAAGTAGATATTCTTTTTTTGGGCTTTAAAATAGCAGAAGCTGTAGCCTGCTTGAACAGTTCACACTTGAGTGGCTATCATAACGCCACCCAGTTTAATTTTTTTGCACCTACTAACTAATTATTTCAAAGCCTATCACTTTTACTATCTACTGTATGTATGTATGTTAAGCAATAAAAACATTTAAAACTCGCTTGAAATTCTTTCTCATTCTCGTTCATTTTTCTTTAACCCAGCACAGCCGTGGGCAGAGTTGAGGGAGAAAAAAATGAATTTTAGATTTAATTTTAGATACGAGTTATGAGCAGCATTTCATTACATACTCGTACCTTTGTTCCTCTGTGCATGGCTCGAGCGTGCCTTGTAAGATAAAGAGTAGTCGCATCCGCTAACAAACTTCGTACGAGGATGTTTGTACATATGTATGTATGTTGACTTGGACTAGCATCCCCATGCTGTCGATGAGAATGTTGCAGTTAACCTTTCTTTACTACAAAAACAAGCTCCACAAACAAAGTCAATTCTGATTAACGTTTTTTGACTGAATGGAAGAAGAATTTGTACATAACTTATGTAATATGTTTGTAGCTTTAATGAAAATGCCTGCAGAAAGAAAAGAAAGGACATTGATTTTAACGAGAATCTTCTTGGAATGGGTGTTTCTTTTTCTAGGCTCACAGCGCCCCTCCGCATAACCTGAATATACTTTTGCGTGCATTTCGGTCGCTTTAATAAACTTATTAAATTTCTTCCAATCATTTGTGCCCATCTCCGTAAGGTTGGATCAAGGTCAAAGATGTGACTTTACAATCGGCTGACGGCTGGACACTCGCAAAGGTAATGCTCCAGCGTTTCGCCATCTTCTGTACATGCTGTGCACTCAGCCGATTCTACTTTACCTAACTTGTCGGAGTTGATCTCTCAGGGGTAGATGCCCGTCAATACACCCACAAGAATACTAAGTTCTCGTTTGCTTAAACTTGGAAACAGTTTGGTCTGTCTACAATCCATACTGTGTCTCAATAATTTGATGATAAAAGTGTTCCAGGATCGTAAGTGTTCCTCCATAGTCTAGTGATTTAGGCCACATTTCAAGGCGGTGAATGATCTGAGGCTGTCCATGGTGACGACATCGCACGCGGCGCCAACGCAAATCAGCTCATCTGCGTGGTCATTGCCTTCTTTCTACATCCATGTGGCCCGGAACCCCAGCGATGTTGACTTTGTTTTTCCGCGATAGTCTGTTAATTGTTTCTTTTCATGTTTTTACGCATTTGGACTTTGTTTTGATACACTTGACTGTCCTTATTACCACTTGATTGTGTACCAAAGATCTGATAGATCTTCCTGTTAAGGCGATTACTCTTGGCAGCTAAAATACATACAGCTCACAATCTCTGCTTGGCAGACAGAGTTGAATTTGAAGCTGCTTTGGTTATTAAGGTGATCACAGAAGAACCCTGCTACCATGCCTGCTTCGTATTAAGACTCATCATTATAGATATTGACACCTTGACTGTTTGCGATGGCTCTGCCTTCCATTCTTTCTTCCCTGTTAGGTATTTCTATCCTGGCATCTATCCGGCACCTTCAGAACGCCTTAATTGTCCTACTTTCCACATATTCCCTCCAGCTGAGTTTTTTTTTATCAAGGATTATCCTGAAACACTTAAAAGAGTTGGTTACCTCGTAAAGATGGTGGCTTAAATTGATAATTGCAAGAGATAGATCTCTCTCCGGATTTACTGAGAGTTCTCTCAGCCCGATCAACTGCGGTTTCAAGTTGGAATGTTTGCCAGATGAGAGGATGATATACGTGAGATCATCCGCCCAACAGACTACCTTTAAATTTTCTGCTTACAGTAGATTTGGTATTTCAAAGTGACCCACGAAAGCGGACACAAGATGCCTCCTTGTTGAGTGCCACCTTTTAAATTGAGATAAACTCGAAAGTACTTCGCTCTCTTATTAGCACCCCTTTTACATGATTTTAGTCACAAAAATAGCTCTTTATATACTCGTACACGCGTTTGGTGCTTATTAGCTTTGGTTCAGCATGATAAGGATAAAATGGTTGAATATATCGCTAAATGCCATCGTTTTGCTTACAAGCTGCTCTCTGTAAATATGTAAAACGTGCTCAAAAGCTATTTGAATGGTTACTCACTTTTGTGGGTGCTTTTGCGGATAATAGTTTTGGTAATGGCTGTTTGCGTCTCTTATCAGTCAATGCATCTACCTGCTTGCGTGTACTCGTATATTTTATCACTGCAAAACTGATGATTTGGGTTCTCTTCCAAGTTGCCTTGAGTGACTTTAATAGTAAAGAAATTTACATTTATATATATCATTTATACGTGAGATTTTGCTTACAATAAGTGAACTTTCTCTGATTTGGATCTAACTTGATTTATTTTTTTTTAATTCCACGTCACACAGAGGAGAAAGATTTCTCAAACAAGCGCAATCAGAATATTTTTTGTTAATTTTTTATTGGTTTATATGATTGAGATAATTTTCGACAACTTTTCAGCATATATTGGGAGCTATCTCAGTTATAAGTTCATGAATGTTGGTTTTCAAGTGCTGAAAAGTTAAAGGTTTGTCCGCATAAACATGGTCTTACGCAGAGCCCCACAAAAAAGTACCTAAATGTGTCAAATCACACGATCTCGGTGGCCAATTGACATCGCCAAGCCGAAAGATTACGACACCGGGAAATTTCTCTCGCAAAAAAGCCATCTTCCCTCATGTTGTGTAGCATATGGCACCATATTGTTGAAACCACACATTTTCTAAGTCGCGTTATTCAAACGCTGGCCAAAACAGTTAGGCCCATTCACACCTCCGGTCCAAAGAGCGCACCATACAATAAGTTTTTGTCAGGAGTAAAGGCCTCTCTTTAATTATTTGAGACTTCTCCGAACCCCAAATGCAAGAATTTTGCTTATTTACGTATCCCCAGAGTGATATATTCGTATGTACACCATAATCTTCTCTTAAAGCACAAAACGTGGCCAAGTTTGAATCACCATTTTTCGTCTAAGAGAGTTAAATCAATGGACCACTCAGACATGGGGACACTCGGTAATGTTGGATAAATACGATTTCATTCCGAGTTACACAGATCGATGCGGTCCAATTATGCTAATAACTATTTCTAAATACGAATTCTCAGCACGGTGCAACGGGTAGATAATTTCCATACTCCAAGTGACAGCCTGAAAATATACACGGACGAATCAAAGCTTGAGGGGAGAGCTGGCGAATGTGTCTTCTCAGGGAACCCTCCGATAGAACGAGTTCCCTTTCAGACTACCTGACCATATCAATGTTTACCAGGCAGAGATATATATTATAATGGAGAATGCAAAGCCAATTGGAGTTAGCTTTGAGGTTATCCTGTTTTCCAGCAACATTCAGGTAGCCATAAAAGCGCTGGACTCGCTTACATTAAATTGCAAATTGGTGGTGGACTGTCGCCCATCTCTACAGGAGATGGCCAAATAGGACAGTATTTCTAGGCAAGGTACGACAAAGCAGATTCCTCTCGATAAAGAATGCATTGGTATACCTTTTGCCACTTGCAAGCTGCTTTTCAAGGAATTTACATCAGAAGGAGTCACATGAAGGTGAAATGATACTACAACTGCCGGAAATCTTTGCACACCTGGCCGAAATGGGATAAGAAGAGACCACGAGATAAAAAGATTGAACATGTTCAGAAATTCTTACAGGACACTCTCTGATATGACGACTTGGGGCCCCCTATAGAAAATGCGGCAGAAGCTGCAAAGGAGGATGAGGAGGATTAAACGATCGACCGTCTCTTATGCGACTGTCCTGTTTGGAGCATGGCTAGGTTTTGCAATTTTGTCACCTTATTGCTGGATGGTCTATCGAAGATAGTCGACGTCAAGTGGTTCATTAATGTTTAAGCGTGTGCTTAAAACAGTAAAAATTAACTCCTCCGTTCTGTTTTAGCCACCACATCCTTTGTGCGTACACCCTAATGTGCCTGATGCAACAAATATTCTATAAGCCTGTTGGTCATGAAGAGAATAAAATAAGCAATGCGAGTGGTTTTCCCCATTGTGGGCCGTAGGCCTGGCCAGACGATTCAAAAAAAATTATTCTCTAAATGGATATTTCTGTCTTATAAAATCTCAAAAGAAAGAAACTTCGATAAAACAGTATTAAAAATAGTATTAAATGTTTAAAAAATGTCATATTCTTATTCTTTTCTATATTCACACAAACATATTTTTAAAAAACAAATAATAAAGTAAACAAAACGAGCATTTTAGTATTTTTTTTTTTTTTTTTTAATTTATCATCCTTGTTGTGTCGCACCTATTCACAGTGCCTTAAATATAGTTATCATGAAGCCATAACAAACCCATAAACAACCAACGAAGACGTCAAGCATTCAACGCCCAGTCTTTTCTAAATTGTTTTATCGTTGCCACACAATCAAAATGCTCCGTCACACACTTGTTCTTCAACGCCATTCCAGGGCATCTACCATAACTAAGCAAATAAAGCTTTGGCTAGCTACCTTATTATTTTGCCATTTTTTGTATCGTATATATCTATATACATACCAAATACATAGTATTTTATAAAGCAGACTATAGAAATTTGCAGAAAATTTTCGACTTCCTCCGCCCGAGTGTGCCACGCTACGGGAGCGGGAGCAATTTGGGTTGTGCGTTGTTGTAATGCCACTCTTGGTTTATCAGTGAGTGTTTCGGACTTGTATGGTCAGTCAGCTATGTCGTTTAACCTGTGATAACCTCTCACTCACAAAATACATATATGTATATCTATATATTTATATACTTATGTTAGTATGAGTATGTGTAGGTAGGTAAATTCTCTGAGCTGTGAAATTTTTGT
Source organism: Ceratitis rosa (assembly GCA_037013455.1). NCBI lineage: Eukaryota > Metazoa > Arthropoda > Insecta > Diptera > Tephritidae > Ceratitis > Ceratitis rosa. The sequence continues at coordinate 28,414,280 of JAWMAG010000006.1, read as the reverse complement.
TCCAACGTCTAGTTGCATGTCTAACCACCATTAAAGCAATGTTACACGACAAAACGAACAGCATACCAATAAATACAAACAAAATGGATATTATACCCATGGAGTACATAGGTATGTATGTATAATATGCTCGCCTTTATCCAAATAAGAGTAAATAGTAAACGAGTTGATTCACTTTTTTTCACATAACCACACTTTTTGGCAGAAGATTAAGTATGTAATCCTTTGCTCGGCACTTTTTTTTTGGTAGAATTTTTTGTTTTGTTTGTTTTTTTTTTTCGGCTTAAGGCGTGTGTGAATGCGTGTGTATCTATAAATATATGTGCTTATGTATATAAATATGTATGTAAGCGAGCTATAGCGGTAATTTGGGTTTGTGCATGATTTGATTTGCTACGAAAAATGATGTATTACAAATGATAAAAATCGTCCGTTAACGTGTTATTTGCGAATTAGCATTGGCTCCGAGCCGGCATTACCCAATTTTTGGTTATAATGAAAGTTATTAAGCCAAAAAGAAATAATAAAAATTTATATTATTAAAATTTAGGTGCTGGAAAGTGAGAGTGCAAGAGGTTCGTTTATCTGATTGACCTAAAAAAGTATACCATATGTACATACGTACATACATAAGTACAGAGAGATATTAATATTATTTCTGTTTAGTGTAACCGTGCCTTAACTCTAGCGGCTGCCCTTGTTCGATGCTTCTTCTACTTAATTACGATAAACACCGCTTACACTATTATAGCCGAATCAGCAATAGTTCATCAGTTATTCCTTCTCTTTTTTGGCACCGATTGAAAACACTAAGTGAAATCAGGTCCTTCTCCACCCCATCTTTCCAACGGAGTGGCCCCCCTCTCCCTCGGCTTCCACTAGTGAGTAGTGCATGAATTACCTTCGGAGCTGTAGTGCTTTCATCCAATCGGATGAGTTGAGAAAGCAAGTCTAGCCGGTGTCTTTTTATTCGCTGAACTATGTCAATTTTCAATCCATCCAAGTATTCATATTTCTGACATGAAATAAAAGCTCATCATAAGAATCTAACAGCCGTTCGAAGGCGGCTTGGAATAAATTGTAGTGTCTCTCCATTTGTTGAAAAAAATATGAATACGCACACCGCAAATTAATGAAAGAGCTCGGCCAAAAGTCATTTCAACGGTTAGAAAGCGCCAGTTACATGTCAAAGTCATGAAAGATGGGACGATGAGAAAAAGTTCGAGCAAATGAAAAAAAGCTTTGACTGTCATTAACGTGTGAGTGGCCGGAAACGATTATTTTAGAATATGGTTCTGACAGCTCACGGCTTAAAGTCACCATCTCGACACAGCGAACCGTTGACCGCATTTCAAGCTCCAAACCTATCGTCTTACAGAAACAATTGACTTTCGACAGTATTGATCTGGTTACATCACTGTAATGGTATGGAGAGAAAACATACTGCAGACCACGCAACTTTGCGATCGACCACAACACGTGCCGGGGAGGAGAGCTAGCCGACGCGTGTACAGAAGCTTACTGAAAGACAATGAGAGTGAATGCCTGTAGTAAGAGGTTACAACAACAACAACTGAAAAATTATGTTCAGTTCAAATTCATTTTTTTCTACAGTACATACACATATCGCGGCGAACACGGTGACCGAATCGTTAGAATTGCTTATTACCATTCGGAAGGTCCGGGTTTAAATCCTGGTACGACCAAAATCCAAAAGTTATAAAAAATTAAGTTAAATTTAACCCCTTCTGGTGTATTTTTGACATGAAATATGGGCTCCTCATAAAAACCCCATCAGCCGTTCGGAGGCGGCTTAGTATAAACTAAAGGTCCCTCCATTTGTTGGAAAAACATCAAGACGCAAAACCACAAATTGGAGGAGAGCTCGGCCAAAAATCGCTTTAACGGTTACAAAGCACCATTTATATACATATACATATACATATACATATATGTACATACTACAGCTTAATGCTGCAACTACCCATCGCACGTACCTTCCGTCCATAGCAACCTATCTTATGAGAGCACCATGCAAATGAAAAGTTGTCACCGCTCGCCCATACCGTTACTAACGATTGTCTCACAGAAAATACTCGTGTTTGTATATTCTATTATGGTGTTATGTTATTGACGGAAGGTACGTGCGATGGGTAGTTGCAGCATAAGATTATGTTCGAACATTTTCGAGCTGCTCGAGCAGAGAACTACTAAAGAAATGTTGACAAACAAAATTATAATTTGAAAAATTTCCAACTATCATTTGAGCAGTTGAGCAACAAACGAGTATCAAGCTGCTCACAATGCTCGATACCCGGGTATCTAGAGCTCTAATATTGTATATACACATGTACATATATTAGAAATAGTGGGGAAAAGCACATTAAAGAGCTTGCAGCTTCTTATCGTTTCCACTCAACAAAGCAACCGGAAGAAATTCAACAAATTATTTAGCTAACAAAGATTCAAACGCAAAGAAAAAAACATAAAACTTTGCTTGTAAATCAAGAGCTCAATAAAAGCACCTTGCTCACAATGGCTCTCAAACTGTCGCCTTGTTTATATCCACATACACAAACCTTTTGCTCAATTAAATACATAGAAATTCATTGTGAATAAAAATTTAAGCAAAAACATCGCACTAAATGAATTTAACGTCATTTCACTCTAACACGCATGAACAAAAAATACCAGAAATGCTGCACTGATAGAGCCGAATGCAGCGGCACTCACACATACTCAGCTGCCCCCAGCATAGTTGGCAATGAGAAACAGTTGGCCATTGCAACAAAGTAGTAAAATAACGGACGCAGAAGTGAAAATAGCAAGTAGCCGGCGAGTGAGTGTGGCAGTGAAGGAAAATAAAAAAAAATCAATTTTTGAAAACAAACAAGAGAAATGAAATAAAGAGCATATGTATAAAACATTAAGCTTAAAGAAAAGGCTAAAATAAAAAAAAAATTATTATGAACCGCTTGTTCGCTTTATGTGTTTCTTGTAATTCGGACACAAGTGCATATTTTTATCTCCCAGATACTTATGCTGCAGTAGCGTCTTCAAAGCCTACAGTCGCACACTCACGCACCTATGTATGTATGTACATATTCCAATCAGTTGACACTACGAACAGCTGTGACTTGCCAATACCATTCACAATAAATACGAGGCAAGTGTCAAAAGATAGAAGTGAGTTACCAAACACACGTTCCGTCTAGTTGTCTCTCTCACACACATTAGTTACGCCTGAGTTTGAGCGACGACGACAGCAGTGACGCCAACGACCGTGACTGCGACTGATTCTGTTTGTGTTTGCATTTACTAGAGTTCGATTAACTGCAGCGTTCGCCAAGTCGTTGAGTGAGTGAGCGAACGAGGCATGAAAAAGTCGTATCGAAGGTGATGGCTGAAAAATATTTATTTAATTATTTAAAGTGATGTAGAAATATAATAAAATATAACAGTGTATGAAAAGCGAATGTGAAATTCTATACGAATAAAAAAAGTAAAATAGTAAAAGTTGTGTTTCAACGCAATATTTTATTCAGTAAAGAATCGGTGCTCAACTTTATTTTTTTTTTTGTTTTTTTGTAGATCGAACGATACAACAGTGCATATTCATTTGTACATAGGTGTGTTTGTATACATAGTATATATGTATATCTATAAACACAACAAATACGCAAAGTAGCAAACCAGGCGTACATAGCAACAACAACAACAACAAAATAATTGTGAATCAAAAGTGAAAAAATATTCAAGTGCAGACGTAAATGCGATTTTTTCTCATATTTTCCACCACCACCACCAACACCATCTTCACTATTATGCCTTTTGCGTCATTCTCTTTGCTACCAGCTTCGCTCGTTAACTCCTAAATTTACCCTACTTCGTTTCGTCGCGTTCGTTCAACATTTTGACGCCTTGTAAATTCGCTGCCCGGCACAAGCGGAAACCGTGCAACGCTACCGAAAATACATTTTCATATAAAGTGCTTACATACATATGTATGTATGTATATATAAATACGTAAGTATGTATGAATGCATGTAAACAAATGAAACAAAGCGCATGTACATACATACAAACATATGTACACATGTGTATGACCATGCAATTCCATTTTGGCAGTAAAACCAAAAATCTCTGAGGCAATTGTCCTTGCGCGAGCAGGATGACAGGATATCGTTTGAGTGAAATTGTATACGTAAACATATATGTATATATATTTACGTGAGTATTTTCTCCCATTAACATTAATATAGAAGAGTATAATAAAAGTGCAAAAGCACAACAGAATAAGGAATTGGCGAAAAGTAATAAAAATGTCAATGTTAAATTGAAATTAGTCAAATGAAGTGCAGTGATTTAACGGTGTTTATATTTAGAAATTGCAGAAAAATATAAGTGAATTCTAAAAAAATAAATTAATAAAATTGTGTAAATATAAAAATTTATAATCATTAACAAATATTAAATATTTACTTAACTCCTACCGTAAAATCGACGAAAAAATAAATCGGTTGCAAAGCACATAGAAGAAAAATAGCAAAAAAAAAAAAACAACTTGAAAATTCACGACGCGCGTGTCTGTCTGCCTATGTTCACGTATCAAGCAACCGCTGTAAACGCCCTCTTACGCATCAGCACACGTTTCGCTTTATTGTTGTCCTTTGACATACGATATAACACCCGCACATCCGCCCACTTCCGTTGCAGTGCAAGTGAATTTGCAAAGTTTTAAAACCGCAAAAGCGCGTCTGCTCTGCTATTGTCTGTGTGAGTGCGCGTGTGTGTACATATGTACATATAAAAATGTAGGTGTGTGTACTTGATCGTGTTTGCGTTTCCATACACCAACACATATACATTTACATACGTGTACATATGTACATCTTATTTCAGTGCAGCAAGGCTTTGCATAAAATAATCGAGTTTATTATTGTTCCATTTCAAGGATATCTACTACGTGCAACAGAGCAAAAGAAATATACATATACATATACATAAGCGTGTTTATGAAAAGCAAGCTTTACGTTTAACGGTTTTACTTAAATATTTGTGCAAAGGTGTTAATAAAATTTAACAAATTTTATAAAAGTTGCTGGTTTCCGATGAAGTGCGAAAAAATCAGGATTTTGAAGCTGGTAAGTTGAACGAAAAATCAAAAAAAAAAAATATTAATAATACATAGTTTTTTGATAAATAATGTTATTAAAATGAGAAAAAATAAATTTAAGAAATAATTTAAATTAGAAAGACGATAATTTGTACCAAAAAAAGAAAACGAGAGAAGTGTTGATCCCTTAACTCAGCAGTGTTTGAGCCCAGGTTATGGACCACTAGTAAAGAGAAAATATACTCTAGAAAATACCAACCAGGCAGCTGAAAATGTGAATTGTGTTTATGGTCCAAATACTGTAACAGAAAATAATTCATCGATTTTGTGCTGGTAGTTTTGTTGTAAAAGATGCTCCACGGTTTGGAAGACCAATTGTCGAAAGTGTCGATAAAATAATTAAAATCTTCGAGTCTAACCGTCATGCGAGCACTTTTTCGATTGCCCAGGAGCTAAACATTGCACAAAAAACAGTTTGGAAGAAGCTCTATGTATGGTTGCCAAAAAAAAAACCTCATGGACCAAATTTCCATCTATAAATCATAACAAAATTGATTAAGCAGCGAATGGCAATGGATCACTAACATCAACATCAAACGATAACGGTCATGGTCGACTGGCAGTAAGCCGGTACAAAAGGTCTTCGAGCCAGGAATTGAGGAATATTTTGCTATGGGTTTGGTGGGTTTGGCAAAGAATCATCCACTATGAGCTGTTTCGCCTATGGCCAAAATCTTAATTCGGACCTGCACTATCAGCCAATAGGTGAAGAATTGTATTTCAACAGAACAACGTCAGACCATACACCTCGATAGTAACTCGCCAGCAGCTGAGTTTGGTTTGTAGGTTCTTATGCATCCACCTTATAGTCTGGTCCTCGCATTAAGTGATTTTCATCTGTGCCTGTCTATAGCATATGATTTGGCAAAAGAATTGGCCACAAAAGAAACCGGTGAAGTCGATTGACCCAATTTATTACCAATAGGTACGAGGGTTTTTATGAGAGAGGTATTACCTTCAAAATCGGATATTTCTAACTATATTAAATAAAACCTTTAATCCAAAAATAATGGATTTTTTTTACTAGGCCAATATCTAAACTTGGTATTTTTTTATAAGAATTCAGATAATTAAATACATATGTATGTAAGTATATAGGTACATATGACAATGTCATAGAAGATTCTCTGGCGTCAGTTTTTTTGAGTACAATCCCTCAAAAAGGTGCACCACTTTTTCATAGATTGACTCTCTCTTCCGAAAAGCAAATCGTTTGAATGGAGCATTAAAAAAAATTCCAAATTTTTTTGCTATAAAAATATCTTTTTTGGTACTTTTCAATGTTGCCTCTTGTTTGATTTTGAGCCCAATCATATGTGAGCATAATGGAATTGCTTCAACTTTTCCTGGGGTAGCAACTATTGCAATTCCCTTATTCATTCAATTATCGACGTCTATCCTTTTTTTCAGCATGCCTTTCTTATTACTTTTACCAAAAAAAAAAAACATCTTTTATTTATCACCTTGATCCTCAACTGTATGAAATTTCTATTCAAACGCTAAATAACCAGGTTATAAGTTTATTAAAACGACCTATTCATCTCTATTTCATTCTGTATATGTATACAAATCATATTTTTCATTTCGTTTTGTGCTAAAGAGGTGCTTTGATTTATTCTATTTCCTCTCAAAAACTTTTGTACACATTTTGCACCATAATACTTTTTTCTCACAGCTTCACCTTTGATGCTGACACTTAATTAACGAGATGCTCGCAGCGGTTCATCGATGCAAATGGTTGAATAAAAAGTTTAATTTTTGATGGAAACTTAACCTCGACCTCAACGCTGTCAATGTTGCTGGTTGGTGGACTGAAAAAAAAAAATTAGAGATAGAAGAGGAAAGTACGTGTTGAATAAATTGTGTTTTGTGTTTGTTGCAAATTTATTTAAATCTTTCAAATCATAACTAGATTTTAACTAGTTCTTTTTGGACCAGACCCGAACAACAAACCCGAAACAATAATTGTGTTTTATTTAGCTTAACAATTTAAATAGTTAAATTTTCATTTATTTAATAATACGCTAGTACTTTTTATGGTTTTAATTTTTTATTAGCATTTATTCTCAGCTTGGTGTTACATTTTCTGCATTTTTTTAAAATGAAAAGATGTTCGACCACAAACTCTTTCATAAGCACTTCTCATCAGCTTGGAATTAACTTGCTACATTTTCTTCACTTTTCCACAAATGAAAACTGGTTATTAAATTCTTATATTTTATCTAGTTGTTTTCGGACCAGTTTCAAACTAGTTACATTTGTTTTTTTTTTTTTTTTTGCGAAATTATTTTCATCGAGTTAATAAAAATACAAAATTGTAAAATATGAAATTATTAAAATATAAACATAAGTTTTTCTCACAATGGAAATTAATTACATTTTTATTAAATTAAAATATACATAAATACAAATGGCTAGTTAGAACTACTCATATTATATCGTTTACCACTTCACTAATCGAACTTTGCCTGCTGCCTCTTTTTTGTTCTTTCACTTTACTACCTTTTTCATCTGCATTTGTTTACACTCGAAAGTATTGTGCAAAGAATATCCAGCCGCATATCGTTGGCAGTAGTAGGTAGACTTCTTCCCACTCACACCCAAAAGGCCGCTAAGCCAGTAACAGCAGCATCCAAGCAACCAACCAAACAACTATCCTAAGCACTACACTAAGCAATGAGAAAAATAAAAATGGAGAGTATGCAGCCGCTATTCATGGCACATAACAGCAAAAGTCAAGCCAAACCAAGAACCACTTGCATACCAACAAAACTGGCGTAAAGTACTCCTATTGGTATAGATATGTAGGTACATATAGGTATGTATGTGATATCAGTGAGGCGCCTCGTTGCAGTGTAGGCATTACTTGTTCCAACAATAACAACGACTGCACTTAAGCCGCCACAATTCAGCGTCAGCAGATTCTTCGTGGAAATACTTTTTTTTTATCTATAGAGTTTCTTTATGTACCTATGTATGTGCATATATGCTTAAATAATATGCATATAAGTAGATATACCATATAAGTATGTATGTATGTGTTTAAAATATACGTATATATATATATAATATTTATAAATGCATAAATTTCCATGCTGCTCATTTCTCAAAGCTTCCAACTTTTCATCAACGCGTTGATGATGAAAGAAGCAAAAAATCAATAATAAATATTGAAGCAGCATTTGAGGGATGGCGCAGGTGGAAGTGCACGGAGAAAAAACTCACTATACGAGTAAGTTTAGGAAAACGCTGCGGATTGCACGTAAATGAGCCTGCTTTAGTTAGTTACCGTTGACTAAAGGCATGATGATGACGTGTCGTAACTCAAAACTTAGTTTTTTAATATTTTTATTTTATTTTATTTTTTTGTTTTGAAGTTGACAATACTTGGTTGGCCTTTGCCTGCCTGTGCCTTTTAATCAACGTTTTATGCGCGGAATATTTACTCAGTAAATATTTGTTTAATGCTCGCATGTGTGTTTTAATATTAAATATTTAAATGAGCATTTGAGGTGTGTATACTGTACTAAGTGAGATTTATGATAAAAATAGTAAAATGTTAGTTGAGAAATTCGTTATGCTTTAATAAACTTCCCTTAAATAATTTTCAGACACTAAAAAAATATTATTTTTTCTAATAAAAAATTTTTTAAAATTTTGGTTAGTGTATTTACCATGCGCATTTTTAATTATTTCATTGTAGCTAATATTTAAAAATGAAAAAAAAAATTCAGATTTTTATTGTGCATATCTTATAACTATTAATTAGATAGTTAATGTAAACTTGTTGGAAAAAAATATTTTTTATAGTAATTAAATAAATTTTAATTTCGAAATCATTTTATACAAAATAATTTCTTTTTATATAATTTATTATTATTTTCATTTTTATAAAGGGTTTTCCAATAAGAGGAGTTATTTTGATGTCGAACGACACACAACATTGCATTGAAATTATTAAAATTCACTATAAAAATGAAGTAAGAACTTGGCAGAGACGTTTTGTAAAACTAAAACATTTTTCGGTCGTCGCAAAGCACCTGTGAAGAAAAAAACACGTTCTCGTCAAGAACTCAAGAACAACTGAGAATATTGCTGCTGTAGCCCAAAGTGTTGAAGAAAACCGAAGTTTGTCCATTACTCGTCGTTTTGCCACACAAGCAACGTAACACTCGATTTTTTAAGAGAAAAGTTTCCGAGCCGTGTGAACTCTCACTTTGCGACAACTTCCTTTGAGGCTACGTGAAGGATAAGATCTACGCCAACAGACTGACGGCGATGCAAGACCTCAAAGATGGAATTCGTGCAGCTATTGAGGGCATACAGTAGCCACTTTTGTGAATTGGTGATGGAAAATTTCATAAAAAGAATACCGCCTTGTAAGCGTAGCCGAGGCGACCATTTGGCTGATGTAAAGATAATATTATTATGCCGCTCTCATAGGAACCTTTGTCCATATAGGCAATGGAAAATTAGTACAATCGGTTTTTGCAGGCTTCTCTTGAGGCCGATTCTTCACCAACCAAATCATTTGCCATGGACAGAGTCAGATGGTAATCACTTAGTGCGAGGTCCGGACTATAAGGTGGGTGCCTAAGATCCTCCCAAGCAAGCTCGGAGCTCCCCTATAAGTCACTATAGATATGTGTGGCTTGGCTTTGCTCTAATGAAGCACTATTCACCTCCTGTTAGCCAAAGTTGGGCGCTTCTGGGTTTCCTTCAAACGGTTCATTTGCTGACAGTACAGGTCCGAATGAAGAGTTAAGCCATACTGGCGCAACTCATGATGGATGATTCCTTGCTAATCCCACCAAAAACACAACAAAACCTTCCTAGCCGTCAATTCCGGCTTGGAGATCGTTTGTGCCGGCTCACTGCCCTTCGAACACGTCCATTTTCATTTGACGGTGCTGTAAGTGATCCACATTTCACGACCAATCATCATTCTCTTCAGAAGTTAGTCGATTTTGTTGCGACTCAGCAGCTTTTCGCAATTGAAAATTCGGTTCATAAGGTATTTTCTCCTTCACTCATGTGATACCCATACAAAGAGCTTCTTTGTGTATCCAGCGTTTTTCAAGTGGTTCCAAACTGTTTTTTCGTAATCGAAACAGTGCTCGCAAGTGGCCTTCCACACATGCGCTCAAACACTATCAACTTTCTAACGCCAATCGCACTTACAGAACACGAGATACAGTTAACTAAAGCCAGCTTTTTACTAGATCTCTAATTATTAACTGTTTTAGTTGATAATACAAAAAGTAATCGGCATCTGATTTGTCTCGTCAATTCTATAAAGTTCAGCCATTATATTAAAAACCATCAAAGTCTTTTAAAGCAGTACTAATATTCTCTTCTGGGGCCTAACTCTTCGAGATTTTATGGTAAACTCGTCAGCTCTGATGCGGAACTTTTCGCTTCCAAACAATCTAAATAATATCTTCACATTTCTCAAATTTGAACCGCTCCATGAGGACCGAAATACTCATACAAATCTCCAGAACATGCTCAACAAAATGAATCCGTTAGATCTTTAATGCTCTTTAACATATAAAGACTTTTATTTTAAATCTTTTTTTTTTCATATTTTTTCGCTAATTTTCCAACACCACACTGAGACCGGCACTCCAATGTTATGTCGGCTAAGTTGGCAATGAAATATGTATTTATTGTACATTCCTTCGCTACATGAACATCATCATCATCGTCAACGTTGCGCTCTGGCAACAACAAAGATCGGAAACTATGAATGAGTTAAAAGTCCCAGAGAAATGCAAAAGCGACTTGTCAACAATCTAGAATTATACATGAAAAAATGATAGCGGACCAAACTACAAAAATATCAAAAAAAGAAATAAATAAAGAATAAAAGAAAAAAGAACTGAAAAGCAAAGTAAAAAAAAAAAATAAAATAGTGGAAGCAAAGTACAATCACACTTTGTGGCAGACGTAATATGAGGCAACAAGAATAACAGCAGCGAGCAACGTACATAAACCAAACGATGGAGTCAGCAGCAGCGGCACCAGCCCAACCGGCTCCACATTCAACGAACCGAACAACAGCAAGCAGTAAGCCAGCCAACCAGCCAACCAGCCAGCCGAAGAAACCGCCCATGTTGTAAGTGATGGGCGCTGTTGTTGTTGTCGGCGCTGGAGATGAATTTCCTAGAATTTGCCGTGATTCAGCCGCTTTTTGGTACTTCAATAAAAGTATTTGAGTACGGATTGTTTGGGTAGTTTGTTGGTTGAGGCAGTTAGTGGCCGCTCTGCTTTTACGCTACGTGATTGTTATTGTTGGTTATTTTTTGTTGTTATAATAGCTAGCGGTATAATATTTTGAATTATACATTGGAGTTTTATTTTTTTATTTTTTTTTTTTTTTTTTTTTTTTTTTTATACTGCGCTGTAGTAATGTCTGGCGTGTGGCGAAATCGTTTGCTTGACTTTAAAAAAATATATATTTTGTATTTCCCTTCATTTCATTTCATTTTTTTATTGTAATATTTTTTTTTTTGCTATTTTTTTATTTTTAATTTTTTGTTTTCATTTGGTCTATGTATCTTTTTCATAATTTTTTTTTTTTTTTGACTATGATACTGAAAAAATACATATCGCAGACAGTTGTAGACACTCGAAATGGACAGTTAAGGTTACACAGACAATAGTAATATAACTGTTATGTATAGTTAAAGCATCAGAGACACCAAAGAGGCAGCATTTCACATAAATAAACTCTCCCATGCACAAAGTTTCAATTCCTCGCAGCGACAAACATGTCGGAAGTGAGGGAATCGCTAATGAATTTGGCTCATAAATATTTTTTAACGATATTAAAGGCGTTGACCCTGTGGAAATTTAAGCTAGAGGATAACTTAAAAAATTTTGCATCAGTATCTTCAATTCTGGTCACGGTTGTATCAAAATTACTAATTTCGCAGCGTTTGTTTAGTTGAAGTTAACTCTATAAAAGGGTTCCCACTCGATCTAGACCAGTTCCGAAGTAGCATAGATGATAGCTTCTGTAGAAGTAACCGTATATAAAAAACCATTCTCCCTTTTCTTGCTGATCACACCAACATAATTAGACTACGCTGAAACCGCTTGAAGACCGCCTGGGGTATACCGTAATTTGATCAGTCGTGCATATAAAGTAATCCGAGACTGTGCCGCATTTGATCCGTTCGAGTTGACTGTTTTTCTGAACCTAATACAATTTGTGAATTTCAGAAATGTGTGGCGGTATTTGGATTTATCGATGAAGGGCTTAACCTGAATCGCCTGTTTTAAAAAGACTTGAATGAAAAACAGGCGCCAGAACAGTGAAGCAGAATCCACCATAAAATGAACTAATCCATAGATCTAATTTTTTTTGCACATTAAATAAATTTATTTATAGAATCTGCTTAATTTAAGCCTAGTAATAAGTAATTGTATTAACTATTTAGTCCGGTAAAACGTTGCTCTTCGAAATACTTTCAGATCTCATCTTCGAAGGCGAGTTCGACTTGCTGGACAGGATAAAACGTTCGCTATAGGAATCGAATTATTTTGCAGTTTCGACTGGTATTTTCGACACACATATACCAAGGTGCACCTGTGAGGTATCGTAGTGTTTTTTAGTGGAATCGCTGTATTTTATGAATAATAGTTGCTGGCATCCATATTGGCTTTATGACAGAATTATATAGAAGGATTTTATAATTCAAGCATACGAATATCTGAATTTTTACCAAGTAAACAATTTAGACTGGCGGTTTTAAGTTTGAGGTGCTGCATTTTAACAGAAATATGGCTCTTCCAGGTAAGTCGCCTATCTAGGTGGATGCCTAGGTATTTAACTTCGCTTGTTTGAGGGATCATTACGTTGTTTAGTTTCAGTATTGGGCATGTTTCTGTCCTTAGAGTGAATGTGACATGCTTACACTTTTGCTCGTTCACTTTTATGTTTGCTCATCATCTTCAACGTCCTGGTACTCGCTTGATTTCTAGCTCAATCAAGTTTGCTCGATCTAACGTGATTTAGAAGGGCACAGTAGTGACACTTGATAACCCACTCTCACCAAGCCAACGAAACAAAATTGAAAATTCAGCGCCAAATGCCAAAACGACTCGCAGTTGTTAACTTTTGTGGTATTGGAACCGTTCTGCGGTGCCTCTGGTTGCCTAGTCGGTAAAGTTACATTTTATATTTCTGGTTGGGAGAACTAAAACAAATATTAATACTTTTTCCATGCGATTGAGCCAATTTTTTGGCCTAGATGCATATTTTCAGTTACTGTAAACAACACTAAGAGCTCCCGTTGGAGTCTGCATAACCTCAAAAAAGTTACACTTTACGATAAAGTTGTCAGATGCCTGATTGCAACACTAGAGTTGCCAAATATCGAAATATAAAAGGCAACCCTCGTATTTCTAATTTTATTTCATTACTTCTTCTCTCACACACTCTCACTGTCAATGTCCATAACGGTATTTTACACTGCTCAACTTAAGTGAAGCACTTTTCAAACTGTCTGCAAACCACCACTCGACTCAGGTGACCCCCCTTCAGCCGCAAATAAATGAATAAATCACATTTTAAATATTCATAGAGTTATTTGTGAAGATGTTTTATTTGCAATTAATTGAGGATGCATTTAAAATAAAAATATATATCTATTTGTCTCTGCCAAAAGATGAGAGCACTTGATTTTCCTTACTCGATTTAGCCAAGCTGCCCATAACTTAAGTATTTGAACTTAATGAACTAACAGCAAAAGCATGACAAAAGAGTTTAGCCTATAAATTGTCTACTCAGACCAAGATTTAATGTTTAAGGTGTGTGCTTTCAGTGGGTGAGTTCAAAGGAGACGCTTTAAATTTGCATCCTAACTTTACATACACAGCCCAACATCCGCTGTCAGTCTCTTGACTAAAGTTTGTGCAAAAACTTTTTATGGAAAATTCAAAATTGATTGCTCGAGGTGAAGTGTTTCATTTCAAGCTTTCAACGAGTTTCACTCTGAATGATACATATTTGTTGTTGCCATTTGCTTTCATTTATGAATTTAAACACACAAACTGAAATTTGAAAATACTCGTACTTACTTACTTATATATGTATGTATCATATACACAATGTATATGTAAATGTGCCTTGCGGAAAGCAAAAAAGAGCGCCGGTGCGGAATATCAGACAAAACGGTTGAGACCATCAAGTTGGGAGCGGCGATGTTAATATCAGTGGTTGGAACCTTCTTTCAAGAGATTTTGGTTTAATTTGAAAGAAAACAACACAATTTTCATTTACCAATATCATTTCGTGTATCTTTCCTTAAACCCTAATATTACAGATGCGTAAGAGATGCCAGATTAACTGACACGAGGATTAACGAAACGAAGTTACGGAACTCAAAGTTAACCGACACGACAATTAACGAAACGATGTAATGGAACTCAAGGTTATCTGACATGAGGATTAACGGACGAAGTAACGGAACTCATAATGTCAGGTGTAGTAAAAAGAAATCCATTATTTTAGCTTTTAATACGAAATGCCATCTTTCTAGCGCCATCTAGCGGAACCCGATCGGACTTATACATCGCGAGATACCGATAAATAACGTCATCTATTGGAACAAATAATGGACTTCTTTTTAATATACCTAATATTATATACTCGCATACATATCAAGAAACGTTAAGGTCCTAATTGGGATAGTGTGTCTTAAGAGATCTAGTAAAATGCAGGTTAAAGATTTTGTTAACACAACTTGTGCGTGTGCACGGAAAATGCTCGAATGTTAGACTTCAAGACAAGGCTTACTTTCATATATTCTTTCTTCTTGTGAAAGTTGAGATTTTGAATTTCATTCCATAGCGATGGATCTTGTGCTGAATTTTGTATGAACCCAGCTTACTGTTTGGGTCCAAAACCATTTGGCTTTTGGCTGTAAGTCAGACGGAGGCCGGTGAGATTCGACTTGACTCTGCGCTCTGAAATCAAACTTAGATATCGAATTTTGCAATCGGGTATCCCAATGCAGGTGTTGGCCCTCAGAGCTCAATTTTAGACGAAAGCAAAGAGGAGGGTGAAGAACGACAGTCACCATCAAGAGTTTGCCGACGTCATCCAAATTGCTTCAAAATTATTCCGCACCTGTTGGTTAAAGTGATTCTAAATTAGATTGTAAGGTTGATATTGTTGCTGGTGTTGTCGATTACGACTTTGAAATTGTGACTCTCAACAGTGACGTGGAAGCCATGACGCGAATGTCATGATTGTTTGTTTGATGACAGCAGATATTTCGTCTTGTACTCGTTCGTTACCAGATCCAATCGTTTCGCTTCTTTGCCAAAAGCCTGGAGAACGGCTCGTTTGGTAACGAAGGACACGGGGAAATGCTTTCCGATACCCACACAGTTGTTCAACGTATACCTGATGGGTCTCACATGAGTAAGCTTCAATTCTGTAAGTCGCCACATTTTGTCATACAATTTTCAAGTATTATCCACATCGGCCAGCTTCTCAAGTTCTTCAAACTGACGCTTTTTGGACCCTGAGAATTTAAGTGTCAGGAGTGCTTTAGTATTGAAAATTTTTTTATACTCTCCGGGAGCTGGTGATCGAAGATGCTTCGAAAAATTATAAAAAGGCCTTTGGCATTGAATTTGAAAATGTAAGTTGTCTTCAGCTTATTGCTGCTCTGCTGGGTATTTGAAATTTTCTTAAGCAAACTCAGACAGGCAGTTTTTCGGCATACTTTTTCAATACTGAAATTAAATAAACTTTTTGAAAGCCCAAAAGTGCTTTTAATAAATAATTAAATTTCCGAGAATTGATTATGGTATATTGCCAAAGTGGCGTTGAAGTCTTCTTGCTCCAAGACAGACTCTTGAGAACGAGCTGCTGACAGAGCGTGCATATACATATGTATTGTATGTATGTATATTTTTGTTATCTTTTTCTTTTTTAAAATTTTTCTCAACCTCCTAGCTACTCCCCGTATATGTATATATATAAATTAGTATGTATGGTATATATATATACTTGTATGTATGCACTCGTGGGCGCTTCGAATTTTGTTTGTGTAGGTTTATCAATTTGCATTAATTAAAAATCACATGTCATACGGCAACTTGTCGCCAAACTGGCAAAAAGCTATACATACATACGTACCTATATATAAAAAATAAAAGTAGTACTTTTAAACGTGGCGGGGCGGCAGTGTGTTGGAAGAAATAAAATTTTAATTTTGCAATTGCATTGGCCACAGCAAAATTAAATTAACCGTCAAGAGGCCGCCTTCCAGCCACAACCATTTCAAGCTCGCAGCTTTTTATGTGCTGAATACATATGTATTGTACATACATACATATACTCGCGCGCTTGAGTGGGGCGTAGAGGTTGCGACTTTATCAATTTGTTCGCTTTGCAGAGGCTTATTAACATATGTATGTATGTACACATGTATGCCAGTATATATATATTTATCTATATAACAAACAAACTAGCAAGAAATAGCGCTCTCTTTAGCCTGCTACTTACAGCTTCTCCAGGTATGTAGATATACATGTAAGTGTTGCTACCACTAGTAAATTAAAAACCGCTACCACCTTGACTGTTTAACTAGACACAATTACAATATATACATACATACATACATACAAATTGAGTTGTGGTTTTTTTTAATGTAGTGTGAAAAACTACTAACCAAGCCAAAGCCAATGCTAAGACATATCCTTTAGAGAACTCTCTACACACGTATACCACGTGCACTTTGATGCCTCCCAACAAACTCCATATAAATAAATATATTTCATTTCATTTCTCTGGAAATGTAAACGCTTGACGTCTACTTGAAAGCCGCAGGTAAAAATTTATGACTGAAGGACACTCACTCTGCGGCGTTCGGTTTCAACGCGTCGTCACACTCTTCGAGCTGCCAGCATAAAATCGTGAATGAGTGAGTGAATTGAGTTGTTCACACGGTACGGAGCGTAGAGTATGTCAAGCAGCATTTATTTAAATGAATGTAGTATGTGTGTATGTTTGTAGCCTCCACAACTAACAACTTCAACGTGTAAGTAGTGTTGGTTTGTAAGTATATATGGTAAAATGTGTGAATGTCCTTGGAAGGAATCATTATCTTTAGGCAAACGTCATTTTAAGACACTTCACTCACTGTAGGTACATATACATATACCTATGTATGTTTAAAGTGGTTTGTGTGTGTGTGTGAATGTCTCATAGCATAGTATCCACACAAGTATGCCATTATCATGTATTTGGGCTATTCAAAATGTGAAGCACTTGAACTTGACTCGAGTGGTTAACTGCATACTTATATACGAGTATATGCAGCCTTAGAAGAAGAGAAGTGAAAAGTAAGAAACTAGAGAAAAATAAAAACTGCGTGGAGAATGCAAATTGGTAGGTGCTACTTAGAGTAAGGCAAAAGTAACTATGAATATGTAAATGATGACTCGCTGGACTTTCTAGAAATGCATTAGACGCATGACGTACGTAAATGACGGATTTGAGCCACGAAGTATGCTTTAAATCGACGTGCATAGGTATGTATAGATCTTCGAGTAACTTCAAACGTTGTGGCAAAAGCTACTTAGGAATATCACTAGACAGAAAGTTTTCACGGTAACCAAACTTAGAAGGAAGAAAGAATGGCGGCCGCAAAGCCGAGTGGTTACTGACATTGATAAGACCAGACTACGAGTTCTGGTCTGACCAAACATCCAAAATAATAGAAAAAACTTTTTTTCTCTAACTGCAGTCGCTTCTCGGCAGCGAATGTCAAGCCATCCGACGGTATTTCTGACATGAAAATCGGAGTTTCTCATAAAAATTCAGCAGTCGTTCGGAGGCGCCTTAGAATAAATTCTAGCTATCTCCATCTGTTGAAAAAACACATCGTCCAAAAATGGCATCAGTGGTTACAAATCGCCAATTATATATATGTATATATATATATATATATATAAGGATGGTGCGGCCCAAACGGCCGTGAGTGCTTCGTGTAACTAGGTTAAGTGGCCAATAATGGAAGAGAAATACGATTGGACTAAAAAATGTCGGTCAGTTGTAGACTTTCAATTTGTTTTTGTTAAATCTAAGAATACCAAATCCTTTGCAATTACTTTATTAGTCTTCCTTTCAAATATTAGAACGATCAGCTAAAATGGAGGCAAGAAAACGCAAGATAGCTGAGGTTAGGTCAGACGAAATTCCACCAACAATGTAAACAGAAACTCGCCATGTGATCCTCTTCGGGTTTCGGCGTAATTTACGGCCAATACAAATATTCAGTGAGTGTCAAATTGCATATGGAACGATTGCACCGTTTTTAAAGACTATTTTTAAGTGGTTCCGAAGATTCCAGATCGGATATTTTTCCGTAGAGGACGAGCCTCGAGAATGTCGACCAAAATCTTCCACTTATGACGACACTGTAGCTCTGGTGAAGTCCAAAATTGACGAAGACCCACTCTTTACACAAGCAATGATTGCTAATGAAATGAATTGGGCTTGAATGCCCTAGCTGTATCGCGAATATTAAGTAATCATCTTGGATTCACGAACAAATCTGCCCGATGGATACCACGACTTTTTAATGAGACCCAAAAAGAGGTTCATGTGCATTTTGCTCAATTTTATTTATTTTCCATTTTTCCTAAACAAATTCGAAAATGGTCAGTCTAGTACTAGCAACTAGATCCAGATAAAGAAGAAATGCAAATTGCTCTAGCTATTTGTAAAATTTCAAAGGAAAATAGTTAAATACAATATTTAGCGAGTCTCTCTGAAAACGTGCCCAAAATGTCACTGCATTGAAGGTAGACTAAGGATACCATACAACGTTTACTGTAGAAACTGCCAAGAAGTGAAAAAAGAAGAGACTGCAGAACAACATCTACGCGGTTGCAATGAAAAAGGTTTGCAACTACCGGCCTCAGTCCTCCGGGGTTATCTCGGCAGTTTTACTAATAAAACTGTCCAAACCCTCCACTAATTCTGCTTTTATCATATCAGATTGAAGAAAAAGGAAAACCAATTGATCTTTTACTAAACGAGAACAAGTTGAAGGATCTTCTGGCATCAAACAAAAAGTTAGTTCAGTCACGTTTGAACTCCAATATTGGACGTTACAAATGTAAAATGAGAAATAATATTGTCTATCCAAGCACCAGCTTTAACATCGTCAACTCTGACGAGGAAAAAAGAACAAACTCTACGAGTCACTTATCATTCGGCCCTGCTGTAAGGTGCAGAAGGGCTAAAGAACCCCGTATTAGGTATTAGATATACGACGTTACGGGCGTGGTCCAATGAATCAAGAAACAGCACTTACACTGGCTAAGTCATGTCGACTGCATAGATAAAAATTCTCCAGTTATGAAGGCTTAAGATATTATACCTGCTGGTGGAAACGGACCCAAGATCAGCAAAAGCAACTTTAACAGCATTCCAAAGATCAAGAGGAGGAAGACGTGGGCATTGGGTGTGTGCTGAGCTTTATATGGAAAAACTTACTGCTTCTGCGTGAATTCCTTGCGGTTTTTGGCTAGTGGGCAGACTGACTTAAACTTGAAACGATATGCGTACATTCGTTTATGCAAAGCCTTTCCAGCACAACTGAAGATCCTTTGAAATCATCTCCGTAACACACGAAACGACTATATTTATAGACCTGATATCTTAATGAAGAAATTATAAATTTAATTCATATTTATAACTCGGAAATGAGAGCAGCCAGCAACAATGAAAGGGACTCATTTGAAATAAAAAACAAAAACAAGTCGCAAGATATACCTATTTTTCTCTCACGGTGTCTGCCTCAAGTCAACGCCAAATTAGCCAACGAGTACAGGTAAGTAGAAGCAAAGAAAGCAAAACGAAGACAGAAAACAGAAAACAGAACAAGCAAAAAAACACAGAACAAGACACACACAGTGGTCTCTCAAAAGCAACGGTATTATTTGTAAAGCGAAAAGGACATGCAATTAACAGCTTTCATATAACGGCAAACAAATATGAATGAAGGAAAAGAGTTGTAAAAAAATTATGTATCCCTACAAGTGACAACCAATTTGAACAGCAGCAACGGCTTATCATTTCTTCATGTTTTATTTTACTTCGTCGCACGGCACACCGTCGCGTCCAATATTTCCAACAGTCAACAAGAGACTGTGTATTAAATAATGGTATAAATGCAATATCCGCTGTATTTACTTGTAAGTAGATCTAAAGAAAATCATCAGCAGCTGCAACACGCTCAACATGCTTGATTATGATTGTGGATGAAACCACAAAGCGTCGGATAGGTGTGAGCACGTTTGCTTGAGCTGCCTGAGAAGACAGGCAGAGAAGCAGCATTCCACACTGAACGTTGAACATTTAACAACTCGCTCGTTAAGCACGTAGCTGCGCCATTGAAAAGGGTTAAAGGTCAAAAAGAATGTTGCCATACTTTTCATAAGAGTGATTTCCGCAAATTTCTGTTGAAAATATGTTCAGGAGATGTGCAGTGAGTAAGTATTGTGAAATTTAGGAAATTGAGTCATCTTTAATGTAAAAGTTGTAACTGTCGTCAGTGAAATCGAACTTTCGTCCTCACTATTCTTCACACTTTCAGAATCATTTTGTAGCACTAGGAGCTCCGCATTTCCCGCCTTCATCAGAACGGCCTCTATTACTAGAGACTAGTCACTCGCTCTCGAGTATACACTGCAGTTTCTCTCCTTTTATCCTAGACCTTTAGTTTCATCCTATAGGGTTTTGAATAAGAGCTATTATTTTCAAATTCAAGAAAAATGGCATCTTTTGAGACAAATGATCGGATGCTTATTCCATTGTATAGGGAAGATATGTTTTCTTGTATTCTTTTTATTCACCAGACATTGACCTATTGGCGTAGACCTTCTCTCTTTCACGCGGCCACAAAGGAAGAAGTCGCAAGGATTTAAATAAAAATATGGCGCAAGTGGCCGCAGATCATCGCACTCTTCGTGAGATAACACGGTCCGGTAACTACTTCCTTAAAAGATCGATGGCTTAGTTGCTTGTGTGGCATGTAGCACCGTCTCGTTGAATGTAAACATTGTCCAGATCCATCCAATTGCGGCCATAAAAAATTATTAATCATCTCTCTATAGCACAATCCATTCAGCGTAACTGTTGCCAGGTTTTCACCATTTTTATAATGAACTTTAATAATTTCAATGCGTTGTCGAAGCATGTATCGTTCCATTTTTATTACTGGTGTAGTTTTTACTTGCCAAATGTCATGTCAAAAAATTACAGCTACAAAAGCGACATCTACCGGAATAGCTGGCTATTCAAAATAACAGCTCTTATTTGAAACCCCTTTATAGTGCTTAAAATCCCAACAAACCCTTGCTCCAATGCTATCTATCAACCGACATACCCAGTAGACCGATAGTGAAAATATTTTTTTGAGCTACGTTTTAAATGCCTTTTCACTTTGAATTTCACGGGGATGACAGGAATAAGTTCAAGCAATCGAGGCATTAATTCAAATTTATATTTTTCGTATTTTTGCTTTCAGATAGTTGACCTACTAATTGGCATTATCAGTCAACCACTTTTCGGTTTGAAATTTTGATTGACTTCATTGTCGTCTGATTACGTTTTATGATTAAACTCAAATAGGAACAAAAAATTTCAATTACGTTAATTTTTCAACACAATTAATAAAAACCATATATTCAACAAACAAATCGACACAAGTTTCGCGAAAATAAGCCATAAAATCTTAAGTGGCAGCACCTGCTTGCTATATCCGACAACGCCGCGATTTCTACGGACTTTCCAACACCTAACAAATCACAAAGCTAACACTCGCGTGCTGAGCAAACAAGACTTTTTGTCGAAAACATACCCTCCTGTCACGACCACATTCCGTTAGTATACACTGTATCGTGGCGCTGACCATCCTGTCACAATTTGCACTTCTATAATGTGCTTTTTATGGTTATCACCACACTGGTGTAGCTGCTGGTGCTGCAGGCAATTTCCCACATAATATTATACAGAAAATGTTTAAATACCATAAAAAAGGGAACAGAGTAAGTAAATAAAAAAACAACAAAGAATAATAAGCAGAAAAAACGAGAAAGGTACATTACGTAAAATTACAACTCTGTAATGCGACAAAATGGCAACACACTGCTTCATTCCAGCAGGGGAAAGGATTCCGCATTACGAAACGCTGTGAGTTTCTGACTCGAATGTTAGTGGTAAGCAAGAAGAACATGCAAAGATTTTTACACAATTATGACAGGATAAAAATACACGAAACGTTGCCTGTGTGAAACAATATAAAGTCGGTGACTACGAAAATCAGAAGTGGCATATTTTTACAAAAATTACCTGGAATGAAATAAATAAAAGTGAAAAATAGTAAAGTTATAAGCATCTTCAAAAGCTGTTATCCTATAAAAAATCCGTCTTCCAATGTTTATCTTGTAGTCCCGGAGTCCAACTACACTAAACTCAGCTTTTAAGAGTTTGTTACCTTGGGTCTAGAAATAATAGAGATCTACTAATTAGGAAAGCAAAGTTGATTTAAGGGATCGTTTGTAACGAAAACTTGAGAGGGAACCAAGATGGCTGCCTCTACTGCCTGTTCGTTAAAGTACCTACATATATTGTAGCTAAAAGAGTGGCATGCATTGAGATGAGTTCCTAGGAAAATTCCCATAGTTGGAAGCAATCTTCGTCTGGGAAAGGTCTTTGAAGATAGCCAGACACATACAAGACAATGCTACTCAGGAGGTGTCAGTTTCCTAAGTATCAGTGTCACACATAGTACTTGATATCCCGAGATATAATTTCCACAAGCACCGTCAGGATCTGAAAGGACCTTTCCGAGCCGTTCGATACCAAACAAGGTTTCAGACAGGGTGATTCCTTATCGTCTGACTTTTTTAATTTAATGCTAGAGAAAATAATACGAGCTGCAGAGCTAAATAGAGAAGATACAATCTTCTATAAAAGTGTACAGCGTACGCCAATGATATTGACATTATTGACCTCAACAACCGCGCCGTGAGTTCTGGTAGGGAGTGGAGAAATTAAACTAATGTCTTTATAAGTCAATTCCATTTCTGTACAAATAACAATCTCTATTAAAAATGTGCCAAAATCCCTCATCAGCATCCTCAGAAACCAACGTCTTTGTCACCTTCTTTATTATAAATGTCCACAAATATTTTTCACTTCTTTTTTGGGTACTTTCTTTTTTCTTTTGTTTACTAATATTATTTTGCAATTTCGCCACTGTCACACAATATCTACCAGTACATATACATATACATATATTGAGAATTTTGACAAGTTGTTATTGAACATACAATCAAAAAAATAAAAATAAATAAAAGGAGCAACACAATCGAAGGATGTAGTAAAGGTAGCAGGAGTTGGAAAAGGGACGAAACATAATATTGCATGTATGGTATGTAATCGTATAAAACCCAAAAGATATACTAACATCAACAACAAATATATGAATGTCTGTTATATTCTTACTTCGTTCGATAGTATCAGCAACATAATTGGAAGTAGTACATTGAAAAGTGCTCAATTCAACTATGTGTGAGTGAGCTTCCATTACACACATATTGTACATTTGTACATATATGTTTTTGTAAGAGTAGAATTTTGTTGAAACAAAATCTTTATTTTTTTTCAAAACTGACAGCAGCTGTGAACTGAATTTTTTTTTTTTTTTTTTTTTGCAAATAAAGCAATTTATTTTTCTTTTGCTTAAGCACACATACGTGTATGTACCATGAGGCGTCTACTAAAGTAGGTATTACATACATATTTACCTAGCCACATTTGTTATATAGTTGCTTATACCATACATACATACATATATATTTATGTATGACGTAAGCCACTCACTGACCAAAATGGCCTTTTATCATCCAATAAAATTTAATACAACTTGAAAAATGTTACTTGCTACTCAGCCACAGCTGTTCTATGCAATTGATCGTTGGGGAGCACTTAAGCTAGCTTTCATTGGTAATTTAAGCATTGCAACAAAAATCATCCAACAAAGCAGAACAAAAAATATATAAAAAATATTATAATTGAAATGAACATTTTAATTGTTCTTGAAGCGCTACTTTGTTGATTGTCTACTTTAGGTGGAGAGTATAAGTGTGCAAATATTGTAAGGAGTATTTTATTTGGGTCGTTCGATTTGTAAGAAGAAATAAAATTCATAAAATTTAACGCTATGACTAAGCAGTTATCTATGTGGCTGGCTCGACAAATTTCCAATCTAGAGGACCAATTTTCGACCACTTTTTGCAGCAATTGAGGACGTATAACAGCAAGAATACACCGAATATTCTCTTCCAAGGCGTCAATCGTTGCGGCCTTATCGGTATAGATAAACGACTTCACTTGAACGCACAAAATGATCCAGCGGCGTTCAATCGCACGACCTTGGAGGTCACGCGAGATAATACGCTCACCAAACGATTCCTTCAATAAATTGATTGTTTCGTTGGTCGACATCCTCTAATTCAAGCGCGAAAAAGTCATTAATCATCCCCATTGACTGTGAAGAAATGGGGATTAAAAATGATTCCCCCTACCCACAGAGCACACCAACCAGTGAAATTTTGAGGATGCAACGGCGTCTCAGCAATAGCTTGTGGATTATTATCAATCCAAATGTGACAATTTTCTTTATTAGCATTCAACCAAAAGTGAGTTTCATTGCTGAACAAAACTTTCTTGGAAAAATTGTAATCGATGAACATATCATTTTGGGTCCATTCACCGAACGTGTGATGCGCTGGCTGATCATTTTGTTTCAAATCTTGCACGAGTTGGATTTTTTAAGCCCGAAGACGAAGTTGCTTCCAAAAAACCTTCCCACAATGTGGACCGGGGCAGCTCCAATTATTACGCGCGATGTCACATATACTCATTCTGGTCTTCTGCGATACTCTACAGCAGTCCGCAGTTTACAGCGCATCTGTGGATACGCATTATCCCCTAGAATAAACATGGTGCGAAACCGATCTATGATTACTCGGCTTACCCACTCTGTATAGCGATTATGCCGACCGAATATTCGAGGCAGCGTACGGTGCGTCGCGTGAACCGAACCTTTTTATGGTAACAAATTTGCCACGATTTGCAAACGGTGGGGATGTCACCACCGACAGCCTCAATCTTTTCGGTGCCTTCATATCTTGTTTAAAACAGTGGAACCTAGAGAAACAATTAAGGTCCTTGAGGGATTCCAAGGTAGAACGTACCACTACACTACTGTGGTCTGGGCAGGGCATACCCGGGTTCAAATTGTCGACTATCTACTGCAAAGAACTGTTACAAGCACCATGTCAAGTCTTCGCTGCCAGTTTTGAATATTGCTGAGACGGTAAGTCATCTCCGTCATCGCTTTGCTATTCTACAAGGTGCAATCGATATTCGAACCTCAGGTGAGAGCACATCTCCGTCATCGATTGTAGATTAATTTTACCCATCTCAGTGTTTTTGTTTTCATTCTGAAGAAGTGCTTCCAGTGTAAGCTCTCTGCTCGTTTTCACACGCAACACTCGTTGTGGTTGCTCACAACGTAGCTAAGTAAACGATGGGTGTTTTGCTATGCTGAAGAAAAAAAGACGAAAATAAATCATATATTTCGTGCAGTAAGAATCAGCTGACTGTTTGTTGTGATTACATCTTTCAACGTCGAACAATCCCTGTACGTATTTAAAGCTTTTTATTTGCACAGACGCTGCGACAAGGCCATGGGACACGCCCATCTAAAATAACGTTTTTTAGTCGAATTTGTTTTGGATCTTTTGATGCGGCAACTCTGTACTGGAATCTAGTATCATGTATCTCGATCAACCTCAGACCATTCAGAGAAATCTGGTTGCAAGACCCCAATTTCCCGATTGATTAGAAAGAAAGCTTTTTAAATTAAAAAAAAAAAACAACATTAATTATATTACTTTCGCAATTGCATATACATACGTACGTATATATTTATATCGCTTGTTTACACTCAAGATTACCGCCTGTGAAGTAAACAAATATTTATTTGTTTTCACTTCGGCCAGCATCTTTCACCTTCACCGCGCCAATGAGTCTTTGCGACCGTCTTAAGCGCAAATATGCCAATCAAAGTTTTATTCGTCTTTTACGCTGAATGTGCAATTTTTTAATGTAAACAAATGAAATGTCAAAGCAATCATAGAGAAAAAAGAAAGAAGACAACGCAAATGAGAAGGAGAAATAAAGTGAAATGTGGTAAAACAAGAAACCAAATGAAATGTAAAGATTTAAAGTGTAACGGATCGCTTAGAGTGTGGCTGAGTGAAGAGGACGTGAGTCGGTTGTGATGAAGCCGAGTGAAATGTACTCGTACGTTGATGTTACGCCGTAGGCAAAAAGGTGAAATGAAATTTCCAAAAATTCAAATCACAGCTGCAACAACCCACGCCTAATGATAAGTTTCTGTGTTTACGTGTATGTGTGTGGGTGTGTGTATGTGTGTGTGTGTGGATAAGTATATATGTATGTAGAGCGAAATTTCATTCAAACTCATGTGTGCAAAATAGTATGAAAGAAATTGCCTGAAGTCATAATCGCACAAGCGCCCATGTTGCAACTGACGAGCTCATATACATATACATACATACATATATACGAGCATTATGGTGGGCTACATAAAATTGTAATTAATATTATATACTTACATCTGATGCGCCGAAAATAAGCAAAGCTTCCTTGCATAGTGTGGCCGTAAGATTCAAATGTATAGCATTGAGTATTGGCATTCGGAAGACCAGTGTCCGGGTCCTGGTTCGGCATGAAATAAAAATCTCCTCAGAAAAATCCATGATCCGTTCAGAGGGGGCTAAGGATAAACTGTAAGACTCTTCATTTGTTGGAAACACATCGAGACGCATACCATAAATTGGAGGAGGAGCTCGACGAGTTTCTGCATGTTATAATTTTTGTGGCTGCAAAAAAATATTCCCCAAAAAAATGCTGCGGAAGTGACAATCCGTGGCTTGATAAAAATCCGGGTCGTTCCGACTAATGCGGGAACTTTTAAATTTTAGTAGCATCTTACGACAGGCATGCCTAACCGCGGGAAAATTCTTGAACCTCTATCCAGTAAAGGTAAAAGTTTCTACATCATTTATTTTGTCACTTTAGCAGCTGTTCGGGTTTTGTGACCTCCTAAGTGTATTTGTTGGCACAAAGTCGATTTCGAGCATTTTTCCGATATTTTCCCACGGCTATATCTCGGTTAACCGTGAGAAATATTCTTTAGGTGTATAGAAAAGAGATAAATAATTGTTAATTTTTTAACTTGATTCTTTGAAGTTGATGCCTGTGGTTCTGATAATCGCAAACTCTTCGTGAGTGGTTGTAAATCACCATCTCAGCGATTTTTTTAAAAGAAAGTAAATATATATTTTTAAATTTTTTAATGAACTTTAATCAATTATACAATTTCCATTTTGTTGGATGACCTTTCGCCATCCTTCCGGTAACATCATTATTCCACGCTCATAGAACTTCTGGTCTTTAACTGCTAAAAACTGAACCAAGTGCGATTTTATAGCCTCGTCATTTTCGAAAGTTTTACCATTTAATGAGTTCTGCAAAGATTGAAACAAATGGATGCATCAACAGATCCTAGCCAAGCTCTCTCAGTTTTTGGCGAGTGACCAAAGATGTGTGCGGTCTAGCATTAGGAAACGCTAAACAAAGTCAACGACAATGCAGAATTAATGAAACGTATTATAAAAGATGACGAAGCATGGATTTACAATTACAGATGACATCGAATCTAAGGCTGAAGCATCGTGGAGGCATTCTGGATCGCCAAGGCTAATTAAAGAGGTTTAACAAAAGTGCGGCCGAACTTAAAGATTATGCTTACTGTGTTCTTCGATTTCCATAGCGCCATGAATTCGTGCCACCAGCTGAAAACGTTAAAAAGGAGTACTACGCACGAGTTCTGAATTCTCGGATTTGTAGAAAAACCTTTTGTAAATTTGGTATCGTGATAATGCAACTCCTCAAAGTTTATTACTTTTCGTGACTTTTTTTTTTTGGCAAAAACCAATACTGTAGCGCTGTGACGGCGGGCATGGCACCGTTTGAAAAATCAAAGATACCCTTGAAAGTGCATCGCTGAAAAAGAACCTACGGTTCCTTCAAGGATCGAGTTTCTTATGGGTACTATTTTGAAGGCGTCCTCGTACTCAAAGATGCATATACGAGGCGTGATCAGAAAATATTCGTTATTTTCAAAATTCATGAGTTACGTATGTTCGATTTTCGCCTTTTTTTCTGTTATTGATATCAGCAATATCACCGATTTTGGATTGTCAGTTTGTTTTTGACAGAAAAAAGTCGTGTTTTGGTATGCTCTTCGATTTTTTACTATTTAAAAAACTGGATCAAAGAAACTGTACTAAGTTTTGTGGAAAAAATTAAATTAAATCCGCAAGGACATTTGAAATGTTGAGTGTGGCGTACTGAGCAGAACACAAGTTCAATTGCTCACTGTTTTCTTCGACTGGAGTGGCGTAGTGCATCATGAATTCTTGCCACAAGGTCGTACTGTCAATAAGAAATACTACCTAGAAGTTATGCACCGTTTCCGCGAAGCAATTCGTCAGAAATGCACAGAGTTGTGGAAAAAACTATCATGGATTTTGCACCCTGATAACGCACCAGCTCACACATCGATGCTTGTGCGTGAGTTTTTGGCCAAAAACAAAACCGTTTCATGCCTCAACCACCACCGTATTCACCGGACTTGGCCCCCGCTGACTTTTTCCTCTTCCCAAAACTGAAGACACCGATGAAAGGAAAGCGTTTTGCTACGATTGAGGAGATAAAAGAAAATCGAAACAGGAGCTATTGGCGATACCAAAGAACGCGTTTCAGAAGTGTATTATATCTGAGGGGAATTATTTTGAAGGGGACAAGATAGTTATTAATGAATAAATAAATACTTTTTGAAAAAATTTAAAATAACGGTTATTTTAGAGTCAGTCAATATTAAGTCCCAATTAAATTCGAAATAAAAATATGGGCAGGTTTTTTGCTCAATAATTTATTGATTTGAGGTATAAACGCAGGAGATTCTCAAAAATACGATTTTAATATTTTATTTATTGGGAAGTTTTGATTTACAGCTGAACCCCATCGAACGTATGTGGAAGTTTTTAGTTAATATGCGCCAACTGGTAAATATAGGAGAGAGTGGTATCGACACTTCCAAAGTGGTGATTTTATCGTCAAAGACAACCCAAAAAGTTTGAAGATGATGTATTGTAAGCTTTACTCGACCAAGAACCATGCCAATTAGAAGAAACCATTAATGCGAGAAATTAAGGACTACAACTAATTCGTTTGAGCCGTACATTCCGTGAAAAGCAGCCAGAAACGACCGAAAATCATGACAAGGTGATTTTGCAACATGGCAATGCTCGGCCCCACCCAGAAACGCCGAGAAATCCGCCTAATTTTTCAGATCTTGCACCTTCCGACTACTGGCTTTTTCGATGAATTCAAAAACTATTTGAGAGTCACCGGTTCGGCTCTTTTGAAATCGAAAAATTGCTATTATTGGATTGAGAGGACAGATATGACTAATTTTTAAGAGGAAGTATTCCAAAATTACCAGTGATATGGAAAAAAGTAATCACTTCCGACGGGCAATTCTGTGAATGATTAATACTTTTACTTTTTTGTTTTGCAATAAAAATACAATTCCTTGGACAAAAAAAAAACGCAACGAATTAATTTAAACCACCCTAACCAAAAAAAAAATCAAATATTTATGTATGTAAATACAAGCATTAAAATGTTTTTGTGATTAATTTTTACTTTTGCTTAAACTTTTCTATGATTTTATTTTGATTTTGTTAGGCTTGGTCGATTTGAATACGAAATTTATGCGGTCAGTGGCTTCTTGACTTTTTCAATGGAAATTTTGAGTTCACCTCAGACACAGACTGATCGTTATTTTTAGGCGGAGCGTGTGGCATTTGATTTTTTCTTCCCTTGGCTGCTGCAAATACAATTTATTTATACTCGTACAATGTATGCATGTACATACGAGTATGTATGTATGTACTCGTATGTTTGGCTGATCGTAATTTTGTGAATTGCATTGCAGGAAATGGTGAAAATGAATTTGTATATAGTTTTTAGATATATCTACTTGTATGGTATGTACATATGTGCATATGTATGTATGTAGATGCAATTCCTGGCTGCTCGCAGGAAGGTTGTATATCATTTGTGTTTGGCCTTTTTTGCACGGCACACAGTGGTGGGCGAGTGAAAGAGTAAATTTCTCTATGTACCATATATCTTTGTTTGTGCTCTTTTTTCTTTTGAATTTTCTTTTCTTTGCAAATTACTAGAGTGACGCTCGTTTTGCCGGCTGTCATTGTCGTTTATGTAAATTTCATATGTTTGTGGCACATGACACATGGCGAGTGTTGTTAGTGTCTACTATGATGTCTACATTTATAACTCGGGCGTGTGTCTATTCGATGCAGTCATTTGGTTGTTAATTACGATTCATTTATGAAAATATTATCACAAATTAAAAAAATAGGTAAAATGAGGAATTTTAGAAAAAGTCAGTACGGGTAGATTCGATATTAGAACGAATTGCTTTTGGGTTGTTTTATGCTACTGAGGGAAATATCCTTGAACTCAAAATCCCGACAGAAAAACCTAACACGAAATAAGAAAATGACGTAGAAAATGTGAAATCGTTATGGCTGAAGTTGGCTTACCACTGGACGTTGGAGGTTAGGTTGAACTGGTTGCCCCAATGAGGCACACTTAGACGATCAAAGATACAGCGCAGGAGCAAAGCTTTCTAGTGTGAATACTTTACGGTTCTCCTAGCAAGTTTAAGTATTCATTTTGTCTCTTCGTCCGACAAGTAAGCCTACCTAACGCTGAACAGTTACTTTTCCTTCACATGTTGCCCTCTATCAGAGCTAGATTTCCAACGAAAATTCAATGCGAGAAAGCCGGTGAGAGACCCCAAGCGAAGTCCAACATTTTTATTACATTTGCTGCTTTCTTAACTCTTTCCTCTTCACCAAGCCTCCACGAAAACTTACTGACCAACACAATTCCCAAGTATTTCGGATATAAAGTGGCGTTTGTTGGATCCATGTTGCAGTTTTGTACTCCTTTGCAAATACAACAAAATCTTAATGGTTCCAAAATGTCTGATTCGCCATAGATGAAAGAGTTGCCAATTACATATCGCACACAATGACCGGAAGGTCGTCCCCACAAGCTGTTTGACTGTCAACAGTGGCGTGAGAGACGTGTCGCTAAAACAGTGATTGTTCGTCTTATCCTCTTTCCCTCCTGAAAACCTTTGCGGAGGTCGTCATCAAAAAGGGAGGTCTCTCATTTGATGCTTATTTCGTTTTTTCATGGGAACTGCAGGGAATACGCCTTTTCACTTTAGGTCGTTTCCAAACGGATGTTTATTGCCTACCAAGACGTTACTTGGTCTAAGACTGTTTGTCGGGAGCTGCATGAACCATACGCAAAAGAACTCCCGTGAACTACTACACGTGGCTCCAACGTCCATAAAACCACATCACAGACACATAAATTGAAATTGAGAAGTACTTATAAGAGATGCTGTAGCAGATATAAAAGCGATGAGGATGAAGAAACAATCTACCCTGTTTCAAGCAGTGTCTCTGAAATTTCTATCCAAGATAGCAGACGGTAAGGTAAATGACCTAATGAGACTTAAGGGATTAGGGGTAATCAGGATTTTCAAAAAAAAAATTTTTTTTTTTTGCATTTTCGTTAAGTATAATATCTTAAAAATAATCTCTGAAAATTTCAAGTTAATCCGATAATTCGTTTTTAAGTTATTCGACAAATAACAAAGAGAGCTCGGGCCTTTCAAAGCGCTGTGTGAAACTTTAAACGCGTTTTTCTCAAAACTATGTTTTTTGAACTGGTGACAACTGTAACTCGAAAACCCCTCAGTTGATTTTAATAAAATTTATACAGTTTGTAGAATACATAATAAACTCGGGCCTGATCGAAGGATTTTTATTTTGTGAAAAATTTCGATTTTTTAAGACCAATTAACTGTTGATTTTTTCCCAAAAATCTAGAAAAAAATTTCCTGAGGCCGCCATTTTGTTAATTTTTGAAAAAAAAAATAAAATCCTTCGATCAGGCCCAGGATTATTTATTTATAAAACTATTTTTTTTTATCCGATTGATTTCAGATGAATCTCCAAGGACTTATGATTGTCACCGCAAGGACCTTTTTTTTGGAACTGGGTTAACACAGACAGCTGTAACTTCCGAAATAAATTTTTTTTTTTCGAAATTTTTGTGACTTTAAGTCAAAACATTGTTTAATAATACCATATCACTACTTTTGTAAAATAAAATTATTTAATAGCAAAAAGAAAATACTGAAAATTCTCATTTTTTCGTGCCTCTGACTACCCCTAACCTCTTAAGGCAATCAAGGACTCGCAGTCGACAGATTGCAGAAAATCGTATTTATGATTTCATCTTCACTCCACCCACCCACCGTAAAAATCTATCGCCACAGCTTACTTTCTTCTTTGAAGAGCTAACCTCTTTCGTATACCTTGAACTCAGAATCATATTTCAATCGACTGCCGCTTGTAATCAGCGACACCGACGTCATTACCAACCTCAAACCGGAATCGTAATCAATGTACAATACTTTTATATGTGTGCGTGTGACAAACGCAATCGCAATTGGTAAAGGCATTAGGTCGCCGTTATTGGCCGGTAAAATAAATACACATACATATGTATGTACTATATGTACGAGTATGTACAACTCTATGATTGTATGCATGTGGTTTTGTGGTTTATTGATTAGTTGATTGGCAAAGCAAAAGGCGAAATTGAAAAGCCGCGTCGCTGAGTGAAGTTAAAATTACCAAAGTGAAAGGAGCATAATAAAGCATTGGTAAAAGAAGGCAAATAAGAATTGCGCACTTGCAGAGGAATGGGGAGAAAAAGCAGGGATATATGTATGTATGCAAAGGAGAAAACCATTTACTACAAAAGAGA
The DNA here is from genome assembly GCA_037013455.1 of Ceratitis rosa. Classification (NCBI taxonomy): domain Eukaryota; kingdom Metazoa; phylum Arthropoda; class Insecta; order Diptera; family Tephritidae; genus Ceratitis; species Ceratitis rosa. The sequence continues at coordinate 28,380,963 of JAWMAG010000006.1, read as the reverse complement.
AATTATAAGTGGATTAGAATCGTGTGAGCTGTGGCTGTTAAGATTTTTCAAAGCTATGTGGACTTACTTATAAATATGCAAATATACATATATTAAGACGCATACATATATACATAGCACCCAAATGCATACGCCTCTCCACATTTTATGCGATTATTTATTAGAAAATAATGCATTTTAATTTCAAATTGACACTCGAAGAAAAACGACGACAACAACAACAAAAACTCCAGCAACGTGCCACAAAGCATGGCTATGACATATAGAGATTTTGTTTTGTTATTTTTTCTCCTTCCTCTTTCTGCTTTTATTATGGTCTGGAGCACAAGAAAAATTATGTCACCACATTTTATAGCATGAGCATTTATGTATGTATGTGGGTATGTGTGTATACATGTGTGTGTGCGCGCAACTATTTTTGGTTTCGAGTTTAACTATGTGATTTCCTGTATTTTATCGCCGTCAAGCGCTTATATCTGTTGTTTATTATCGCGCAGGTTATTTCTTCAATTAAGAGAAGTAACGACAATTAACTTCCAAAGCGGTAGTTTTCTTTTCACAGAGCAGGAACTTTAGCTTCAGTAAAGCATAAATTTGACTGATTTCCTAAAGGTCTACCGATGAATTCCCACCTACAACACTTTTTTTCCTTCCAAATCATCATTATATTGCTACCGATTGTTCCTCAGTACATCGTTCTTTCTTCTTATTCCTGATGATGAACTCAATAACGAAAGATTTGGCGGCTCGTTGTCTTTATCGGTGGCACAATATTGGTGGCGGCAATAGCCGATTGGTTAGCATTGTGTGCTACCTTTGGAAAACCAGGGTTCGAGGTTAACCAAAATCTTTGTGTCGCCCATTGCTAGGGAATGTCAAGCACTGTCAGAGTATTTCTGACATGAAATAAAAGCTTTTCTTACAAATCCATCGGCGGCTCATAATAAACTAGTTTTGCTTTTTTTCATATATTTATTCTTTTTCCGGTTTTTTCGATCAAGAAAACACTTAATTTTCAGAGGAATCTCAAAATTTTTTTATTCATTGGTTTCTACACATTTCGTCCATCTCTCAGGCAAATTATGGATACCATTCCAAAAAAACTTTTTCTCTTTCGAGGCAAACCATTCGACGAGCCATTTTTCGACTTCTTCAAAATTAGCGAAGCACTGCTCTGCAAGGGAGTGTCCCATCGATGCGAAAAGGTGATAGTCGGACGGGGAGAGGTCTGGAGAGTACGGTGGGTGCGATAATATTTGCCAATTAAGTGTTTTTAATGTGTCTTTCACCAGTTTAGCGGTATGAGACGGCGCGTTGGCATGTTGCAAGATAACTTTGCCATGTCTTCGGGCTCATTCCGGCCGTTTTTCGATCAACGCATGATTCAAATTGATCATATGTTGTCGGTAGCGATTCGTGTTCACCGTTTCACCAGGTTTTAGCAACTCGTAGTACACCACACCACACTGGTCCCACCAAACACAGAGCATTGTCTTACGGCCAAAGCGATTTGGCCTTGCAGTCGATGGGCCAGCTTCACCAGGGGAAAGCCACGATTTTTTTCGCTTCGGGTTCTCAAAATAAATATATTTTTCGTTCCCCGTGACAATTCGATGCAGAAAAGATTTCCTTTCGAATCGTTGAAGCAGCATTTCACAAACGGTTTTTCGTTTTTCCATTTGTCTATCGTTCAGCTGGTGTAGCACCCATTTTCCATACTTCTGGATCTTTCCCATGGCTTTTAAACGTTGGCAAATTGCTCCTCGAGTCACATGTAGTGTTTCTGCCAATTTTTGTTGCGATTGGGTTGGATCAACATGGAATTCCTCGTCTTCGAACTTTTTCGCTGCACCAGGGTGTTCATTGTCTGTCAAATCGAAATCTCCACTTTTAAATTGTCTCACATGTTCTAATCACTGGAGCATGTTCACCATAAGTTTCTACCAGCTTCAGCTGCTTTTTTCTTTTGATGAAATAAGAAAAGCAACGAATGCCGCAAATGCGATTTACTTGGAACGAAACTCGACATATTCACTGAGGTAAACAAATATGACGCTATTATTTTGGCGGAATGTGACTTGCGTATTTTTGTAGGTTAATAATGTCAATAGAAAAAAATAACATATTGTACATGCCAAATCATAGAAATTTATACATATTGCTAGCGACATCTACTAGTAAAACCGGCACACTTCAACAAACACACCTGGTAATTTCTTATCTCAGATTCCAGTTGCAAAAAATCAGACATTAATGCTTTCATTTAAATTCGATCTTCGATTGTAGTTCATTAAGAAATGGTGTCACACCTTATACTTGGTAGGTAACTCCCGTTCCCATGCGATAAACGATCAAACCACCTCGAAGATATAGTTGCTTCACTCCTAAGTTTCAAGTTCCCATAGTATTTCCTTTAAACCACATAGCAGAAAGGATGATTGACAAAAACCACTTTAAATAGACGCCTGAATGTCACATTGACCTATTATGTCACATCGGCTGACATTATGTCTGGCTGACTTTTAGACAAACTACTTAAAATTCCATTTGTGTTTGTCCACGCGCATAATAGACTCAGCGGCTTTTATGCGCCCGTACGACTAAGTCACGCAATGGACGGACGAACAAATTCTTCAACGATTACCTATATGGACGTGTTCAAATTTCCATAATTTAGCGAATGCATATGTACTCGTATGTATGTATGTATGTATGTAGTTCAGTATGTACGACGTCAACGCATTTTGGTGCGTGCCACACAATTTATCCCAGAGCGAAATGCAGTTCGTGAATACTAATTTAACGATTATGTGCGGGCTAAGTGAAGTTTGCAGCTTTGCGAAATTGTTTTGCGATATTAATTGAAAGAGAATGGGGAAAAGTGGAAAAGTGCATTACTGGCTTCACTTCGGTTAAATTGAGTAAGGTTAGTTTAAAGCGGATGATCTTCCTACGAAGAAGGAGCTTGCCTAAAAATCGAGATTTTAAATCATCAATTATACATTGCAAGGAACTAAAATTTTTGCTAAAAAAAAAAAAACTAAATAAAAATCGAAAACAAACGACAAAGAAGGCAACTTAATTTAACTGGGCAAAAAATCTAAAATGGCAACACTGGTAACAAGCAAAAGGATCAGACCGAATCTAATATACTATTAAATGAACTCCGCTCTGACATGTCCAAATTATAAGAGAATTGTCGTAGTTCACTCGCGTAGATGAACCTCTGACTCGCGAACGTTAAGCCTCTCATCCACTCTACGCTGAGTAGGCAACGACCAGCTCTCAGTCCGCGAATAACGAAACGAGCGTGGCGATTTACAAATGCACGCAAACGACGCCGTTGATGCTTAGGACCATAGTAACTCATTTGCCTATTCCAGTTTATGTAGGATTCTCTTACGAAAGTTTTGTTCCAATACCTGCAGTTCAACTGACTGAGAGCAGCGACGAGAGACATTTCTCACTCGAGGGATACGTAAATAAGCAAAACTGAGAATCCTCAAATACTAAAAGAGGGGCCTTTATATAAAAAAAAACTTGCTGTCTCGTGCTCTCTTAGGTCCGAAGGTGTGAAAACGAGAACGGCGAAACTGTCACTGTCAATTTGGAGCGTTATGGTCATATGATAACCGACTTGTGTTGGCCTGTAATTAAAGAGCACGATTTGGGTAATATGTGGTTTCAACAAAATGGTGCTTGAGCGCCCGCGTAATCTCTCGTCCTGACACCGTTGCACTTCGTTTTGCAAGGCCACGCGAGAGCCTGTGTTTCTGCGGATAAACCTTTAACTCTTGTGCACTTTAAAACCAGAATTCATCAAATTAGGGCTGAGATATCGCCCACTATGTGCCAAAAAGTGGTCAAAAATTACTTCAAATTGATCGAAGTTTGCACAAGTTCGCGAGGCGGTAAATTGAAGGATGAAACCAAAAAAAAAATGGAATTTCTTGAAAAAATTCTTTTAATTTGAAAGGATAACCCTGGATGGATAACAAAGAAACATTCTCACCGAAAACCATCAAAATCGAAAAACCTTATCTTATAGCCCAAACAGAACCGAATTTTCAGATTTGAGAATTAATCCTAAAATGAAAGACTATGAATTTGAAGTGGTTATGAAAAGTCTAAAGACTGGAGATCGCCGAAGGAGAGAGCTCTTCTTTTTTGTTCTCATGAACTTACATAAGTACATATATATGTATAGAATTGGCGTTTTGTAAGCGCTGAAGCGATTTTCGGCCGAGCGTCTTTTTGTTTTGCGTCTTGTTGTTTTTCCAACAATTGAAGGGAGGACCTTCAGTTTATTCTAACCACCTTCCGTACGGCTGATGGTTTTTTATGGGAAGCCTTTTCTTCAAGACAGAAATACATTCGGAATTCCCTGCCTAGGTGCGAGCGAACTCGAACCCTGAACTGCCGAGTGACAATACTCAAAACTAAGCACTCTATTTTCATGGCCGAGTACATATGTATTTCCATATTATTTCTTTTAGAATTTTATATAATATTTTGCAAATGATGTTTGTTATTGCTATTGTCGTTGTGGTTGTCGTGGTTGTTGTTGTTGTAGCTGCTGCTGTTGCAATTACCACACTGCGCATTTTGCCACATGCGGCGGTATTTTATTGCAATTACAATTTCAATTTATACTTGTTAATTGCGGCAATTGCGTAGCCAAGTATAAAAGTCTAAGTAATTCACTCGCCACCAGCGTGAAATGCACAAGCATACAAACTAATGAGTATTTACTTACTTACAAATGCACGCATATGCACATAGGTATGTGTTGTATATGGTAAGCAACATAGAAAGCATCCCACAAAACTCTCTAGCCTACATGCATACGTGTACGTACATACTCGTATGTGCTATTCGCTTTGACTTTTTGTCCGACCATTCAATATTATAGTTGACATTCAGATACTCGTAGATACACACACGCATGTAGAAACATACTTGTATTTTTGTTTTTGTATTTTGTATCTTTTGCGCATGTTGCAAGTTGCTGCCTTTGCTGTGGTAAATAATTTTCATGACTTTGACTTTACTTTGCTGTTGTTGTTTTTGGTATAGTCTCGTTGTATATCAATTGCATTACTATTCCGTGGACTTTTCTGATACCCGACAGTACTGTAAATAAGCAAGGTATTTTAATTTTGTTGCCGAACTACTGCTCCGAAGTCTTTCTTCCTCGAAATGGCAGGATGATATATTAAATATTAGATGGCATTGTAATATACAAAAACACCACAAATGTGTCCAAGGTTTTGTTATTGGTCTGATATCGAATAAAATGTTCGACGGCATTCTGCCAACGTGGTTGAAATCAAGCACATTTGAGTTAGATTTGAAACAATCCCGACTAGTCCAACCATAATATATCTTCTCCTGATCAAGACAACAGACACCTTCTTAGAAATTAGGCAGGTTTTAATCTTCTGTATCCTCCTGTTGTTGTTGTGATATGGAACGAGACCTTAAGAATTAAGGCTTGTAAGAAAACTGTCCAGCTATCTAGCTAGGCGCACTCAGAAATATAGGCATCAACTTTTATTGGACCCTACACTCAGTTCGGTGGTTTCTGAGACAAATATCTGTACGTTTTGAACCATAAGTGGGATTTGATTCGTGTTGAGTTGAGTTTATGTGGCTGTTGGTCATAGACATTTGTGATACCGTTGTAAGGCTCCTATATTCACCTTCGAGAGGCAATTTTAATTGAAGTTAGCTCCGCGAGACAGTTAAAGAAATGTTTCACGAGGAACTTGTATGGCGCAGTTGTCAAGGCTTGCCAGTGACAGAGCTAGTGTTCAATAAACTCTTCCTGTTCTTCCCAATAGCTGAGAGCCCATTATTTTCCCATGAAGCCCCAAAAAAACAGTGTTCTGCTATGGTAATAGGAAACCGAGACAGAAGGAGAAGATGTATTAATCTTTAGCGTCCAATTTTGGCTATAGCTATCTGGCCATGTTGCAAGTGATCTTACTCAGCCATCTGCTTTCTGCTTTTTTGGCAAAGGCCAGTTTTACCAAATACTTTGCCATATATGGTAGATCGTAACTCATTGTCCTCCTGGTCCTGATAGTCCATACTCTTATTTCTTGAGAGTATCGGAGAGTAGATTTCTCAACGCACTTTTCCATCAAGCTTTAAGCCGTCTGTAAAGATGACTATACCTCCCTGATCCGAGGCGTTTTCTTACACATTTCTATTTGGTGTTCTCGTGGAAAAAAGACTGTCGAAGCACACGTGGAGGTGGTGTAGTCCAGCTCCTGCGATAATATTTTAGCGTGACCTACTGTCTACGTGTAATTTTTCCAAGGATAAACTGTTTACATTGCAGCTCGCTTGTAATTTGCCGTACAGGTCCAGAGGAAGGAAGTTGAGAAGAGTTAGCAGAGTGCTTCTTTTACAGAGTACTCCTGTTACCAGAATAACAACCGACCGTTGAACTTTCTCTAGTTTTGCCCTGCAAGTAATTTTTCCGACTGCCAGCCACCATATGGGGACACACACAATCCTTACTTGAGTCATCGAACACATAGATGGAGAGTTTGACGGACGGATATACAGACGTTCTCAATAGATTCGACTAGTCATTTCTTGAAGTACGATTCAACGAACAGGTTGAAATCTAAAATTATTATTGATCAAAAAATAGAAACCACAAATTATCGATAAAAATTAGATTAGAGGAACTCAAATTCAAAATTAAATTTTCTTTTAACAAAATTTAAAATAAATAATTTTAAAACGTGAAGCAAATTTTACAAAAATAATTGAAATATGTATAAAATTGGAATTAATAGAATTATGGTTCATTCCAAAAAAAAATTATAACTTTTGCTCTATCCCAACCAAATATTTATACCCGAGTCCTGCAACAAATATTCGGATACTGCCAAACGTATGTATCTCCACCTTACTTCTCCTTATTTCATATTTATTATGCTTTTGCAAATGTCGTGTCTCTTTTTTGAGGCATTGCAATCGCTCTCGGCTAGTTTTCCTCGTTCATTCGGTCTCAACATTCAATTTTCATTAATATTATTTAGCTTTGTATTTGAACTTGGAATTCATTTTTAATTAAAATCACACACACACACACACACACACACACTTATAGACATATTATACAATGTACTGCGAACGCAATTGAATTGAACACATGTTAACCAGACACCTCTATCTGTATATACATAACGATATAAATACATATGTATGTATATTCTTAATGATTGTTCATTTAGGTTTTAGTCCATTTTCTTGTCGGTACTTGATTCGTTAATAATCGTCCAAATAGATTTATCATGTCTCATTTTTTTTGACATCTCCATCATCTAGATGTTTGAATGTACATACATATGTATACACGTGTGGAGGTGTGTATGAGCATTCCTCAGCCAAGTCAATTGTCTAATTAATGTGTTCAATGAATGGAGGGCATAAATGATACGTTTTACATTATTAAAAATCTAAATTTAATTAGGAGTGGCTTACATTTAGTTGACGAAAATGGTTTCTTAAATGGATTCCTTCAAAGCTTTGTTACTCGAAATACACAAGAATGGACTCTGCAGTTCTTCATTAAGGGGTTACATCCACTTGCAAAACAAAATAGATGCTTTCTTTGTTATTATTATTTTTTTTTTAAAGCATTTTATTTTATAAATTAGTAAAAATGTTAATAGACAGAATTTAATGTAGTTTAACAATAAACGATTCATTTTAAATAATATTGGATCCTCTCATTCATATAGCCGATCTCCAGAAGGGCCTCCAAAAAAAGGTGTCAAAGTGGCTTAAAAAATCGAAATTATTGTCAAATGTGTCTTAGAAGGTCGTGTGAAAATTTTAAACATTTAAAGTTTTGCGAACCATTTGTACTAAGTTAAACTACTCCGCCTTGTGCTTCGCCTATTTTCGAACGCCACGAGACGTCCTTTATGATACGATCATATCTCCGAGACTGTTTGTCGGATCGACTTCAGATTTTCGGAAAATATTCTCAAATATACATATGTGCATTCCAAAAATTAAAAAAAAAAATAAATTTTTTGAAAATTACAAGTGTAAATGGTTTTTTATGCGTATGGTTTTCGATGAGACAATGCCTTTATATAGTTTAGTTTACCATTTCATAAAGAAGAGATCTACTCCGCAACCAAATTTGCAAATCGTGCAAATTTATTACCAAAATAATGGTTGAGTTAGCGCGACATATCGCGCATTACGTCCAATATTCGTTCGACATAATCAATTTATCTCGTGTCGTGGCTCTGTGGCGTGGCCTACAAAGATCGTGGGATTTAATACTGCAGGACTATCTTTTATGGGGCTGTGTGAACTCGCAGATAAACCCGAGACGATGCTCGCCTTGGAAGAGAATATTTGGCGTGTTATTGCTAACATACGGCCCTATTTGCTGCAACCATGGCGGTCACTTGCCCGAAAACATTACAAGTAAAATTTGTTGATCATAAAATCGTCATTCTGAAAATGTCATGTTTTCTTCTCTCCATATGTTTGATAGACGATGAGTGGCCTTTCTGATGTCTGCGAACATTTACAAAGAAAAAAGATTACTTCAAAGAAGGAAAAGAAATGCAATTTTTCCAAAAAATTTCCTATATATTAAAAATTTATCCAGTATTGCCTCTCACTATGTATTCCTAAAAATGCTAAAGAAGAACATATAGCAGAAAAAAATCAACACTTATTTTAGATTGGTCGATCTTCGACTGTGTTGAAAAATTACGATCAAACGAGTTTTCATTTGGTATTTTTACACTTTTCGATAAGGAATAGCACTATTGTGAACTTTTCCTGTTCTGACAGCATATATTACTTCTTTAAAAATAGAGTCAAATAAAATTGAAAAAAAGAATTGTTTCAAGTAAAAATGAGCTTCTCGAAAATGGATACCTACGAAGAAAAGGTTACACATTAACTTGGAGATAAAATCTGGTTTGAACCCTTGCCTTCAATTGCTGAAGGGATTTGCGGCCGAGCTCCTACAGAACTCGAATCTTGACCTACTGAATGTTAGTACGCAATGCTAACCACGCATTAACTTTTCTCATTGTTTTGGTGGTAAATAAAATACGTTGGGTTCTCAACAAAAGTTGTCTCTTCTCATCTCTGAAAATAAAGGTTTTAAGAGTGGTTATAAAAGTTACAATAAAGTGAGTTTGGATGTCGATAGTAGTATTGTCTTTAAAGAGGATTAGAGGATCTACTTTCTTTTATCTGAATAAAAGTCTCGAGAAACCTATACCACGGTAGCATTGAGATCTTTATTGTATACCTAATTGTTCAGAACCATATGGGTATTTCAACTGATCCATTAAAATATTTGACGCTTTCCTTGTAATTCGTACTTCAATCATCACAAGGCAAATACTTCCCATCACTTTATTGTATAGTAAGATTGTTTTAAGAGATTTTAGTAAGAAAAGAGGTTACATAACAAAATAAGAACCCTGCTATAGGCGTCACTCATCGGAAACAGTATGGTCTTGCGATCCACCTGAATACTGTACCTCATTAACCAGAATCTCGATGTCCAGCTAAATTGTGGTGGCATACAGGTCTGTAGATAATACAGGCATAAAACTAATATTAGATCCATTCGTTTCTTATACATACTTGACGCGGAGCGAAATTCAGTGAAGAGGAACGGTTTTTGCGCATGGTTTGTGGTCAGCTAGTCGGAGGTTGGAGCCTGTATTGTTTGGTAATAAAAAATGTATTTCTAAGAACTGCAACTGTACAAAGTACTCAAAAATCAAGAAAAAGTTGAAAAAATTTCTACAATTCCAACCATGCAATCATACTCACTCAGACTCGTTTGCTCTAAATAGAAGAAAAAAAATTTAAAAAAAAAAATGTTTACAATTACATTCCTATTCTCATTGTTACCGGTAAAGTAAATTTTGTTACTTTTTTTTAACAAACGATTTTGAATTTGGTATTCTAGCGCTAAAAACTTGGCAGCACTGCTTTTTCCACCATGTCAAATAACATTTTTCAGTCGGTGAAGTAAAAAAGAAGAATGTTCATATATGTATGTATATATTTGCATTTCTTTTTTTTTTTTTGGGACGCAAATTTTCCCGGCTTTTACTTTGACAATCAAATTTGAAATAAGTGCAGTGATCACGAAAGAGAAAGTTGGCTCATAGCAGTTAGACAATTGCTCGCAACGCATTCCTTATACGACCCGTGGGTAAAGAGATACATATATTGTTGAGAGAAACCTCAAATAAAATGGCAAGAATATCTTCTGTAAAAAAAAAATTTTTTTTGATTATATATGAAATTTTTTTTTGATTATATATGAAAATGAACATCTACTCCCTTGCCATATGGTGTCGATTCGTTTATAAGCTCTAAACAAATTTTGTTGTTCAGGCGAAACTGCTGAATGACAACGCTATCTTCCAAATTAAAAGGGTAATTTTTTGTTGCAAACTTCTTAGCATGTGCCTTCTTGCACTTTTTTCTTTATCTTCAATGAATTTTACATTTGGTTCTTATTCTTTCTCAAATTAACAACACAAAATCAAGCAGCTGATTGTTGTTGCCTCCTATTTCGCGGGTAACACAACTTACAGGGTGACAGTGAACTCAGAATACGAAATAGTAAAAAAAATGTACTGAAAGGTAATTTTATTACCTCAATAGAATAGACCTGTTAGTGTGTTATATTTAATTTCCCAATAACTCCACCAATACTTAAATTCCTACATAAATACACAAATGCACAATTGCTTACCAAAACATCTTTCATTACTTCAGCATTGCGCGTCTGGCATAAATTTAACTTGCTTAAACTCTAATTGCAAAAGTTAAAGTTGTTGTTGTACAGTTTTTCCGCTTACTTACAGCCAAATATGTAAATTTGCCACCAATTGTAATGAATTGCGAGCAAAGTTTTGAGAACACAACACCGAGCAAAAAGCAAACAAAAATAATAATAAAAATGCTTGAAAATAAATATTTAAAAAATATATATGTATGTACGCACATTTAGTAAATACAGATACACTCGCCCATAATACTTTTATGGTATACCCAATGAACACAACAAATTCGACTCGAATCCTTTGCGAACTCCTTTTTTCAGATAGAATAATCACATTGCGAATTGTAATTTGTAGCAGAGTCAACTTTCTATATTGAATCGAGATCATTCATTTTTCGAACTTTCAAATCTTTTAAGATTTTTTTTGTGTACTTGACTGTGCTATGGACAAGGGGTATATTGGGTTTCGAAGCCATGTTTGTCTGACTATCTATCCATCCGTACATCCAGCAGTGTGCTCGATACAACAGAGCGTTTTTATAAGCGAGAAAAGTGAGGGTTGTTGGGGATAATTAGGTACATTAGGCTCGTAACTAATTCGGTGACTCAAAATTAGTGTAGCTACGAGGTTTCATTGTTATTAGACAATTACACTTTTAGCTATCGTCGACCAAGCAACACAATCCGGAATGAAAAGTGAAATATGGACAAAATTGACATAGCAAGCCTGGAAGACCAGTTGCGATCATAATGAATTAGTTGTCATTAGTATACTGCGACTTTTGTGCGGGTAAAATTATGTTGTAAAAATTTATTTAAACATGAAAGGGAATCCCTTGAAGCCTCGCCAGCCTCGTCGGCGTCACCAGAACTTATCTAAAAAATTTAAAAAAAAATTTGACGATGCTCAACTAGAGAAGAAGTGCTTTGAAAGCACTAAACTCTCTTACGACCTCATCAGGAATAGCGAGGGAATGTCTTGAGTGGGATTAACATCCTATTTTACGATAAATGTACAATGGGTTCACAGCGTTAAACCAGTTCACAGTTATGAGCAGAACAACTAGCCGGATTGGACACCATTAAGTACAATTAGATTTTTATAAAGAGAGAAAATATAAGCCTCGGGCCACTTGCAGATAACTAGTCGACAAAAATATTACAGAACATATGTCTGATCTTCGGTGGACACAATCTCTGACTTGTTCAACTAACAAACTAACAATGCCACGCTGGTAGAAGAGCTGACAGGACACTGTCTTATTGGCAGAAACGCCAGCAAATTTGGATTTATCTACAGCTTCTACTGTGGCTGCCGAATAGTAAAGTAAGAGGAAACTGTAGAACACCTTCTATGCGTATACAAGGCTTTAATTGGGAAAGGATTCACAACTATCGGTCAAGGGCTTCTTAAGAATACACCGGAAGTTGCACTTATAAAACTTTTCAAATTGAAAACCTTTATCAAGACCCCATGGTGGTTTAGAGATGACATGGAAGTGTGAGGTTATTTCACTCCACTCAACCTACCTACAGTGTTTTCCAATTAGAGATGTTATTTTTGATATTCAAAGAAAAATGGCATTTTTTTTAAATGAGTGATCGGAAGTTTATTGCAATGTAAAGGGGAACATAGGGATGTCATTAATAATGGAAAACGATATCATACCGGCAACAGCTTCACGAAATTCCATTCAAAACCTCAAGAATCGACGTTGGTCTGTTGCGTAAACCTTATCTTTCAAGTGGCCTCGCAAGGTGTTAAATCAGCTCTTCGATAGATAGCACGGACCGGAAACTTTTTCTTTAAAAGATCGACAGTTTTGTTGCTTGTGTGGAACGTAGCGCCATATTGTTGAAATACCATCCGATTTCGGCCGTAAAAAAATCAGTAATCATTTCTCGAGAGCAATCTATCCACTTTCACGTTTTCTCCAGCTTCATTTTCGAAAAAGTAAGGTCCAATAACGCCGCCGGATGATAAACCGCACTAAACATTCACACATTGAGGATGCAGGAGCTCCAGATGCGACAGTTTTACTTATTGACGTAGCTATCGATGTGGAAATTGGCCTCATCAGTCTAGATGATTTTTCGATGAAATTCCAGATCATTTCCATCCATTTCAAAGACCCACTCAGCAAAGTCACGAAGTTTTTGATGATCGGTCTGCTTGAGTTTTTGTGTTAACTGACCTAAATAGCCTTAACACCCAAGTCTCTATAGGTATGCAAAATACGGTTTAATAACGTTTGTGGAATGCCCAATTCCATAGAACGGCGGGGAATGGACAAACCTGGGTTTTTTCCAACACTAGGGGGGTACAGCAGCAATATTGTCAGCTGTTCTTGACGTGCAAGTGTTTTATTCTGCACATCACAAACTTATCCCAAAAGCGACATCTACCGGAATAGAAGACTATTAAAAATATCACCTCCAATTGGAAAACCCTTTACATATCTACCAATCACCAATTGCCGTCGGGGACTTTTTTATTTAAAAAAAAAATATTTAGTTTTTTTAGGTCTCTAATAAAAAAACAATACTTTTTTTAAGAAAATACATTTTTTGCATTTGTCTTGCATTCTACACGATATCGCCTTTGTTTTTGTGTTTATTGGGCAAGTAGCGGTGCCAGCATTCGATCGTTGCAAAGTTTTTTTTATGATTCTTTCATAAAATTTTCATAAGAAAATGTGTAAACAAACGCAAAACGCCAGCTGGTTTTTGTTGGCGTCAGTCTGGCTATCGCAATTTGACTTTATCGCACTTTACACACTTTCATACATACATACACGTATGTATGTACATGCATACATACAAATATGAGTTGAAAACTGTTTTCTGGTATTTAATAAATGATTTTCATTTTGGTGCTTTATTCATATTTCATTTTTTTCTCTTCTCTTTTCAGCTCTTAGTTTCATGTCTTACTTCCAACCTTCCACTTGTCCTTTTTCTACTTTGTTTGCCACACTTTGCTACACTGCCAACCAAGCGGCTCGTATTTGCGCTATTCTAACCTCAAACTTTACTCATTAACGTTCCACAAAATTCGTATTATGCATGCTTCAGAAACAAATGCTGTCAGAGTGACTAGTGAATGAGTGTATGTACATACATATGTACATATGTATGTAATTACTGCCTAGCATTGGCTGGTAAAAAAAAAAAACCAAACAGCATTCTTCTTAACTAACTCCCCAACTAACTGTGTATGTATGGTATGTAACTGACTACCAGGTTCATCGACTGTTTACTAACATTCATGCCTGCATTCGTTGGTCGCATCTTCTAACGTAAAAGTGAGGAGCTGAGCTTCTTTACCACTTAACCAGGCCGCTGTGAAGAAATGCGCTTGCATTTTGAGAAATAAAAAAGAAACTAAACTAACTTTCTCATACATACATACATACATACATACATACATACCTCTGCGCGCACTTAACCAGTGAGGGGAAAACTCTTTCTTGCGTTTGCGCTTGCGTCTCTGCGGACTGCCTGTTATGTTCATGGTCAATGGCCGCATAAGGCATTACACTCGCCCGGTATTATGATATAATCTTGAAACACGCGTTCTACACTTGCCATCTCTCATACTTATTATGTTGTTTGTTTGTGTTTTTGTTTGTTCGCTTTGTGGTCGACAGCGGCTCCACGCCTCGCGCCTATATTATACTCCATTTTTTCCTTATTTTCTTATTTTTTTCCTCTACTCTTTCTTTGTCATCACTTTTTACCGCTCCATCAAGTTTGTCTACTTTATTCTTTGTATTTATTATACCAACTACCAACTTTCTTGTTGAATATTGCTCTCATTCTTTTCTGTGTCGGGTGTGTGCTCAAAAGCTTTCTTGCAGACAAACTGCATTGCAGTGTGAAAATGATTTCTTCAAAATTACAAAAAATGAAGACAGGCAGTGAGAATGGCGAGATAATGATGATGTTGATAGCTGAAAGAACAGGCATTTTGGAGTGATTGCCCAACGGCTGCGGAGAACGAAGCAGTGTGTGTGTGAAGATGCAATGGCAAACAGTTTTCTAACAGAGATATTCGCTTAGGAAAATATATTTATATACATATACGGTGTGTCCCAAAAATAACAGAACTTTTTGGATATAAAATAGTAAAATACACATTATATTATCTTTGAAAGTTATTATTTATTCAAAATAGGTTACATTTGACTCAACATAAAGTTTTGGAACGATCAACCAGCGCATGCATAGATTTTTTTATGTCATTTATAGAAATGTTCTTCAGAACCTCGGTTACGGCTGCTTCATTTTTTCAATTTTTTTTTTTTAATTTTTTAAACTTCAATTTCAACTTTTTTTTTTCAAGTTTGACACAAAATTTTATATTTGCTTTATTTTTTTTTTTTTTTTTGCTTTTTGTTTTTGGAACCATTAGCACACTTTTGGTTTTATTGAAATGGCTATCACTTTTACATCTGTCATCCGACTTACATGAAGTTAGGTGCGTTTGAAAGAGGATGAATGTATCTTTTTAATGTTTCTTTTTCAATAGATGGCGCTGTATGTTGCATGATTTAAATATAAAGTTCGGTTATTTTTGGGACACACCGTGTACATACATACATACTTATGTACAGAGAGACATACGTGCTCTTTGTGTCTCTAAAAGTTAAGTTTTAGTTACATAATATGAAAGAGTATTTTCTCCTTCTAAATTAGCGTGAGCTTAAGTGGTTATAGCTGAGCCAACAATACCTCGCCTGACGTTTCATTCTTTCTTCATTTGCCGTCAGTTGGAGTTACCTAGTGAAGCCTTCTACCTTCCTCACCTTTTCGAAGTAGTGAAAGCCTTCATCTTCTGATTCCATCAGCGACTAGTACATCGACTACTTTCAAACCTTGAGTTTTTCATCCAACTGGACAACAGAGCTGCTTTCGGAGCTACTATCTTTTAGCTCACAGAACTATGTTCATCATTTCATCATCTGGGGTTCCCGCTATCGCTCCTACATAAAATACCACAATAAATCTGCCGCAAAACCTTTTGGCCGATAAAACCTAATACCAACTCATCGGATGTTGTCATCTTCATCTTCCAGTTTGCAAGTGGAGAAAGATGAGAGGTTTATAGATTTTGTTTTTTGTTCGTCAAAAGAATACTTTACTTTCCCCTAAAGTGTCATCTGTTTTCTCCGACATTGAATAGTAATGATGGTCTTCAAATAGATGAAATTATCTACGAAGTTATGAATGTCCAACTAGCGTGGGACCTCGGACTATTTATTTGATGACTGAAGATATTGTGTCTTGTCCTATATTACTAATCCAGCATTAAGTTGAAGAAGACACCTCAAAAATAGTCACCTTGTCTGAGCATTGTTTTGGTACCGAGTTGCCTGGAGAAGTCCCTCCCAATTCCGATGGAGATTTAACTGTTACTTAGAGTCAGCTTGCACAGGTGTATGCGTTTTGCGAGTATTGCAAAATAGAGGCAGCTGGTTTTCGTGCAGTCGAAGGCTGATTTTATACAATCTTCGATTGCCGATCCTGTTATCTATCAAGGTCTTTTCAAGTCAATGGTAAAGTTTGACGCCACACTGATATAGTCCGATAAGTTAGTAAGCTTTTATATTTTGCACAGTACGCTATATAAGATCCGATTAGCGATACTGATACTGTCGCAGATAGTAAAGTCCGACTTCTTATGGATTGGGCAAAGCAAACTTTTGTTTCAATCACATGCACTCATTCGACCAAATTTTTAAAAGAAGCTGTTCACTATGTTAGTTCCTTATTAAAATATCTCAGCAGGCAGATCAAAGGCGGATAATCGCCATTCGAACTTCGTCATAGTTCTACGACATCAATGCTATAGTTTTCGTTAAGGGGAATGTGTTCACCATCTCCGGGTTCTTCACTTTCACTTCAACTCAGCAGGCCGGAGAAGGTTTCCTCTATAACCCTCAGTATGCTCTGGATCTCGGTGTTAATTTACTAGATTATCTCCTGGATTTTTACATGGTGATTTCAAAAAATTTGCGAGCATTATTCCTGTCGACCAGATTTCTAACCTTTTGATACTCATACAGTTCGGCACCTCTCTCTCTCTCTCTCTCTCTCTCTCTCTCTCTCTCTCTCTCTCTCTCTCTCTCTCTCTCTCTCTCTCTCCCTCTCTATCTCTCTCGCTCCCTCTTCCTCTCTCTCTCTCTCTCTCTCTCTCTCTCTCTCTTTCTCTCTCTCTCTCTCTCTCTCTCTCTCTCTCCCTCTCCCTCTCTCTCTCTCGATTTGATCCACCGAAAATCATCGAAATTGGTGGACTACATCATATAGTTCCCATACAACCGATTTGTTCAGAAATGAGGTTTTGGGCCGTAAATTCGTTATAACCGCATCTAGACGCGTGAGATTTGGTATTCTACATAAGTATGTAGAAATAAACATTTCCACCGTATGAATATTTAATCCCAGAATGAAAAAACATAAATTTGAAATGCTCATGAAAGATATAAAGACATCTCTTCCTTATCGTTTAAATTGATATACATATGTACATACCCATGTTTGTTTGTATGTATATCTTTGCATCATTCTTTACAAATATGTGAATTAGTCTCGTTAATCCTCACATTATTGTATAATTTGATTTATTTTTCAACTCGCACCCGCTAATATGCAAAAGCCCTTTATAATGGCACTTTGACCGTTCAACACCCTTTTCCTCTGACGTCACTGACTCCCTTTAACAGTTAATACTAGAAAAGTTCAAACATTTTTTTTTATTTCATTCCATTTTATTCTTTTTCTCCGTTTGTTTCAATTCTTTACCCCGCGTTATGTTCTTACCCTTTCACCCCCAATGGTATTCTCCACAATATACCGCTATCTTGTGCGTGATGGCGGGCCACCAAAGAGCACTTCGACAATGTAAACAAAATTTCGTAATTTCGTGGCTGTTGCTGTGTGGCGCCGCTTAGTGGTTTTGTATTTCATAGAATTTATAGGGAGGGAATAAAAAAAAATTATAATAAAAAACGAAAGCCTGCTTAAGCCAAAAATCTTCTGTTGAATTCGGTCAAGTTTTTGAAGTGTACGTGTGTGTGTGTGTATACATAAATGTATGTATATTTTTAACTCTAGTGCTTTGCTTTATTCATTGCGTTTTTTGTGTTGTTGTAAAACACAAACAAAAGTTTTCTTCTTCTTTTCATATTGTACAAAGTGCATGAGATCAGCACTCACAAGCTGCCTGCTGGCGCTTTGTATTTCTTGTTTTTTGTTTTTTAATATGTGCGTATTTTTTCATTTTTTTTTTTTTGTGGTCCCAGTTGTTATTTGAATATTAAATTTTCTTTATAATAACATATGTATGTAATTAATTTACCCCGGCAAGTGGGTGTTTTGGAGGCAATATTTCATTAGCACTCTGGATTCCATTCGATTTTCAATTTTTCTCACCTACCACAAATGAGGTGACCTACTTTTCAAAATTTGAAATTTCAACTAGTGAGAAAGATTGACAAACTCTCTTCCAACTGCTCCTATAATATGTATGTATGTATTGTACATATGTATATTACTTCCTCATCACTTATTACTCAACCATCAACAACATAATTAATCATTTGTTTTTTTTTGCATTTATTTTATTTCTTTTTTCTTCATTTCATTCGAGAAGCTTAGTAAATTTATTGTGCAAGTAGCATCACGTCGTTGGTTGATTGGATTTAAAGCACAGCGCTGTACTCCTTTGCTCACTGAAATCTGGCACATCCGCGATACGGAATTGCACGCTCGCTGGCGTACATACGTGTACATACATACATATATTTACTTATAAGCTTTTGTATCGTATTGTGTATGTATGTATGGTATGTATGTTTGCATGTCGGGCATTGTGCCATAAATTGATAAATGACTTTTGCATACGCGAATGCAACATTGCAAATGGCGTTTTGTTGTTCGTTGCTCAGCGCTGAGCCCTTAGCACACGCTCATATCGGGACACCAAACCAGTGAAATGCAAAGTACACAATTACTTAGATATGTAAAGGGTGTTTTTTTCTTTTTTTAAACATGTGGTTTTCAATCAGATAAAACTCCTCTCGGAGTTGTTCTTTTTGAGAGCTTTTACGTGATTAATACTCAGTTTAGTTTGACATAATCCACATGGAGATGTGCACATCCACTTCAGAGAAGATTTTTCGGAAGGATCTTGGTTTGCGGCCTGACATAATCCAACTCGTGCAAGCATTGAAACCGCACGATTATAAAGCGCGTCGCACATTCGGTGTATGGGCCCAAAATTTTTCTTTATAATAAAGCTGAATCCTTAACCATATCGTTAAATTATATACACGGTGTGTCCCAAAAATAACCGAACTTTATATTTAAATCATACAACATACAGCGCCATCTATTGAAAATTTGCAACATTAAAAAGATACATTCATCATCTTTCAAACGCATCTAACTTCATGTAAGTCGGATGACAGATGTAAAAGTGACAGCCATTTCAATAAAACCAAAAGTGTGCTAATGGTTCCAAAAAAAAAAAGAGCAAATATAAAATTTTGTGTCAAACTTGAAAAAAAACTGAAATTGAAGTTTAAAAAATTAAAAAAAAAATTGAAAAAAATGAAGCAGCCGTAACCGAGGTACTGAAGAACATTTCTATAAATGACATAAAAAAATCTAAGCATCCGCTGGTTGATCGTTCCAAACGTTGTGTTGAGTCAAATGGAACCTATTTTGAATAAATAATAACTTTCCAAGATAATATAATGTGTATTTTACTATTTTATATCCAAAAAGTTCGGTTATTTGTGGGACACACCGTGTCCGTTTTATTTATTTATTTTTTGAAAACCACATGTCTCAAAAAAACACCCTTTCCTACTCACTTACATACATATGTAACTATTTTCTAACAATGAAGAAATAATTTTCAAAAGAACAATTGCTCTTGGAAAAGAAATAGTTTGAGGATTTTCGGTTGCGAAAGATTGCTGCAGAGAAAGTTTTTTTTTCGGTTAATAAATGATAGCGAAATTGAGATAAGTTTTTACAATTATCCTGTATAAATATTCTTTTTCAAGATGAGCTCGTTTTATTTGGTTGAACGATCGAACGATTCTCCACTACAATTCATTGACGAGACAACGCAAAAACAAATTTTTCTATAAAACGTTGAAACGAGCTGAAAAAGTCTATTCGGGAGGTTGGTGTGCTCCCTTTGCGAACATTTCGCCCAATATTATGAACTGTTTAAGTTTCCATGAACCATGCATGGCCACCTCCTGGAAACTGGAGCTAGAAGCATCGTGAAAGTAGTGACATCTCATTCGGATGAACGCCGGACACTCCAGTAATAGTCCAGCTATTCGTTATCTTCGTTAAATGATCTGTACTCAGCCGATTCTTGTTTACATGGATTGTGGAGATCTCAGGAGTAGATACCTCGTCAATATATTCATAAGAATACTAAGTGTTGCTTAATATTGGTAACATTTTGGACTGTCTACAACCGATGGGCCTCACAATAATTTAGTTGCGCATCCTTGGCCATAGAAGCGATTGCTGAATAACCCTACTCCTGTGTCTAACCTGCACTTAGACCAATGTTTGGCACCTGTCAGTGCTTTTGTTAAGGTAGTTCTCACGTTGTCTTATGTACCTAGTAAACAGGCACATTGTACATTTTCCAAAGGTTTAATGCGATACATCTTCGTTAGAATGGATTGAAGACATCCTGCCATTGTCGATGAGTCGTCCAAAGGCAATAGATTCGTTATCCCGGCCGGTAGGAGTATCGCCTGCTCCAGTACGACTCTCCTCTCAGAGCGAGCACCTTAGAGAGAACCCCACTACAGCGGAGGTTTGGTCGTCACATGACAATGCCAAGTGCGGAAGAAATGAGTCTGCATAATTTCCGCCAATACCCAACATGATAAGATCTGTTTCCGCAGTAGCGCAGCATGAAGATCTTGCACTGAACCGGCCTCAATAATCTTCTGAAAGAACTTCTTTGACATTACAGCCATCGTCCAGCTGACAAAGATATATGCCTACCGGAGCTTGGATTTAGATTTTCTCCTACAGCTCCGAAAAACTATCTGACATTTAATGGGTGGTTGTGATACCTTCAACAGAGATCTCCGGTGGTGTGGTTGCTTTTGGCTGTCAGTACCCGCTATTTGCGAGCTGCGTGTTTAGCGGCATCGGAGCGCTTACTATCCCATTCGCCAAGGTTCATTTTCCCTTTTTCTTTTATTGTGTTTGACGAGGAAGGCCTGAGAGCGTCGTTTGGGCCTCCTGAATCTGTGACCCTGCGCAGTTGAAAGTGCGTTTGGATTTCCACTTTTGTGGGTACCACCTAGAATATATCCAACGATTGCGCCTTAACTATTATATGGCTTGCAGTTTATCCTTTATTCCCAGGTGGACGTCTTTTCAGACTGAATTTTTCGTAAATCATGTCATCCTCCTGCTTATCGAAATGTTTACTGACAGCCAATCAGGTCACCCCGTCCAATTCTCCATCTTTTGTAACACAAGCTTATGTCGGCCAAGAGTAGACAGGAGAGAACTCTGCTTTCTATTTTAGCTCGAGAATGGATAAAATTCTAAGATAAGTAAAAAGGTTTGACCCTGGTATACCAAGACAGACAGAATTCTAACTTTAAATCGGCTAAGAAGATTATTGTGAAGACTTGTAACCCAACCAACGGATCACTGATCCTTTAAACTTTCGATCAAAAATAGGTATACATTCCGGCATTTAACTTTTTCAAGTAGTGTCCGGCTCTGAAGCATATCAGTTACAAGATATTGACGTAGTCAGGTCCTTTAATAGCACTGAGTTGCTCAGAAAGAGTGTTGAATCTTCTCAAGAGCGAGTAAAATGCACGTACAGCAATAGCAGTCCAAAAATCTTGAAAACTGAAAAATTTAAAGAATTAACAGCAAGGCACCTCTGGTTGCCATCAAAGTACATTTTTAAATACATAACAACAGGTGGAGAAATTTGGTCGATTTACCTGATCAAAGTGTAAGCTCAAATGCGCTTCTTCTCTTGTTCTAGCAACAAAAATCTCGGCAAATCTATATATGGTACATATATGGACTTACTTCAAAGAAAAAGTTCAGCTTTCTAATACCCATTTCAATGCAACTTTACCTAAAGCTACCGACATTCATATTGACCCAAAGCAACATAAAATCTATTGAGGGATTTGTGGGTACTTGCACCGTAAATCATGCCATTTTTACAACGCGTACAATGACCTTTAAAGTATTTATGCGCAAGTGTACTTGTGATGTACGTGTATGTACGTACTCGTACTTATGGTACACGGCGCAGCCCACAGACCAACAAATCACCGTTGAGTAAGTACAAATCGCATGTACCGTACAGATGACAAGCGTGTACGTACACACCGAGATTTTTAAGCCATAATAATACCGTAATACACCGCAACGTTCATGAAATACTATTGAACATAAAGGTTAACATTGCGGCGAGCTTGTATTTTCTTCAATATTTTCTACAAAATACATAAACGTGTATACTTAAGAAATAAATAAGCTGCTTTAGGGGAGAAAGCAATCACTTGAAGAAATTTTTTTCTTTTTTTGTGACTGTAAGTATACCATATTATGAGAAATTGTTAAAAATATGAAATTGCAGAGTATGGAATATTAAAGCATAGCTAGTCGCTTTGGTTGAAAGCTAATGCAAGATTTAGTTACACATTTAAGGAATAGAAAAATATGGAATAAAGTTAGTTAAGAAGCTAATGAGAGTGTGAAAAGGAAAATAAATTCATATATATATATTTTTTTAATTATTATAGAAAATTAATTTAAATAAAAAATTAAGTAAAATATTCTAAATGCGGTCACCCCTCGGCAGGAAATGTCAAACCCTCCGAGTATACTTCTGACATCCAGTAAAGGCCCCTCATAAAAAAAACAACATCAGACGTTCGGAGGCGGCTTAGTATACACTGTAGGTTCCTCCATTTGTTGGGAAAACATCAAAACGCAAAACCACAAATTGGAGGCAGTGCTCGGCGGTTACAAAGCTCCAATTATATATATAAGTCAAATTATTTTTTTTTTATATTATTGTTCTAACTGTTTGTATGTATGTATGGGTCACTTCTTCACTGTTTTCACGAAAATATCTATATGATCTCTCGAAGTAAGCCGAAAGCACCATTCGGATCTATGCTTATTTATGTTCAACTTGAACGTATAATAATTACTTGAAGCCCGAACATACCTAAGCACGATGTATGTTTATATCCAAATCATAGCGAAAAGCTGCCTATATATATATCTAACTTCAATTAAATCGAACCATTAATAACATTTTTTCGAATGAGTTAGTCCTTATCCACATCCTGGAGAAAAGAGCAGTCTTCCTGTTTATCCTGTTTAGCAAAACCCCATATATGTAAGTACTGAATTTGATACAAATCGAACCATTAGTAAAATTTTTTTCAAATGGGTCAGTCGCTGATCCACCTTCTGGAGAGAAGCGTAGTCTTCCCGTTAATCTAAGCAAAAAGCCACCTATGTACCTAGTAAATAGAACCATAACTAAGATTTTTTAACTGGGTGAGTCGCTGATCCTTTTTTCTGGAGAGAAGAGCAGTCTTCCCGTTAATCTACATATGCAAAACTAAATCAAAAGCAACTCGTCACGATAAAATTTTCCGAAAACGTACGCTAAAATTGTAAAAGTGCATGGTGATAGTGCTCTTAGTCGTGCCCAGGTGTTTCGAATGCATAAAGAGTTTAAGTTTAAGTAAAGCTCGCATGAGCAAGTCGTAGGTGGTATCATCCACAAAGAATTTCTTCCACCGGGGCAAACCGTAAATCAAGTCTACTATCGCCAAGTACTCGTGAGATTACGAAAACGAGCCAACAGGGTGCGCCCAGACATCGCTCGTAACTGGATCCTTCATCACGACATCCCGCCGTGCCACACCGCCCTCAGCGTGTCCCAGTATTTGGCCTCTAAAGGGATCTCCGTGTTGCAACAACCACCTTATTCGCCTGATATGTCACTCTGTGACTTTTTTTTGTTCCCTAGAACAAAATCGGTGGTCAAAGGAACCCATTTTGAGTCGATTGAGGACATTCACGCGGCCGGGACGAGGGTACTCGCGGACATCCCAGTTGATCGTTTTATAGCAGCCCAAGCGGACTACTTTGAAGGGGATAGCAGAGTTGTACAATAATTTTGAAATATACGGTTTTTATGGAGTCAGTCTCATTACTTAATTGTCAAACTTCGTATGTGCCAAATTTCAAAAAAATCGAACCATAAATGTATTTTTCGGAAGAGAAGAGCAGTCTTCCCGTTAATCTAAGCAAAAAACAACCCATGTGCCGAATCAGGTATTGAATTTTTTGTAAATCGAACTATTTTTATGAAGGGGTCACTTGGTCCTCTTCGTACAAACTAGGTAGCTGCCGTCGGAAGCACCGCAACAGATATTTACTTGAAGACGAATCATCACCTAGGCACATCAGGAAGTAAGTTCGATTACAACGGCACCACATACAAGAATCGCTGGACAGGACAGCGAACCGATAGGCTTTAAACACTGTTCACCGAGAGTCCGTCAACACCTTCTCGAACTCTCTGCCAATAATAGGAGTTCTAGGTATACTATTACTACCCAATGCAGACGTAGAACTCGAGCTGCTTTGAGAGACCCGAGTAATACTTGGAAAATTCTGGATCTGGATATGTAGTCTACTTAATTCCTACTTGCACAGACTTGACGCCGACATACCCAGCTTGCGACGGAACTCCGCAAGACACTAACCACCTCTTTACATGCCACTTAAAACTTATTCATCTAACTCTCCTTTCCCTCTGGTTCAAGCCAGGCGAAACAGCTCGTTTCGTGTAGCTCCCGTTAGATGACTTCGACGACGTAGAATAGGTTTATTCTGCTCCTGAAATAAATTTGTGTTTCTCATAATACCAACATTACCTAATAAAAGCTGACTTAAAGTACACTTCCCTTCCTCTGCGCTACAGTTTTAAATATTCCTTGTTGAAAACCCTTATTATTCTGGTTTAATAGTTAACTCCCTTTATTTGCTGACATTTCAACATCAATGCACCGTTAGGTTATAAATCGATTGTCAAGTGTTCATTTTCCACTTATTACGTTTTAACACATTTCCACATCCTGGCACGCCTTCTAGTGACTGATAACCTCTATATTATTACACCTTCACCACTCGGTTGTATCTACTCGTATAAACATACGAACACATTACATGTGAAAATGAGGACATGACAGGATTATGCTACTTGGGTTATAACAAAAGTTGGTAGGAAACAAGGAAGTGCCTAATAATTGACTCATTAGCAACTATGTGAGGCACAAATACACCTACATATATACATGCATACCAACAATGTAGCACCAACTTAACTAAGGCAAATGATGAGTGGGAGAGAAATAGAATTGAAAGCTTAGACGTCACTCAAACGTACATACATAGGTACAGTGTACAATATGACGAACTTCATTGCGGAAGAGAAAATATTCAAGACTCAAATATTTTCATAATAGACCTCTATTATGTGCGTTTCATCGAATAGTTGATATATGAAACATTTAATGAATTGGACTTCATCAATCACTTGTTTTTACTTTTGAAAGGACGCTATCATAATATAATATAATAAATGTATATTAAGTCTTGCCATTCATCAAAAGAGTTTGGAAATAATAACTTCAAACAAAGATATCCGCTTCATCCGCAGAAACTAATTTTTTTTATACAGAGTACAGTTGAAATGGGGTTTAAATCCCAAGATCTGTCATTGGATCTTTACATCTGTTGTGAGACCAATATTTTTGTATGAGGTGGCTGCATGGTGATCTGTGTTAAACAGGACGACAAACATTAAACTTCTAAATGGAATTCAAAGATCAGCGTTGATAAGCATAAGTAGTGTGCTCAAGACCACGCCAAATGAGGTCTTCAATGTGTACCTCAACTTTTGCTTGCAACAATGGCGCAAACCGTGGTGTAATCCTTTTTAAGGATTGGGGAGTCCTCACTTAAATTCCAAACGCCGGACAAACTTTCGGCCGACCGTATATTTACTGCTAATAAGCTGAAGCATGCAACTCTGCCGCTTTGTTATTCGCTAACCGAACCTCGTCATAGTCGCGCAATGCAACGTTTGGCGTTCTGGATTCACCATCTCCGGGTCTTCCATTTTCACTGTCATTTAGCAGGT
The DNA here is from genome assembly GCA_037013455.1 of Ceratitis rosa. NCBI lineage: Eukaryota > Metazoa > Arthropoda > Insecta > Diptera > Tephritidae > Ceratitis > Ceratitis rosa. The sequence goes on along the minus strand of JAWMAG010000006.1, from coordinate 28,354,894 downwards.
CTTAAATTCAGCATTCTTTGGGTATCAGTCACTAGATCACTTTTCTCTGTGTCCTACAAAAGTCTGCAGCGCCCTTGAAATCTCTTGGAAGCCGCCCCTTAAAATTCTTCGAGCATTACCATAGTCCGCAATCATCTCAAGCTCTTCATACTCAGCTCTCGGTATCTAATCCACCCGCACGTGCTGTGGTCGATCGCAAGGTTGCGAGGTAGGCAGTCTGTTTTCTCTCCACACGGCAGTCTTCATCGTACCAGCTATTTTTGCAATCTTTTCGAAAACCAATACTTTCGTTTGCAGCTGTACGTAGGGAGCTTGAAATTACGTCCCACAGTTCGCTTATACCGTGTTGCTGATCAGTGCAAGACGAGTAGAAAACCGTTCGACTGTTAGTAGTCATTGAAGCTTTTCGGCGTCGAGCCATCTTTGTGTTTGTTGACGAGAGTTCTTTGCTGCCCAAAGGCGAGTGGGTATCATTGCTACTCTTCATGAACGCACATCGAGACCACTTGAGAGATGTCTTCCCATCTGGATTTCTGTTTTTTCGATCAGGGGACAGCCAAGTATTGTAGCTTGATGAACTTTTTTGCGCTGGAATCTAGTACTACAAACAACCAAATTTCGGGCCCCGGCGAAGTCGATCAGTCAGTCAGTATTAAACATATCTTCCTTTAATTTATACATACACCTCTTGAACAAATGTTTATGCCCAAAAGTGTTCTCTTGCTTAATTTAAAGACATGAAAAGCCGCTGGTAATTCTTGAACTCAACTCAATAAAAGTTTCAATTCTTTGATGGCAATTAAAAATTGAAATTATTTCACATTGAAGTCACACAAATAAAACATTTTAAGCTAAATTTATTTGGAAATAAAAGATTATCGTCACTTGAAAAGTAGAAACTTGCATCGAGCCAAGTAATTGAGCGTGGCCAAGTGCCAGAGTAAACACTGGTATATATACGAGTACATACGAGTAGTTAATACATACATATATGCATTTGTACACAAACGATTACTCATAAAAAGGACTAAATAATTTGACTACAAAAGGATACACTGCTCACACATACACGTATGTATGTACATCTTCTTGTATTTGCTCATAACTGCGAAGAAAACTAAACATAAAACACATTTAAAGTTTGACGAAATTTCTCTGAAACACTTTCTTCGTCTCCTCCACACCACCTCAGCCACTCTTGCACCACTTTGAAACTTTCCGTAATTTGACGAGCAAAATTTTCCTGTTTGCTTTTTGTTTTCATTTAAATTATCTGCATACCCCGACTCTCCACTCAGGGATTTCTTAAGCGTCGGCGAAGATGAAGTTAAATTCTTGTTTGTTTTGTATTGTAAATAACAATTTCTTGGGGTCATAAAATTGGCAAATTTTCTAATTATTTTAAACTCTTGCGCTATGCGTTTCACGTTATTTGATTTCATGCAAAAGCACAAAAGCTTTGGTAAACACAATAAAAAAGCTTGCAAGCAGTTCGTAAGTTTTGCGAAATATTACTGTGTACTTTTTTGTTTATTGTTTTAACTGCGAGTAATGATAAACATGATAAATATTGTTGTTGTTGTTGTTGTGTTTTTGAAATTGATACAAAGTTGAATTTTATTTGTTTACTTAATAGTATTTATTTTTTGTTCGCTTGTGTTTGGATTGCAAAATATATTGTGCTGCGAAATTTCCAATTCTACTAGTTACTTATGAAATAGAGAGTGAATTTATAAACAGACAAGGAGACAGACGAACAGGGATAAATCAACTTAGCTCGTCTTTCTGATCCGGTCGGTATACAATTTTGTGGGTCTCTCTTCTCTTTCTGGTACTCACATACTTCGGGCTAAAATTAATATACCATTCATGTTGATGTAAGGTATAAAAGACCATTCCTGCTGAGAGCAATACAATGAAAAACTATGGAGCGTATTCTGAAAGAAAAGATTTCCAAATCTTGCTATCAGATAAAGAGCTCCCTTATCGGTGTATAAGTGTATGTTTCTATTTCAGAAAGTACAGCCATCCATAACCGAGATAGGGTATTTCACCTGGTCTTTCCAATATAGTGGAGGTTGAGAAAACTTTCAAAGCTGGAGTATAACTATTCATCCGGACCATGAGCTAGTCAGCGCCGTATATCTCGTACAGTTCATCATTCCACCGGCTGCGGTATTCAAATTCCCAACTCGTAGGGGACCTTAAATCTTACGCAAAACTCGGTTCAAAGTAGCACAAAGTTCACAAGAGTGATTCTGCGGGGATTTCAAGGCTGGCACTGTTGTTGATGTTAATGCTGGTCCCTAAATAGACCAAATTATGTACGACCTCGAAGTTATGACTATCAATAGTGATGTGGAAGCCGTGGGAGACTCACACGCTTCGCTATCTTATCCCATGTGGAAAAAACTGAATTCATGCCCCGATTATTTAGACTTATGATATCTACATCATCGGCGTAAATCAGTTGCTGTACACTTTAGAAAAGATATTACCTTCTGTATTCAGCTCTGCAGCTCGTATTATTTTCACGAGCAATAGATGAAAGAAGTCACACGATAAGAAATCACCTTCACCGCCTTTTATATCGAACGGCTGGGAGAGGTGCTACCTGGTCTTGACGGATATTCTGGTGTTGCTTAACGTGAGTTTACACAGTCGTAAAAGTTTTGTGGAGATACCAAATTCAGACGTAGTATCTAATCAATGATTGATTTACCAGATCTAAAGCCACACTGATAAGGTCCGATCAGCTTGTTGAATTGGACTTTAGTTTTTACACAATACCCTAGATAGAAGCTTATAGTATATGCGTTATTGAAGAGGCTTATCCAACTGTAATTGGTTCTAGCCTTCGGACTAATGCAAAATTCACACAATAAAAAGCTCTTATCCTATAAGCGTAAGGAAAGCACTATGAAATTCAAAGTTAAGTCTTCTATAATATTACGCTACTGATTTGTAATTAATAAATACTTCCAGTCAATAAAAATACAAATCTAATTCACCTGCTCACTTGTCATATCGGAGTTTGATGTTTTTGCTTGGACTTTACTTTAGTTGTTAAAATTTTGCATTCGATTTGTGTATATAATCTTATTTTTCTTGTCATTTTTTTTTTATCTGAATAAACGCTTCGCTCTTCTCATTGAATGTATGCCACAGGTTCAGCCTTTAATTACCAGTTAAATTTTTTTAGTTTTTATGAGACTAATTTGTAAGTATTTAGTCGTTTAATTGTTGAACTGCTCTCAATTAGTTAAATGAGTGCCCGTGTGAACAGCTTTTAAAACGTAAACTTATAGTGAATGGTGATTTTGTGTCTCTCAATCAATGGCAAAAGCTTTTCAGTGTTCATTACTTAGCTTAATTATATGTATTATATCTTCTTTGCTGCTATCGATGAAACTGACGAAGAGATTAATTTATAGGGTAATTCAAACATCAAAACTCTTTAATTAAAATTTATGACGAATGTATGTAATTTGATATTTGCTAGGAATATCTGGCAGTTGAGATGTACTCTCATGTATACATTTATATTTATCTCCTTGCTTGTTCACTCATTCACTTGGCAATTGGATTAGTTTGTTTATTAAAGGCGTTGTCATTCGATAGCAAAAAGCAATAACAGAAAATTGTAAAAATGGTATTTTACACGCTGTAAACATTTTAATGGAAAACATATTATATTAATGCCTTGGGACATTCAATTTCTTGTCGATATCGATTTCAATTTGTTTCTTTTATTTTTTTTTTTTTTGCTTTAATTTGTAAACATTATGCATTACAATATATTCCGGTGAATTATTGGTTTCGTGTAACAAGAGGAGTGAGTGAATTATTAAACATTAATATTTCTCATTTTTCATTAATCAGTGAAAATCATTTAAACAAAAATAAAATTATTGATATTATGAAATTTGGTAATTATATTTTGTTACCCAAATTTTATAAAATGTTATCAAATATTTTTAGAGGTTAGCTAGGTTAGTTAAGTTAATACCTATGTAATATTAACTGCTTACATACTATAGTGTTGTTATTGTTTATCTTACATTTTTCTACATGCATTCAATCATATCTAATGTTATCTTCTTCTTATCTTTCAGACGTCTGACTGGTAAGTGTCTTCCTTATACTCATACATACACATATGTGATAAGTAACACCAATCTTAACGAGGTAGTTTATTATGAATAATGATAAAACTCTGAATTCAAAACCCAAAAATATTTCGTGGCTTCCTATTAAGGAGATAAGATATTATCTTCATTAAATTTTTATGCATATGTACCTATGTACGTAGTATACGAAGGTATGATGGTGAGTTTCAGATATTCGAATTTTTTTAATTATTATTTTATCAAATTATTATTTAGAAATAAGTGGAAATTTTCGAATTTTCAAAGATTTAAAAATTATAAATTCTGAACAGTTTAATGGGTATAATGTTTTAGAAAGTTCGTGGTATGCCTCAAGTGGTTTATTAACCTCTATTGTACTTTCTTATTATTAAAGTCGAATATATTTTTTATTATACCAAACATTGATTTTAATGTACTAAATTTACAATAAAAAAGTAATTTTTTTTTGCAGGCCATTTTCTATTGAATTATTTTCTAAGTATAGTTTTATTGGGATAGTGAAAAAAAGGATTTTAATTTTTATTACAACGTCTATGAAATTAATATAAAGAATCATGTTTTTGCAAAGAAAATTTACAAGAAGAAATTACTTTCTTAGCGTATTAAGCTTATCTCTCTTTGTAAGTGTATCGTAATGCACGTAAGTCTTTTAATAGCATAGACAGACAGTGACACTAACACCACTCCAATATTTTTTGGCAATTTCTTTCTCTTTGGGGAATTTTTCACTCTAAATTAATTATGAAATTTCGGTGAATTTTATCTAATTTTTTTACCCACTATTGTGAATAGTAAGTTGCCTTGAAATAAATGAGAAATTTTCTTAAATTAGCTAAACTGCTAAAAAAAAGATCTCTTTCTTTCAGATAAAATAAAATAAAATTAATTTAAACTTCATTTCTTTAGAAATTAATATAAAATTATATATAATCAGAAGCATAAAGAAGTGTGGTATTCGGACATATCTTTATATGTTTCAAGAATATATCGTGTATCGTGACACATTTCAGACTCTCGGATGGTTTTTGGCCTAATTTTTTTTACCCATAACCCCATATTTTAAAAAATCGATTATATGGTGGCTACATGTTCTATTAGCCAAGTCAAGCAAATGATCAGTACAGTCTAAAAATACTGTTTGGTTGAAATATCTCACAAACTGAGGGATTACTTTACCTTCAAATAGACAGACAGACCGATGAACGGATATGGTTAAATGAACGCTGTTCGTTGTTCTGATACAGTAGGTAGAAATTTTCCGTGGTCACTCTTCTGCTTCTGATACTTACTGGTACATACAATACTTCGAACCAAAATTAATATACTATTTCATCCTCATAAAAGGTATTGAAGAAAAGTGAAAGAACTAAACACAAAATAAAATTAAAAATTAATAAAAAGTAAAATATAACAAAATTATATAATGAAATAAAATAAATAAAAAAAAAATGAAATGAAATAAAATATATTTAAACAAAATAACATAAAATAAAAAAATTAAATTCAAATTAATTAATAAAATAAACAAGTAAATTAATGAAATAATTTAATTTAATTAATAATAAAAAAATAAATTAATTAAATTAATAAAATAAATTATTTATATATATATATATAAATCGTCCAATTTGTGATTTTGCGTGTTGATGTTTTTTCCAACAAATGGAAAGACCTACATTTTATACTAAGACACCTCCGAACGGCTGATGGTTTTTTTACGAGGAGTCTTTTATTGGATGTCCGAAATACACTCGAAGGAGTTGACATTCCCTACCGCGACCGCTACCGCAATTAGAAAATTTTGCTTAAATTTTTATTTCATTTATTTTTCTATAACTTTTTGGATGTTAGTACGACACCAGGATGTTAGCCACTCGGCATCGGCTATTTAAATTAATAAAATAAATTAATTAAAGTAAAAAAAAAGGAAATGAAATGAAATAAAATAAAAATTAAAGTAAAATACAAAAAAATAGAAAATTAATTAAAAGAAAATAAAAAACAAAATTAATGAAAACAAAATAAAGTAAAATAAAACAAAACATAATAAAGTAAAGAAAAATAAAATTATATTAAAATGAAAATAATAATTAAATAGAATTAAATTTAAATGTAACTAAATAGATCTTAAATTAAATTCAAATAAATGAAATAAAGTAAATTAATTTAAAATAAATGGAACAAAATACCAAAATAAAATAAAATAAAGTAAAATAAAATAAATAAAATATACAAATGAAATAATGACAAAGGAAATGAAATTAAGTAAAACTTAATTAAAGGGAAAAAATAAAATTAAATTAGACTATCATAAATTAAAATATAATGCATTAAAAAATAAAATTAACTTAAATAATTGAAAATAAAATAAAAAAAAGTAAAATAAAATAAATAAAATTAAAGCAAATTAAATAAATCTAAATTAAAGGAAATAAAATAGAATAAAATAAAGTTAAATTAAAGGCAAAAATAAAATTAAACTAAATAAAATAAAATTGATCAACATGAAAAATAGAATTAAAATAAATTAAATAAAATTGTATTAAGAATTAAATTTAAAGAAAATTAAATGAGGTAAAAATAAATGAATAGCCTTTCGGGATGCCCAAATGTACGCTCAGTTACTACATATTAACTTACTTAATGCACATTAACTCACTTAATGCATACTAACTCACTTAATGCACATTAACTCACTAGTTAACCAAGTTGAAGTCAGCTCATACAAACATTAAGAGAATTATATTTAATTAGGAAATCGTTAACTGTAAACAAATAATGAACCTAAATTTATTATATATTAGAAAGTAAAGTATTTGGAAAGGAAAATGCATTAAAATTCGTTTGAATAATCTGTATTAAATTTGATCTAATTCTATATATATACAATAATAATACTGAAATTTTCAACTAGTGCTGCTGCAGTCTAGGAGCCATGTCTTTTTATCGAATTTTAACGACATCAAAAAGATATTAATATTAATAATATCAATTTTAAATTCATTAAAATCAATCCACGCAAAGTCAATATTATCAGACCACCAATATTTCATTAATAATTCTATATTTATATACGGCACATATTGGTTTTAACTCTAAAACGCCAACAAAATGACGTCCATATATCAAAAACCAAAAAGAATTTTATTATCAAACAATTCTAATTTAGAATTTATCATACGCATAATTATAAGTTTTTGTCTTGTTAAGCCATTAATTAATATTTGCAACGGGATTTTGTGCCCTTCAAAGTGCTTGTGGTGCCACACATGTCACAATTATGCAACAGCATGCAGTGTAGCAGATGGATCAACAATGTATGTTTATTGATTACGCAACAAATGAGCCGCAAAATTAGCGCTACTGAACTTTTACAACAACAACAAGAAACAAACAAAAAGTGGTTGCAAATATATATGTACCATATGTACATATATTTTTATATATTAAACCATTCGGCAGACTGTGGGCGTATTTATTAACAATTACACTTGGAATCACAACAACACAAACAGCAAACACACCCACACACAGTGTCGCTTAATGTCATTAAATAATAAATAAAATAGCTTATAATATCCAAATAAACGTTTAAATGCTTATCACACAATCGCATATAACAATAGCAAAAACAAATTTTCCACAAACAATTATCTCTTCCACATAATGTAATTAAATGCAGCAAAAACTCTCTAATGATTTATCTTATCAGCCGCTAGAATCAGTGGCAGCGGCATAAGCTGCTTACGACCGACCGATTATTGAACTTTACGCGCTGATAAGCCTTTATTTGCGAGGTATTTTCCGCGTGTGCTTTCCATCCATACTTTGTCCTAAAATATCCCCACAGTGAGCTTTACTCTCTCCCCCACATTCAAATTTTGCGAATCATTGACGTCACTCATACATACATACACACATTCCTTTGAGTAAAATACGTATGTACATTCCAGTAGCAAACTCACGTTTTGCTTTGATTGTAATTCGCATTTGTAATTTGTAATTGACCAGCAGCGACGCGAGTTGGCGTCATTTATTCATTAGAAGCGTGTGAAGCGCACGCGACACTATCAAATAAAGGCCGCCGGCCGCCACGCGAAATAGTAGTCGAACGCCGACGACGATGTTGGTTGATGGCTTGAATAGATAATTTACTTATTGTTGTTATTCACATTTTTCCCCCCATTTTCTTTGGCACACGCCAGCTTATTTAGGAGGGTGATAATCAAATGAAGTCCATAAAAATGGGACAATGACTAAACTCAGACACTTAATTTAACAATGGACGCATTGTTCGGGAGGTGGAACAGTCAGTGGCTTGTTTAGGGAAGCACATAAAAGTAGTTGCTAATGAATGCAAAAGCAATTGCTTCGAATAAAATTATATTCTTGAATATTGGAATTATGTAATCTTAACCAATATTTATGTATGTATTCCTTGTATTCCTTTAAAAATTATTTAAATAAATTAAATCACTGCGAAATGGTAAAATAGGTACTTAGGATATCCGTAGGATTTGATAAAGATTCTAAAATACTAAAAGAATTCCAATATAATTCCTATTATACACTGCATACTTTAATAAGATCGCATTGGGCTTCCAGAGTTTTATGTTCAGCCAAGTTCATGGCTATTGTCCCTTTTTCATTACAGCCGGTTTGATAGGTTCCAAAACAATGCCGAATCCTCGCTGCTCGGGTGGATCTAGATTTCTGTCGCATTTTTATAGCGTGGTGCTTGCCTATGTTGTACAGACTCTAGTGAACCCTTAAACAGAATATGTTAGAGTGGCTCCACTAAATCTCTCACTTTATCAGCCGTGATCTAAGACTCCACACGGGTTGTAGAGGTAAAATGAGTATAATTGGCATCTATAACCCCGCTGTTAGTTCGGTTTTCTTGATACAGGTTAAGGAAGCGAGGCGAATGAGTCTGATGGAGAACGAGGACAACGCGAATTATCTCCTGTCATCAAACAAACAGACAGTACATTTGCGTCTTGGCTTCCACATCACCTTTGACATCTTAGAATCAGCATAAAAACGAACGAAAAGCAAGCCTTGAAATCTAACGTAAATCTCTCTACGAACAAAAAAAAAACTTCTACTATACTGTGCAAAAAAGCTTTGACGATGAGGACATCTTTTGAACGATTTAAGGGCTTTTATGCAGTGGTAACGACGAATACCGTAGATGATGATCTGTACGGGATATACGACGGCATTGATATAAGAGAGACAACGGTTACACCTGGCTAGGTCATGTCGATTGGATGGAAACACCCCACCTTTGAAAGTTCTCGACGTAGTACCCAATAGTGGAAGACGGAAACTTCCATTCCGCTGCTGAGGTTAGGTGAAGAAAGGAACGAATGGCACGCTGTTGTTGACTCGATCTGTACGACTGCAATGAAGGAGTTCAGGATGCTCAAGTATTCTTGAGGATGTGAAGGAGACATTTTATGTTACCACTACGTTGAGAATGCGCGACAAAATTAAATATGACTACGTTACCAGTTTTCTTTTAGCATCTTATAAGTTTAATTAAATAAGAGCTAAAAGGAAAGACATATGACGAAAGCTTGCTGATTAAGATTTGTTACTAGGTGACAAATATAATATGGTTGTCAGTGTTCTTGTATGCGACAAACGTTCCATCCACTAAAACTCGAGAATCTTAAAGAAGTAAAAACATTATAAAGACTTAATATCAGGCGGTGGAACTTTTTAATGTCTTTCGTTCTTCTATGAAAAAGATCAGAAATAATTTTTTAGTCTTAAGTATGAATTTCCAGACCTTCAACGACCTTTTGATGGCAGCAAACCTAAAGAAGACAATGGTATGGGAGTTGAAAAGGGAAAGCTGTGCGATTTACAATGGAGATCTAACAATATATAGAAACAAGGTTTAGTCATTAAGGCAGCTATCACTGGATCATATCTGAAAACTATTTCACTACTGAACTAATCAGCTTGCTTCAATTAGTATACGAGTAACTTGCCCATATTTGCTGATCCAGAAACAAAAGCTTATTAAATCTCTGGAACAACCGGCCGATGGTAAACTCTTTTTTTTGTTTTGTCAAACACCACCTCAAATCGGTATTGTATGTAATGGTAGAAGCTGTCCCTTGTCCCACAGAAGGTCACACTTTGGTTAGGCTTTTGAGTAGCCGCCTACTGCGCGAAGTTCTGAAAATTCTGAGGAGAGGACGAAAAAAACCGCTCTTCCATTTTTGAAGTACCAAAATTCGGATAATACAAGAACATTCGATGAATATGATATATGTAATAATTAAATTAGATGAAATGACATATACCTACAAGTTAGGTGAAGCGATAGGCCATCAATTTCTTTTATGAGCAAACCTATTTTAGAATGGCAAGGGTGATAAAGAAATGAAAAAAAGTCTACCTTCTGTCTTTTGTATGACTCTCTATGTGCCTTCACACTAATCAGTATGCGTAGCATTCATTTTTCAACACGACTATCATAATTGGAGTGGAGTCTGATGAATACTATACGATTAAACGTATGTTTGTATGATGTGGGGGAGCGCCAAAGTCAGACACTTGCCTACCTTAATTCGGAGCTAAGCTTCATTAAGACGTGGCGTTGCCTTGTCGGATAACTGCTAATTTTTTCTACAAACGTACATACATACATATTTTCACAGAGTTCATTGACGGCAGCGATTTACATGTACGAGGTGTGTTAAAGAAGTATGAGAATTTCTAAATTTCGTAGGCTTGGAGAGTAAGATTGGATACGAAGGAGAGGATGTTAAGGAGTAGGTAAGAGTATAATAAATGATACCCATAAATGTATTCATAGAGCCTAATGGTTATTGAAGCAATTGGTGCGGAATGACCATTCCTCCTTTTATAATATGACTTTATTGGGTGGAACTCGAGAGTAAGCTCCGGGTGAGTAATTGGAGATGGTGCGGTGTTCCATTTGTTATGAGGGGAATTTATTTCAGCTCTTTGGCCCTTCAAAATTTATGAAGCGAGGCTGTACTCTGTAAAATTCTTGGATCCCTGATCTAAGCTTGCAATAATGTTGTCGAATATCAAGTAAGCACCTCGAGTTTAGCATCTAATAGACACTTCAAGCTTAGTGCTCACATGAGATATAGCCACTAGGCCACTAGGTACAATGAGGAGTACTAGCAATACTCCGAAAAGGGCACTCTCAATTTACAGCCGTAGATGAAATTATAAGCGAATTGCAGAAAGAATCAAAGATCGAGTTTGAGTTGGTGTTTCAGGGATTGGAAGAAGCGCTGGCATAATCTCAAATGGAGACTAGTTTGTATGCATCAATATCAATATGGACGAAAAAATAAATATTTTGCACAAAAAAATTAAAATTCTCCTTATTTTTTGAACACACCGCGTACATGCATACATGCATATATACATGTCTAAGTGGGAGTGTACTTATATTAACAATACAATTGTTTTCTGTCAATTTATTGTCACTTCTATTTAGTTGTATGTATGTAAATACTAGCTACTGAGTGTTGCTTTCGTTTTGATGGTTTGAATGATTTGTTACATTTTGTTGTTGTCATTATCGTATAATTAATACAGAAGCCCATAAGTTACTATAATGGCGAAAAAGGAAGTGATAAAGTGAAAGAAAATGGAAAAAAAATATACAAAAGCGCTCCTTTTGTTTGAGCAGGATATTCAAGCTGAAAGAATTTACATAAAAACGTGCAAAACTTTGAAACTTGCAAAATCTGCACTCACTTCCTTTCAAACACACACACACACATACACACCTACATTTAATATACACCATCCACTCATTAGACATTAGAGGCGCTTGCTTGCATAAACCAACCACACGACATGGCGTCTGGAAATGGAGTGAAGTGAATTGGACTTGCCCGATGTGGAGTGGCGCGAGACAAACTGCTTTTAACGGTGTAGATACGCCATAATGAGCTCGACACAGGAATGGCAACGATGGTAGTGGCAATAAAAATAACAGCAAGAGTGTCGCCAACACTGCCAAGCATTTAAAGCTGGAGTGCAAAAAACAAAAAAAAAAATAAATAAATGAAGATACACATATACATACATACATATATATGTACATATGTATATGACAAAGCCAAGTAAGCGCAAAGCCAAGCCACAACACTCGGTGCCGCTCCAATTGTGGTAGCACTCCTTTTCCGTTTCAACGCACACCGCAAGCACACATACACACACATGCATACATATGTGCATATGCATACACGTATACGAAATACTAAAATTTAAAGTCGTCACTTCCATTTATGTAGTACATACATACAATACATATATAGTTTGGGCGTTTGTTTGTCACTCACATATTTACTCAAATGACAAAGTACATAAAGTAGAAGTACAAACAAATTGGGAAAATAACAACAAAAGCTTAAACGAAAATAAAAGAGCTTTGCAATAACTAAAAATGGCTATCACCAAAATCAACTAAAATTTCAATTTTTTATATTTATGCACATCAAACAAGGGTATGTATGTATTGTACTCGTATAAAAATGTGCAGCGAACTTGAAAATTCCAATAACTGTCAAAAGCATATACAAATAATATGTTTGAAATAATACATTTGATATATGTACGTGGGTTGCCTTTTATATTTCGCGATTGGAGATTAAAAATAAACATTAACTTGTTGTATCCTGCAACGGTTCACTGTCGCACACACTCATTTAAGACATGAAAAATTAATCATGGGATATATTTTTATCTTAACTTTATTCACTCAATACTTATGGAAACCATTGACATTGGTCCACTTCCCGGAGAGAAAAATAGTCCTACTTTTTGAATAGGCCACATCCCGCTCCACTTCCCGGAGAGAAGAGTAGTTTTCCTGCTCATCAAGCAAAATTCCAACTACTCACCATATTTAAAGCAAATGGAACCATAAAAAAGATTTTTTTAACAGGTCAGTCCCCGGTCCACTTCCCGGACCTTCGCGTTAATCTAAGCCAAAAGCCACCTATGTACCGAATTTCAAGTAAGCCAAACCATAAATAAGATGTTTTTTTTTTAAAAGGTCAGTGCCTTGCCCACTTTCCGGAGAGAAGTAGAGCCTTCCTGTTAATTTAAGCCAAATGCCAACTATGTACTGCGTTTCAGGTAAATCGAACCATAAATAAGATTTTTTCAATAGGTCAACATTTCTGCCGACCAACCGATACAAGCCTTTTTTTTTGAGCATTTTTACAAATTATGTGGCATCCAAAGTCAATAAATTTTTTTTCACAATGAAATGTTCACGTAATATTGAATGTATGCTGGTCCCACTAGTGCCTCATGATACGTGTAGATCATACGTCGATCTTGTAATATCAGTTTGCGACTAACATCAATCGTTTCTGGAACAAAAACTGATTTTGCACGACCTTCACGAAATTCGTCTTATAGTCAGTTCGATGGAATTCACCATACCAGCGATAAACACTAGTCCTTGATGAAGCTTTATCGCCAAAAATTGAATTAAGTTCATCGATGTACTCTTGCCTAGTTAATCCACATCGAAAGTTGTAAAAAATAATCGCAGGAAAATGTTCGCGATTTAAGGCCATTTTTGGATGATGTTACTTTAAACAATTTACTTATACTTGAGTGCGTTTCCTCGAAATAAACATATTTAATTTGTAAAAATATTTAATAAATAATGTTAGTTTAGCTATGTACATACATATATCATCAGCTAGGGATGAAATAATATTCTACATATAAAAAAGGCTTTGTCCTGAGTGACTGACGGATCAACCCACAGTCTAAACCACTGATCGTGGAAATTGAAAACCTGGAGGGTGTGTTCTGCGTATGATGTACGCACATGATAAGAAAGGATCTTTCGAGTTTTTAATTCGTTTGAACATGACATTTTGTGGAGTTGAGACCAATTTATAAAAAAAAAACGTATTGGGCCCAAATTACCATTAGGAACACATTTTCTTCCCGGATGTTGTGCCGATTATTTATACGAGGGGATTGACAAAAGCTCGGTATGTTGAACAGAAAAAAAAATCTTTTTATACTTATTCGTAATTTTTGTCCTTTTTTATCTTCTCTACATAATTATCGTTGATTTGAATGCATTTCTGAAGTCTATAGATCCACTTCTGAAAACACTTTTCAAAACCTTGCTTTTTAAGCTTATCAAGTTCAGCATTAACCGTATTAATTATCTCCTCGTTGCTATTAAAGACCTTTTCTTTTAAATTCTTTTAATTTTTGGAAATAACCAATCACAAGGTGCTATATCCGGGAAACATGGTGCTGGACGTATTTCTTCGATCCCAGAGATCGCAATCAAATTACTCGTTATTTCAGCAGTGTGGGATGGCGCGTTAATATAAATTTCAATAAAAAATTTAAAATATTTTCTGCTACTATAACAATTCCATAGAAATATACTAAGAACCATTGCACATTACAAAAACAATTGGTACTAGTTGCTTTTGTAATCAATATAAAAAATACAATAATAAAATTGTTTCAATATATATAGGTATGTATGCATAGCGCGTAACATTCTTTATTTACTAATGAAAAGAATTTATTTAATATACACACATACATACATATGTAGACGTACATATGTATATATATATATTTTACACAAAAAATGCAAAAGTTAATTGAAATAAAATAATTGGATTATAAAAATTGTTTCATAATAAATAGTTTTCACTTAAATTTTCAATTAATATAAATTATTCACATACATAGCAGGTGCACTCTAATGGTATAATAAAAAGTTATACCCAACGATTATACACGACATTTTTATGCTGGACACATTGGAAAATGTGATTTTGTTGCTTTTGTTGTTGTGGGAGGAGCAGGTGATACTAATCTAAATCATCGAGTTCATCTAACTGGTGGTCTAGGAAACGAGCTGTTTCGACGTGTTGGGGCCAGAGGAAAAGGTGGGTTGGCTGAGTAGTTGGTTAGTGTTGAGATCAGAACTAGATATGTAAGAATTAATTCGACTACAATATCCAAATCTTAATTGTACCTGTATTACCAGGGTCTCTCGAAGCAGCTCGTGCTCTTCGTCTGCAAAGGGCTGTGATTGGTTTTCGAAAAGGCCGTTGTAATTTTCTTAGTAGACGGTTACATTTTATATTGCATAGAAAAATGTGTGAATAAATTTACTCTTAACTTCTTCTTCTTCTCAATTGACATAGTCACCGCTTACGCGATTATAGCCAGTCGTTTATCCTTTCGCTGTTTGGCGCCAATTAGAAATACTAAATGCACCCAGGTCGCTCTCCACAAGTCTCTTTCTATGCTTCCACCGACCGATCGAAAACTTTCAAAGCTGGAGCGTTCTTATCCATACGGTGGATCCTAAATAGTTTGTTGAATCTTACTCTCAACAAAATCCAAACCCTACTCATCAGTTGCCGTATTCATCCATGCTTTTTCGCTATATCGCTGCACGAAAATGATGAGCTGTTTGTAGAATTTGTCCTCGTACGCCAATGCTTTAAAGCCGGAGAAGATTTAAGCCACATTGTTAAGGTCCAACCAGTTCAAGGTTCACGGTAGGCTCTCACACAGTGCGTTCCATAATATGCAATATTAAAGAGTCTTAACCCACGATAATTGACGCAGACCGTGGGTCTCGCTTTTTATAAATATGGCAGGTTTCATTTGTTGGGAATACTTTCATCGGAGTGCTACACATTCATTGTCATTCAGCAGCCTTCAGAAGTGTATACCACTATGTATAGTATGATCTGGACGTCGGTTCCTACTCCCACCACAAACCCGACACCAAATTGGCGCTCCTTTATATGGCCGCTGTCCATCGGACCGGACATTTCAGGTGCATGCCCTCAATTCATGATCCTTTAAATGTTTTCTGGGGTCGTCATCGCAACCGGTGTCTCTCATCCGAGGCATGTTAAAATTATTCATTGGGGCTGGTTTCTATGTTGCGGGTCCCAAACCCAGGGCACAATCTCGTTAGGCGAGTGAGTTTAAAATTTGTGCACATTTATATAGCGAGCCGCTTGCTTCAAGACCGACGCCCGATCGCAGCCGGAGCTCTGGTGAACTGACGCTGCAATGACTAAACCGTGTAGGTCGGAGTGGCTCCACTGAAGCTTCCTCTTTCTTTAGCCGGGCTGCTTACCGCATCTTGCACAAGGGTTGCTCATGTTTCCAGTGTGCGCGACGTGGATTTGTTTGCATGGTTTTCAATTTGAGTACAACCATTTAGCTTGATGTATTTTCTTAAGTCAGAATCTGGTCCTAGAGATAACCATACTTCAAGCCCCGTCGAATTAGATCAGCTTCAACCCATAAGGGAATGTTTTGTTATGTTGGAAGCATTTTAAGGTTAACTCTCTCATAAAAGGCATCGTTGGCCAAATCGTACTTCTCTTCCGACGTGGCGTGGACTCATATCGCGATATGTTAAAGAACTTTGCTTTAATGAGGATTATGACAAGACGTTCATCTACCGGGGTGAATGCTAGAACTCGGCGACTGAGTCGCTCTCCCACCAACAAGCCAACAACAAATTTGAACTTCTTTATGTGGACGACGGTGATGGTGGTTGATATTAGTATTCCTGAAACCGTTTCAATGCCACTCGAGTTCATCTACACCTTACTTATGTATTATATTTGTTAATGTAAATATATATGTATTTGTAAATATGTACGTGTATGTAGTGTGAAAAAGTAATGAGAATTAATTGAATAAGGGTTGATACAAAAAAGTGTGTGGTCACGGTCTTTAGGCCATACTCGACCGTGGTTTCATAAATATTTTTAATAACTGTAGAATAATACTTAAATATGTATATGCTCACTAGTAATTGTATTTAATTTAAATATTTATATGTATGTACTTATAATTATTAGTGTAATAAAACCATTTACACGATAATTTTCCATTCAAATGCACAAATTGCACCAACAGAAGGCCGGCCCACTTTCCCACCTTCCATTAGTCTCTGCTCCATTGTGTGGCTGCAATGATAAAGCAGATTTATTTACTTTTATACACAAGTGAGCTTTTCTTTTCAACAAATTGCAATGTTTACAGTTAATGTGGCGTCAAAACTCAGGTTTGCGGTAATTAATGCTCACGCAGCAGGCAGTTAACATATAATGTACATATAAATGCGTACATCGTAAGCAGGTTGGAATAATTGGAAAATGTGTAGTAAATTCTAATGTAATCAATGCGGGTTTTGATAGGAAATAAAACATTTAATTTATGAACTTTTAGTTGAATTAACAATTAGCTTAGTTAGTTGTTAATAATTTAAATGGGTAATTTTTAAGTAATTTGCATAATTACGAGTATTTTACAAAGGAATATAAAATAAATTAAAAAATAATAATAAACAACAGAATAAAATTAAATCAAATTAGATATAACTACAATAAAAACAAGAAAGAAGAGCTGTCTTCAGTTAGTCTGAACTCTCTACAGCTTTCGCGATACCCTTTTTGATGAATTTTTGGCCCAAAACTTCATATCTCAGTTGGTTGTGTTGCGGCTATGTATTATGGTAATCCGATCTGGCCAGTTTCGACATATGATTTATGCAGTGTAAAAACACTTCTGATCATCAATTATTGAAATATCTTAAAAACTGGGTAAAAACAGACGTATACACAAGGACATGGCCAAATCAGCTCATTCAAAGTTAATATATACAAAATGATATCAGGCGGAATCGAGAACTGTGGGGTAGCAGAGGTAATGCTCTAATGACTCCTCCTAATCCAACAGATCAATTGGAAAGTCCCCGTCCTAACACCTATATGGCGCTACTTGAATGAAATCCATAGGATTTTTAGTTGGGCCGTGGGAGTTCGCGAATTAAAGCAACTTCTGATGTAAAAAGGAATTTTGCGTGTTGATAAAATATTGCTTATCTCGACACTGCCATGGGAAAGTCAACCATCAAGGATTGGTATGCTAAGTTTAGACGTGGTGAATGAGACAGTGGGCGCCCAAAAAAGGTTGTTACCGATGAAAACATCGAAAAAATCCAGAAAATGATATTTGGACCTGGGAAAGCCTTGTGTGCAAAGTGGGTGCCGGGCGAGATCTCTTTTGGCCAAAAACAACGACGAGTTGATTATTCGGTGCAGTGTTTGGAGATGCTCCAAACGTATTCTCCAGATCTGGCCCCCAGCGACTATTCTATTCTCAGATCCTAAAAGAATGCTCGATGGGAAGTAATTTTAGTCGAATGAAGAGGTAATCGCCAAAACTGAGGCCTATTTTGAAAGGACAACTCATACTACAAAAAATTTATCAAAACTTTGGAGGGTCGCTATAATCAGACTATCCCCCTTCACTATAGTGTGCCGGGTACTTTCAATTGACCTATCATGTATCTGGAAGTGCGACAGAAATCATCAGAGAAGTAACTCACCCTCTTACGATGAGTTCTCAATAAACAATATCCGATTATTACCCCGGTTGTTATACTAATGGAGACTAAGTTCTCTTCTGGTTTCAGTCCGGTGAAGGTCGATCGTATCTTGTACTTAGATGAGGAAAAAAGTATGCCCACGATTTTGAAAAATGCGACTGTTCCCTTTCCGGCTAACTCATCGGCCTCGCAATCTCCTGGATGTCTTTGTATCCGGGAACCCAAAGAACGTATATTTTGCATATAGTTGCGATACTTATTTTCACTTTTGAGATAGGTTTTATTGAACAAAAGAGACTTAATGACAGCTCCTGTTATTGCAATTAGTTCTGATCGAAAAATGTTGCAGAGGTCAGGGCGCCTCTTGCTTATGTCAGTTGCGAGTGGTTCTGAAGGATCTCCACCTTGCCATTCGGTTTTGAGCAATCGGTGAAGATTCCCGTGTATCTTTGATCTGAAATCTTGGAGCTTGCATGAAGTGGTCCATACAGGGCTTTCATAGAAGCGCTCGGTCTTACTAGGATGTAGGCGTGACTCCATAGAATAATATCGATCTTATTTAGCATCCTCTGGAAACTTCGAAAGTTTGCCTTGAGGCTCTACATATTACATACATATTTAATTGATAATGAGGTCAACAATGTTTGCCTTGTTGAGTGATCAAATCATACTCTTTAATTACTCTTCACGTAATCGATATTGAGGCCAAACTCAGCACCGGAATGTTCCAGAGATGAAATGGACCGCCACACCGGCATATTGGTGTTTCAGTCGTCCTAAAGCTTAACTTTACCACTTAACTGCCGTCTTATATAAACTACTAAAAAGCCATTTTCGAATGTGTACTTGTTAAAAAGTTTCCAGCTGCTTAAGTCAACACATACTCGTACATTAAGCCAAAGATTGTCAACGGCAATCCCTCTCTACAATAAGCAAACGACTTTCTCTTAAAAAGGTGACACCACCGCCATCCATCTCTCTCTCTCTCTCTCTGTTTCTCTCGTTCTTTAAAGGACTACAACGGAGTATGGTGTACTTCCAAAGCTGACAAAAGTAGGTCACGCGTTAATTTAAAACCTCAAGGCAAACGCTAACGCAATCTTCCCGCCTCAGCTGGTGTAGCTCAGTACACAGCACGACCCAGCACAGTAAAGTGAGGTGATGAAGCGTTGATATTTTTATTATCGCCCGCGCTCCAAATGACAGCTTGTTTAAGCGCAAAGCGCCCATAACAAAACGAGCGCATAACAAGAATTTGTATTAAAATTTTACGTGGAATCCAAAAAGCAGCCAAGTTAATGTTCAAAAAAAACACAAAAAAGAACCTTCGTTGACGTATGGTGAATGACGTGCACGCTGCTGATGTGTGCTGAGCTGTGAAGTTCGCACACTTTAGCGCCACCTTCAGTGTGACAGGTGAGGTGTGTAATCACAAAAAGAAAATGCTGATTAAGTTTTCGTGTATGTGCTTACAACACCTGCTCCTGCTCTTAGCGATGTTCTCCATCTTAGTATAAGCTTCTTTAGAAGAAAGGAAGACAATGTAAGAAGGAAGAGTTGAATACGGTTAGATCTAAGATTACTTGAGTCTATTTAACGCAAGATCCACATTCCAAAGAATGATACTTGCAGCCTTTTTGATATTCGGAAATAATTGCAGGGAGAGGATTATAATTTCTACGCTAGCTGATCTGTCTGATGGCGCACTACCAGCTCCAACTGACTCGCTTACATAATGGAGATCAGCTTATTTACATCAAGGGTGGGCCATCTGTCGTTTGCTTTTTGAGTTACGGCTTATTTGAGCTTAGATATCTTCAATGATATTTCCGATATGTCAAGTAAAGAGTTTTCCAATAAGATGTGTTATTTTGTATAGCCTTCTATTCAGGTAGATGCCACTTTTGAAGCTGTAACTGGCATTTGACAAGTAAAAACTACGCCAGTAATAAAAATGGAGCAATGCAAAGATTTTTTTCGAAAATGAAGCTGGAGCAACACTAACGACGATTGATTTTTTAAAGCCGGAATTGGATGATATTGATTTGGACAATGTTTACTTTCAACAAGCCGTCGCTACGTGCCACACAAGCAATGAAACCATCGATCTTTTAAGGAAAAAGTTTCCGGACCGTGTGCTCTCGAAGAGGTGATCACAATTGGCTACTAAGATCTTGTGATTAAACACCTTGCGACTTTTCTCTTTGGCGCCACGTGAATTATAAGTTTTACGCCGTTTTACAACGTCGATTCAAGACCCCAAAGATGGAGTTCGTTAAGGTATTGAGAGCATACAGTAACCACTTTGCGATTTGATGATGGCAAATTTCATAAAAAGGATGCGGTTCTGTAAGCGTAGCTGTGGCGGTCGTTTGCCTGATATTGTTTTCCATTATTAATGGTATATCTTCCTCTTTACATTGAAATAAACGTCCGATCATTTATCTCAAAAAATGCAATTTTTCTTTGAATATCAAAATAACACCTCTTATTGGAAAACCCTGTATAAGTAGTATTTGTTCGGAACTATGTAATTGATGAGCTTGTTCAAATTGGCAACCCTATTTCTTAACCGATTAAACTTATAACTCAACCTTGTCTCAACACAATGAACAAACTCGGTGATACCCTGTAAGACAATCTGTTTTACATATGTATATTTAAACTCAATTCTCACTTAGCTCCGTTGTGGGTGGCCACGTGAGTATGTTCAATTCCGTTGAATGAGGTTGTGCTACTGCAACAGCTGGTAATACAATGCCCGCCAGCAGGTTGTTATGCAACAACACCTTTACGCGTCATATCCTGCAGGCAGGAGATAGTATTTTGAGACATCCAAATATATTTCTGTGCATAAATTCAACGCCTGACTTACTAGTAACAATTCTGCTGCGGCCGCTCCTGCGAGGCTTCCTTAATTTCCTGTCATTTTAACCTTGACAAATGACGCATTAGCAATTTACAAGGAAAAGAAGAATAATAATAAACAAAAAAAAGCCTAAAAAATCAATTTGCATGCAAATAAAATGATGTCAGCGTGGCAAGGTGTCACCTCGACACACACTCTAGCGCCAGAGTGGCCTGGGTTCTACCGAAAACCAAGCAGAAAAAAAGAACAAAAATGCAAAATAAACAGCTTCAATGGCGCTATGTTGTCTGCTTTATTGTTATTGTTGGTGTTGTTATTGTTGTTGTAGTTGTCATTTCGATATATGCTGCAGTGCTGATGCATTTCGCTGCCAACATATCAACTAACCAACCCAGTACATTTTTATTGTTAAGTAAACACATACAAAAACAACCAACCAACCAACGCATTAAAGCCATGCACCAGCCGCATGTCGCCGCAGGCAACCACGTTTCCTTCTTGGCGTAAATGCATACATATGTAACCAATTTGTTGCCAATGGAGTTAGTAGTTTAAACAAAAAAAAAAATTAAATAAAAATAAATATTGAGTTAAGACTAACCGTAAACAAATGAAAAAATTGTGCGAGAAAATTTACATGCGCTTCGCCACACAGCGCTATCAAAAGGGTTATGAAATTGCAGCCGCTGAAAACAAGGCAAAATAGAAAAGATATAGAAGACTAAAAGAGAAGATCTAACAGATGTGGAAAGTAAACATTTTGTATAATTATTAGTATTGTACTAGCATTCAAGGTTTGATCAAGCTCTTGATCATTTTGTGTTCGCCGTTAGAGCTTGGTCAACTGATTTCAGCGACTTTTGGGTCAGTCGTATTTTTACCATCAAAGCAGCTTCACAAAGACCGAAACAAATGTTAACTAGATGGTGCATAACCCGTACTTTATGGTGGGTGCGTCAAAATGTCCGATTAAAAATGTATATGGCCGTCCGTTGTCTTGACATAACACCGTTCCTATTCATCAATTCTGGATATTTTATTTTTATTATTTTTTTAAGAGCTTATTGTAAGCTGGTTGTCTGTTGACAGAATTGAACATTTCGCCAAGTTGTAGCAGCTCATAAAGGATAATTCTCTTGCGAACCCACTATACACTCATCGTCACCTTGTTTGCCGTCAATTTAGTTTTTGAAGGCGTTTTTGGAGGGTTACTGGCCTTTCACCATACTTGTTTTCTTTTCATATTCTGGTATTTAACGCATTTTTCATCGCCCGTAATGAGTTGTTCCAGAAAAAAAAATTTTTTTTTTACCTCGTTAGGCACCCAACAGCGAGCCAATTTTTTTCCTAAATTATTCCAAACTGTAACTTGGATGAGTCCAATACTGCTCTTATCTCCTGACAGCTTACGCGCGGATCTTGCTCCACCAATTTCAGAATTCCATTGGTTTTTTGAGTGATTGGCCAACCAAAACGAGATGCTTCTTTGACATCAAATTTTCCGGAACGAAAACGAGCAAACCCCTCTCGGGGCTAGCATATTAGTTTAGCACAATGAGGGGGAATTAGTGTTGCCTAAAGTAAGTGTATCAAAACCAACGAACCAGAAAGAAAGAAGATAGATAGATCCCTCAAAATTTATACCGTTCAGATCAGAATGACGAGTTGAGTTGATTTAAATATGTCCATCTGACCGCCTGTATCTACAAACAAATATTGTTACTGAAAATCATCGATATGGGAGGACTATGTCATATAGTCCCCATCCATTTTCAGATATGAGATTTAATATTTAATCCTAAAATAGAATACTTCGATGTGCTAGGTAAGTTCGTCTATTTAGATCGATGCAGTTCCCGCTATTGAAAGCAGAGCATTTGGCATTTCCAACTGAAAATAAAGTAGAAGAAAATGAAATACCATAAATTTAATATGGTCATGAAAGGTATAAAGGCTATTCCCCGAAGAAGGCTCTACTTTCTTTTTTTTAGCATTTTACTTTATGCCATATTATTTTCGTTTTGTAATTTAAAAAAAATAATTATTTATTCTTTTCATTTTACTAATTATTTTTTTTAATTCTGTTTTATTTATTATATATTCAATTTTATTATTTTTATATTTATTTAATTTTAATAAACATTTTCATTACTTTATTTTTTCTATTATTATATTTTATTTTATTTGGTTTATTTTATTTTATTTTCTTTTTTTTATTATACTTATTTTTATTATATTATTTAATTTTACTTTCAAATAAGAAATTATAATTTTTTTTATTAATTTTATTACATGTTTTCTGGGCTGTTTTATTTTATATTACATACTTCTATTTTTGTTAATTTTTTGTATTTTATTCTATTGTTTACTATATATATTTTAATTTTAGTTAATAACGTTTTAAGATATTTTTATTTATTTTATTGATATTATTTTTTTAATATAATTTTTTTAATATCATTTTATTTTATTTTAGTTTATATTGTTTTATTTGATATTAATTTATATTATTTATTTTTATGTCATTTGCCTTTTTTTAGTATATCTTATTTTATTTAATTTTTTTTTAACAGAATAAATACAATTAATTTAATGAAATTAAAAAAATAAATTAAAATTTCAAAATTAATTAAAACTATATAATTTTACTTTTAAATAATAAATTTTAATTGATTTTTTTATTTCATTAATTTATTTTTATTTATTCTGCTTAAAATATCTGCTTTATATATTTTTATTTTTGATAATTTTGTAAATTTTATGTTCTTGTTTATACTATTTGGTTTTAATTTCCTTTACTTGATTTTATTTCACTTAATTTTAATTTTATTTTATTTATATTTATTTTTTTAATTTATTTTTAGTTTATTTTTTTTCATTTTTTTGATCGAATAATAAGTTCATTTTTCTCAATTTAACTTTATTTTATTTTATTTTCTAATTAATTTTTTTTATATGTTAATTTTTTTTTTATTTTACTTCTTTTTTATTTATATTATTTGTTTATTATTTTTCATTTTAGCATTATTTTATTATACCGTTTTGATACCATGCTATCCTACACACTAGGTTTCATTTCATATCCCCTTTTATTACTTAATAAATTTCATTAAATCTTTTGTCTTCTTCGGTTCTCATTGGTATTACAGCTCCTGTCAAGTCTACTATAAGAAGTTAACAGTCTTTCTGCCTGTCTTCCGAAGAGTTAACGACTTGTCAGAACTCATATCATCTTTGCAGCATTTCCGAGTAACAGAGACAAGCTCTCTCATTCTGCAGTATTAACACAGAAATGTAAGTGAACAGAGACCTCAAAATCAATATGTCTGGGATATAAAAATAGCCAATAACTCTTCTTCGCATCGAAAAATTTGAACTGAAATTATGTCAACAGTGCGATTTTGGAGCAATTTTGCCACTTTAACATTTAAACATTCTAGAGGCAAACAGTAGCTAACCACACAATGTTGTTGTTATTATTTTTAGTATATATTTACTTTGCTAGGTTGTTGGGCAGTATTCACACTGAAAAATTAAATTTTTTATTATGTCTTAAACAGAAGAAAGTGCTCAGTTTAAAGTCCTGTCCCAAAAGCTTGCAAGTGAAATTAAACCAAAAAAAATTTTCAACGATTGACCAACAAAGTTGCCGCAAAATATACAGAACATAATTTTTTTTAACCACTCGTATTTATACTGTGTGCCCTTTGAAAATTTGCCGTTTTCCTTATGCGTTTCCACTGGTATTCGTACTGGCTCTTGGCATGCGTTCAAATGAAATGCATAACAATTACTCATGCGCCAATAGGGAAAAAACATAGAAAAATTTTGCGGAAAAACGCTCGCTAACAAACTTGTTGATGACGTTTAGTGAAAAAAGAGAAAATAAAAAATACGGAAAAACAAGAAGAATTTTTTATCAACACATTTTTCAAGCATTCGTTGCTCTCCTTTTTTTACTTCATATCAATTAACTGAGTCAGCGACTTTAACGGTTTACGCTTGGCAAAAACTATTTCTATACGGAATACAAAGAGGAAACAGAAAACATTTAACAAGTAGCTTAGCTCATCAGCTACATTTTGCATCGCTCATGCGAGTAGCGATTAGAGGAATTAGAATAAGAATGAAATTGTCTCCGACAACTCATCAAAGAGGGAGTTAACAGCTTGACTTCAGTTATGGAGTGCGATGGTGATTAATTGAAGCCATGTGAATATTTAAGATGTTTCTCTGGCTTGAAAAAAAAAAAAAAAAAAAAAAAACAACAGTTGGCAACCATAGTCGATGTGATGTTTATCCAACAAATGTAGGGACCTACAGTCTATACTTAGCCGCGTCCGAATATATTATGAAGAAAATATGTGTAGCCCTTTATAAGGTCCCTACTGTATATCATCGTTTCAATTTCTTTTGTACTGTTTTAAATTGGGTTAAGCCATTCGAAAACCACAACTAATGCTTATAACTTAATGCCAGCTGCCTGGTCACTTAGGTACGAGTAGTTACAACACTGCTAATACACTTTTGTATCTACATATGTTATGCGTGTCCCTTTTAACCAACCATTCCACCACCGGCTACATCTAGCAGGCAATTTGCAACTCCATCACCTGAGCAGCTTTCGTTAGCAAAATGCTAATATCCCATTCACATATATATTTTTTTTATTCAATTTCCACATTTCCACAACATACTTTTTCTATTTCTTCCACTTAGCAAGCGCTAAAAACTATTTCAATTACCACCAATTAAAATTGAAAAATCCACCAGTAAGTTTCACCAAAAAATAATTTTTTTTTTTAATTGAAGATGGAATTGTAAATGTTGTGGTGGAAAATGTTAAAGTGTGTTTTTTGTATTGTATTAAAGCGCAAAGTGCGAACTGATGTTGCAAAATTTAAAATTTCTGAGGTTGAACTATTTTTAAAATAACTTTTGTTTAGTTCATTATTGCACAGTTTTAAAGGGCAACATATTGGTCCGTTTCGAACCAATACTCAGATTTTTAATTAATCTTTTATAATCTTATCAGGGTTCTCTTTGAAAAAAATATTTTCTAGCTAAGATAAATAAAAATTACAAAAAAAACATAATCGTATATTTTGGATTACCAGAAGTCCTTAAAAAATGTCATATGTGAATATGGTGATCTAATTCTTCCAAGACTTATTCAAAGCTTACAAGCTCTTTATTTTTGTTTGGAAACGTGCTGTTTCGACGGGGTTGGACCAAAGGGAGAGGGGGGTTAGATGAGTTGGTTTGAGGGGACATGTGAGGTGGTTAGTGTCGTGCGGATTACTCATTGATCCTAGCTACCGTTTTAGCTTCAAATATCCTTAAATATACAATACAAATCCAAATCCTCTTGGCAACCCTTAGATTTGGTTAACCTTTATACAATTTCATATTTTCTTACCTTTGTAGTGTAATTAATAATTTAAATAATATTTAATCCGCTTACTAATGTTATTGCTTCAGATAAATTAGGTTTTATTTGTAGCTCATACTAATTTACTCCTAAATGTATGCAATATTTTATTCAGAGTAAGGTAAATACCTGCAAATGTATTCGCATGAATATTATTTGTTGCTGCTTTTTATTTATGGCTGTTTCTTAAGCTACAGCTGCGGTAAGCTCAGACATTTGTGTAGTTATTCGCCAAAATAATAATTATTTACTAATGTAAACAAAATTGCTACAGTGATTAGTTTACTTTTTAGTAAGATTTATGCTAATCATCATAATCTTATTAAGTACTTAACCAATTTACGATAATTACTGCAATGTTGTTAAAATATTCAATTTAGCTATTTAGATTTACAACTTCAAACATTGCAATCAAATTTAATTGTAATTTATTATACACAACTAATATGTACAATAGGTATGTGTTAAATTATTTATTTATATTGAAATTGTTGCAAGTAATATGTCATGTTCTCCATATGCCTCTAGCGTTGCCATTTTGGTTCGATCGGACCGTTGTGAAAATATTTATCCGAGTTAGCACTTAAAAAAAACTGAATATGAAGTTCAGCAAAAAAAATTCCTCCTGTGTTCATACATTTTTTCACTATTATTTGGTGCTCTAAACA
Source organism: Ceratitis rosa (assembly GCA_037013455.1). Lineage (NCBI taxonomy): Eukaryota > Metazoa > Arthropoda > Insecta > Diptera > Tephritidae > Ceratitis > Ceratitis rosa. The sequence continues at coordinate 28,327,341 of JAWMAG010000006.1, read as the reverse complement.
CGAAATTCAACAAAATTCTACACATAGATTTTCCAATTAATGAATATTAGAAATATTACGGTCGATAAAAAGTACGAAATTTACAGCCACAAATTGTACGAATATCAGTGAATTCCTTATTTTATGGGATTCACGGGATGGGATTTTCATGACAGAAGTCTAAATGCGAATCAAAAATATAAATGCTGGGAAGCTATAAACGAAGCACCAAAAAGCTCCCAATTATATGTGGGTAGTCGTTGCTTTCTTATTCCTAAAAAAGTATGACCCAATCCTCCAAATGCCTTTACCTTGCGCACTTCCGCGTTAATTTAAAAGTTTCATCTGTTATTACGTCTGAATTCTATTGTCCAACAGAAGTTTATTCTTTCAATTCCGCTCCACTGGTTCGAGGAAATTTTATTTTTATCTATACCATCGAAGGCCAATACTAGTCTCTTGGACCATTGTCTATAACCCGATATTTATCCTATAGATATCGAATATATTTTATTCTTTTATGTTTGCTTCAAGGGCAACAGTCACTGAGAGGCAGATGCCCATTACCATTCTGGAGTAGATTGGCTCGCAATCTTTTCTTCGTGGCGTCAATAAATATTCATCGAAGAAGCCTATCAGCATCATTACAATATTCCAGATCATCTTATTTAGAAAAGTAAAATCTTCTTCTCCGAAAAAGAGAGAATTGCGTAGTTTTATCCACCTAATACTACACTTGTTCAGATTCGAAATCGAAATTTTGAAAGCCCCAAGCCTCTCCCAACTACAACAGCCTCCGACCAACAGAATTAGAAAAGTCTTTAGTCTAAACTACATACCAAATGCTTTAAATAGTGGAGCGATTGATTGAGGTCCATATCAAGGACACCGTGAGCCACAAACTTTCGAAAAATCAGCACGCCTGCATGAAAGATAGTTCAACGGAGACAGCGCTACATACGGTGATATCGCAAACCGAGAAATGCATCACAAGATGGTGTTCCTTCCCGTTTTTATTGTTGCGGGACGTGGAAGAGAAGGGGAAGCGCACATGTAATTCATAATAAGTTCCCTCAAATGTTGTGTGATGTCATTTAGATGGCGTTTTGAGACAGATATAAAAGTGGCCTAATGATGTTGGTTTAGACATTAACCCACAAAAGACCGAACTTGTTCTTTTCACGAGGTATATTATATTTCATCGTGAAGAGAACAAGTTACTACCTCCAGCGTTCTCAGGAATGAAGCTACAGAGTCTGGAAAATATTTAGGACTCATTTTGAATAAGAAACTAAGCTGGTCACAAAGCTCAGAGGAACATATACGAGCTAATGAACAGAAATGGGCGTTGACGTTACACTACGATGACTAGACCTATACTTCTCTACGGAGTAGTGGTCTGTATTAGTGGAGCACTGCAGACCACACCTACTGAAGCTATGAATGTCCTCCAGGACCTACAACAACAACTGTCATACCAACATTTATTAAGAAGGTTACGTATACCAGACAGGACGCACTATTGCATAGTTTTCACTGGCTTCTGGTTATACACTGAAACCAACGGGATAGGGATCCAACCACATGTACACGGAAGGGTCTAACTTAGAAAACCGTGAAGGTGGCGGAGTCTACGCAAATTAACTGAGGATCTACAAACCCTTGTGACTTCCGGATCACGTAATACTAGTAGTGGTGGTGGGAACTTTCACAAGTCACTAAAACGATGCTATAAAGTACAATACCAAGTAACAAAATGACGCACGAGCTTGCAAGGAGAGTATTTCAACATAGATACGAACTCAAGATGGAATCAATCTCAACTACTGCAATGCATTTTTCTATTTTGCTAACATCACACATTGGTTTGACTAACGGGTGGAGGCTAGTCGCATCGCAATGGACTCGTTTGGTGGCCGAAAGAAAATATATAATAATAATAAAAAAATTGTCAGTTTTGCATCAAATTTGGCCGGCATTTTGATTTTTAAAGATTTTCTCGAGTGGCAACACTGGTTGCCTCCCTTAAAGTATTACTCATACGCCATGTCACACCTGTAAATATCATATTTCATATACCATAAATATTAATTTCACTTTTAAAATAATAATTTTTGCAGTTGAGATACAAAAATGATTTATGCATACAGGAAATTTCAATTGCCTCTGTTAAGTAGATTGTTGCTGCAATATTGCGCAATTTAGTACCTTGATCGTATTTATATTAGCAGCACGAGAATACCGCTAAAATATTTATAAGGAATTTTGAAAAATTAATATGCATCAGAGGAAATTATTAAAAGTGTTATTTGCCAAGCCAAATAAACTACAATGAATATGTAATATTTTTGCCAAATTGATGTACCTATCTTTATACTATACACATTATTATACCGTTCATCGTTTGTGGAAAATTATCTCAATTAATAATTTACATATCAAATGTCAATCGCTATCATGTGTATCAGGCAAGTTATGGGGTATGACAGGCGGTCAATGTTGCGGGCAGAGGTTGTAGTGAAAGTTGATTTATTGTTGATTTGCCACTTTTCACTCTTTCATTTATTATCATTTTTTTTGCAAATGCTTTGATGATTTTCATATAAATTTAGCATATGAGTGTTTGTGTTTTCTTTTTATTATTTATTGAGAATTTATGTTTGTCGAATCGTTAATTTTAATAGAGTTCATAAAATTTTCACCTTTCTGAGCATTATGTTGTTTTAGATAATGGCTCATTTTTTATGAGCTGCGAAAATATGTATAATTTACTTCTTTTTTAATAAATTAATATGTACGGAAAATAGAGTGAAAGAAAATTTTGCATTATTACATGTGTACGTAAAGTGGATTCCAATAAGAGATGTTATTTTTAATGGTCTTCTATTCGGGTAGATTTCACTTTTGAAGTTGTAAATGACCGAAATTTAATGGCATTAATCTGGACAAAGTTTACTTTCAACAAAAGGACTCTACGTGCAAGTAACGAAACCATTGATCTCTTTAGTGGTGATTTCAATTGTCCATGATTTAAGAACTTGTGCCTCCTTCCATTGTAGCCACCTGAAAGATAAGGTCTACGCCAATAGGTCAACGCCGATTCAAGACCTCAAAGATGGAATTCGTGAAGCTATTGAAGGCATACAGCAGTAACCTTGCAATATGGTAATGCAAAATTTCATAAAAAGGATACGGTTTTTTAAATGGCCATTTGGCTGATATTGTTTTTCATTATTAATGGCATACCTTCCTCTTTACATTGAAATAAGCATGCGATCATTAATCTCAACCAAAAATTTTATTTTTCTTTGAATATCAAAATAACACTTCTTATGGGAAAACCCCGAGTAGATTTGATACCTCAGTTTCCAAACTATCGTATTCCAGAATAGGTCTTACTAAAGTTGCGAACAAAGTTTTCGTTACATCAGATTTCTTGAATCACAAAGGTATTTTAACTTTATTAACTGTCACACCAATGTGAAGGGTGAAGTGCAATTTAGGGTCCATTAGTACTACCCACGTCAACGAAACATTGAGCCTGCTCCTGTTTGTAGTTATCTGTAACTAGCTGTGAGTACGGTTCGTCGGGAGAAGGTCATAGCTTAATATTTTTTTAACATTTCGAGGCATGTGATTAATTTTACACCATTCAATGAAAGCTGCTTAGAACTGTTTGTATCAAGGTAGCTTCATCTGCAAGGTGTATGATTTTAGAATGATTAATGAGAACAGAATCGGACCTAGAGGCTACGCTGCGATACTTCTGAGGAAAGTGTAGTAGAATCTGAAGTGAGTTTTTAAACAGACCCACTAAGTTATCTTTTTTTATTAGCTTTGAATAGCAACGAATAAAGTACTTTGTCAGAAACTTGATTCCTTGTAGGAACAACAACGAGCTTTCAAATATACGGGTTGCAGGAGCTGATCAACACGTTTTTGGTTTTCAGACAGTGTCGCAGCTTGAGATGTTGACGGCATCTCCGACTCCACCTAATTCTTCCAGGAGAATGAAGATATCCATCTACTGGTTCCAATTTAGACGAAATCGTCGACGTGGAAGTATGCACTTAGAAAGAATTGACCACTGTACAATTAATCTTATGGAGCAGTGGGATATTACGCATTTAAAAAATTTTAACAATTACTCCTTGACCCATTGCCAGCGCATATTGCTTCTAAAATCTTTTCTATTACACTCAACTAAACTTCATCTCCCGCCAAGAAGCCTTTACATTCCGGATGGTTATTTCCAAATGTACACATGAATTTCAATAGTCATGGCAAGGTTATGCTTCAGCTCGTTTGCCCACGACGTGTTAATTTGAAGCTTTTACCTTTACTTAGCTGGCTCCAAATTTTGCATATTTTCTCTCTTCTGAATCCATTTTATTTTTCTTTTCTACAAATGTTAAATATTTGTTGTATAGGGAGGATTTTCCGAGAAGTTGACCTGACACCGATCTATTCGAACAAATCTAGTTTAAATTGACTTGAGGAACACTCACATGAAGTGGCCCTGGTGTCGATTCGATGGCTCGGTTTTGCTTAACATGTGGAACATATGTAGGTGGCTCTTTCTCACGGTCAATATGTGGAGATCTGTTCCATTCATAGTTCGATTTGCTTGCTATTTGAAATATAGTTAGCGCTTTTGCAGAAGAAACAACGTAAAAACCGAATAAAAATCTTATGAGAACCATCTTAGATTCCATGCTTACGAAGTAGCGGCCAACCTCTAGTACTAATATAATTAATTTAATTGCTCCACATTGGACAAAATAATAAAAAACATATTTTTCGGGCACTTATTGGGACGCATGTTCACAACGGGATCTTATTTTTAGTCTTCTTTTGAAAAAAGTCCACTCACTTTTGCTTGAGTTCATACAAACTACATACATACATATGTTTATCATTCAAGCCTTCAGATTTGACATACTCAAATTAGTTTTATCATAACGCTGTTGAACTTTAGAATGACTTTTGAGGGCGGAAATCACTCATATGAAAAATATTACCAGGTTTCCTATTCAAATTAAAGATTTTGCAATTTCTGTTTCAGTCTGTAAATACGCGTAATTATCATTTCAAATTAAGAAAATATTCGAATAGGTATTATGGCTTATGCCTTCCTAATACTTTCAGACGCACATCAATGCATTTATATGCCATATGTATGTGTGTATGTTAATAATTATTGTAACTAAACGCACACTAAAAACTTCAGTTGTAAAACTCAAAGTAAACAAACTATATATTTTTACGATGTGCAATTCTAGCACAGAAAAAAAAAAATTATAATAATAAAATGCAAACAAAAACAACTACGAGTAAAGCGAACGCCCATGCGGTCTGAGACATGTGTCATTAAATTGCGCAAATCATTTCAGCTACAACAAAAGCAAGCATTAACAAGTAGCGATTATGCAAAGCATAGCGATGGCATTGAGTCATAATACCGGCAGCGACCAACTCTCGAGCTCAATACCACAACTATTTAATGAGAATAAAATAATATTTAAACAAGAGAAGTCGTCGGCAATACTAAAGTATTTATACTTTACATGGCCAAATATAAAATTTATGGTATTTCCTTTTAGGATTAAATATTCATACCTTTATGAGCTTTTTTGACGAAGACATAACTAGAGCCTCATATCTGAAAAAATCGCCATAAGACAGCTACATATATGCTATATACAGCGCGCCATTCCTCTCTTCTTTTCACTGTCTGGCGCCAGTTGGAAATACCAAGTGAGGCCAGGTGACTCTCCACCTGATCCTTCCAACGGAGTGGAGGTCTTCCTCTTCCTCTGCTTCTACCAGCGGGCACTGCATCGAATACTTTCAAAGCTGGAGTGCTTTCATCCATTTCGACGACATCAACTTCTTTCGCTGAACTATGTCAACATCATCGTATAGCTTGTACAGCTCATCATTCTGCGGTATTCGCCGTTGCCAACGGGCAAAGGACCATAAATCGTTCGCAAAACTTTTCCCTCGAATACTCCTAGGGCCGACTCATCAAATATTGATATCGTCCACGTGTACATAGTACACACGACTTGCAACCTCACAGTTGCAGCTACGTACTAAAGACCTCTCCACTAACCACCACTATCCCCATGGCGCTGATAAGCACAATGGCTCTTAGGCATTACGGAATTTTAGCGTTATAAAGGGTGTTTAAATTGTAAGGACCGATGTTGAATGTGAACCACACCTAAACGCCAAGTTTTTTTCCGAATTTAATTTGACATTTCTCTATTTCAGACTTACTCAATTTGAACCATGGAGAGATACACAATCCAACAACGTGTTAAAGTTATCCAGACTTATTATGAAAATTTTCGAAGAAAATCATCTTCAGTGATGAGGCACATTTTCACCTCAGTGGATTCGTCAATAATTGCCGCATTTGGGCGAATGAGAATCCAAGAGTGATTGTCGAAAAACCAATGCACCCACAAAGAGTGACTGTTTGGTGCGGTTTATGGGCTGGCGGGATCTTCGGGCCGTATTTTTTCCAAAATGAGGCCGGTCAGGCAGTTACTGTGAATGGTGTTCGCTATCGTGAGATGATAGCGAATTTTTTATGGCCACAATTGGAAGATATGGATGTGGACGATATGTGGTTTCAGCAGGACGGTGCCACTTGCCACACAGCTAACGAAACAATGGCTCTTTTGCGCAACAAATTCAATGGCCGTGTTATCTCACGTAATGGCGATGTCAATTGGCCCCCAAGATCATGTGATTTGACACCGTTGGACTTTTTTCTCTGGGGTTATTTGAAAGAAAAGGTGTACGTCGTTAAGCCAGCAACAATTCAAGAGCTAAAGGATGAGATAATTCGGCTCATTAACGGCATAGAAACTCCATTATGCCTCAGCGTCATCGAAAATTTGGACCATCGTATGGAGGTGTGCCGCCGAGGTCGCGGCGCTCATTTGGCCGATATTTTGTTACATACATAATTGTGTAATACCAATATATCATAATAAAATAAAATTTCAATAATTTCCTAAATAGTTTGTGTTTTATTCAAAATCAACATCGGCCCTTGAAAATTTAACCACACTGTACTTTCACAACGAGATATATTCCTACTACCATAAGATAGCTGACAATGCTCAGTCTCCAGTCATCTTCTCCTGCTGGCGGAAAGCCCTAGTTTCCTCTCCTAGATTCCTTAGTGGGTTTAAAGACATGGTTGGAAAGGACTTGTTTCCGCTCCGCTCTGCTAATAGCGAAGTCAAAGGTTATGCGTTCTCTTCATATTTTCAACAATAATATCCGCGCATTTCGTCCATATGCCATTGACTTAACCGTTTTGAGACCGGTATTGTGGCCCATTCCTCTTTTTTAGTCCTCCACAACCTCGATTACAGCATGTGACTCACAATGTTGTCGGACGTCATCGTTTCATTTATTATCCACTCTATGGCAGATCTCTCTCTCTCTTTCTTGGCGCAAAAGGTACATTCACTGGTCTGTCTCTCCTTCTTGCGCTCGTCGACCATTAAACGCCTATTCCCAGCTTTTACTCTACCGAGCTTCAGCTTCAATGTGTAATTCAGACCAAAATTAATATACCACATTTCATGTACTTGAAAGGTATGCAGGCAAAATATATTTAAATTTTAGAGTGAAACAAAATAATTTTTTTTTTGTACAGAAAGCTTTTGCATACTAAAGTTCAGAAAAGTTGATTATTTTTCTTTGCGAAAATTCCAAATGTTGATATTTTAACTTTTCATTTTTCCTTTTTGTTTCTGTGTTTTTATTCAACGGCCACAATAACCGAGTGATTAGCAATGCGTACTGTCATTCTGACGGCCAGGGTTCGAGTCCTTGACATCCAAAATTATAGAAAATAAATTTTTCTCATTACCTACGCTCCTCGGCAGGTGCTTGTCAAGCCCCTTGGCTTGATGTAACTTAGTAGACGCCTGCGGATTAGGGGTTCAAGAATTTACCCGCGGTAAGGCATGCCTGTCGTAAGAGCCGACTAAAATCCAACAGTTCTCGCGACAGTCGACCCGGATTTTTTATCCGGCCAAGGACTGTCATTCCCGCAACATTCCCCGAAAATTACTTTGAGGAATATTTTTGCGGCTACAACAACAACAACATGTAACTTAGTATAAACTGTAGAGATCACTCCATTTGTTGGAAAAATTATCATCCGGACTCACACCACAACCTGGAGCTGGAGAAGGAGTTCGGCCGAAAATCCCTACAGCGCTAACCAAGCGCCAATTATATATACTATATATGTATGTTTGTATATGGTATATTCAGCGATTAAGTTGTTAATGGCGCTCCGATTCGTTTCCGCTCTCGTATGCGGCCCGTCACACCTACGGCGCCAGCTGGGTTGAGCTGAAGCAGTAGCTGAAGATTGCAGGTGATCGGAGGTGCGAAAGAATTGGTGTGGTACAAGGCGTTTGTGTGTGTGTGTGTGTGTGACTGTCGCAACACTTTCATTAGTAGCATGCAACTTTTTTCTAGCCATTTGTTTGTTGTTGCCATTTTTTTATGTAACAATATGGCAGCATAATACTCGTAGCAGTCTAGTATAGAAATGCAAATACGAAATATGAATGCAATTTAACTAACAAAAACAGTGTTTATTGTTATTACGTTGCCATTGCATGCAACGCGTCGAGTCCAATTAAGTTGTAGCTAACTTTGACGAAACGTTGACAATGTGGGAGTTTGTGTGTGTGTAGTTTCGTATGGTGACTAATACTAATTTGTTTGTGTCAAAACTGAGTGTGTATTTTTGTGCGTTGAAATCGTAAAAACCCTAAAGAAAAGTTCATGTAAAACTCAAATGTAGATATAAACATATGTATGTATGTACATAAAGTAAATATTAAAAAAAAAATTCCAATTTCTCGCTTCTTTAATTTTAAATTGGCTGCTTTTTGCTTTTGTTTTCAAGTAAATCTACAACTCCACACACGATATATGAAGACAAAGAGAACGAGCAGTAACTGAGCAATTAACACAATTTGCGCTCATATTTTTCCAAAGCTTGATATTATATTTATGGTATATTTGTCGCCAAGCGTTGATGATGTAATACCGACATTTTTCGCAATTTGATATAGTCGCTGACCTACACAAAAAACAACAACCGCGAAAAAGAAACTTAAATAAAACTGTGCAGCAAGTAGAAAAATGCAGAAAAAACGCGTGACGCATAGCAAAACGACGCTCATTTCCCTGTTATTTCAAGAAGAAAATTAAAAGCTAAGCTAAAATGTAGTAATTCTAGTTGTCAACTGGTATATAAAGCATAAGGACAGACAATGGAGAAGATTTCTTTTTCATTATATCTATTTTAGATACATTAGGTAATCAGGAAAGCTTTATTGTGATTAAATCGAATAACGCGTTCCTGACATATGACAACTCAAAGTTGAGCAATCTCAAGTTGAATTTTTTGTATTTAAAATTTGTTTAATTGGTGGCTGTACGAATATGTTTGTCGAAAAGATATTTGTCAACTAGATAAGTCTGTTCTTTTCATATTATACCAGAATATGAGTACAATTTTTTCGGCATTAACACTTTTTTTGTTTTTTTTTTTTTTTTTTTTTGTTTTAAAAATATAAAACGCCTGTTTTTGGAAAAGTTGTCAATTTTGTTTGGATCATACGTTTTTTACTCATCACAGATCAATGCAATACTTCAGTTCCATACGGTATGATCTTTAAGGGGTAAAGCCACTCTATGATTTTGGTAAACGCAATTTTTTTTGCTCACAGGGTACCTTTGGGCCCTTGAAATGATATGCAATTGGTTTTAAAGTGAAAAAAAATAGTTCAAATAGCTGAACTTTTTATTTTGCTGCAGCCCCTCGGGGCGTGTGCTGAGTACAATGAAAAGTTTTAACACGTTTTTCTCAAAATCACATTTTTCGAACTAAAAGTACAGATTTTTCGGACCCTATTGCATCGATTTATCTGAAATTTTGTTGATAGCTTCACAAATATATATATTTTTGGAAGTACGTAGCCGTTTTTCGAGTAAATGTAAACTTTTGTTTTAATAATTTAGTGCATATTTTTTTTAGTCATAAATCAATCTTTAAAAAAAAAAAACAAGTGTGCCGCTTTCAAAAAAATAAATCCGTACGTACTTCCAAAGACCATAGTTTGTAGGTCATAACACTTTTTGCTTCTCTGTTCTAGGTCTCATCCTTTAGAAGAAATCGGTCCTCCCGTGGACGCCTTTAAAAAAAAAACATTGATTAAATAATGGACTTTATTACAGCCAAATAATAATTAAAGAATATTTTTTATACTTCTATATATGTTCAATGAAATGGTTAAATAGAAATTATATTCCTTTTCCCATATTCTTACAATAAATTTTGAAAAATGAGTCTATTTTCAACCTCTAGAGTGACTTTAATAAAGCGAATGGTACCAAATTTATTTGTAGAGTCTTGCATTATATAGAGATATTTCAATTTGAACTTACATTTTCAGACCGAAAGATACCTAAATTTACCCTTTTTTATACCTATGCAAATTGTTTGGCAAATACTGTTAAATTTTCTTAGCAACCTTTGAATTAAATACCATTACGAGTTCAAAAAAGTTCAAATTCGCTTAGAATATATTGGTTGGGTCATCATTTTGCAATAAGAGTTTTAATTAATTCTGGTTCAACCAACCAAAGAAATCAGAGATTAACAAAATTCATAAATTTTTAATCGTTTTTTAACTCGGTCAAGTCCAGTTAAAACATATCGTAATATAATATAACAGTTTTTTTTTAAGATTTAGGTCGAGGATGTTAAATATATATTCGTATGTTTGAAAGTCTATATACCTTTCATGAACTTTTTAAATTTTATGTCCTGCATTCTTTTTTACGATTTTAACCTAACATTTCATTTCTGCAAAATAGGTTGTATAAGAGATTTCGATGTTTTTCAGTAGAAATATTTGTTTAAAATTATGTATGTTTTCAAATTTCCCGATCTTACATGCTTTTTAAACGGCAGTCTACAAATTATAAAAATCGGCTATGTGGGTATATGTGGTCCGATCGGGTCAGTTCCGAAAGTTGATGTTGTATAAAACTACATCTGCTAACCAAGTTTGGTTGAAATATCTCTAAAACTAAAATAGACAGACCGGCAGTATAAATTTTGTTGGGTCTTCTCCTTCTTCTTATTAACATAAAAAGCATAAAAAAGGAGAAGTTAATCGGTAAGTCTTACAAAAAAATTAAAGAAATTTTCTATTCAATTTTATAAAATTTTTCAAGGAAAAATGTCCTTCTTTAGTGGCTAAATTTACTAAATTTAAGCTACTATAAAAATGGTTTCACAACGTAAGGACTTCAAAGTTTGTGGTATTTGGGATGTATAATGGGAAAAAGACCCGAATCTGTTGGAAAAAGTTAAATATTTACATTTTCGCATGATTAAAAAGATGGGTCAGAAATCTTGATTCCCGACTGTAGGGTACAAGTACCTGGTGCGCGTGTCTTGAGCACTTTTACCCCATTGTGCTACATATGAATAATAAATATTTCGATCCTTGATTTTTCTGACCAACAAGCCGCCCAAAGCTATGCAGCAAAAGCCTGGTCTTGTTCGTCTTAACATTTCAATTTTATACAGGGTGGCCCAAAATTAAATAAAGATTTAAATTTGCCGCCATTTATTAAGTGTTGACAACATTAAAAAAAAAAATAAAAAAAAATCAACAGTTGACATCTTAGGCTTGGTAAAAATGGCGCGTTACACTATAGAACAACATGTCTTCATTATTGAACACTTTTTTAAAAATAATGAACGCTTACTGGCCGCAGTTAAAAAATTTCATGTAAAATATGGTCGGATTAGTGTTTTAACTTCCTCAACTGTGAAGAGATCAATTGACACACTGGTCGCCCGAAAACAAGGCGTTCAAATAACAGTATCGAAACAGTGCGTGAGAGTTTCGATGACAGTACAGAAACCCGGATTCAGCATCGTGCACAGGAATTGCAAACTTCTCTACTCACTAAAGATCTGTATCTACCATGCTTACAAATTTCATTAAACACAACAACATGTACAGCAAAGAGAGTTTGTTGAAAGGACTCTTGAGTGATAAAGCACATTTTCACCTTTTTGGGTTTTTTAATCACCAACATTGCCGCTCTTGGGGTTCTGAGAACCCAAATGTGAATGTCGGCAAAACAGATGCATCCACAACATGTCACTGCTGGAGGCATAATTGGAACATTCTTTTTCGAAAATGAGTCTCTTCAGGCAGTGACTATTATTGGTGCTCCATAACCAAGTTTTTTTTGCCGAAATCGGATGATATTGATGTGGCCAATATGGGGTTTCAACAAGACGGTGATACATATCAGACAACCCGTGAAACACTTCAATTACTACATGAGTCATTTCCAGGTGGTGTAATCTCTCGTTTTGGTGATCATAATTGGCCCCCTAGGTGGTGTGGTGTTAAATGATCATTAGATTTTTTTTATAAGCTTATTTAAAATCACAGTTCTAATCCAACAAATCCAACAATCCAATCCAACAAGCACACATGCTTAAATTTAAAGAAGGAGATTCAATGTTGCATCAATGAAATTCAACCACATTTATGCAAAATAGTCTTGGAAAATTTCGACAAAAGAGTGGCTATGTGTATGGAAAACTGTGAAGGCCATTTGCCCGATATGCTATTCCATAAATATCCCTATCCTAGGTACTTTATGATTCAATAAAAAAATTACAATCGTAAGGCTATAAACTATATTTTCATTTAAATCCAATCATGCGTTAATTTTGGAACACCTTTCACATAATCAAGTAACCACTTCTCTACGGAAATTTCACTAATTTTCAAATCAAAATAAATTTTCACACGAACTGTTTTCACGACAAATACTATTTGTGCAATATATCGGATTAGTGCAGCCACACAACCAATTTTTTTTTATCACTTAGTTTTTCCTTTTGTATCCATTTTTCAGAGACGAGGAAGACAAATATGTTTTTTTTTTTTAACGATGAGCCGAAATCACGGACGTTAGTAAATATAGGTTAAATAGATTTACGAATTTTCAATATTCCAAAAAATATAACGACGCCCTCTCAACTTCATATTGGATATAAATGCAAAAAAAAAATATGCAAAAAAAGCAAACGAAAATCTGTAAAAATTATTTGATTGCAAAATTTTGCAAATCTGCATATGTCCACCCCTCGCCATATTAATTTGCTAATGGACGGACCAAATCAATTACGTGATAGGTAAAAAAAAAAGACAGACGGATGCAAATAAAATTGCCAAAATGCACTACTACCATTTCGGCATCAATAACGTTGACGTTTGCCACATCCGCCAAAATGAAATGGTGATTTTTTTTCTTGTATTTTGAAAACAGAAATGCATGCCGAACATGCTGCAATTTGATGTCACAAAAAAAATATATAATATACGTATGTATTTATATATAGTGTACGCAATTTTCATTCAATTCAATTTGTGCGACTCATTGATGTGGCTTTCGACATTCGCAGCAGTTAAACCAGGACTGCCTCTCGAAAACGGTTGTTTTTGCTGTTGCTGTCGTCAATACAGATGACACACAGAGGACATTCAGGAAACAGGTATTGATTATATTGTTGCCCCATCGGCAACCGACACAAAACAACAGCCTGCAGTTGGCATTCTACCCAAAAAAAAAATTCGTTATTTATTTTGTGTGTATTTACTCGGTACAGAGTAACTTTATTCACAAACAAATTTAGAATTTCGTATTTTTTTTTTGCAACGCCATTGAATTTTTTTACACTGTCGCTCTGTGTCATATTTTGCTTTATTTTTCTTTTTTTTTTTTGAATGAGAATTTGCCAAATATTGATTTTTGATCATACAAAGTTTCCATTATAACCGACAAACTGTAGAATATGCGATTATCTGCGAAATTGACCAAGAAGATTAAAAGAAAACAAGAAAATTTGTTATTTTTTAAGAGACTTATACCCTTTACGAACGAGTACTATTTTAATTTTAGGGATAGCAATATTCACAATAGTGTCACGCGATTTTTCGATTTCCCAATTAAGGGTATAAATTCGTTTGCTTAATCCTTCATCACGCAAAACATAAAAATTAAGCAAAAGTTCGTGTAAAAGCTTAGCGAACAACTACAAAAAGTTGCCGACAGCTGGCGCTGGGAAATGAAAGTTTTACAACAATTAAAAATACAATTAAATATTATCCAAAGAAATTTTTCGACGCTACTGCTGTGCAATATTTTAATTTGTGGTAAGACGTAAAACGTAATGAATACAATGAAAAAGGGAAATGCCAAGCTAAGTAAGTGAAGGGGCGTTGGGCGGTTCGATTACAGTAGCAGACCTGGACAAGATTTTTCACACACTGCATATAAAGGGTTTTCCAATAAGAGGTGATATTTTAAATAACCTGCTATTTCGATAGTTGACACATTTTAAATTGTAATGTTTTGATATTTGACAAATAAAAAGTAATAGAAATGGAACGATTTACGCTCCAAGAACGCACTGAAATTATTACCACTATAAAAATGGTGAAAACTTGGCAGAGACGGTTCGTAAAATTAAAACATTTTTCTGTCGTCGTGAAGCTTCTTGCCAGGCCACAATACAGAAATAGGTGAAAAAATGGAACAGTTGGGACACGTTAGCTTTGTCAAGATTAAAACACGTACACCGTATTTAGCATAAAGACTTGTTTTTTAAGACTTATAAATTTTAGTTAACGTAAGAACTCATGTCGGCCGATCAGCAACCACGTTGTGTTTTTGCTATTTGGATCCTTGAAATGCATGAAAATTATCCGGAATTTCATCGAAAAATCATTTTGACTGATGAGAGCCATTTCCACCTCTATGACTACATCAATAAGCAAAAATGCCGCATCTGAGGCTCGGAAAACTCAAGATTTATTTTTGAAAAGCCTCTACATCTTCGGCGTAACTGTTTGCTACGCCTTATGGTCCGGCAGGGTCATTGGACCCTACCTTTTCGAAAATGAGGCTGGAGCAATACTTATGGCGATTGATTTTTTAAAAGCCTCTCCATCCTCAACGTGTAACTGTTTGGTGCGGTTTATGGTCCAGCGGGGTTATTGGACCTTACTTTTTCGAAAATGAGTATGGAGCAACAGTTACGGAATGGATTAAGCCATCGACAGATAATTCATGATTTTTTATGGTCGCAATTAGATGGTATTAATCTGGACAACGTTTACTTTCAACAAGACAGCGCTACTTGCCACACAAGCAACGAAACCATCGATCTTTTAAGGGAAAAGTTTCTTTGAATAACAAATCAATATCTCTTATTGGAAAACAATATATCTTGCTACAGTTTTTTGTGGAGAAAAGTTAAAGAAACTTGTAAAAAAAAAACAATTTGAGTAATATAAATAATAAATTTTCTTAGAGTTGCCAATTGCTTTAATTTAAAAAAATGTAAAGATAACACAACAACAAGAGCTCTCACCTGCCTGTATATATTTATTATAAAAATTTAAAAATAAATGAGCTACGTCAATGTGGTATCAACTAAAGAACGTTTAAAATGCTTAATATGGAAAATATTTTAGGAAGATTGCAGCATTTTTGGAAATTTGAAATTACACACAATTAAAATTGATAACAATGTGGGAGTTAAACTGAGAAATATTTGATAATAATATTAGTTTTTTAGGAGAGCTGCTATCTGTTTGGATATTTTAATTTATAAAAACTTTAAAATACGACGAGTTACGTCAATATGGCTATCAATTGAAGAGGGTTAGTGTGGAAACTTTTTAGGAGGGCTGCCACTTGCTTGAAAATTTTAGCTTAAAAAATAAAAATATATTTATATATAATATGAGAATTGAACTAAACATTTTCGAAACGATTTATTAATCAAATTAATTTTGAGAAGAGCTGTGAATAATATAAATAAATGACTTAAGAGGGCTGTTTGTGTGTCCGCTTGTATGAACGTAACTTAGTAGAGGCTAAACTACCAGGTGTGTTAGTTGAAATTTACCGGTTCTTTCGATAAAGAAAACACTTAATTTTCAGAGGAATCTCAAAATTTTTTTTTTTTTTAAATTATTGACCATTGGTTTCTACACATTTCGCTCATCTCTTAGGCAAATTATGGATACCATTCCAAAAAAACTTTTTCTCTTTCGAGACAAACCATTCGACGAGCCATTTTTCGACTTCTTCAAAATTAGCGAAGCACTGCTCTGCAAGGGAGTGTCCCATCGATGCGAAAAGATAATAGTCGGACGGGGCGAGGTCTGGAGAGTACGACGGGTGCGATAATATTTCCCAATTAAGTGTTTTTAATGTGTCTTTCACCAGTTTAGCGGTATGAGACGGCGCGTTGTCATGTTGCAAGATAACTTTGCCATGTATTCGGGCCTTTTCCGACCGTTTTTCGATCAACGCATGATTTAAATTGATCATTTCTTGTCGGTAACGATCCGTGTTCACCGTTTCACCAGGTTTTAACAACTCGTAGTACACCACACCACACTGGTCCCACCAAACACACAGCATTGTCTTACGACTAAAGCGATTTGGCCTTGCAGTCGATGGGCCAGCTTCACCAGGGGAAAGCCATGATTTTTTTCGCTTCGGGTTCTCACAATACATCCATTTTTCCTCCCCCGTGACAATTCGATGCAGAAAAGATTTCCTTTCGAATCGTTGAAGCAGCATTTCACAAACGGTTTTTCGATTTTCCATTTGTCTATCGTTCAGCTGGTGTGGCACCCATTTTCCATACTTCTGGATCTTTCCCATGGCTTTTAAACGTTGGCAAATTGCTCCCCGAGTCACATGTAGTGTTTCTACCAATTTTTTTTGCGATTGGGTTGGATCAACATGCAATTCCTCATCTTCGAACTTTTTCGCTGCACCAGGATGTTCATTGTCTGTCAAATCGAAATCTCCACTTTTAAATTGACGAAACCATGTCTCACATGTTCTAATCACTGGAGCATGTTCACCATAAGTTTCTACCAGCTTCAGCTGCTCGACATATTCACTGAAGTAAACAAATATGACGCTATTATTTTGGCAGAATGTGACTTGCGTATTTTTGTAGGTTAATGTAAATAGAAAAAAATTACATACATGCCAAATCATAGAAATTTATACATATTGCTAACGACATCTACTAGTAAAACCGGCAACCTTCAACAAACACACCTGGTATTTTGATGAGACTTGGCTTACACATTGATTGGACAGAATTCAGTAAAATTTAATAATACTTTTATAGAAATGACTTTTTATTTTCCAGTCCCCTCTTGAGTTACGACTTTAATCAACAGAACTCAGCCAAACTTGGTTGGTATGCTAGTCTTAATGCTAACTAAAGTCCTACCAGAATAGACCCGCTCCCACATACCTATTATACATTCTATATTTGACCGAAATGTGCACATAATACAAATATCAGCCGAGTATCTAATATTCGGTTCAACTAGAAATTAGTACTTACTAATATCGGATCAAAAATGTAACCTCTTTTTAATCGTAATATCGTAATCGGTATAATAATTAAAAGTCAAAAGCTTTCTTATTAAACTCACTGTAACTTCATTTTTGGTGCTGTTTATTGATTTTTACCGCAGTCGGCAACTACTTCTGATGACACACATATATACATATACAAAGGAGACACACACTTTTGGGAAAATCAAAGCCACAGGCTCTTACATATGTATATAGCACGCCAGTTACGGTTGTGTATAGGATTTACCGTAATTTGGTAAATGTCAATAGTAGTGCAGTGTTGCATTTTTAGTAGCCAACGGCTGCCGATAAAAGCTGTAATGACCTAAAAAGGACCAAGAGAGGAATTGACTTTTTACACTAGTACGTAGGTATGTACCATATTGCATGTATATGTATGTGTGTTATTGCAGGTGTACGTAAGTATTTGTCTTACCTTTTAAACTTGCAACTCGAGCAATTTATCAAATTACCAGCACAATTTCAACTTTATTTAAATGCAATACAAAGTTCTCTCGCCCATGCCCAATCTGGTTGTCAGACTTTTGTTAAAAGAGAATATTAAGATAAATTGAACTTTTTCGCCAACTAAAAACTTGTGCACCTGATTGAATTAAATGCTATTTCGCAATTGTGTACACAAATAAATAGCTGTGTACGATTGAAGTTGTAGTTGAAGTTTGTTTCCTGGCTTTCACATGCAGAGGCTGCAACGGTTTTGAGTGTTGACTAATGGACTAAGGATATCTTGGCATATGGGCGGGTGTGTGTGTGTGTGTGTTAATCGGTAATTTCGTTGCACTGAAAATTTAACTTAAGTTACAAAGGTAGGCTGCATAATTACACAAATCGACGGCTAGACTTTTTCACCCGAATTATTTAAGAATTATTTTGGTTTGGGTTTTTTGTGCTGAGATTTTATGGAAAAATCGATATAATCTTTCGTTCATTTTAAGACCGATTTATAGAGAGTCTATAATATTGGATGAGTGCATAAGTTCCTGCCTGATTCCGCTGGATGCCGTACGAATCGTTTGAGAGTGGCGCTCGTGAAAGAAATATATACATATTATATATCGTTGGAAAGGTGACAGTCCGAACTGTAAATCAAGCATAAAATAACTTCATTTTGATTTGAGTTGCTTAGTGAAAAGACGCATGGAAGATGAACAACGAAAAAGATCATATGCGTCATATTATGTTATACGAATTCCGCAAAGGAAAAACAGTGGACGCTGCAACTAAAGATATTCGCGAAGTTTATTTGGACCGTGCTCCAGCCCTCCGCACAGTAAAGAAATGGTTCGCGAAATTTCGTTCTGGAGATTTTAACCTCGAAGATCAACCTCGCAGTGGACGGCCTTCTGAGCTTGATGACGATGTTCTAAGGACTTTAGTTGCGAATAACTCACGTTTTCGACGGAAGAGGTTGCCAGTGAATTGAACGTCAACAAATCAACTGCGTTTCGTCGTTTAAAAAAGGTTGGGTACACTTTGAAGCTCGATACATGGGTGCCACATCAGTTGAGTGAAAAGAACAAAGTGGACCGTATGTCAACAGCAATTTCTTTGCTTCGACGGATCAAAAACGAACCTTTTTTGGGTCGGCTCGTGACTGGTGATGAAAAATGGGTCCTGTACAACAATGTTCAACGCAAAAGAACATGGAAACAGGCACACGAAGGGGCGGAACCGATGTCGAAAGGTGGATTGCATCCGGTGAAGGTACTGCTGTGCATTTGGTGGGATATCCGAGGCGTGATCTATTTTGAGCTCTTGCCAGCTGGAGAAACGATCACTGCCAACAAGTATTGTAAGCAATTGGTCGAATTGAAGAAAGCAATTGATGAAAAACGTCCGATTTTGGCCAATCGCAAAGGAGTTCTTTTCCATCATGACAACGCCAGGCCACATGTTGCAAAACCGACCCTGGCCAAACTGAAGGAAATGAATTGGGAAATCATGCCGCATCCCCCATATTCACCCGACATTGCACCTTCTGATTATCATTTGTTTCGATCGCTGCAGAACAATTTGAATGGAAAAAAATTTAAAAATGTGGAAGACGTCAAAAACCACCTTGACACCTTTTTCAACGAGAAACCGCGCGATTTCTATGAATCAGGCATCCGTAAATTGGTTGAACGTTGGGAGTGGATTGCCGAACATGATGGCGAACACATAATTGATTACTAAAAGCGCTTTCTTCAAAAAATTTCAATTTTAGTTTGCACTTGAAATCGGGCACGAACTTATGCACTCATCCAATATATGAATTTGGAAAGTTCCATTAGCTCTACCTGATATGAGATAGACTCCAAAAAACAGTCTTTCAATTCAAGGATGAATTCGATTTTTTTACTCGCCTGTACTATGTACACAAATCTAATGGAGATACCAGGAGTGTTAGTTGAAGTTTGCCGGTTTTACTAGTAGATGTCGATAGCAATATGTATAAATTTCTATGATTTGACATGTACGTGTATGTAATTTTTTTCTATTGACATTAACCTACAAAAATACGCAAGTCACATTCCGCCAAAATAATGGCGTCATATTTGTTTACCTCAATGAATATGTCGAGTTTCGTTCCAAGTAAATCGCATTTGCGGCATTCGTTGCTTTTCTTATTTCATCAAAAGAAAAAAGCAGCTGAAGCTCACCGGTTGCTGGTAGAAACTTATGGTGAACATGCTCCAGTGATTAGAACATGTGAGACATGGTTTCGTCAATTTAAAAGTGGAGATTTCGATTTGACAGACAATGAACATCCTGGTGCAGCGAAAAAGTTCGAAGACGAGGAATTGCATGTTGGTCCAACCCAATCGCAACAAAAATTGGCAGAAACACTACAAGTTACTCGAGAAACAATTTGCCAACATTTAAAGGCCATGGGAAAGATCCAGAAATGGAAAATCGAAAAACCGTTTTTGAAATGCTGCTTCAACGATTTGAAAGGAAATCTTTTCTGCATCGAATTGTCACGGGGGACGAAAAATGGATTTATTTTAAGAACCCGAAGCGAACAAAATCATGGCTTTCCCCTGGTGGAGCTGGCCCATCGACTGCAAGACCAAATTGCTTTGGCCGTAAGACAATGCTCTGCGTTTGGTGGGACCAGTGTGGTGTGGTGTACTACGAGTTGTTAAAACCTGGTGTAACGGTGAACACGGATCGCTACCGACAACAAATGATCAATTTGAATCATGCGTTGATCGAAAAACGGTCGGAATGGGCCCGAAGACATGGCAAAGTTATCTTACAACATGACAACGCGCTGTCTCATACCGCTAAACTGGTGAAAGACACATTAAAATTTTGAGATTCCTCTGAAAATTAAGTGTTTTTTTATCAAACTAACACACCTGGTATGTGGCAATTGCCGGAACTTCGTGTAGTACAAATTTGACAACGACCACCACAGTACCATTTCGACAAAAACGACAACAAAACAATCGTAAAAAAGTTAATCTTAGAAGAATTAGTTGCACAAAAACACTTGAGCTCTACCTTTTTTGGTGCGAGTGTTGGGCCTGCAGCCGGTTGAGGCGTCACATCATTCACAATCCATTTTTTGATAGACGATCGATCGCTGAGCATCTTAAGGGGTTAGGGGTAGTCAGGATTTTCAAAAAAAAAAATTTTTTTTTTTCGCATTTTCGTTAAGTACAATATCTTAAAAATAATCTCTGAAAATTTCAAGTTAATCCGATAATTCGTTTTTAAGTTATTCGACAAATAACAAAGAGAGCTCGGGCCTTTCAAAGCGCTAGTGTGAAACTTTAAACGCGTTTTTCTCAAAACTATGTTTTTTGAACTGGTGACAACTGTAACTCGAAAACCGCTTAGTGGATTTTAATGAAATTTATGCAGCTTGTAGAATACATAATAAACTCGGATTTTTATTTTTTGAGAAATTTCGATTTTTTAAGACCAATTAACTAACTGTTGATTTTTTCCCAAAAATCTAGAAAAAAATTTCCTGAGGCCGCCATTTTGTTAATTTTTGAAAAAAAAATAAAATCCTTCGATCAGGCCCAGGATTATTTATTTATAAAACTATTTTTTTTTATCCGATTGATTTCAGATGAATCTCCAAGGACTTATGATTGTCACCGCAAGGACCTTTTTTTGGAACTGGGTTAACACAGACAGCTGTAACTTCGGAAAAAATTTTTTTTTTTTTTTTCGATATTTTCGTGACTTCAAGTCAAAACATTGTTTAATAATACCATATCACTACTTTTGTAAAATAAAATTATTTAATAGCAAAAAAAAATACTGAAAATTCTTATTTTTTCGTGCCTCTGACTACCCCTAACCCCTTAAATGACATTCCCGGTGTATGAAATATTTAACACAAGATTTGCGGGTTATGAAATGGTTAAATTTACGTTTGAAGAGAATTGGAAAATATTAAAAACTTACTGCCAGAATAGTAAATCTCTGGTGAAATAACTCATTCTCATTAACCGAGTTCATCAAACAGGTTTATTATCGAACTAGACAATTAACGTACGTCCTCCTCCTGTGCGTTTAGAAGGAAATATTACTGCAGCAGCTCAAAATGGGATATCCTTTAATATCAACTGGACACTCTTCGCAGGAACTAAACATTCTGCGCATTTTTTTGTGCAAGATTTTGCACAAACTCCTCGTTATGAAGGCTTATGAAGTACAATTGGTCCAAGAACTGAAGCCTCATAACCATCTGATGTGATTTCCCTTCGCTCAGTGAGCTGAATATCACTTGGCAGAAGACAAGCATTTTTTACCGAGAAATCATATTTTTCAGTTAAGCTCAATTTCACCTCGGCAACTACGTCAACAAGCAAAAATGAGAGTCAGACACACCAAACGTAACCATGGAAAAGTCAATGCACCCTCAACGAGTATCTATTTGGAGCGAAATGTAGACCGGCGGTATCATTAGTTCGGTTCTTTTCGAAAACCAGGAAGGTTGTTACCATTAACGTCGTTCGTTACCATACTAGGTATTCTCAGAGATTATTTGTATCCAAATGAAGAGAATGACATAGACGGTGTGTGACTTCTACACTTGTTTGATAATTTCAGCATTAGCCGAAACGGCTAAGGCAAGTTGCTGCCTAATATACTCGTATGTAATTCAAATACGATTGACTTGAGTCCATTCGTCTGCCAGTTGTCTTTCAAGAAATCTGGCAAACCAACCGGCGAAGGAGGATCACTCTTCATCACTACATTGATTTGATGAGTCATCAACTGCACCGAATGACTTTTTTTTTATTCCCGTACGTAAAAAATTATCTGAGAGGTCAACGTTTTCGAAATCTTCAACATCTGAAGAGGCGGTTGATGCGCTCAGAACGCATTTTTTTGGAAAACAATAAATCTATTTTCGATGATTAATATTTGTTTTTGTTTTCTAAGGCAACTTAAGGCAACCCTCGTACATAATTAAATTATTTTTCTCTGAAAATTTTGTGACTGTATGCAGTCATTTGTAGTTTTGGCATACCATTCATATATCAAAAAAAAAAAACAAATTGTAAAATAAAAAAATCCAAACAAACTTTTTATTTAAAATTCATTGTTTATTTTTAGTCATAAACTATTTTCCAGTATTTTAATTTCATAATTCTTCTTTTTTTTGCAGAAACATTTGCGAAACTAAGTACAACTCAAAACTAAAAGCGAGCGAACCGTAAACAAAAGGTAAGCGCCACAAGCCATTACCACCAACAATAAACAACATTTAACAATTTTGCAACATGTGGCATGTTGAAAATTCATTGCATACACTTAGGCGGTCAAGTGTAAGAAAATAAACTAGATTTCACTCTGTGTGTATAGGTATTTATATCTATATGCAAGTACACACAAACGATTATAGTTGTTAGAACATATCCATAAGTACATTAAATGTTTTTTACATATATATTAAAAATTAAAAAAAAAAAATAAAAAAATAAGCACAAAATTTGTCATTAACATAATTCGTAAATTTGTAAATTTTACCACAAGGCTAACAACATTAAGGCGCACATTTATTATATACATACTATGTCTGTATGTGTATACGATGTACAACGTATACCTAAATATTAAAAGTAGTAGAAAATTGTAATCCGCTTATGAGCGACGCGCCGCATGTCACCACCACCGCATCGTGGAAAACCGTATACGTCCATGCCAGCGTGTTGGCGCGCTCGTTAAGCACCTCACCACCACCGACATTTCTCGCTCGGATTCATCGGCGTGTCAGGTGCACACTGAAATGCGGCCGCAAAATGCTCCAAATTCGCCCAATTACGTCGTACACGCACGTCATGCATGTCATGGCCGAGTTGATGCGCTTGCACGTTGAGCGCCTCAATGCGCGGCATGTTGGCGCACAAAAATTGCACCGAGTTGATGAAGAAGAGCTGTGGACGCGTGAAATTACCGTACTGAAGTGGCGTTTCGCGAGCGACGCTAATGAGTGGCGTTGAGGGAGTAGCTCTTCTGCCGGGTATTTCATTATGAGCATCCGCAAGTGTTGCTTGTCGGCTAGTTATGGTGGTACTTTGTATGCGTGCTGTAATGGTTGTTTCCACTTTAGCTGATTTATCTGCTTCTCCAGCGCTATCATCTTCCCCGAAGTAAGTTTGATATGCCAAACGCAAACCGGCCACATCGGCCATATTCTCGGAAACGATGTCACTCAACACCGTCTGCTGTGTGCAGTTGATGAAACCCCAATAATGCTGCGCCACATCTAAACCGAGTCGATTAAAATTGCCATTTTGATCGTAGACAATGTGGAAGAGATCATAAGCGTGCATAATTTCATGCGCCAGAATGAAACCGAAGAGCGAATGTTGCAGCAATGCGTCGAGGCGGTGATCGTATAGCGGCAACTGCAGGTAACCGTACGGCACAATCACCACATTGTCGAAGATCTTAATTGGCGACGAAGAAGTCGACGTCTCGAAATCATACTCGTAGATTTGCTTCAGCTGCGCTGACCCATTAGCCGTGCGCGGTTCATTCAACAATTTCGTCTGCATGCGCCGCACGCTGCTGTGTATCAGCTGCAGATGGTTGCCATAAAAGTCGCTCGCATTCATGTGCACATGCGCGTAGTACTCGCCAACGAAGTGTGTTAAATTCAAAGACGCGTCGTGCGGCACATTTCCTATAAGCAATTGCATGCCATCCAGCTCCGCAAGTATATAAGCGCGTTCTGTCGCAGTCAGCTTTAAATTATTGGCGGCCACTAGCTGCGCAAAATTGGCACGTAATTTGTTGAACATACGTTGCAGCGCGGCATCGCTGGCCGCACGTCTGTGTCTATAGTAGTGCTGCTCATACAAATAGTTAGCCGCTAGCGGCATATAGCCACGCAGTAAGCGCATACAATGCGTAGACTTTTGTGCATCTGTCATGTTATACGGCAAGTCAGCGTTCAGTTGGTACATAAATTTCAGCATTATATAGTAAGCGATCGTTTCATTTGTGTGCGTGGCGAGTAGCGCGGGTAGCTGACGAAAGTAGAGCAAGTCAATGGAGTATGTTTGTACTATTTGGTGGTTTAAATCCACTGCGCGCCCCAGCACGTGTTGCAAATATGTACGCCAATTAATTTCTGGTACTAATTCCAACAAATCCCCAACATTCATCTCTAAGCTGGTTACATTGGCGCGTGTTAAATTAACAACGCTTGCGTTAAAAGTGTTGGACGCATTCATTAACGCACTAATATTGAGCGCGTCATTGATTGCCTCATCCAGTGCAATGACTTTAGCACTCACATTGTGCGCTTCCAACTCGGTCAAACCGAAATTCACAAATATGTCTTCAATAGACTTCAGCCGCAAGACTTGTGTGGGTGGCACTGCGACAGCCGCTTGCGGCGCGTGCAATTCGAGCAGATATTGAGTGCTATTGGTGGTTCGCAAATTCAAATCCTGCATTATGAATACACCACTAAGTCCAAAAGCGCGTAAGCCGCCTATAACGCACAACCAATCAAATTGTGTGTCATTTTGCCAAGGTCGTTGCCAATCGGCGCGCAATATAGGCCATTCAAAGTTCAGCGCCTCCTGAACGTAGCGTAGGAATGCATTCAATGCGGGCGCCTCCAGATTTATGCACGATTCATAGTAACGCGCGGCCTGTTGCGCCACATCATTCGCGCCAGTTGTTTCATTAGCCGCTAGCAAGGCATTTAACAACTGTTTATTCACTTCGAAATCCATATAGCCGGGCACATCGACATACGCGCTATTATCATAGTGTTGCGCCCAATTACCACACGCGTATGTATAAAAATCCACACATGGATCAACGCTTGTATTCAAATTGGCCAAAAGTTTTTTCATGTATAACGCATCTACATCTTCCTCACTCGCAGTTTTGATGGTGGAGGGAAACGCAGTGGCGGCGCATACAAGATTTAATATAAAAATGCCGTAAATTAAAATGTAATTATGCGCGCGCACCATTTTTGCAATGAAATACGACGTAGTTTATACACTAGAGCGCACGACGCGTTTACTTCAACGATTTTTCAATATCAGTTCACAAATTGAATTCCTTCTTCGCTTTTATCAAGCCAAGTAAACTGCAGGCACTTCGTGTCAATGCCACTCTTTGTTCTCAACTGAACTGTATGATCTCGACGATGCGCCGTATCTACCAGCGACCGTCATATCTGCTGGTCCATGCGCTTCGTTGGTGTCGTCGCGTCGTTGGTAATGCGCTCATTCCAAAACGTTCCGGCTAACATTCTCAAATGGATTTTATTGAGTGCTCAAGCATACACTCCTACAAATTCTTGTATTCATTTTTCATATGAAGGTGAAAGCGCCGCGACGCGTCAACTACACGTACGTTCTTTACAATTATACGTATTCAAAACATGGAGCGAACGCGTCTTTCCTTTCATTGTCATTTCATCTTACATACATACGAGTATATGTATGTTTGACAACTCTTCACTCATCATCGCCATTTCATATGCCACGCGTTGATCAGATTATCTGCGCTGTTTCTACATCTGCCGCGTTGCTAAAAAAGAATGCTGTAGCTTTTTACGATGACATTAATGCCGACTACTTCTGCTTTCTTCTTTATGCTTTTTTGATTTTTGAATTTAAATCTTGTTGCAAGCATGGCCTGCAGGAAAATATAGTAATTGTTAACTAGAATATTACTAGTTTCCTTTTTAACACTGACTAGTTCATGAAAGATTTGTCCTTGCTTTGTCATCAGCTTCATACTAGTTAAATTCTAGTTCATTGATGTTGAAACTACACTTCTACAGCCTCCAATCACTCGGCTATCGTGAGTTTTGCTTTAACGAACTGAGTGATTAGCGAACAAAAATCGAACTGGTATTATTTCATCTTAAAATTACTAGTATTTAAATAGGAGTTTATTTCATATAAATTTGACTTTTCACTACAGGGTATATTCTTATATACACAAATCCATATATACTTTTGTTGTTGTATTTTAATCTACCTGTGCGCCTTTTTGTTCTTAATTCTGCTCAGTATGCGTCACTCTTTCTTTTCACGAAATCCATTGCAGCGCTGCGCAATCCAGAAATGTTTACAAATTGAGCAGATTAACGATGTGTCAATGAAATTATGTACAACACACATACATATGTATACATATGCATTATGGGTCTGTATTGTAAAATTAGTTCCTTAGTTTATTCAACTTGGCATTCGTTACGCTTTGCAGTTAATGCCGATTATGGAGGAGAATAAGCTTTCATGCACTTTAAAGCTTATTGGAAAAAATATGCGGAAATCTCTTTTGTGTATTATTTTGGAAAAATTTTTAATGCCACTGCACACAATTAACACTCTGTAGCCTGATGTAGACTGTAAGCAACATGCCGATAAAACTTCTACTAAAATCGAAACAAAAATCGAATTATATTAGTGATCGAGGATAAAAGCTTTTCGAAAATGATTCTGTAAAATGTAAACGAAAAATCTTTGATAAGTATTCGTCTGCGGTATTCGCAGTTGCCAAGGACCATAAATCGTTCGCAAAACTTTTCTCTCGAAGACTCCCAGAGCAAACTCGCCAGATGTCGCCACCGTCCATACTTATGCACCATATAATAAGACGAGGATGATTAGTATTGGATGAGTGCATATGTTCGTGCCCGATTCCGCTGGATGCCGTACGAGTCGTTTGAGAGTGGCGCTCGTGAAAGAAATATATACATATTATATATCGTTGGAAAGGTGACAGTCCGAACTGTAAATCAAGCATAAAATAACTTCATTTTGATTTGAGTTGCTTAGTGAAAAGACGCATGGAAGATGAACAACGAGAAAGATCATATGCGTCATATTATGTTATACGAATTCCGCAAAGGAAAAACAGTGGGCGCTACAACTAAAGATATTCGCGAAGTTTATTTGGACCGTGCTCCAGCACTCCGCACAGTAAAGGAATGGTTCGCGAAATTTCGTTCTGGAGATTTTAACCTCGAAGATCAACCTCGCAGTGGACGGCCTTCTGAGCTTGATGACGATGTTCTAAGGACTTTAGTTGCGAATAACTCACGTATTTCGACGGAAGAGGTTGCCAGTGAATTGAACGTCAACAAATCAACTGCGTTTCGTCGTTTAAAAAAGGTTGGGTACACTTTGAAGCTCGATACATGGGTGCCACATCAGTTGAGTGAAAAGAACAAAGTGGACCGTATGTCAACAGCAATTTCTTTGCTTCGACGGATCAAACCGAACCTTTTTTGGATCGGCTCGTGAATGGTAATGAAAAATGGGTCCTGTACAACAATGTTCAACGCAAAAGAACATGGAAACAGGCACACGAAGGGGCGGAACCGATGTCGAAAGGTGGATTGCATCCGATGAAGGTACTGCTGTGCATTTGGTGGGATATCCGAGGCGTGATCTATTTTGAGCTCTTGCCAGCTGGAGAAACGATCACTGCCAACAAGTATTGTCAGCAATTGGTCGAATTGAAGAAAGCAATTGATGAAAAACGTCCGATTTTGGCCAATCGCAAAATGAGCAAAACCGACCCTGGCCAAACTGAAGGAGATGAATTGGGAAATCATGCCGCATCCCCCATATTCACCCGACATTGCACCTTCTGATTATCATTTGTTTCGATCGCTGCAGAACAATTTGAATGGAAAAAAATTTAAAAATGTGGAAGACGTCAAAAACCACCTTGACACCTTTTTCAACGAGAAACCGCGCGATTTCTATGAATCAGGCATCCGTAAATTGGTTGAACGTTGGGAGTGGATTGCCGAACCAGATGGCGAATACATAATTGATTAATAAAAGCGCTTTCTTCAAAAAATTTCAATTTTAGTTTGCACTTGAAATTGGGCACGAACTTATGCACGCATCCAATAAATGTAGAGTTTAATTTTGGTTCGTCGAGAGAGAACTTCAATTTCAATTGCCTTCTCAGTCCATAGTAGCACCTGTTGACAAAAAATATTCTATGTTGGTTTTGAAGGTTGGCATTATTATTGGTGTTGTTGCTGGTTCCTAGATAGATGAAATTATCTACGACCTCCATTTTATGACTGCCAACAGTGATGTGGGAGCCAAGCCGTAAATACACCGATGGTTTGTTTGATGACAGAAGATATTTCGTCGCATTTGGCTTCGCTTCTTTGTCAAGCTTGAAGAAGGCTAAACTAACGGTGCAGTAGTTAAGGCCTTTGATATCAATATCATCGGCATGCGCCAGCAGTTGTAAGATTGGGCCTTACCAGATGACAGGCTGATGACGGTGGGCCTTAGTCTTTCACACAATACTCTCGAGAGAACCTTATATAAAATATAATGCGAAGCTAATCCCACAGTGATTATTTAGTGCAGACCGAGGGATCCACCGCAGCTCGATATTTCTCATAGTACCAGCTCTTTTTTTGGCACTGCCGAAAACCAATTGTTTCCATAGCGGCGGTACGTAAGGAGTTTGAGACGCCGTTCCACAGCACCCTTATATCGAGTGGCGGATGAGAGTGGTAGTGAAGTAGAAACCCATTCGGCTGTCTATTCATCGTTGAACCCTCTTTGTGTCTGTCGTTAGGCGTTCTTTCCTGCACGGTGATGGCTGCATATCTTTGCTGATGCAAGATAGTTGTCTGAGTCGATGTTGGGTCTTCGAAGCGTACACACACATCAAAAACATGGGAGACATGTCGTCCATCTATCACAACTTGATGGATCCGGTTGTGAGATTTTCTTATGTGGAATCTAGTACTACAGTCGACCATACTTCGGGCACCGGCGTAGTGGATCAGCCTCAACCCATTTGAGGATATTTCGTTATCGAGGCTAAATTTTCCTACTGTTGCTTCAAAAATACCTTCTTTGCTCACCCTAACGTTACAGTCGCCACGCACAATTTTAACTTCGCCAAGAGTACGCTCCAGGCGCTCATAAAAGGCATCCTTGTTCACATTGTCGGGGCGTGAGCGCAAATCAGCTATATGTTGAAGAACTTCGCTTTGATGCGGATTGTGGCGTGAAGTCCAGTACTCGGCGACGAAGTTTCTCTCTCCCTCAATAAAAATTTGCATTCTTCTATATGGATGCTCTAGTAAACGACACAATGACCTTATCTAGCCTTTAGTCTTACGAGGACATCAAATTACTGGCCAGTGGCACTTTGGCAACTAGCTGATAGGGCATATCAGGATAACGTCCGACAGGAGTTTCATCAGAAAATCACTCAAAACAAAAACTAATTTCGATATTATAATTAAAATTTTATAATTTTCATCAACATAAGTGCTATAACAAAAAATAATATTTTATAATAAATAAATATATGTATGTATGTATGCGAAAAATTAAATATTTATTATGCCTGTAAAAATATGTGAATTACTACACTTAAGTAGCACTGAGCACTCAATTAAACTATTGCAACTCTCAAGTTTGAATAACACTCAACAATTTCAAGAGCTCGCCGTTTGAAAGTGCACTTGAGTCGGCATTTTTTTTTTTTGTTTTTTTTTTTTTATTTGCCACATTTTGCTTACTTACGACCAGTACACATACGACATTCTCGCACACAGTGCAAAGTAAATACGAGTTAAATATAATTAAAAGCAAGTTTCTAACGCTAACAAACACTTTTGCAACGTATATATATATG
Organism: Ceratitis rosa; assembly: GCA_037013455.1. NCBI lineage: Eukaryota > Metazoa > Arthropoda > Insecta > Diptera > Tephritidae > Ceratitis > Ceratitis rosa. The sequence goes on along the minus strand of JAWMAG010000006.1, from coordinate 28,296,666 downwards.
TATGTGCGTATGTATGTATGTATACATATATAAGCAAGTGTGTGTGTGAATTAGAATTGAGCACACTTCAAACTCAACAAACCTAATCCAATCAGTGTCAATAACACCGACAGTAGTAGCAACAACAGTTGTGCCAACAACAAAAATATTACAAGTGCCTACAACAACAAAAAGAAATCAATATTTTCCACTTTTAAGTTCAAGGCAGTGTAAGATACCAATGCTCATAGTACTCACCACGCTACTTCAGTGTTGATGTTGATGATCCCTAATAACAATAACAACAAAAGCAGTGGACAATAGTGTCCAAGTATAATATGTATTCTTGTGTTCAGATAAGTATAAGCTTTGTTTGTCTCCGTGGACACTAGTCTTAAATATTCCTGTGAACAGCGTGAGGCGGAAAATGTTTGGTCGCGCTTCTGACCTGATCTGTTATTGGTATTTTTAATATTCAAAACGGAAAGCTGTTCCATATTTAAAAAATCGCCTTAATGGGTTATATAAGTGTGTGTGTTTTTTTTTTATTTTTCATAGGTTGTCTTGATAATTTTTGATATAAAGTTTTTGTTAATGGTAATCAAACAAAAAAGCAATTTTCGTAAACCTTACTGCATATTAGTAAATGTTGCGAAATAAAATCTCATTTTCGAACACTTAGTTGTATGAGAGATAGGTTTTAGAAACATTCGATGTTGTTGTTTTTGTGTGTATACTGTTTTATTTATGATAGACAAACGGAATATAAGTTTTCAGCCACCTAGGGGTTTTATTGGAATAGTTTCGTTCTAAAAACTCGTTTTCGAACAATCAGTTGTATGGGAGCTATGTTTTAGAAATATTCGATGTTGTTGTTTTTGTGTGTATACTTTTTTATTTATGATAGACAAACGGAATATAAGTTTTCAGCCACCTAGGTATTTTATTGAAATAGTTACGTTCTAAAAACTCGTTTTCGAGCAATCAGTTGTATGGGAGCTATGTTTTAGAAACATTCGATGATGTTGTTTTTGTTCGTATACCATTTATTCATGATAGTCAAATGAAGTGTAAGTTTTCAGCCACCTAGGTGTTTTATTGGAATAGTTACGATCTAAAAACACATTTTCGAACACTTATTTACATGAGAACTATATCTTGGAAACATTGGGTCTTGTGACTTTAGAATGTATTGCTTTTGTATATGATAATAAAAGAGAATATCAGTTTTTTTCATGCTCCTGCAGTCCAGTCTAAAGATTTATAAACTTAGTTACTATTTTTCAACATCAACTTGGCTGTAAGTTATTTGATAGCAACACAGAATATTATGTAACTATTGTTAAGTAGTCAAAGAAATCCTGAGTATATTTATATTTTATCTAAGAAAAATTTTATAAAAATTACAAAAAATGTATAGTTTTGCCTGCAGTAGCGGTCTTAAGGATTCGAACATACAGCAGCCTACCGCATGTTTTCTTATAAACCAGCCCGCACAGCAGCGTTGTTCGCGAAAAGTGATTGCAAAAGTAAGAAATCAAAGAAATCTATATATACAACGTCGAGTATTTAATGAAGAGATACTTGAAAGCTAATGGAATAAAATCACTTTTTCTGCTTTTTCTTCTATTTTTATGCTACTCTTTCTATTTTTATTTTTTTATCTCAATGGCACAATTGCTGCAGTAGTGAAATGGAAGACAGCATCTGTAATTTCTACTAGGCGTTGACAACTCTATGGCATTGTGAGAGTCTTCAGCGCTGTCAGATTTATAGTGCTTTCATTACAAATAAAATCATTTATTATTCTATTTTTCTTTTACATTATATTTCTCTTATGGACATTTTTTTATTTGCATTTTTTCTCTTTCACTTCGAACTAATGCATTTGTTTGGAAAGTTGCAATGAAAGTCAACTAATTACACTTGTTTTTCGCCTGTCAACAAATGTCAAAGTTCACACTGTATGTGTGAGTGATATTGGTTTGAAAGGAAACTTATTTATGTATTTTATGTATATATGTATGTATGTGCGTATATCTATTGGCATGAAATTTGATGTCAGCGTGCTACAAATGTAAATATTGATACATATCAATCGTCAAATTGAAGCCAATTAAGCTTTGGCGTTCACTCATCTACGTATATATGTACTGTAATCCATGTATGAAAATAAATAAATATATATGTATGTATGTATGTGTATAATTGCGCTATTTACATGTCGAGATGACGAGTGTTTAGTTCATTTAATAATTAAGTTTCAGTCGACAGCAATATATATATCTATTTTGTTAAGTTAGGTTGAAGTGGATATCGGTGTATAAGCAACAATGCACTCAGTCCAGTGTAGGCCCATTTGGATGCCTTGATGTTAACCCAATCACTAAGCTTCACTACCTATCCACTTTGATTTCTTTATAAATTTCATTAGATAATTTATCTTGATGTCTGATATCTTATGAATCGATGAAAGCAGTTCCTAGATATCGGCACCTAGCTCTGCCCAAGGCGGGGCAGTCACATAGAAGTTGAGTGACCTTTTCTTGCTCCTCATCGTTCTTGTAGCTTCTACAGCATCTTCTGAAAAAAACTTTTAGCCTCGCGGCATACCGTCCTATAAAGCAGTAACCTGCTAAGACATCTACAACCTTAGAAATGTTCTCTATCTTAAGAGAGAGTAGATTTTCGCCTAACCTTTTTCGGACAATTCTACAAGTCTGCTACTGTGACTCCATCTTGATTCCGCCTGCTCATAAGTAAAGCCTGTGAGTAGCGTTCTTTGTAGGGAAGAATCTGTTAGGTTGTACCTAGTCTGGGAAATTTGTCTGTCCTACAACTTCCCTCTGTGTCCCTCTGGCCAGGAACCCGAATGAGAGATAATCTGTGCTGTTTGGCCATCTCCTGTAGAGATCGGCGACGGTCCAGCACTATTTATAAGTATGCCAAGCAACTTAATCACTGTTTGACTACCGCTGAAAATAAAAATATCCTAAATTCAGTTCCAACGTAGTTTGGTGCCTTCATAATGACTGAGAAGAATACGAAGACACAAGATGACAAGAGTAAAGTCAATTCCAAGCTCCAAATCTATTTATTGGATCTGCGTACCCTTCCTTACATCGATCATATTGACATTATTAGCCTCAGAAACCGCGCTGTGTGCTCTGTTTTCTCTAGAACTTCGTCTATCTTGGTACCAACATTAATTAACACCAACAACAACGTGTGCCTGGAAATCCAGCGTAGAATCACTCTTGCCAACAGGTACTACTTTGAACTGAGAAAGAAATTGAAAAGTTTAGTCCGCTCTCCACAAACGAAAACCAAACTCTACAAGTCGCTAATCGTTCCCGTTCTGCTATATGGTGCCGAAGCATTGATGATGATAACAACTAATACGCCGGCGTTAGGAGTCTTCGAGAGAAAGGTTTTGCGTAAGATTTATTGCCCTCTAGTAATGGACGGCAGGTAAGAAGTTACTCTTCGAAAGACTGGCAGTTCACTTCTCCAAGGACGAGTTCGACTTGCTGAGCGGGATAAAATGTAGTTTTTTCCCGGTATTTGCCACTTCTGCATTTACCAATCGTATTTCAAGGTTCCTATGCAGATTCGGGTTGTGCATATACCACGGTGCACACCCGTGATTTTTCTTAGCGTTCCATTCAGCGTAACATCCAGATTGGTCATATGACACTAAGGCTGAGGAAGCTTGCAGATAAGGCTTTTCATGAGATTCTAGGAAGTGAAGCTTTAATCTATATCGAATAGAATAGCTGTACCGCCATATGCCTTACCATCCGAATGGTTTGTGTAGATCTTTTAGCCAGCAATGTGAAAGGTATACTTGTTCGTTAATTGTCTTTCAGCTAGTAGCATAACGCCAACTTACTGTTTTGGTAGAAACTTACTAAGTTTCTAACGAAGCCAAACTCGGAGTGAGAGAAGTGAAGCGTAAAGAAAAATTTTTATATATTTTCTTCTGTTTTTAATACTTTCTATTCAAATTATGGAGGTTATTCCACCAGAGCTTTGACAAATCGGCCAACTCAACTCGGTTGTGACCACCTATGGGACAAGCAAAAGCAATAGATTAATTACATACTTGTATAGATGAATGTATCTACTAAATTTCAGTTTCACTCTGTGTAAGAAATGTAAAAAAAATGTAGATACTCGTACATACCTTGTACTTAGAGGTATGTACGAGGTTAAATAATTGACGGCTCATTTAGATGTCGAGTGCTAATTAATTTTCCATCAGTATCTGAAGGAATAACTATACAAACGAGCGCTAAGCAAGTCGATTAAGTTGTATTATGGGTTTTTGCCCACGACCTCGTCCACATGGAATTTGTAAATGGTCGTAATACGTTTTTTACTTGATTTTTTCTGTTGCTTGTTTATTATGACAAAAGTTTTCCTCAATCTATTTTCCACATACCAAGCACATCGAATCATAAATACGATTTCTTCGAATAGACCGACCTCTGGTACACTACCGGAAAAAATATATCTTGTTTTAAGATTTTGTAAAGTCAGTCAAATAGGCTTTCGGAATGAACTTCAGGCTGCAATACTGGTAACAAAGGGTTCGGACTCCAGGCTGCTACTGTCAACCTCTCGCCTTTTGACGTCATCTGACTTCAAATTGGGTTTGGTTAAGGGCAACAAATTCAGATAATATAGGGAACGGGTAGAGACAGTACAACACGTACTGACAGAAAATGATCATACTTGGCGAGTTTAAATTGCACGATGTTCAGTCCGCAGTGGTTAAAGGCTCAAATGATCAATGTTCTTCAAACAAGGGACACAACAAAAAGTGTAGCAGTACATAATCTTAGCCGCTTGTAGTCCCTCTGGGAACACAATTGACGACTCTATAAAAAGTTGACCAGTTCACTGACAAATACGAAATCTTATCAAAGTCGGTTCAATAGCTTCGAATTTGATCTTGTACAAACATTGTTACAATATACTCTTCCATACAAACTTTGTCTCTCTCATCCCTTTAGTTGTAGAATTTCGGAAAAACTGTTCTCATCGGATGCTTACGTCATACATAGAACACACCATCCAAGTTTCCAGTCTCTATAATTAACGATTTAGATTGCGTATTGATCCGTCAATCATTTAGGATGACAAAGGCTCGTTTGTGTGGCCTTATATACTCGTAGCTACAATGGCGACTTCAATTAAATATTTCAAGTAATGAATTATCTCTGGAAAGTTAGCACGAAACAGCAGCACCTTTCTCCTTTTCGATAAAAGCGGACCAATGATGCCGCCGGTCCAAATGCCAAACCAAATATAAGCCTATAAGCACCCAACTTTCAGAGTCCTAAAAATGGCTCAACCTGGCCGCCGAGGGGAAAATGAGCTTCATTGGAACAAATTTGTTTTTCGGTAAAAAAGAAAATGGAGGAGCTTTTATTTTATGTCAGAAATACCCTTAGAGGGTTTGAAATTACCACACACTCCCGTAACGTAACATGCACTGGTAAACCAGGCTACGTAAACGGCAAGCTCGCTAAACAATACGTATATACACCGTAATAGTGCCTCAGCTATTATATTTGCCCTCTACGACATTTTTGTTTTGTTAGAAATGTTAGGGATACTTTAAAGAGAGCAAAATAAGATTTTTTCATTAATTAAATATTTTCTGAGAAAAATATGAAAAGTTAACTTATTTTTTGAACACACCTCGTGCACATATTCGACGTCCTTGTGCTTAGCTCATTCGTCTACCTCATGGTCATTCATTTAAATGTCGGTCTGTGCTGTGGCCTACGAACATTTACAGATAATTAATTTAATTACGGCCACTTCGTAATGTCTACTGCCTGCAGTTTTACTGACATGTGTGGTAGGAGGTGACAAAATTCCCTGAATATTGTAATATAAAAATTGCCAATGGCCATAAGTACCGCCATTTATGTAATATATAGATAAAATGAGAAAAACTGTATTTAATTTGAATTAAGCTGAAGGCAAAATGTAGCGAATTTATTTAAAGCAAATTAAATACTGAAACCTTAGGCACAAGTGAATTAAAAATGGAAGGAAGGGAAAATATATAAAGGAAGGAAATTAAAAATTTAATATAATGAACATGTCTAAGCTTTTTAGTGGATAAATGTGAGTTACAAAATTTAGAAACAGTAAGATGATCTCAAAAGCTCCGGCTAAATAGAACACCAAATACACGATGCTTAGACCAAAATGTTCTTCTTCTTCTTAACGAGCGTAGGCTCAACTTATAACTGAACTAACAATAGCTTGCCAGTCGTTTCTACTCATTACTATTTGACGCCAATTAGTAATACCAAGTAAAATATCATTTCATGTCACCCTTCGTATGGAGTGGAGGTTTTCCTTTCTCTCTGCTTCCGCCAACGGGTACTCCATCGAATACTTTTAAAGCTGGAGAGCTTTTATTAATTCGGACAGTATAACAACTCATCGTTCCATCATCTGCGGTAATCGCCGTTGCTAATGCGCAATAGATTATAAATCCTTCGGAAAACCTTTCTCCCGAAACATCCTAACGCCGACTCATCAGTTGTCGTCATCGTCCTAGTCTCTGCGTGATATTGCCTACTAAGACCAAAGTAGCGCCTGCTGAGAAGAGTGATTTTGAGTTGGATTTTAAGGCTGACCTTGCTATTGGTGCTTATGCTGGTCCCAAGGTAGAGGCAATCCTCTACCACCTGAAAATTATGATGGTGACTTGGAAGCCAGAAATATAGTATGTCGACTGTATTTTTGATGACAGGAGATATTTCGTCTCGCCTCGTTCACCACTAAATCCATTCCCCTCACTTCTTTAGTTAGTCTGTAGAAAGCGAAAGCCTTGCATGTTAATATCATCCGACATTCCCAAAAGCTACACGCTTTTATAGAAGAGTTCCTATTCTCTGTTTAGCACTGTAAATCGTATTTGTTTTCTGCCGCATTACGTTAACGAAGTCACTACTCGATAAAGAATCAATCTGTCTCAAATATGATCGAACGTCTCATAGAGATTCTTTCCAATTCTGATGGAACTTTTGGTGTTGCCTAGCGTCAGTTGTCACACCCGTATAAGTTTTTTCGGGGTTACTAAATTCAGCATTAGACAGCTCTCTCTCTTCATACTGCCAACCCAGTGGAGGTACATATTGATTATTTTCTCACGGGCCTTTTCCAAGATTTGGCGCATGGTGAATATGTGGTCAATGTGGATGTGGATTTATCAGGTCTAAAACCAAACTGATAGATTTGAGTTCGTTGGCCAATGTCTTCAATCTTTCACACAGTACGCTACATAAGACCCCTTATATGCGATGTTGAACAGGCTGCCCCAAGCGCCTGATGTATGCACTCTGTCAGTTCGTTGCTGCCATATTTGAATAGCTAAGTCGGCTGGTCATCGACTCCCACCACATTTTAGTTAAGCGGGCAATCGTAGTTTCTGATGTTCCTTGAACTGTTAGATGCTAGACTCTAGCGCACGAATATCTGTGAAGAATTTATTCAAGTGAGGAGTTTTAGACTTTTTTATTATTAGCTTAGAAATATATGCCAACACGAACATCTTCTTACTCATGTTTTTGTACGAGGATGCCTATTTTACTGAACCTGAAATCAATGCTTGAACTGAGTCTATTTCTTCAAACTGCAATACAGAGAGCAATATAAACCTTGAAGTTCCTTTCCGCTTCTAGGAGAACACTCTCAGTATGAAAAATCTATAGAAAATAACTAGTGAGAAGATATCCCTTTTTATTGATTTATTTAAATAAATCTAACCAACCGCAAAGGAACTCTCAGCCAAGAACAGGCCTTCACCTAGTTTGGTTCTCAGTAGACAAATACACGAGTCCCTAAACGCAAAAATATGTATTGCCGTTATTTCTATTTCACACGATAATACAAACATATACGATGTATACAAATTGTATTACAAAGATAACGCTAAGCAGCGCGATTTCACCTTTATCCTCCACATAATCTGTATACATACACATGGCATACTTCACCGTAACGCCCATTTAATGTTCGCCCAACATTTGTGTCACTGCTTCCGACGCGATTTTATGCATGTAACAGGAACTTGAGCAAAAAAAAAACGACAGGATAACAACGCAAGTGCCAGCACATAAGCCTTTAATATCCATGTATGCATTGTCACGGCATGTTGATGATAATGATGCCAAAGCTGATGCTGATGACTGCAAAAAAATGATTGCCACCCTGGTTGCCCGCACACTCAAACATGTGGAAAAACTTTTCTAAGGAAAAAAATAGTTTTTCTCCTTTTACTGATAATCATCATTCTTGATTATCGCCATCATAATGATGTTACAAAAGATGACAATTCAGCGTCCGCCATGAATGCAGCGTACTCTAGTACTGCTGCATCTCGTTTGCTACTCCATTGCAGGTGGAAAGGTGTCGAGATTTTTTTCCTTTTATCTGCTGAAAGGAAGCAAGATAGTAAGGACATGCTCATATGTGCGTGTCACTGACATGACAAATAAATATGTGCATATGTATATATTACAATGCTGAGCATGAAATGGTCTCCTTGCCACTAGCAATTGACGTAATCCATTTGTTTTGCAATTCGTGCTGGGGAAAATATTTGATATTTATTGTTTGCCAAAGTAATAAATTTATGGGAAAATACAAACTTCTTATATACGTGTATGTGTAGAAAGAGGTAACTTTATCTAAGCATATTATGTAAAAGAGAAATTTCGTCTATTATTTTAGTGGGTATAGCATCATGGTCTCTTGATTTCGATTGATTAAATTCAATAATAAAGTATTTATGAGCTCAATGTTATGCTTTGGAGAGTTTTTTTCAGGATGTGGACTAGGGACTGGCCCATTCCAAAAAAACCGTATTTATGGCTTAGATTAACAGCAATACTACTCTTCTCTCTACGAGGTGGAACAGGGGCCGAACTAGTCAAAAAAATCATATTTATTGTCGTGTTTTTACTCGAAACTCTTTTTTTTTAAGGGAAGTGGATCGATTCAACAACACCAAAAGTTCCGTGTGGATCGGGAAGGACCTCCTATATCTCCTGTCTTCAAATAAACAATCATTGCATTCCAGACTCGGCTCCCATGTCACTAATACCTCGACAAACGACAGTCACAGCTTTGAAGTCGTAGATAACTTTCTCTATCTTGGAACCAGCATTAACACCAATAACACTGTCAAACTGGGAATCCAGCGCAGAATCACTCTTACTAACAGATAGGACTAGGCAATTAAATAGTAAAGTCCTCTCTCGACGAACGAAGACTAAACTTTACAAGTTGCTTATCGTTACCATCCTGTATCGTTACCATCCTGCTACCATATATGGTGCGGAGGCATGGAATATAGCAACATCTGATGATTCGGTATTAGGAGTTTTCGAGAGAAAGGTTTTGTGTAATATTTATGGTTCTCCTCGAGTTGGGTACGGCGAATACCGCAGGCGATGAAACAATGAGCTGTACGAGTTATACGGCGGCATTGACATAGTTCAGCGAATCAAGAAACAGCGTCTACGCTGACGCTGGCTATGTCATGGCATCCGAATTTGCTTTTGAAATTTTGCGATGCAGTACACGCCGGTGGGTGCACAGAAAGAGGAAGACCTCCACTCCGTTGGATAGACCATCTAGAGAAGGATCTGGTTGTACCTGATATTTCCAATTGACACCAATGGCAATGCTGTTAACTCGGTTATAATCGCATAAGCGAGGTCTACGCCAGTAAAGACGAAGAAAGATCGATCTATTTGAGCAAATGCACTATTCATGGTTCGGTTTGGTGAAATTTTTGCATGACATGCATAAATGAAAACCTCTTTGGGAACACCAAAAGTTTGACAAAAGCTAGTTTTACAAACTGTTCTTATATGTTTAACTTTATTACGAATAAGTATGGATCTGATCACTTAAAGTAATTGCCAAGCAATTATCTCCGAACTTGGTACTGATGCCTGGACCCAGTAACATACCCAGTAAGATATATGAGATAGCTAACGAGCTTGCATTTCCCTTCCACTGAAGAACTTACATATATTGTGCATATAGGTATATCGTGTATTTTTATATCTTCCCCAGTCATCTGTCCCAGATATTAATTATAGCAAAGTTTAATAAAAAGTTTAATTTTAATGTTGACATGCACAACTCCCAGTAGTCTCGAGTCCCTTGGCTCTTAAATTGTTCCTTTGAAATTCTTTCGCCTGCTCTGTAATTGAATTTTGGTTTTCTTTGAACAAAATATGCTTTCAACTAAATACTCCTTCAGCAGTGCTATAGAAATGTAAATACATACGTACCTACATACTTACTAGGTTAAAATTTTGTTTACATTCGTACAATGAAATATATTTATATGAGTTACTTGTTACTTCAAGCATATGAAAGTAGTGTAGCGAATGAAAGTACATATATACATTTTGTGTGTATGTAATTTTAAAATATGTACTATGTACAACTTGAAAAGGTACAGAGATCCTTTGTATAGTTAACGTTATTGTTAATTTTAAATTTAGTAAATATCTCAGTTAAATTAAAAAAAGTCTCCACGCCATTGAAAATTAACTTTAATCAAACATCGTACATATGTATTAACCAGTAATAGCTAAGACCTTTCGCTATCTTTGTGTAGCTTCATAATCCCATCTATGTAGGACTTCTGTTGTTTATTGGCGAAGAATTTGGCTTAATGATTTTCCTGAACTCTTCCTTTAGCGAATTTTTCACCATCAATAGAATTTTGAAGAGAAGGTGCAGCTTCCAGGTTAAAAGGATGGTACATAAAAACTTCCCAACCCAACACTCTAAAACTTCCTTCCATCTTGTTACGTTGTTTTCCTTCAACTCAGACTTTGAAGTCGTTTGTGGACAGTTTTTTTCGGCTTGTATTCTCCTATTTAATGAGTCTCTTGGCTTTTTTGTGTTTCAGAAATATTTCACTGTTAATAAAATGGTCAAACAAATGTTTTTACATCTTTCAAGTACATGAAATGGTTTATTAACTTTGGTCTGAAGTATGTACATAAGTATCACAAGAAAAATATTAATAAAACTATCAAAATTTATACCGATTGGGTCAGGATGACGTGTTGAGTTGATTTAACATTGTTCATTTGCATTTATTGTGAATAAATTGTCTTGATCAACTCCTAATACTTTTGCAAGTTCATCTTGCGTCTGGCATGCATCTGCGTCGAGCAATGTCTCCAATTCTTCGTCTTGAAATTTTTTTGGCTATCCGTCGTCTAAGTCGAAATTGCCACTTTTAAACTGTGCAAACCAATTTTTGCACGTTCGTTCGGCTAAAGCATGGTCACCATAAACGTCCAGTAAAATACGATGAAGAAGAACTCCCCGCAAAAACACTTTATCTGGTACAAATTTCGACATTTTCAAATGAATGAAACAAATTATTGTTCACGCTAAAACAAATGACATCTACTGAAAACGACGCGAAATGACAGTACCCTTGAAATGTATATAGCCACAGATGAACCCGACGCGAAATATTGCTAGTAGAGCCCTCTCTTAGAAAACCGCACGAACTAATGCATACACCCAATACATAAGCTGGACTCTCAGTTTTTGAGATATTTCAACTGAGCTTGGTACACAGATGCAAATGCATATTTACGACAGGTTCCCATAGAATTGATTTTTCAGATATGAGAATTAATATTTAATCCTTAAATGAAATATACTGATTTAACAACAGATTTCAAGGTAGTTACCCCGAATAGAAAGTAACGAGACAGGATAATATCAGCAGGCAACGACTCGGTTCATTTTTATACGGATGGATCAAAACCAAATAAAATGGGCTGTGGCGGAGTTTGCTAAAGGGATCTTAGTATTTGCAAATCCTTTGGTTTATCGGATCACATGAGGCTGTCAATTGCCTCAGCACAATGGTAATCATATATTTTCGGATAGTGAAACCGCATTAAAAGCCCTGTAATCTGTAACAGTAAAATCGAAAAACGGAAAGTACTGCCGCACATCGCTTAATGTGTTGGCTGAGCAGTTCTCTCTGAATCTTTTATGGGTAACTGGTGAGATTAGCATACCGGGTAATGAGATGGCGGACGAGCTTGCAAGGAAGAGCACTTCCCATCCACTTTCGCCATCACGGAAGAGTTTGAGCATGCCGCTCTCTACTTGCAAGCTCAATACAGGAGAGTTATTCATTGCAGTTGCTAATGAGACTAGGACAATTTGGTCAAAATGGAACGGAAGAAGGTCACGTGAACTTCTCAGGCTAAAAAGAAAATAGATATCTACAGTTATAGGACATCTTACAGGACATATTCTGTTGGGCAGGCACGCAGAGATGTAGGACATACCATCTTACGACGGTAGAGGAACCTGGAACTTTAAGACACTTCCTTTGCAATCACCTCGCACCTTGGAGAAGTAGGTTGATGTCTCTTGGGTCGGCAACTTTTGGAGACTTAACCGAAATAGCAGAGGCTAAGATACCTGCTCAGTTTTGGAAAATCCATGCTGTGCGTGATGCGGACTTAGCATAAATAGGTACATAAAATGATATTGCAAATAAAAGAAATTAATAAAACTAGTAGACCATCTTAAATCTAGATATTTTCTCGCTGAAATTAGCAACAGTGCATATTTTCATGCCAGAAATATACTCAATGGCATTAATATTCCTCCAGTAAGTACCACCTAATCGATCACTACTTCTCGAGTTAATTATCATTCGTTAATAATACTTAAATACAATTTAACATCAATTTCGTTCGTAAAACCCATTTTCTTACAGTATTACTGCATCAACTAATTATCCGCTGTGACAAATTGAGAATATACATACGTATATATGTATGTATGTACTTTTAACAAACTATACTTCTTGCTTTCTGCCTTAATTCCCAATTAAATGTCACTAATTGACATATGACCTGTATATATTTACAACGTATATACAGTACAGCACTCACACCACTACATACATACGAGTATACCCCAAATCATTACATTTTCGCTGATAGTAATCATTTACGTCACTTAAATTTGGGTAAAACCCACATTTGTACATACTTTTCCATCGATCCCTGCCAACAGCGACTTTATTCAGTTAATTTCATGATTCTTGCTTTTACCGGCACTCAACGTCAGCTAGCGGCGGCAGTAAGCGAAAATTAACGAAAATTGTGTCAGACGTAAGTGGTTGTAGAGAGAGAGAAAGAGAAAAGAGAGAGAAATGGTATGAATCCTGGCGTTATTAGTTATACTCTAGCCTAGTGAGCTAAGCACATTAAAAACCACTAATAGCCAATACCTGCTGCATTGGACGGAAAATTAAGACACACCCACTCACACAACACCACTCTCACTATCACTCATAGAAATTTATGCAATAAATTAGGGACATAAGCGGAGGAAAGCACTTAAAATGTTTTGTTATTAATGGCGTTGGAAGGTATGAAGTAATAATGATGATCATACCTATTTACGTTGATGGTAATAAGGGCAATTTTCCTACGTGACCAAGCAGTATTGGCGTTGGTTAGACTGGAGAAAGTGTTGGTGAAGTGATAGTTACTTATTCAATATGTTGCTTGGAGAAATATTAAATTAGGAGTACATATAAAAAGAATATAATTTAAATGAGACAACATACCCTTGAAATTGGCAAATCTGAGCACTTTAACATTGAGAAGCAGCGACCAATTAAGTGATAATGAAGCGTGCAGCACTCGATTTTTTAAGGGTAACACTTTTCTTCCAACACTTTTTATTATTATATCTTTACATTTAAAGATACAATAAAGGATATTTAGTCACTTTTTGAATTTTTTTTTTTTTTGAAAATACGAACAGAGAAAATTGATTATAATCTTTCGTACAGTTTTAAGCATGCTTTATACAAGATTGAGTTAATTTTTAAGGAAAAAAATGAGCATACAAAGGTATGTGCATATACACATAATACATCATATTTACAGATTCGATGATTCTCGGTGTCAATATTTATTTGCATATACATACATACACACATGAGTAGAATACCAAACGCTTGTAGATGTTTTATTTCACAGATTTTTTGGCCAAAGTCTCATATCTGAAAAAATCGCTGTATGGGAGATATAGGTTATAGGCATCCCATTTCGGGTATTCCCGGTGTCAATGTTATTAAGTATAGAGGATACAAAATTGCGTGCTCTGAGATGTTTTTTTGACGGAATTTCGACCCAAAACTTCATATCTGAACAAATCGGTATATGATAGCTATAGGTTATAGTCCTTCGACTCCGATGATTTTTGGTGACAATATTTTTTATAAATGCATACGTCTCTAGGGTACCAAATCAAATCTCAATAAGTTTTGCGATGGATATTTGTCTAAAAAAAGCAAATCGGTTGTAAGGGCGTTATATGATATAGTCCTCCGATTTCGATCATTTTCAGCACCAGTAAATTATTCAAAATATGTGTACAGAATACAAAATTTCATACTTTTTTTTTGACAAATTTATGACCCAAAATCTCAAAAAAATCGTTGTACATATTATACAGTGATCTGATCCTGCCGGTTCCCACAAATAATCTATTAATTCTTTAACCCTCAATGGAAGCTGCTTAAATTAGGTCCATTAATATGTTTATATCCCTATAAAGATGTTTCATGAGTTTTTAAAATTTATTTGTGATTTAAAAAAATCATTTAAGTGAAACCTATACTACGTTTATGCTTCTTTTCAGCTCGGGTTTATTCTACTCAAGTAGATTAAACTCCAATTATTTACCTAAAATTTTACCAAAATTTATTAAAATTGGGCTTGGCTGCCCTGATATTAACTTCATTCTGAATTCATTATGAATTATGAAATGTGACCCGGGTAGAACAAACCCATGTAGAAATGAACCATAAACGTAGTACAAAACGCAGTAACAAAACTGAGCACTCGCAAGCAAGTATAAAAGTCGAATTTATAAAAAAAACTAAATCTTATTAATAGACTAATCCTTAATGAAGCTCAAAACACGGTTGATGCTCAACCTCGGTGGATGAGATCACCTTCTTTCTAAAAGCCACAAAATAGACTACATATGACTTGAGTTTTTCATCACAAATTACAATTATGCTGTGAGAAGAGTTCGAAATGCATGGGTTTAAATATTACGGTACTCTTCTGGTTTTCCTTTTAAATTATCTGCAGTTTCTGTTGTAGTCTTAACGATTGAAAACCAGGGGTATATTCATAGTCAAATTAGAGCTAGCTCTAACTATGTAAAAGTGTACTTTATCTTAATCATAGTCAAGTTAGATTCGGCTTTTTCTATTAGTTATGTTACTAAACGTATTGGTAACTTTATGAATTTTAATTCAATTTCATTTATATTATTTACTAAGAGAAATGCTGAATGTATTATTTTGAAGATTTGGAAAAGAGTTTGACATTTTAATTACTTTATGTCTACCAAAAAATTCTATCTATGGGAAAAATTCTTCTTAGAAATTTTTTCAATGCCTTCCAAAACATTTTGAAGGTTTGAATAATTAGCAATATATTTGTATCTGTGTGTCTGTAAACGTCGAAATGACCGAGTAATAGACTTTAGGAAAGTCATAGAAGATTGCTTAAAATAGGCACTTGCTAGAGCATGATTCTAAGCTAACTATGAAATACCAAAAGAGATAGTGCAGATTAACCTTTTAGTTTCACTCTAACTAAAGTCTAACTCAAGATTATGATTGTGGCGCATGAATTTCTTGAAAATTCTATTACTATGATTTTAAAGAGAGTTTTTTAGGCATGTGGTTTTCAAGCAGAAATACAATGCATATAATTTAATGTTATAGCCAAGAATTTACCTCTATTATAATATATGAATCGCGAAGGTCGTCCACATCGACCTCTTCTAATTAAAGCGCGAAAAAGTCATTAAACATGGCTCTACAGCGTTCCCCATTGACTGTAATATCATTTTTAAAGAAATATGGACTAACAATGATTCATTCTATCCGTAGAGCACACAACATTTTGACGATGTAACGGCGTCTGAACAATAGTTTTTGGATTATCATCGGTCCAAATGAGAACATTTTTTTATTAACAAACAAAAGTGAGCTTCACACCAGAACAATTTTTTTTTAATGGTGATCGGTGGCCATATTGTCTTGAACACATTCACCGAACGTGCGACGAGTATGGGCACAGCTAAAATTGTTGCGCGCGATGCCGGATGGAGTTATTGAAGTCTTCTTGGGTGCTCTGCTCCAGCAGCAGCAATAGCGTCTTCGGTGCGTACTGACGCTGTGGGGCGATTGTGTCGCGCGAACCGAACCATTCTTTTTCGTAATAAATTTGCACGATATATTGTTCCGGAGTAAGTCATTACAAATAGACAAACCAAACTGAGTATAAATCAAGTAACAGCTATCACAAGGAGCTACTCAGAAAAAAGTATTGCCTAATTGAAAACAAGACGTCTAAAAAGGCACACCCTTTAATATCGTCTTCAAAATTTTAGAGGCTAAGAAGGAAACGTGTGTCACTCCATTTGTTGGGGTTAAATTAAGTGCGGCCGTGGTTACCGAGTGGTTAGCATTGCGTACTGACATTCGGGAGGCGCGGATTCAATTCCCGGTGCTACCAAAATCCAAAAATTACGGAAAATTAATTTAAATGAAAAATTAAGTTAAACTGTCTAATTACGGTCGCCCCTCCGCAGGGAATGTCCACCCCTCCGAGTGTATTTTGGACATGAAATAAAGGCTCCTCGTAAAAACCCTCCATTTGTTGGAAAACATCAAGACGTAAAACCACAAATTGGAAGAGGGGCTCGGCCGAAAATCGCTCCAGCGGTTACAAAGCGCCAATTATATATATATATATATATATATATATATATATATATATATATATATATATAAATTGAAATTAAGTATAATAATATGAATCGTCTTTTGTGTATTCATATCTGAATACATACACATGTGTCTGTGTTGGCTTAGTACCATTTTTATGTATGAACCAATCAATTTTATGAACATTGTCAATTTCCACATCAATCACTCAATTCATTATGTATGCTTGTACCATAAGTCGGCAAATGCTCAACACAGCTGATAGCAATACTGCAAATAGCTCTCTTTATGAATATGTTGATATGAAAATACAGAATTGAAATAAAAATGAACTATCCAGAAGCAATCGACAAGAGGATGATGTAAAAAAATACGAATCACTTTTTTTAATCTGAAAATAAATAAATTAAATAAATAAAAGGAACTACAACAAAAACACGCCCAACAGAAGGTATCCTAATCGCATATGTGTGTGCTCATATTTACCCTGCAGGGAAAAATACTATTTGTTAACTCGAATGCAACTGGTTTACATTAGTGCAGTGACTAGTTCTTCCTTCAACTATTTTCCATGTTAGCAACTGGTATTTTACTGGAACTAGTTGTATACCCTTTCATTTAGGCGTGTTGAATTTCTTCTTTACCAAAAAATAAAAAAATAAATAAAAATGAGTTTGCCTGTAGGGGCCGTGAACCTAACACCCTGCAGCAGAGACCTCTAACCGCACGACTATCGTCGATGAAGCGATCAACATCATTTTAAGTACTTCAACATATCGTAACTGTGAATGTGACTCAGCCATGGCGTTCTTAGATATAACAACAACACATGGTAGTGGAAATTATTATTACTCCCGTTGCTGGTGAGCTGCTTGTCAAATAACCAACTGGTATGATTCCATCTTCAAAATACTGGTACATAACTAGAATTTCCCCATACCACCACTACCTTCTCCCAGCAGGGTTTGTATACATTAATAAATACAAACATAACCTATATTTGCATATTTTATTAACAAATGCGCACAGATACCAGCAAACTCTGACTACCAAGCGCCGTTGACATATCGAAAAACTAACAATATGTGGTGACAACAACGCCATGTGACAGGGTGCGAAGGGCGGTGAGAAAGAAGATGGAAGTGGAGTATTAAATGTGGAAAACGGATGCGGATGTCAGTGTGTAATTGTGTGTATGTGCATATGCATATGACGACTCTGTGCTATATGCGTCATACAAGAATCTTACTGAAGCATAAAACAGTTAGAGGATTATATGTTGTTTTTGTGACGTTAAATGTATGGGTGTGGCTAACACAAGCGCACACAATTTGCGTAGGTTAATGGGCGTGCATGTGTGTATGTATGTTTGTGTTCGCTCGTAGGTGTGTAGTTGTTTTCGGGTGTATGCATGTTATATGTATATACATATGTGTGACACAGGATGTTGCAGTGAAGCGCCAAATAATGGCACATGGCTTTAAAGTAAGCATTGTCTCCCAACACAATCACACTACGTCCCTCTTCGCACGCCCTATCCGTACTCCTACGACCGTTTGTCCTGGAGCTGTTGTTTGTCAAAAGAATGTCAATATGCTTTGCGCATAAAAGGCAACTATGAGTATAGGAAAATGTCAAAAAAACGAATGAAAAGGAAAGCATCAGCAAAAGTACGAAAATAAATTCAAAAGCACACTTGTATACGAGTTCATACATATGTACGTACATGTATGACATGTATACTTGTACTCGTTAGGGTTTCCCTTAGAGATTATATTTCTTCTTATACATAAATAAATATTCTCTTAATTATCTTTAACCAAATCGTAAAACAGATTTTTAAAACTTTTCCAAAGACGACTATTTATGACATAAAATCACTTGTCTGAACAAATCGGTTGTATGGAGATGGGGTTATACTAAGTTATAGTGGTCCCATCTGGCCGGTCTCGGCAAAAGATAAATAGAGTAAGAAAAAAATACATTTTCTTACCAAGTTTGGCTGAAATATCTAAAGAAAAAACTGAAGAAACAAACGGAAAAACGGACGGTCAAACAGGCCGATATGGGTAAAACAACTCAGCTCGACAGGAGATATTTCGCCTTGTCATCATTCGCTGGATCTTTTAACTTCCTTTCCTTTGCCAGAGGATCCAGATTTAATATCATCAGCACACGCCCTCTAAAAATGTGAAATCATTTCCATTATCAATTATAATCAAGTAGTCCCTGCTGCGGCACTGTTGCCATTTTTCCTTTTCGAATGTATGCACTAAATGGCTGCACTGCTTGCCGCATACCGCCATGTGGAAGGTTTGAGTCCTGGTTCGTTCAATATCCAAAATTGTAAGGAATTCATTTAAATAAAAATATTAAATTAGTTTTTCTCATTCCCATCGCCACTCAGTAGGGATTGTCAATCCGTTCGTGTGTATTTCTGATATGAAATAAAAATCACCTCATAAAGGTCCATCAGTCGTACTGAGGCAGCTTGGAAAAAGCATCAAGACGCACACCACAAATTGGAAAAGGAGCTCGGCAAAAATTCATTGTATCGGCTGCAATATATTAGGTGTAGTAAAAATAAATGCATTAGTTTACCAATAGATGAAGTTATTTATCTGTATCTCGTGTTGTATAAGTCCGATCGGGTTCCGCTAGATGGCATTAGAAAGATGACATTTCGTACTAATAAAGCTTTTATGAAAGTTTTATGATTGGTTGATTCAGTCTTGTTTGAGCGTGCGTCAATCACCAAAAGCGCCCAAAAGCACCCTGCTTTGGGCAACAAGAGGGTAGCTATGTTTCATCAGTACAAAGCCAGGCTACACACATCAATAGTGAAAAAACTTAATTGTGAATACACTAACTCTTTAAAAACTGTGAATATTAGCCATTTGCTTTCAGTGACATTATGCGGATTATTTTCATTTTTGGCAGTATACCTCTGCCTCCTCTTTGAAGGTATTTAAAAATATTTCTTCTGAAATTAAATTTATGTAAACTGGAAGAAAACTGAAAATTTCGACAGATGGATCTACAATTTTGACTGATGAATTTAAGGCTCAGAATTTTGTCTTGTTCTAAGTTAGGCGAATTCTGGTCAACTAGACTTGTGGTTAATTTTTTAATTGCGAAAAATCGACTCCGTTTAATTTGAGCTTCTCATTGCCTATTTGGGCATAAAATTGTACAATATAGTCACTCTTGTACAAACTAAGTTTTTATTTTTCCCTAAGAGTGTTCATGGTTAAAAATAGCATATTCGAGCTCTTCAAGATATGTAGATGATCACAAAAGGGATAACGAATTTTTAGCTTGACCTACTAGCATAAAACAATTTTTGAAATATTCATTGACTAACACCCTAATGCCATGCATATTCCCGGAGAGCAAAAAGTGGAATATGTGCGGCGACGAGACGAGGATATTGAAATAAAAGGGAGCAAAAGGAGTTTGACGCGTCACTTAAAACGGTTGATTCTTCTACACACACACACACACACATACGCGTGTTTGGGAGCGTGTAAATAAGCGAATGAATGGATGAATGAATGAAATGTAGGGTAACAACTTGACATGTGAAAACCCCATAAAAAAGACACATCAGACAACAAACTGACGGGAATAAGCGACAAATGTAAACACAAACACTATAACATGTGCTTAGGAGCAAGTAAAGGCATATTTACACTTGCTTATAGTACATACGAGTATGTATGTATGCTCATCTACATGCATGTGAGCATTATTATTATTGAAGTTTGTGTAAGCGCCACTGTAGTTGTGTGTCTACATTAGGTACATTTACTTCGTTTTACATTACGAAATTTACAAATGTGGCAAACGCATTACTACATATATACAAACCAAATAAACGCATCTACATACATACATACATGCATGTATAAATATGTTATAAATCAGTTTGTGCGTTTGCTCATAGTAGAAGTGGTATTAAATGCAGTTGAATGAGTAAATAGTGGGTGTGAACAGGTGCGGGAGGACTAGAGTGAAAGGAGCAAGCAAGTTCTGTTGTGAACTAAAATGCAAATATTCTCAATATTCTCGGAAATGCAAATAGTAATGTGCATATTAAAATGCCAACGCTTGCAATGAAAATACAATTTCCAAGCACCCATATGCTACCATATATACACATACAACGTGCACATACTCCCACATGTTGCAGCATTACGTGCATATGGCAAAATATGCGTAAATATGTATGTTTAGCCAAAATGCATTTCTCTCGTCAGCGTACGCATTTCGTTTCATTGCACTCATTAACAGACAATTATTTGTTTGATTTCTCAAGAGATTTCATTTGAATTCTTGTAATACTTTTCTGTGCTAAATATTTGTATTTACCTAGACACACTTACGTGAGACGCATTAAAAAATTGGCTGGCTAATAAAATATTATTAGGGCGGAATAATGGTGAAGTGGAAAAATTAGCACATTCGCTCAAAGCTAAAGTGGTTGTCGTACTTGGCGTATACGTAACCTTGGCGTTGGTGACTAGTAACTGAGCCGATAATTTCATAAAATCGATTATTCGTTAATTATATCTAAAGAGAGTTTACATGTATATATATAACCGAGTGGTTGACAATGCGTACAACCAAGACCTCTGTTGGAAACCCAGCCGGACTAGCACTCGGAATTATAAATAAAAAAAAATTATAAATCCATTTGATATCGATGCGGAGACTGATACACTTTTCAATCGTCGTCAAGCACCTTGTCGGACCGTAAAACAGAAATTGGTAGAAAAAATGGAGCTGTTGGGACAAATGAGTGATGTGAAGAATAAAACACGTGCACGTCGCTCAAGAATAATTAAGAATATTGCTGCTGTAGCGCAAAGTGTTGAAGGAAGCCCAGATTTGTCCATTCCTCGTCGTTAACTCAAGAACTCAAACTGGCCGATCATCAAAAACGTCGAATCTTTGTTAATTGGGTCCTTGAAAGGTATGAAAATAGTCCAGAATTTCATCGAAAAATCGTCTTGACTGATGAGGTCCATTTCCAGTTCCAATAAGCAAAACTGTCAAATCTGGAGCTCGGAAAACTCAAGATTTATTATTGAAAAGCATTTCCATCCTCAGCGCGTAACTTTTTGGTGCGGTTCATAATCCGGCGTGGTCATTGGGTCTTACTTTTTCGAAAATGAGTCTGGGGCAACAGTTACGGAGAATGGATTGCGCCATCGACAGATGATTAATGATTTTTTTTAGCCGGAAATGAATGGACGGTGCAAGCAATGACACCATCGATCTTTTAAGGGAAAAGTTTCCAGACTGTGTTATGTCTCGAAGAGGTGATTGAATTTGGCCACCGAAAGAAAAGGTCTACGCCAACGTGCTAACGTCGATTCAAGACCTCAAAGGTAGAATTCATATAGCTATTGAGGACATACAGCAACCATTTTGCGGTTTAGTGATGAAAAAATTCATAAAAAGTATACGGTCCTGTAAGCGTAGTCGTGGCGGATGTTTGTCTGCCATTATTTTCTATTATTAAAGACATATCCTCCTCTTTAGGTTGAACAACCGAACATTTATCTCAAAAAATGTAATTTTTCTTTGAATATCAAAATAACTCCTCTTTTTGGAAATCCCTTTATATATACTAGTATATGTTTATATACAACCGATTTGAGGTTTTCGATCATAAATTGGTTAAAAAAGTCATCTATATGAGTGAAATTAGGTTTGGAAAGAAATTTGTCAGAAAAAATTTGGTTCAGCCATTATGAAGTTTTGGTATGACCCCATTTAATTTTTATATGTACACACACACACATTAGTATTTAATACGGTAGCAGCGAATATCTAAAACAGAATTAATCTCAGTCTGCTTGAAAGGTGCAAAACCTCTGGAAATAGTTAACCACAACTAAATATCCCTTCATTATAAGGATAATAAATCTTCTTCAGTATATAATACGTAGTATACCAGGTATGTTAGTTGAAATTTGCCGGTTTTTTCGATAAAGAAAACACTTAATTTTCAGAGGAATCTCAAAATTTTTTTATTCAAAGTATTGACCATTGGTTTCTACACATTTCGCCCATCTCCCAGGCAAATTATGGATACCATTCCATTTCGAGGCAAACCATTCGACGAGCCATTTTTCGACTTCTTCAAAATTAGCGAAGCACTGCTCTGCAAGGGAAAGTCCCATCGATGCGAAAAGGTGATAGTCGGACGGGGCGAGGTCTGTAGAGTACGGCGGGTGCGATAATATTTCCCAGTTAAGTGTTTTTAATGTGTCTTTCACCAGTTTAGCGGTATGAGACGGCGCGTTGTCATGTTGCAAGATAACTTTGCCATGTCTTCGGGCCCATTCCGACCGTTTTTCGATCAACGCATGATTCAAATTGATCTTTTGTTGTTGGTAGCGATCCGTGTTCACCGTTTCACCAGGTTTTAACAACTCGTAGTACACCACACCACACTGGTCCCACCAAACACAGAGCATTGTCTTACGGCCAAAGCGATTTGGTCTTGCAGTCGATGGGCCAGCTTCACCAGGGGAAAGCCATGATTTTTTTTCGCTTCGAGTTCTCAAAATAAATCCATTTTTCGTCCCCCGTGACAATTCGATGCAGAAAGGTTTCCTTCGAATCGTTGAAGCAGCATTTCACAAACGGTTTTTCGATTTTTCATTTGTCTTTCGTTCAGCTGGTGTGGCACCCATTTTCCATACTTCTGGATCTTTCCCATGGCTTTTAAACGTTGACAAATTGCTCCTCGAGTCACATGTAGTGTTTCAGCCAATTTTTGTTGCGATTGGGCTGGATCAACATGCAATTCCTCGTCTTCGAACTTTTTCGCTGCACCAGGATGTTCATTGTCTTTCAAATCGAAATCTCCACTGCCTCACATGTTCTAATCAATGGAACATGTTGACCATAAGTTTCTACCAGCTTCCGCTTTTTTTTTTCTTTTGATGAAATAAGAAAAGCAACGAATGCCGCAAAGGCGATTTACTTGGAATGAAACTCGACATATTCACTGAGGTAAACGAATATGACGCTATAATTTTGGCGGAATGTGACTTGCGTATTTTTGTAGGTTAATGTTAATAGAAAAAAATTATGCATGATTGTACTGCGTTGTTCATACCTACATACACATTTATCAACTTTTATACCACCTACACTTTAATCAACTATTAATAAATATTTTATTCGAAATAATGTGCAATTATGTACATACACTCTTATATATATACATACATATATACATATAATATATATTTTACCATTTCATCACTACTTCGTGACGTACAAAACTGAATGAATTTTTAAACAAACATACATACCAAACAAACTAAAACTTATAGCGCTGATAATGTAATCAAAAATCCCGTCCGTCAGTCAATTTCTTCACTCGTTCCCTTAATAATGCTTTATTCGTACATACAGCCGCATGTAGAATTATGCAGATATTTGTGTGTAACGCCTTAACGGCAGGGTATTATAATTCATTCCGCCTGGGCATCCTTCAGCAATGCCACTCAATTATGTATTCGCAAATTTTCACATTGTTCGGACGTATTTCAATTTCATCCAACTCCTCCGTGTAGCGCTAACAATTTTACAAGCAAATTTCTTGTGATATGTATGTATGTATGTAAGTTTTCACCTGGTTGTTACCCTACACTGTTCCTTCTTATATACATAGTAAGTTATGGCTTCCTTTTTTTGGTGCTTGGCACTCCGCAACTTGGCATTTCACAAACTATGCCAAAGTTATGTCTAAGTATTGCAAGTGCTCGTAGTATGCCGGAGAAAAAATCTATTTAAACTGACATACAATCGAAACGAACAGAGGTGCGAAAAAATTATGTTAAGCGAAAAACTTTAACGTGCCTGATGATTTTGGCATCCCACGCATGTTGCTGGACCGTAGCAGGAGTTTGAAATTGTCAGCAATTTTTGTGCACTTGTTTTTTTTTTTTTTTGTTGCTAACCATCCATAACCCTCCTGATGCACATCATTCTTCTATTGTACTTTGCAGCCAATGCTTTGGTCGGCTGGCTGGTTGGTTGGTGGCAAATAGCTGCAACAACACTAACCATAATTACATTATCATAACTTTACAGCAATCCGACACATTTTCTGCATTTCAGTGTGACTTACTAGCTGTCTAATGTTTGGGACACTATCATTTCGGACGCAGTGACACGTGCCACAAATACAAACTTATACATACACGTACACAGTGCATGTACTAAGTGCAGACGGAAGTTTGCATAACATTCTCTTCATGTGCTCCATTTCCCGTGTGACAATGTGGGCAAATATGTATGTTCATATGAATATACATATTTATAAGAATACTATCATTCTACAGCATGTCTAAAAAAATTCTTTTGAACGCCACTTGGGATATCCATTTCGTGCTTTCAAAAGTACAGGAATGTTTTTTGACACCTATCAAACTTAACTATCAAACCAAACATTTTTTATTTTAGTTAAAGGTCAGGTATTTATGAAAATGGATCGCTTAAGGGGCGAAGCTGGTCTGGAATCGAAAAATAATTTTTTGTCTTAAAATGTACTTTAGGGTCTTAAAAATAATATACCAAAAGATGGATGCCGGCAAAAATGTCTAAATGCACAAATTTTTCATTCGACGGCAGTGCCTCGCAGGTGAGCCCCGAACACCATTTACAACTTTAAATCCGACACCGACCGATTATTACGAAATTTTGTCAGTTGGATTATTTTTATAATCAACAATTTTATGTCGTTTTTATAGTGAAAATTGTAAAAAAAAAATCCTACGTATGTCTCTTGCTGTTTTTATATTGAAACTAAAAAAAAATTATTTTTTGATCTAGAACAAAAATTAAGAGGTCTACGTCTTTAGCCATTGATGGACGCATTAGAATATTCGAAGAATTGCTGTACAGCAGCCATTTTTAAAGTAGTTATTAAACCTAGTTTGATTATACCCATTATACCCAAAAAAAAACGCTTCTTGTTTGATGCGCTCCTTGGTCCGGAGGAGTGATTGGATTTTACTTCTTTGAAAGCGACAACGACGAGACTGTCACTGTCAGTTTGGAGCGTTATGGTCGTATGATAACCGATTTTTTTTCCTGCAATTGATGAACACGACTTGGCCACCGAGATCATACGATTTGACACCGTTGAACTTTTTTATGTGGCTACGCGGATAAGCCCGTAGCGTGAGCGTTTGGAAACCAACATACGCCAAGTTATGGCTGAGACAATGGTTTGAATTTAACCAATACGAATTCCATCGCGAGGACAAAAAGACATCCATGTAGGATGTAGAGAGAGTAGAGGTTGATGAATTTTTAGGCATGAACGTGCTCTTGGCGATTTCCCAAATAAATCGCCCAATTATCGTTCCATAGATTGAAAGTCCATCTTTTGACGGAACAATTTCCTTCCAGGTCTACAATTTGAAAAGACAACTTCAATGAACAACTGGAGCATGGAGAGCAAAACTGCTACCATATTCTTAGCATTGACTGACTAAACCTGCGGTGAAAATTCTGTAAATAGTTCACGAACAGAAGAGTGATAACAACGAGGCATTAATGCGACCCATGAAAAGGTATTGTAGTTACGAGCACTAACGACAAATCTTCCACATGGAACTGGAAAACTACTACCTAAAGTCCAACGAGACTCTCGGAGAGTTTTTTTAGGTTATTGAACGACTGGCGCCTATGGCCTATGGAAAAAGCATTGCAGGATACCTCGAAAAAATAAGAATCTAGAGGTTCGTCAGCGGAATAAGGGGCATGTACACCAATCGATAGACGTATGTGAATCCAAAAGCCACATTTGCTGAAACTGTTTCGTATGCTCAGACAAACCATGTGGAGGTGTTAAGTTCAGATATGGTAAAGGAGGCCCTGGGGACGCTGCGATTTTTCATGGGGAAAGATTGAGCTGATGCATATACAGCCACAAATATCAGGGCCAGGAAGTGATGCATCCGTAGAATATAAAGGAAATTTCGCGAATTTAAGAAATAAGGAAGACGGAAATTCCCACAATCAGCCATAAGCAAGTGTAGTCCTGATCCACGACGAGCATCGAAATAATTTGCGCACGGAAATTGCAATAAGACGTCTGGTGTCATGAAAGGGAAGCTGAGAGATATATAGCATTCAATTGAACCGCGTATCTAATGAAGAAGATTTGATGCTGCATTCTATTTTCTGATCAAGGGAAAGTATTGTCTTTGAGATTGAATTGGTAAGGTCCGTATAAAGCTGTCAAGCTGCTGAACTACGTAAAAAATCGAGTTCATACCTTTAGCAGACCAAGGAACAATAGGATCTACTTGGAAAATTTATATTTAATCCTAAAATGAAATACCATAAATTTTATATGGTTTAAAAGCTTCGGTAAGGCCGAAGACAGCTCTACTTAGTTGTTTTCATTATTTTTCTCCTATATGTGTTTTTATAGTGTTATTAGTACAGCAGGGCGTATACGTAACATAACCATATTCACCTGTAAATTAAATTAGATACATATTTGAAGTACAAAATTTGTTTAAAAAAATAAAGACAATTTATATTTTCTGAAAACAAAAATTATTTACTCATCAATTTCTGCTTTGTCTTCTTTTCCTCTTCAAAGTAGCCCCCCTCTATTTAATGTTTTTTTTTATTGTGGCTTAAGTTGGCTTAAACTCTGCTGGATTTCCTCTCTTTTGGTTGCCGGTCTGGTGCACAATCAAAAGATTTCACGTCTGGCTTATACGTTATGGCAATTTATCAAACATTATACGCTAAAAAGCGATTTTGACGTATTCACTTACACACTAATATGTGGTTGAATATTAACTTAAATAAAGGAAATTTTGTGCATATACACAATCACCTGAAGAAAAAAGTACGAATACTTGCTTAAGCAAATTCACATTCATGCCAGAAGTTTGGAACGCTTTTTATTTTGAGGGTGTAATTACAGAGAGGAGTACAATGGGATGTAGTCAAGCTTCTGGGTATGCAGTTACAGTAGCGGAGTGTACTCACGGCTAGAAGAGCTGAAGCTTCAGTGGAGCCACTGAAGTCTAATTGCAGCGTCTATTCACCATAGGTGCGACTGCGAGCGGGCGTCGGTTTTGAATCAAGCGGCTCGCTATATAAATATGTAAAAAACTTTAAACTTACTCATCTAACGAGGTGTTGCGCTGAGTCTGGGACGCGCCACTTAGAAACCAGCTTCAATGAAAAAATCTCTTCTATAAGAGTGTACAGCTGCTGTGCGCCGATGATACTGATATTATTGGCCTCAACAACCGCGCCGTGAGTTCTGCTTTCTCCAGAGGGCAAGACAAAACAGCTCCTGTCATCAAACAAACAGTCATCAAATTCGCGACTTAGCTCTCACGTCACTTTTGATAGTCATAACATTGAAGTCGTAGATAACTTCGTCTATCTTGGAACCAGTATTTACACCAACAACAATGTCAGCATTGAAATCTAGCGCAGAATCACTCTTGCCAACATTTGCTACTTTGGTCTGAGTAGGCAATTGAACGAACGACGAACGAAAACCAAACTCTACAAGTCGCATATCGTTCCCGTACTCTATATGGTACGGAAGATTACAATGGGCGATGACAACATCTGAGGAGTCGGCTTTGGAAACGGCAAATACCGCAGCCGATTGAATGATGTGCTGTATGGGCTACGGCTCCATTGACATAGTTCAGCGAATCAAGAAACACCGGCTGCGCTTGCTAGGTCATGTGGTCCGGATAGATATGAATGTTCCAGCTTTGAAAGTTTTCGATGCAGTACCCGCCGGTAGAAACAGAGGAAGTGAAAGGCCTCCACTCCATTGGAAAGACCAGGTTGAGAAGGTCCTGGTTGAACTTGGTATCTCCAATTGGCGCCAAACACCGGAAAAAAGAAATGAATGGCGCAACGTTATGAATTCGGCCGCTCAAACGGTTCAGTTCGGCTCTTTCGTTCTTGGAGAAATACGTTCTAGAGTCTTTGATATAGTTTTCCTATCACCAGACTTTTCAAATTTTCCACATTCACGGAACAATAATTTTATTTAATTAAAACTTGATATATACATACATATAATATCATATATATATATATATATATATATATGGTATATATATTTGGCGCCTTGTAACCTCCCCGAGCTCCTCGTCCAATTTGTGGAGTGTGAAATCCGAGACGTTTGAAAATTAAGAATTCTCTAAGACCAGGCCAGAAATAGCCGAAAGGTGATTTTGCAAAATCAACGCTCGGCCCCACATAGCTGTAAAGATCAAAAAAACTACCTGAAAACGCTAAAATGGGAGGTCTTACCTCACCCCCCGTATTCTGCAGACCGTACTCCTTCCAACTACTGGCTTCTTCGACAGATTCAAAACGGTTTAGGGGGCACCGGCCCGGGTCCTTTGAAGAAACCGAAGAATTGCTCAATAATTGGCAATACTTTGAATGATGTATTTTTACCCTTTTTCCAAAAAAAGTATATTTTGAACACAAAGAAATGGACCGAATTAATTTGAACTCCAATTAGATAACAAATATTTAATAATATTTTGCGAAACATTTGAATAGTTAAAAAAAAATCTAATATCATCTCTTTTTTACTCATTTCCCATTTCAGATAACAGAAACCACATAGAAGTGTAATGCAGGGAAAGTGCTCTCAACTTGAGAACGATGCATGTTCTGGCCAAGATTAAAATGCCTCACTGAATTTCATGCATTGTGTAAGATTTGAAGACAACCATTTGTACCTTGCGCACACACGAAAATGTCGAAACATCCCGATAATGATAACCTACGCAATGACATCTACGAAAATCTACCCTGTCAGGCTATGTACAATGATGCCGTACGTAAGATACAACAACAGAAGACTGCACAATCGAACACCAATAACGCAGTCGCGGCGGCCGTTGTCAACAATCCGCTCTCACAACAGTTATTACTAAACAACATTAGCAATCAGAATGCAGCTAACTCGAATCCCAATCCAAATACAAGTGGTTTAACAAGCAACAAGCAACAGCACCAGCAATCCTCACCACACTCACTGCAACAGCAGCAGTCGAACAACAAACACTATGCCGCCAGTAATATGCCCAAAGAGATGCTCTACGCCACGCCATTACGCAAATCAGATCGCTACAAAAGTGGTGAGCGCTTGCGTTTCAACAGTGCTGGCGTGCGTGCGCATACGGCTGGCAGCAATCACGATACACACGATGCCAAGTTGTCCAATCTCTTGGAGTATAAACAAATGAATTCGAAAGAACTGACTCGCTTGTGTAGTCGCAATGGCAATGCGGTGCCCATAACCGATCTCGATGATGACACAGCTTTGGATGGTTGCTCGTCCAGCGCTTTGGTTGGCGGCTCACATTATCAGCATCAACCTGCCTCATTGCCACCGTTGCCCAATTCCAACACACCCAGTCATCAGTTGGAGGATCGACGCATACTTAATTTCCTAAAAGACACTACACAGCTGCAGAAGAAATTAGAGGTATCCGGACGCGATTGTCCCAATGCCAGTTTTTCAAATTTGGCACGTGAGGAGCACTTTGCCAATTTGATGCAACAGAATTTCCCAATCGAGGCGACGCGTAGCAGTGGCGGTGCTAACGTCGATTTTATGGAGGATCGTAGCTTAAGTACTACTGTCGACACAAGCGAGTCGGTGCTGACAGAAACTGCTGATAATTTGGAAGTGCTAATGCAGAAGAAGCGTTCGCCCGATAAGGAAGTGAATGGTATTGTTTCGACGACAAGTGAGTCGCAAAGCCAGACATTAACTGCACGGCATAGCCTACCCGTATACATACACCGGGAATGGGTGCTTAAGAAGATAGCGTTATGCTTGGAACAACGCACGGCTGGCAAAAAGAATATGCCGGGTTTGCTTAGCGCTGGTGCAACCGGTAAGACTGAAGCTGTTAGTGGTTTTATGGCGGCACGCGCCAAAGCTGCAGCTATATCCAGCTCAACATACAACGGTTGTCTCGTGCTGGGCTCTAATGGTTCGGGAAAAACTTCTATCTGTCAAGCAATAATGAATGGCAATTCTGGCACAAAAGGCATACTCAATCGGAAACTACTAGCCTGCTATCTAATCGAGTCGCAGAACCCCGAATGTCACAGTCTCTCGCTTTTCATGCGTAAAATAGTGCTGCAAATACTCAGTCATTCCTCGTTGATTACCAAAGACGAATGCCAGCGTGTGATCGACGAAGGCTTCTCGTTTCTGCAAGAGGAGGCGCAGCAACAGGAATCGAAACTTGACGAAGCCATGAACAATATAACCTTAAACGAAAACGTTGAAGACATTCTAATTGCTGAACTCCGACGTGGTGCCAGCGATTGTGACTCCGACAAACCAGAACAATTTCAACAACGACGTACATCGACGAGCAATAAGAAGTCCGGTAATATATGCATTATGCGTCAAAAATCTGAACCAACACCAGCCGAGGAGCGCGCTACCATGAATGATGAACAAAAATATAAAAATTACGGTACACATCCACCCGCAACGGGCAACAAAGGTAACACCAAAGAACGCAACGAAGACAAAGACAACGATACGGAAAAGGAGAAACGAAACGAGGCAGACAAAGAGAAAAGCTCGCCGTCCACCTCGAGCAAGTGTAGCCCGGGCAAAAAATCTAAGATTCCAGTCAAGCTTGGCCGTACAAGCGCCGTTCCCTCGCCAGTAAAGGTCACTACCACCATAACAACTAATAATGGTAGTACCACTATACAACAGGGTGGTGGTGAAGACATTGCCGACATGTTAAGCGAAGAACTTAAGAACGAGATCGAAGCAGCCATAAATGAAGGTAATACGGACGGGAATAAAGCCAACGATGAAGAGAAACAGAAATCAGACATTGAAGAGGACAACGAAGACAAACCGGAGGCTGATAAAAATCTCGAGGAAGATCTGAAGCAATGTGAGAACGCTTTTGAAAAAGAGTGCGCCAACGAGGAAGACAAAGAAAACTGCGAAAACCAAATAGACTTTGAGCAGCGCAGAAGCGGCGAATCCACTGATAATTATGTGCATCCCAGCGGCGCAGGCGCAAATACAAATACGTTACCGCCACCTTTACCTAAGCCAAAAAGTTGTCGCACGGTAATTGCCGATGGATACTACGAGCTGTTAATATCCAATCCGGAAATACTGGAGTGTTTGAGTGTTGACAACATCGAAAAAAACCCAGACGAATGCTTCAAGAAGGCGCTACTCTTTCCACTGCTTGAGCTTACGCCGCCCAAAACTGCGCTCTTGCTATTGATTGACTCAATCGACGAGAACTACATCAACGAAGGCAACTTGATTACCACACTAAAGGGCGGCCGTGGTACATCAACAAACCATAAGAGTCGAAATGTCGCCGAGTTGTTATCCAACCACATACATCTCTTCCCCAAATGGCTGTTTCTTGTGTGCACCACTAAGAAACAGACCAAACAGATCACACGTATGTTTACTGGTTTCAAGAAGATCACTTTGGATGATCTGCGAAAATCACATGTCGTGAAGGATGTGCAAGAATATATCATAAACAGACTCAATTCGGACTTTAAAGATAGTATTATGCTTACAAAAGAGATTATAGAATCACTACATCAGTTGTATATCAAATCGAATGGTTGCATACTCTATTTGGAGAAAGTCTTGAATGGCATCAAAGAGAATTTCTTCAGTTTTCGTGAGATCAAATTGATACCGTGCACGCTCAACGGTTTATATTTGTATATTTGCCAGAAGTCATTCAATAAGAAGCAGTATATGAAAATAAGACCATTGCTTAATGTATTACTCGCTTCATCAGGTTATGTGGATAAGCTCTTCCTCTTCAATTGTCTGCGTACACATAACTATGCGATTGACACAGAAGAATTTGAGAAACGTTTACAGCTCATGAAGAATATTGTCGCTTACGATGTTGATCAGCAGCGTTTGAAGATCTTTCACAACTCTTTCTCCGATTGGCTGGTCGATGTGAAGTTTGCCACCAAGAAGTTCATTTGTGACGTCAATGAAGGCCATGTTATGGTCTCCATGTATTACTTGCTCGTCGCCGATACACTGTGCGCTAACAATGTGCGTAAGTTCGTTTATCATCTCATCAAGTCTGGTGAATATCTCACCAGTCGTAATGTAAATTTGGATATTATACTCATGTTACTCGAGTCACGACTCAATTTGAATGATGCATTCTACACGAATCATTTGAATTGTTGCTCGCAGTGCGAGAATGATTTCAAACACGATCCCAACTTTCTGCCCAAGACTCGCAATATGATTGAGAAATTCCTCAGCAGCGAATTGAAGGACGAGTTTTCGCAATTTTTGTGTGATTTCTTCAAGCCAAGTCTACCAACGGATGCGAAGATACTGAAGCTACTGATCGAGACAGGCATCAACAATGCCGAAGCGCAGGTAAGTGGATGGGAGGGTTTTTCTCATTTGATACTTTCTATGATTAAAACTGTTGCTTTATTTTTGGGACATCAAGAACTTAAATTGGTTTTAGTTATGTTAGTAGGATAAATAAGTAAAGACATCCATGCTCCCGAAAATAGTATTATCTAAGATTTATTAGGGTCTCTAGCTACGTTGAAAATATCTCTCATAGTAACGTATTGCTCTCTGAGATTGCCACTACATTCGCGGAGGCACGACTTATGTGATTATAGTCTAATTACAAAAGCGCGCCTTTCGTTTCTTCTTCTAGATGTTTCGCGTCAATTGGAAATACCAAGTGAGTACCAAATGCTCTCCATCTAATCTTTCCAAAGGAATCTTCTTCCTTCTCTGCTTTCACCAGCGGGTACTGCATCGAATACTTTCGAAGCTAGATTGTTTTCACCCATACGAACAATCCAGAGTAGCCGCTGTTCCCGTTCAGCATAACTCATACAGCTACAGGAGATAATTTGTCTTATTCTCGTAAACTACCAGACCCATATGGTTATCCAGTCTGGAGAACGAAGAAAAAAGGCATGCTTGTTGAGACGACTGATGACCTTTACTTTTCCTGCCTGTAGCTCGTATTATTTTTTCCAGCATTAGGTTGAAGAAGCCACAGGGTCACCTGTCACCATCGTTTAACATTGGAGCATTCCTTCATAATTTTGACTGCCTTCTAGTATTGTAAAAGGTCAGTTTACACAGCACATGATTTGGCGCATTGTCGATTGTGGATCTGCCAGGACTGAAGCCACGTTGATAAAGTCCAATCAAATTGTTAACGGTGGCTTTTTCCAACAACATGTTCAATAGAACCTTCTATGCGATATTGAGGTGGCTTATCCCTCGAGGATTGGCGCAGACTATCCCACTTTTTATGGATTGGTCCGAGTACACTTTGATTCCGATCGTCCGGCATAGCCTCGTCCGACCATATTCTGCCGGTAAGCCATTGGCTCCCGCCGCTTTGATATTTTTTAAGCGGTAAATCGTTATTTGAACTTTGTCATATTCGGTTGTTTTTGCCATCATCATCGACTGGGGACTCAACCTCAGCACCTTGTTTTCACTACAGTTAAACAGGCGGGAGAACTAATCCTACCAAAATACTCTGAACGTAAAAGACCAGATAGCATAGAAAAAGTTCGTGTTTTGGAACCTTCTGAAAGTCTTTTCATATTTTCATAGAATTTTCGAGCATTTCTCTGTTGGCCATCTCTTCAAACTTTTCAAACTTACTCATTTTAACTTCTCTAGATGATATATCTACTAATCATCATCCCTTTTTTCGTAGTATTACTTCGCAGAAGGAGAAGAGAAATTAAAATCATTTATTTTACTTCAGCACCTTGGAAACTGTTGCCTTCAATACTAGGCGTTAGAAGAAGATGTAGCTTGTTGTATGAAATTGTTTCAAAATGTTTCTGTATGTCCGTCAATTCTAAATCTTTCAATATCTAGGATGCGTTAAAACTATACTCACTGCTGTCCTATTTATCTGCTCTAAATGGCTATAGACTTTACGGGCCTATTCTAAAAAAATTCCACCAGTTTGTTTTAGAAATCCACACCAAGTCTTTCTCATTTGTAGTTCGTGAAAGCATGGATACACTCTGCAAACCAAAGTCTTAATTTTGCTACTTGACTACATTGTTCCTTAATAAGATACATTTTTTACTTTACTCTCTTTAGAACTCCTGCGAATCGTCGCTGATGTCTCCTGAACTATCAGAAAAATCGCAAAATATAGACTTTGAATTGGCTGATCTCCTGATCTCAAGCGAAAAATCGTGCATATTGGAGACACAACGACCCACGAGTCCATCGGAGAAGAGCGAGCCACATCACGAGAGTCAAGATGAGAATGCATCTAGTACGCTGCATCAGCTATCCGACTCCAATCGAATTGAGTTGCACAAGGGTAAAGCACTCATACACATTCTAGCCAATGATGGCAATCATCAACTGCTCGAGCGTGCACTAAATGCCTGCAAAGGGCCCATCGATCTCGAAATTGAAGACTACAATGGACAGACTGCTTTGAATATCGCCGCACGGAATGGACATTTGGAGGTAGTTAAATTACTATTGAGTTTCTCGCAGCCATGCAATGATGGCACTGGACGCATGAAGCGTGTGGATGTTAATCATGCCGACCGTGACGGTTGGACGCCTTTGCGTTCCGCCTCTTGGGGCGGTCACACGGAAGTTGTAAAATTACTCATACTACATCCGGCGTGCAAAATTGATTTAGCCGATAAGGAGGGTAGAACAGCGTTACGCGCAGCCGCTTGGAGTGGACATGAAGATATATTGAAAATTCTTATCGAATCTGGCGCTGATGTGAACTCTGTCGATAGACAAGGTCGCACATCACTGATCGCCGCCTCTTATATGGGTCATTATGATATTGTCGAAATTTTGCTGGAAAATGGCGCCAACGTTAATCATTTAGATCTTGATGGACGTAGCGCGCTTTGTGTTGCCGCACTATGTGGCTCATCGGGCTATAGCAAAGTGATATCTACACTATTGGAATATGGCGCCAACACTGATCAATTAGACAATGACGGTATGTCGCCGCTACTGGTGAGTTCTTTTGAAGGTAATGCCGAAGTATGTGAATTGCTGTTGGAGAATGGTGCTGATCCCGATTTGGCAGATTTCATGGGTCGCACACCCTTGTGGGCCGCCTGTACTGCTGGTCATGCAAACGTTGTCAAATTATTGCTTTTCTGGGGTTGCGGTATTGATTGCATGGACTCTGAAGGACGCACCGTACTTAGTATTGCATCAGCACAGGGTAATGTAGAGACTGTGCGACAGTTACTCGATCGCGGACTAGACGAAACTCATCGCGATAATGCCGGCTGGACACCTTTACACTATGCCGCTTTCGAAGGATTCCACGAAGTATCACTGCAGTTGCTAGAGTCGGGCGCCAAAATAGATGAGTGCGACAATGAGGGAAAAACTGCGCTTCACCTCGCGGCACAAGAAGGTCGCACCAAGTGTGTGCAGGTGCTGCTCGAAATACACCCCACATTCGTCGATCAAAAGGCACACGATGGCAAAACGGCATTCCGCTTAGCCTGCTTGGAAGGACATCTCGAAACATTGCAATATCTTTTGAAATTCTGTTGCGACGTGAACGCCAAGGATGCGGACTCGCGCACCACGCTGTATATACTCGCACTCGAGAATAAACTGGATATAGTTAAGTACCTGCTGGAAGTTACAAATGTCGATGTGAATATACCGGATAGTGAAGGACGAACCGCGTTGCATGTAGCCGCGTGGCAGGGGCATGCCGAAATGGTGAAAATGCTCATCACAATGGGTGAGTGGGTGTGAGTTTAGTGGAAAAGGAAGAGTTTTTAATTATTCTTTATTGTTTCTCATTATTTTAGGTAATGCGGATGTGAACGCTATGGACTTGGAGGCGCGTACACCACTGCACTCATGTGCATGGCAAGGCAATCATGATGTCATGAGTATACTGCTATACTTTGGCGCTATAGCGGATCATGCATGCAAACAAGGCGCTACAGCATTGGGTATCTCAGCACAGGAAGGACACGAGAAGTGTGTCATTGCTTTATTGAAGTATGGCGCCAATCCATACAAATCGGACCATTGTGGACGTACACCCATTAAATTGGCCTCCAAATCGAACCGCACAAACATACTAAAAATTTTTGAAAATTTCGCAAAGAGTATGGAATATTTTGTATTTCTTTTAAACACTTCTTTTTTTAATCTTACAATTTTCCTCTTCCTCCACCCAATAGGTGATGCCAATAATCTAGTCGAAGCAGCAAAATTCCATCCGAATATGTTGCGCTCACCGGACCAACCACCAGCGTTACCTGCTCACCAAAGTCTCGTGCTAGGCGCACCAGCATATCCACCACATGCTTCCGCACCTTCGGTTTGCTCAGCGGCCACTACAGCTACGGTGAACAACAACAATAGCATGCAAGTGCCATCAAATATACTGAATGCATCCACATCGACACACAGCTCGAATAATTTCTATCAGAACACTATGCAATCGGACACGAGCAGTTTGCACAAACGAAAAAGTGTTATCTCTAGTCAATCGACAGGCAGCAGCAATGATGTTAGTAGAATTAAAGATTTCTTTTCATTAAAAAAAAACTTATTTATTTTATTTTTATTTTCCCTAACAGCAAGCGCCGCTAACATTCACACAGCAACTGCAACGTCAAACAAAACTCAATTCGCGAAATAATCCATTCGTACAAAATGCGCCCATCATCAGTTCGAAACATGGCGCAGCATCGACATCTGCCGCCGCTACTGGTGGCATGCAACAGCAATCGAAATCGCATCACTCTCAGCGACACTCTCAACTGCTGCCCGATCTCAATGAGCATCAATTTGGTATGTGGAAATTAGAGATTGCTAATGTTAAGTAAAAAATTAAATAAGTTGATATTCCTATTTTTTTCTAGTTTCTGGTATCGGTGCCAACGAAGCCGATTTATACGATATGGAGTGTATGTCACCACTTTACGCTACACCACCCCATTCGCCCAGCAGTGAGCTAAGTTCACCCGGTCAGCTCCCCTCATTAAATGCTTTCGATGAAATTGGCGGTGCATCTGGTAATTCTGGCGCTAACCACACTAACGGTGGCAGTTCTGGTGGGAAATCAGTGCTGCCAGATAACCATTTTGCGCGTGACACACACATGCGTATAATTTTGGGTAATTTAAAGGATACTCAGCCGAGTTCGTCAAGGTAAGAAGCTTCTAACGCGTAAAAAATTTAAGTAATCAAAGTTAGTTCAGATGACTAATTTTGTTATTGTAATAACAGTACATAACACCAATTTTTAAACGAAAGACTTATTAGAGCATCGCCTCAAGCAGCGGAAAGCCAAGTGATGTCACCAGTGCAGTACTTTTTTCTATGCTCTCAGTTATAATTTACCATTTTTAACAAATTAAAGCCGAGCTGTGCTCCTATAATTCGTGGTGTGCGTTTTATTATTATTAGAGGGACCTATGTTATAGTTTTTTTAAGACACCTTCGAACTGCTGATTAATTTTTTTGTCAAGCTGTTTATTTGATGTCATGGCTTGGCGCCCGTTCGGCTATGCAGACACCTCTCTGTCTCAACCGAAAGAAAGCCTTCAAGTGAGACTGAGCAGCTCTAAATTGTAGAGATCCTTGCTCTTGAGGGTAAGAACCTGGCCGCAAGCAGAAGCATTCAACTAAGCGTTTGCGAAAACTTCGCTTAATTTTATAAATTCATTAAGGTTCTTCCAACTATGCGAGCCCATCCCCCTGAGATTGGAGCTGGTAAGATACTGAAAGATGTTACATCTCAATCGGCTGAAGGTCGCAACCTCGCAAAGGTAGTGCTCCAGCGTTTCGTCATTCTCTCTAGATGCTCTGCACAACGCCGATTACATTTTACCTAGCTTATGGAGATGATATCTCAGAGCTTGATGCTCCGTTAATACACCCATAAGAATGCTAAGTTCTCTTTTGCTTAATCCAAGGTACAGCTTGGTATATCTACTATCCACGCTGCCCTACAATAATATAGTGGTACGTTAAAAATTCTAAGAGTTTCAAAACCTTATGTGTTCCTCTATGTTCCACTGTTTTAAACAACCTTTGAAGGCGCCGAAGGGTCTAAGGTTGTCGATAGCGATATTGATATTTGTTCGATGGTAAACTGTTGTTTGGCCCACTTCTTCACTACAGAATAATTACACAAGTACAAACTACGAAATCTGCCGCTACTTATTTCACCAGTTAGAGAAAAGAGTAGCGATTCGAAAAGAATGTGAAAGTTGATTAAGTCAATATTCCGAGAGTCACATTTTATAGCCTGCCTTCTTTCACTCTGCCACCGGAGTACAAATCTGTATCAAAAGCCTCAAAAACACTAGTTAGCAGCACTTAGGCAAAGAAATATTACTCGCAAGGTACAAGGTAATTGGTCGTCTGGTCATTAATTATGCCCGTCGGAACATCTCTCTAAGGACCGTAACGGGGAACCTCCTGATATCAAATCTGCACCACATATACAGTGAAACATCAATGTTCCCAGTTAATGGTATAATGTTATGCTGATCCTAGCAGATATTGCTTACACAAACCAGCAGGCCATTTATTGAAAGCCGAACCAATGGGAGGCACGTCGTGAAGAGCGTACTTGACCTAAAGAACTCCATAGAGCGGAACCGCTGGACTGGTCTCGATGACTTATTCATGGGCGTAAAGCTACAACAACAATCAACGAAAATGAAAAAATTCATTAGCCTAATCCATTCATATAAATTAGTGTTATAAATTCAAATTTTCAAACTTAAACTGACTTTTTAAATTTACTTCTTATGTATGTATCTAGTATATTGTTTACAACGCCCGATAAATCGTCCTCTCTCTTATTTGCAGCAAAAGCAAACGCAGTGGCATCACAACAAATCCAGCAATGCGTCTAATACGTAGCCGTTTCGATTCTGCAGCACAGCTAATACGACGCACCAACAATATACTCTCGTCAAATAGTAATCAGGGTTCATCAAGCATCGGAGTAAAATCGGGCACGTTTCAATGGCGTAAGGAGAGTCAAATGTAAAATTCGGGAAATTTCAATATACATAATTACATACATATAAATATGCTCCTGAAAACATATGTATACCATACAAAGATGTATATATAGTACATAGATATTGCAATTAATATGTGTGGTGAATTTGAAGTACAGTTAACTGTATTATGCTGAAGTATTTTACATTACATACTAGAGAGATATGAAAGAAGTACGAGTATACAGATTGAAATTTGCGATTATTTTAGTTATTAAATATGTATGCATATTACATATAAATATATTTTCTTTATGATTACGATTTTATTTGTGATAATTGAATATTTAAATTGATGATGTTATTATATAATTTATTTAGAATTTAATTTCTCTTAATAATACATACATTTATAATATAGAAATTTCTTACTGAAATATAATTTATAAATTAATGATGACTTACTTAGCTATATATGTAGGTATGTAAAAGTGAGTGTTTTAAATTTAATTTGAAATTAAAGTAACTTTCTAAATTAAAATAAATAAATATCGTTTGATGCATGCAAAGTGCAATAATTATACATATACATATGTAGTTTACAATTAAAATTAAAAGCAAAAACGTACATACATAATTTAACAAAACATAACAAGACATCATGCACTGCGAATGGAAAAAACTTAGTGGTAGAATTGCACATAAAAATAATGACAATTGAATGTACTATTTGAAAATATTTATGAAATAAAAATAAATAAATGAAATTTAAATTGCTAAAAAATATGAAATCATAAACAATGCAAAGTTGCATGCATACATACATACATAAAATTGGTGAACTAAAAAACAAAAAATATTGAAATTTATTTCAAAATATATAAGGAATATAGAGGCCTACGAAAACACAACTGAATTTCACTTTTAAAGCAATACACGAATATACTTACATACATAAATTATACAATTATATGAGAAATACATATGTACATACTATACTTATGTACATAAATATATGTATGTACAAGGTTTATAAGAAATGAAGGCACTGTCATTTAGTTTTATATAATTTAGTTTAAATATGTTAAGGTTGAATACTTTAAAACCTCTTTTTTTAGTTTAGCTGAATACCTTGAAACAAATAAAAATAAAAATAAAAACAACAATAAATTTCAACCAATATGAACTTAAAAATGTATATGTTCTGAATGTCAGTATAATACACAGCAATGTTTTGTTTTGTTGATTAACAGTTATAAATCATATGTATGTATATTCTATTTTGAAAAACGACAAAATTTTCTAAATTAAATGCAAGGCGAATTTATAGAAGGTGAAGTTGTCACATCATATGATTGCTTGTTCTTCCTGCCATTTCAACAAAGTGCACAAACAAAATACATGAGAAATTTTTGTTTTGACATTGCGTACTTTTTATTACAGAAACAAAATACAGCGGCTTTTTATTTTTGTTTTCTTGCTACTACCGTGTGTGAATTTACCATGATCAAATGTATTTATATACATATGTACGAGTATGCATGATACAAAAATTCTATAAGGTATTTCGCATCGAAATTTTTCACACTAAACATGTTTGTTCAGAATTGATTGATATTGCCACTTGGAGATTTTTTAATTACTTTTGAGATCATCTTCGAAGCAGGAGCTAAAATGTTGAATACACGTATGGATGTATTAAAATATTTGTTACAAGCCGTTTTTCTTAGGAAAAAGAAAAGAAAATTCTTGATGCTTTTAATTATAAATAATTTTGAAAGTATTGACATTTTTTACATGATTTTCGCAAACTTAGTAATTTAGATTTTCTCATCCGTATTGGAAATGTCCGTGGTGTGGTTCCCTGGTTATATGAACGTCCCAGGGTGCTACGTGGCCGATGACCTGGCCAAATAGGCAACAGTCATATTTCCTCGGCTAAGTATCTGTTAAGACTAGCCTTCACCAGAAGGGCCAACACCAGATGGCATGGTGAAACCACTTACAATGTGACCAGACAAGTCTGGCCATTGATCGAAGTGAAGGGAACTAAGTATTTACTTCTTCTAAACACCACTGCCATAAGCATAACAACCGGCGTAATAACCGGACACTGTGTTGTGGGGGTTCATGTAGGCATCAACAATCTCCTGAATTTTATAAAATACACCACGTGGTTTGAGCATCTGGTAAGGTGAGAGTGAATGAGATATCGCAACGCGCTAGTAGACCTAAGTGCGCTTGATCAGGATTCCGTGATCGAGCAATCTGTTCAGCTAATTAACTAGCTAGATTTTCAAAACTCATTGTTGGCACTTACATATATGTAAATATAGTAAATGCGGCCCGCTATTCATGATATCGATTTAAATTATGGTTTTTCAATCTCTTCTTTTTCTGTTACTTTCTTACAACAAACTTAGGTTGTAATACAACAATTATAAGATGTATATACTCGATGGAGTCCACTATCAGAGACCGGAAAATACATTATAAAATAATATCATATGCTTATTTATTTATTTATTTTTAATTAAGTAAAAAATGTATACAAATCAGTGGGCTTTGTTGTTTGTCAATTTTAAAAATCGGTTCGCCAATGCAAAGGTTATGTTATATTGTTATATACAAAAAGTAAGCTTTTATTTATTCATTCCTTTTATGCAATACAATACATTAGAAATGGACTAACTCAAAACACTAAAAATTTTAGTTTTGAATTACGGAAACTTCAATAGGCGATATGCATATAACATAAAGTAGATTTTTCATATGTGAACTCTTTCGACTTTTTCATACACTATGTAATTATTAAATGGATGTAATCTCTTTAAAAAATTTATTTAAAGTAATTGATTTGACTATTTAAAAATATGAAACTAAGCGACCTTGGGCGAGTAATGCAAATTTAAATAAATTTCGAAAAAATACGTAAATACAACTAAATTAAAATGCTAATATATACGACAATTAAATTGTTGCTTTGTTTTATTTTTAATTCGTTCCATTATTATTATTTTTTCATTTATTTATTTATTTTATTTTTTTTTTTTTTTTTTTTGTGAAGTTTTATTTATTTATGTGTTTACATATATTCAGCTTTATTTAAATTTAATGATTTCAAAACAAAATTAAATGAGTTGAGCAGTTCATCCCTTCGGCAAATACCAATGTAATAAACTTTAGAGAGCTTTACATAATCTTATCATTCCACTTTCTGGTGAAACGATTTTTGGTCGAGCGACACCTTTAACCTATGGAGTACGTCCTGATATTTTTCCAACAAATATAGGAATCCAGAATTTTTATCTAAGCCACCTCCGAACGGATTTTTGTGTCATTCCAAGACGTAGCGTATAGTTTTGGTCTTTGTGTGTTGAGAGAGGACTTTACTTTTAAATTGCCTGCCCAATGCAAAGAAGTGCCTTTTGACAAGAGTAATTTTGCAGTGGATTTTAGAACTGTCTGGTTCCTAGACCAACGAAATTATCTAGGACTTCAAAGTAATGACTGTCATCAAAGGCGAGAGCCAATAAGCGTATGCGCTGAACGCTTGTTTGATGATGATATCTCCTCATCATCGTTTTATCCTCGTTCACTACCATACCAAAATACTGTCTCTGCTTCTTTTTCCGGTCTGGGCGAAGCAGAACAAACGGCGCGATTAATGTTATCAATATCAGCAAAAGTTACA
Organism: Ceratitis rosa; assembly: GCA_037013455.1. Classification (NCBI taxonomy): domain Eukaryota; kingdom Metazoa; phylum Arthropoda; class Insecta; order Diptera; family Tephritidae; genus Ceratitis; species Ceratitis rosa. The sequence goes on along the minus strand of JAWMAG010000006.1, from coordinate 28,253,041 downwards.
TCCTCTTGTAGAATATTTTATCTTCTCTTTTCATTTCACCATGTCGTGTTATTTTCTCCAGCATTAGGTTGAAGAAGACAAAAAGTCACCAGAAAATTAGCTCTAGCTGCCCCTTGAGACCCAATTAATAACTTATGGCCAGTATGCAATACGTCACGTCACTTTATAGGGTACATTAAAATTGATACTACTTACAGAACACACCGTTTTACACGTATATATGCACATAGGTAGTGAGAGAGAGTTGTATAGAAGGAATAGGAGATATCAAAGATCATTTAGTTTTATTTTTCATAATAAAGGAATTGGCATAGAATTTCACAAGAAAAAAACACTTCAATACGATTTCCTTGAATACCAGCTTAGTCTTATATTTATGTATGACCAAAGTTTTTTCGCGTTTATATGGTATAAAATATATTTTTGGTTAATACATTATCAAACCTACATATATAAATACTCTACATTCGATGATGATAATGAATATGATTATGATTAACTTTGCATTTCTAGATTGATCTCTTTCCACTCAAACATACAAAAAAGAGACAAATGTACAGTAAAAGACAAATGTAACCAACTACATACATACATATAAGAATATTTTTTGAAAAACACATTTTCCGAAACGGATAAAAAAATATAACAGATATTAATATACAATCGCTTTATAAATAAAACAACAACCATTGAAACACTATAGTGTGCTTTTACCAAATAGTATTGCACATACAAGTTGAACACACATACACACATAGATATTCCGCATATAATTTTCTATTTTCTTATGCTGAAGCAATAATAAAAACTGATATTTTCTGATGATATTACTAGCGTAAGGGCCACTCATGCACAACACATAATACATTTGTGTATGCACATACATACACACACGTACATATATTTACATAATATTATAAATAAATAAAAATAGTGGAGCTATTGGAAAATACACAATTTATTGAAGATACGCAATAGGGATTACGAAAGTCATTGGCTGGAGTTGGAAAAATAACATTACATAAATATTGTTAACATTTAATATCATAAAACCTACATACTACATGCACACATATATTTAAGAGGAAATATAATTGCAAAACAAAAATAAAAAACATTATTTAAAAAAATATAACGCTATGCATGCATAAATACATATATACTTATATATGTATGGGTATACATATTTAGAGTCTATTTGTGGAAGGTTACAATGGATCTTATACAGGTGATGAAGAAATCATAACGAACTTTTAAATAGTTCTAATGTTTAATTTAATTATATTTGGTATTTGTGACGTAAGAAAATACAGGAAATTTTACAATTCTATGTGTGAGTTGTGTGACACCTTTTGAAATGTTAGTTTCAAACAAAATTTACATGTTGAGAAAAGTACAGCATATAAATAAAACAAAACAAAAAAAAAGAAATATATAAAAAACTGTACACAAAAATATTAGAGTTTGATTGAATTAAAAATAAATACATATTTACGATTATATGAAAAATTAAAAAAGAAATTTGTGTGTATTTTCAAAGTATGGTAGTAAGTATATACATACATTTGTATTTGTATTCACACTGTTATTTGATATTTATCTTTTCATGTAGGTGCAGCTAGTTGTAGTAACCGAGCAATTAGTGCTTAAGTTCCAGCTTAACTAATTTAATCATTTTTAAACATTTCTATTTTGCGTAAAATAAATAAATATTTTATAATTTTATTCAAATATCATTAAATAATGGAATTTTTATGAGAATAAAAATACATATTTAGTTTGACTCAACATGAAGATTACGTTCCTGGCAGGCCTATAAATTTCACTTATTACTATCAACGAGTATCTTAGGATTGGCAACGCGAAATACATTCGGCACCATGCCTGCTAATGTGGTAAATAGTTCTTCTGAGATATCATCTGGTAATAGCAATTGTAATGTACTATATGAAAGAGATATTATCGTTAGGTGATTACCTATTAGTATTTCCACAATTTTATATTTACCTCAATTCCGCGCCACCCCACGATGCTGATTCAATCATAAACCCCTTGGCGCATTTAAAAACCAACTCAGCACGTCGCATACACCATTGCACCGTCATGTCCTCGGACATTTCATGGCGTAACAATGCGGGTATTGTAAGTGTTGTAACATCATGGCGACTTGCTGTTTTTAAAATATTCCGCAAACCCAGTATGACCGGATGACGGGAATTAATCTCACTGGGACTATTAATGGGTTCATCAGAAATGAGATGAAATATAACGTGCGATTGTGAGAGATTCGAGTGTTTGGTAATAAAAAAATCGCCGGTCTTTAATTTAGTTGTGGCTGTCTTAGTAGGAGAGCCACCTGAGCTACTGGCTCCACTACCATTATTATTTGGCATTGATATGTCACCAATGCCACTACCATTAGTTGCGCTATTATAACTTTGCATACTTGGCGTCGGCGAGTCATTAACGCTGAGCGTAAATATTTGTTTCTCAATCTTCTCCAGCTGGTCATCAATCTGAAGAGTAAATTAATTTGAAATGCTAATAATTTTTAACAGATTATATTTTTTACCTGATCAAAGTGAAATTCCGTTGACATATTTGCATTTTTAATAATACTTTTATTAGCTTGTGCCTGTATGGATGGCGTGAGTACAACTACGCCACACAAAGAGCTCGAATATAAACCCAACGCCATATTTAGCCCATTCAAACTAAAAATAAATTTTTAAGAAATATTACAAGCAATCAAAAAATTATATTCTACCTTTCATCCACGTGCAGGGGACTACAGAGATCGGTTACATCTGCACTTAAAATGCGTATATTATGCATGTGTTTGAGTTGCGAACCCAAATGTATAGTGAAACTCTCCTCCATTGATGGTTGCTGGGATATAAACATCGATGATCGATTGCCGAGGGGAGTGGTTGCGGGAGAGCTTTCAAAAATTTTGCCAACCTGACTGGTAATCCAGTTGCGATATTCATTGCGTTGATGTCCACGCTTTGCTTGCAATTCGGATTCATAACGTTGGCGTATATAATTTTGTGTGCTATATTGCTGAGCCAACAGATTATTGATATCCTATAAGAAAAAAAAATAGTTGAAACTTGATTTGACAAGGATTACAAACGTACATCCGGTGTAGTTGTTATATCCAATTGTTTAATTTTTGAATCCATCTCTTGTTGTTGTGCTGAGTTTAAAGTCTCAACTTCTCGATCCATTTGAGTAGTTATATCTGATATAACTTTTGCATACGCTCCTTCCCGTTTTAGTATTTCCTCCAAAGAAGATGAGTGCACTAATCTGAGTATACATTATGGATTAATATTTTATGCTCAATCATATATTTTCTATATAACCATAAAATATTTTTCCAAGCTTACCGATGAAAACTTTGTGCAAATATATCTTCATCACTTGGTCCAACGCGATCAGCAAATTGTATTATTTCATCTTTATAATGTCTCTCAGTTTTTCGTATCACCGCTTCCAAATCAAATTCATTTTTACGCGCTTGTTCCAATAGTTGTTCTGCGAAGTTATCCAGGAACTTTTGATTTTCTTCTTGAATAAATTGACGTAGGGCAGCCTTCAGTGCTACATAAAAAAATATTAATGTAGGTATATATATATATATATATTTGCTAGTTACATATATTTTCATCCAGATAACGCTGCATTGGATCCATGCCATTTAAAAGACGTGTAACTAATTCGTCGAGGCATTCATTCTCTGCATCAAAGGGTAATTCGATACCTATTCTTACAGAACTGTCTTTGTCTTTATAATTCTTGTAATTATAAATGAATTCAACTTGATTTTGTCCATTAAATTTCTCCATTATATTATAACGATATTTTCCCAAATTGATTTTAACCTGACAGTGTCAACAAATTTCTAAAACAACAAAATATGTACTAAACTCCCACAAATTTATTGGACAGCTGTTTATTGGTGATTATTTTAAGGTGCGACTAGACTAAGCAATTTCAATAAGCAAATATTATGAATGTAAAGGTCACGCAAAACAAATTTTTTGTAATCGCCTTGGGGCTTGGCACTGACTGCCGAGTGTCGACGGGGTTCCAAATTATTCGATTCATGGAACCGGCAGTAATAATTTAATATTACAACCGCTGGACAGGACGGCGTACCGACAAGCGCTGAACGCCATTCACCAGGAGTCAGTTAACACCTTCATAGACTCCCTTCCCGCGAATGGCGTACTCGGAGTAAAAGCACCACCAATCGTAGACAACGAGCTCGAGCTGCTACGAGAGACCCGCGTGACCATTGCACAGCTGGATCTGGATCTGGATCTGGATACTGTAGTAGATTAAACTCCTACTTATCCAGACTCGACCCCAGCATACCCAACGTATGCCCTGCATGTGGACGACACTAACCATCTCTTCACATGCCCCTTAAACCAACTCATCTCCCTTTGGTCTAACCCCGTCCAAACAGCACGTTTCCTAGACCTCCCCTTAGATGACCTCGGCGACTTAGATTAATAATACCTGCCCTAAGCGGGGCAGCCGCTACAACAACAACAACATTTAATATTACATGATCTATGACACTTAACTATAATGTTGCTCGTAATTGAGCAAAATATGTAACCGTCTCGAAATTCCGCATCTGTTCTCATATATCTCGGCAGGACGTTCTTTATGAGTGTGCGAGGTAGAGATGTAAAGGTATGATATGTTCCATGTGTATTGCCCACTACGAAGGTCGCCACATTTTGGGTTGGTGTTTGGAAGGTATAGCTTTTTTAGGCGGAGACGGATTTCAAGGCACAACAGAACATCCTCCCACTGGCGATTGGTGCGGAAGTAGAATATACTCCAAAGTGGCCTAATCTGACCATAAGTTGCATCTGCCTGAACTGACTGTTGAATTCCGATAAATTCTGACTCACCGAAGAGACAATGTGGGGCAGTAGGAATGAGTAACTTCAACACGGTGTTACAAATGCTTGGGAATCTTGTTGCAATTGTCTACGTACATTGGACTATGGAGATTGTTGTTGGTAGCCGTGAAAACTTGACGTGCTCGCAACTTGGGGCCATAACTTACGGTCTACACCATATACATCGAATAGCATAAACCGATATGAAGAAATATTGAAGTCGTCCATGGAAAGCGAAGCAGAAATTCTCCCTCGGTCCAAAATTGGGTTCAATGCCAGGCTGGATCAGGGTGTTGTTGTAGCGGTTGCTCTACCCCGCTTAGGGACAGGCTAGCTAGTCTAAGTCACCGGGGTCGTCTAACGGGAGGTCCAGATGCGTCGGTTTTAGGGGCCATGTAAAGAGGCGGTTAGTGTCGTGTGGGGACTCATTACATGCAGGACATACGTTTGGGTATGTTGAGGTCGAGTCTGGAGTCTGGATAAGTAAGAGTTTAACCTGCTGCAATCCAGACCTAAGTTGCGCCAGTATTACGCGGGTCTCGCGAGGCAGCTGGAGCTCTTGCTCTACTGTGGGTAGTGATTTAACTCCGAGTACGCCATTCCGAGGTAGTCTTTGAATGTGGTAACTGACTCCTTGTGAATACCGTTCAGTGCCTATCTGTACTCCGGCCTGTCTAGCGGTTGTTGGATAGTGTCAGCCTCTATTAGATGCCAAGGGCTGTCACCCTTTAGGCGATCTAACCCCGTTTACGTTAACAGGCAGTATTAGTGCGATCAGAAGAATCTTGTAACATGGTGGTATTCCGCTGAACCATATACATACATATATGTATGTACATGTTTTACCTATAGGAAACTGGTAGTGTCGATATTTTAAGTGCATTTTAGCTCCTCTCTTAAAACTTTTACAGGTACCGACACTGATTTCATCCTATGGACTTAGATCTGATTGTTGTTGTCAAGAAGCAGTACGTTATCCTCGAAAGACCCAAAGACCGAGCAGTTTCACCATGTTTGGAGAAAAATAAGACGAGCGCTATGAGTTATAGTTCCAAAAAACGAATACATTTTCAGCCGTTCTGTATTCCGATATTTGTTTGTTATCCGGAAGCCAATACAACACCCTCCCCCTTGCATATTAAAATACATGAAATTTTATTTCAAAACGTAAACTTTATTTCAAAAATTTTCTCAATGTTCAAAATACATAAAAATCAAAATAAGGAAGTATCTTTCCTTGAATTATACATAATCTCGGCAACCTGCAAAATATTTAGTAGAACTTACCATATTACTTTCGATGCAGTCACTTCTTCAACGGCAATTGTTCCAGAAGCATTCGGCCGATTTCTCCATTTTCTAGCTTTATTTTTGTGGCAGGTGAAACTGCGAATATGCACTCATAGCTCTTGGCAGCGATCTTGCAACAAAAATTGTTAAAATTATTTTGCGAGCAACATTAGAGGGTAATCAAGTGTTTTAAAAACATTTATCTCTTTAATAAAACTACTCTGGCCAACAGATTTCGTTAGGTTTATCTTCTCCATCTAACATCTTATCTTCTCCATTAACACATTATTCCAAAATGTACTCGTCTATAAATGGTAAACAAGACCTTTTGAAAGAGAAAACAGCTTAAATCTAAACCCCAGATTCCCTAAGCAAATTTATTCAATTTACTTCTCTGCATCTCGTCGAATCTACACACAATATATAAAAATCTACCCTCAAATGTGTTTTACTACATAATAGTCATTGTGTAAAGTATATATTTTTTTCTATATGCATTAGTTTACAATATGAAAGATTGTATTCTTTTGTAAAAAAAAAAAAAATATTCCAGTGAGAACTTAATTGAAGAGTTTTAAGACATAGATTATCAGTATCAGGTAAATTTTACAATTAAAAATAACTAATTCTGTCATTAAAAAATCAAATTCCAACATCCTGACAATAATTGATATTTTCCTTTGATCGACCATCATCTTCACGTGTCAGCTATAAGATTCGAACTGGTTGATTTCTAAGATAATACATTCCTTACGACATTCTGTCGTCAAACCTTGCGGAATTGACAAATATTTGATAATAAATACAATACAACTAAACTTAATCTAATTACTTAATCAGAAATATTACAGAAAATCTAAAACATTTAAGATAAGGTATGAATTGTGGGACAATCTGACTGCTTTTTTGTAGGTGTGACTTCAAAGAATTCATTCAGCATGTTATATCTTCTCACAAATATTCTCAAATGATTGCTACGGTACAATCCTGAAATGTGAATACTCAATTTCATTGTAAATATATTTTTCTCGTTTGAAAATGATTCAACTTTCAACTAATTTGTAGTCAATGGTCTTCATAAAATTGTTTGGTTTCCTTAATTTATGTAGTTGGAAGATGATTGAATTCTTGTTAAAATATGTAATACTCGTCTTTCTTTTGTAGTTCTCTTTAAAATTTTCATCTTTAAAACTATGTACGATAGGTACGTTCTGCTGACGTAGTAAGGTGCCTACAAATTAGCTTATTATCTGTGTATGTATAAATATGCATATATGTAACTGTTGCTTATATTTTCATCATCGTCACATCTTTTATCTCTTCCTCTTGACCACCTGCGCTTCAAATTGTTCCTGGGTATCTCTCATCATATACTGCTTTAAATTTTCTGACATTTACTCTTTTCAACTGAAACTGTTAATTCTGCTGCTTTCGTAGTTGTTAAGTTTTCTTATATGTAACTTTTGGATTGCTTGCTTGAAACTGTACGAATGTGACCTGGCTCAATTAACGACCTATAAAATGTTTATAAATAAGAAATCATTTATTGTAATTCAAAATTAATTTCGTGTCTTTTAGTTCTATAATTATAGATTAGTGAAATTAAAATTTATTTCATTGTACCGCTCATCCGTTCTAGCCAATTAAGAACAACATAAATTATAATAAGGATAATCTGTACTTTATCCAAAAAAAAAAAAAATTATGTCAAAAAAAAAAGCTATCACAATTAAGAATCGTGACTTATACCTTATGCTTTCGAAATTGAAATTCTAGAAGTTCACCAAAAAGATCTCAAAACTATCTACAAATCAAAGAAAAAAAATGAAAAGCCTAAAAATCAAAACTGTATTTATATTGTGTTAATAAAATTGATTCAATGTTTTCTTTTTAAATTGCAGTTCCCTTAGAATTGACTTACCTTAATACCTCCTGTTGCCGCCACCGCCGCCGCCTCCCATAGAATTCGGACCACCGAAATTGCCCTGATTGCCACCAAAATTGCCTTGATTGCCTAAAATATTAAAATAACAAATTTTTTAACCATTCTTGCTAAAGAATTTTGCAAACTAATCTTCTATAGGTTCTTGTATTTAACGTTTGTATGTTTGTTTTCAAGGACCTCCGAAACTACACTTCAGATTTTATTGAAAATTTCAATTTCTATTTTTTATGACTAGAGACTTTAATTGCAAAGCTTTAAAAACTATATCTTCATCAGAAATTGTGGCAAATACATTTTCATCGACATATGAGATCCAATGGACATATGTTAACAAAAATATTATATTTGCTGAACTTTTTTATTACAGCCTCGTAACGCCGTATGAAAACATTAAAAAGATCTATACGGAGCTGGGACTGTGTACCAATGTCTTTTATGGTTTGTGCTAATTATAATATACAAGTGTACATACCCATTTTGTTACCAAAGTTTCCCGGACTGTAGGGCTGAGCTCGGTTATTGCCACCGTAGTTTCCACCACGTTGTGGACCACCTCCATAGTTTTGTTGATAGCCACCTCCAAAATCATTTCCCCAGTTACCGCTGTTGGCTGGACCGTTATTGCCTGGTCCACTAAAACCGCTAGGACCATTGTTCCAACTGCCGTTATTGTCATTATCCCATGGACCAGCATTATTGCTGTTCCAACCGCCACCGCCGCCACCACCATTGTTGAAACCCCCTCCAAAACCATTATTTCCACCCCAACTATCGTTACCTCTGTTGTTGCTACCCCAATTACTTTGATTACCCATCATTCCACCACCCATGTTTCCACCACGGCCCATATTACCCCCGCGGCCACCACCCCCACCACCGCCTTGTTGACGATTCATGTCCTGTTTGGGCAATGCTTTCTTTACGTCAAGTGCTTTTCCCTTAATATTATGCGTTTTTTGCACTAAAAATAAAAGACAATAATAATAGTTAATTAATCAATAATGATATAAAAAATATTAATTTATTATAAGTAATTAATATGAGTTAAGTTTTGTAACGAGGCTGCGTGTTACACAGAATTGGAAATAGATTTACATTCGCATAACATAGCGTAAGCCGACGCTAATATTACTCTCACAGTTTTATATATTTTTGAACTTGATAAACATTAGAAGTCGAACAAGTTTTCAGGGAACTGTGTAAACAAAAAATAAGATTACAATGTAAAATATATTTACATTACTACTTACACACATATGTATATGTATACCCTAATACTGCGGAAGCCCTAAAGTTCAAAGAATGTAACGCTGCTGCGTGTTACACAAAATTTGGTTTTTAAACATTTGCATAACATAGCGAAAGCTAGCGATTACCTTCTTCTCACAGTTTTTATTTCTATCAGCAAACCAAACAAAATTTGTCTTAGTAGCTGTGTCAGGGAACTGTGATTTGGATATATTTATTGTGACATATACATTTTCATCGATTTATCAGTAATAATTAAATAAATCAACTAAAATATTATATGTGCCTACACTTTATCTTACAGTCATGAAACGCCGCACAATGTCATTGAAAACACATATGCGGAGCTGGGACTGTACTCATAACCTAGAAAATTCTATACGCGTGCATATACATACATAAATCAATACATAGAAAAGTACTTACATACAATTTTATCCACTGGGTCATAGTCGTCATATTCAATGAAAGCGAATCCGCGCTTTTTGCCAGTTTCTTTATCGATAACAATATTTACATCCGTTATTTTGCCATAATTACCAAAGTGATCACGGAGACATTGCTCATCATGTTCTTCTTTTAGGCCGCCAACAAATAATTTCTTAACTGTAGCACCGGCATGTGGATTATCAATATCTTGACGTGGCACAGCACGCTTCGGTTCAACCACACGGCCATCAATCTTGTGAGGGCGAGCATTTTGAGCATCATCAACCATGGTTGATCGGGAATAGGTAATGAATCCAAAACCACGTGACCGTTTTGTCCGTGGATCTTTCATCACCACTACATCCACTATTTTACCCCATTTCTCAAAATGTGATTTAAGCCCATCATCAGTGGTTCGATAATCTAATCCTCCAATAAATAACTTCCTCAGACATTCAGGCTCATTAATTTCTTCCTAAAAATGTATATGAAAATATAGATATAAAAATCGATTTTACAAGATATACACATTAAAAACAAAATGGCGGCCAACACTGAACTGTGAAATTTTCTAACAAAAAAAAAAATTTCAATAAAAAATATGTCTTACATCATTATAATCTCCATTATTTCCATTCTGGTTTGAGTTATCCTTTTGGTTACTCATTTTCACAGTTTACACTTAAATTATTTTTATAATAAATTCTTAACAATTACGCAAGCAAAGTAAAGCCCAAGTGAACCACTCAAATCGAAAATCCCGAATGAAGTTTCACTCGTATTACCTTCAAAATGACGGGAAATGATGTCAAATGATGTCCGACGAACGTTCAATACAGCAACCGGAAAAGAACTATCAGAGCTGCCAAGTACTATGCAAAATATGAATTTTGAATTACCAACTATCATAATCAAAAGTCTGAGTTTACATGAGGATACTTTTGCCGCTTTTTTATCGAAACTTTCTCTTTTTGTGTCGGCCTTCACGTTCACACAGAGAAACTTTCTTCAAGCAATTTTGGCATTTGTTTGGTGCTCATTTTTTTTTCTCTACTCCACTTTATTTTGCACTCGCAATTTTTCGTTCGCATCGCTCTTTATAATATGTCTAAAATAAAAACACTGTTTGTGTAAAGGAAGACACAGCTATTATTTACCTATTTCTTATATATATTTTTACATTTGATTAAACATCAACCCTACCCTTTCCAAAGTGTAATCTAATTACATATCTCGTCCTTTTCACTATCATCAAAGTGAATATCAGCGGCTTCTTCAATAGTCTCTAATATTTTGTTGCATTAATTCAACTTTATCTGCAAACTCCATTATCTGAAATATTTATTAATAATTGGATACACATACACAAAGGCATATATGTTTGCATGCATATATTACATATATGTAAATATTGTAGTAAAAACCCTCAATTTCAATTTCCAAATTTTCGGCATTTACTCATTTGAAATTTTAGACAGCTACAATCAGTTCAAAGTGAGAAACAAAAAAAAGGTAATGCCAAAATCTACAGAGACGAATAGAAACACTAAACGTGTCGATCGAGCATAGCGACACTTTGCATTGTCGCCTTCGTCGTCGCCCCCTCCCCTACAAACGAGTGTTTCGTATCCCCGTGTAAACTCAGACAAAGCAAATTTTCACGCAAATCTGAAATTTGTTGAAATTGCCTGACCAATCAAAACCACAAAATTAAAACCATATTTATATTTGGATGTATTGGGTTGTAGTCCTGCTTCTTGGTGTGCTGTTACAGTTTTATAGTTATCAATTGCAACTCTTGGTTCCTCCTCGCAGACTCTGTCAACGTAAAAAACTCTTCCCGAAAGATCCGGTAACCACCCGGAGACTTAAGAGCTCTGGAGACGGTCAAATAATTTCATCAAGCATTGCATATGTGTGAGTGAGGCTCACTCGTGTCTTGCCCGCAAACGTTCAAATAAATACGTCAATCATCATTTTAAATTTGTACTCATAGAGCTCGCATCTCATGTCGTCTTCGGAAGACGATTTCCTCTTATGTTCTTATATGTTGCAATTTTATTGGAAAATAAAAATTATTCAATGAGTTAATTAAATATTTTAAGTTATTTCATTTTAACCGGGAAAACTCTTAAGATGATGCTTTCATATGAAGATTCTATTGTCATTGTTGTGTATTCTTATTGATGTGTATTATTATTATTTTTTTTTTGCTTTTTTCGATGAAAATTTGCCTACGAAGCAAACAAGATACTTTTTGAAAAGGTCAGAAAGATACGTATAAATAAATATGATGATTAATCACATACTTCACTATCAAATATCACAACACAAATGAGCTTGTTTTTGTCAAGCATACATAAGTAAGTTGAGGCGATCAAATTATCGTCCGTCAAATTCAAATATTAAAAATTTTTTATTTTCATCAAGCAGATCCCATAACAAATCTGTGTAGCGTACGTGTAGCAGACGAAAGCCGACTACACTAATACACACAAGAATTTGATGGGTTTATTTGACCGTCTCCAGGGCACTTTAGATAGCGGCCAAAACGAAGGGAACTGACACGCTCGGTTTGAGGGTTCATTACAGTCTTTTCGCAGCGACAGCTCACCAGAGACCGCTGTAAACGTTTTGAGAACCTAAAATGTACGGTCGCGGGAAGATGCCGCTGCACATCTGGTTGACGGGAGCATTCTCGTGAAGAACACAAGCAGCTGAGGATAATTTAAATAAAAACTAAAATTAAATTTTAAACTAAACAAAGGTGAAAGCAAGGGATGAGCAAAAAAGCCATTCTGTTTGAAAAGATCAGGAGGAGAAAAAGTTGTTATCTCCAACTTAACCCACATGCAGATCGGATTGTCCGTTGTTTAAATGATGTATGTTTGCCCTCAATAGCTTCACGAGTTCTATCTTTGAAGTCTTGAGTCGACGTTGGCCTGTTAGCGTATTCCATACCTTTTACGTGGTACCAACGGAATAAGTCGTAAGGTGTTAAATCACTAGATATCGATTGCCAATTGCAATCACCTTTTCGAGAGATAACACGGTCCGGAAACTTTTCCCTTAAAAGATCGATGGTATCGATATTGTTTTTAAAGGATAATTTTTGTACTATTGTTATATAACCCCACGACTCCACAGACAATAAGCAATTTCCTACCAACTGCATTTTTTTCCAACCAACTAATTATATTCGCTGTATAAAAGCTATCAAACATTTAGAAATGATAAAACGAAGTTGCTAAAGACGAAGAAAAAAGAAAATAGGGGCTGTTTTCAGTCATTTAGTTACTTCATATTCATGTAATCTTTAAATATCAATGATAGCGCCCCAGCAAAATTTTACGCAAATGAAACTTTCGCTCTCAAAGTGAAAATGTTAGAATTTATTACAAGCAAAAGATGTTAGCAAATGAGTTCTGACATATATTGGCGACCATTGGCAATTGCCGGTCTTCACGGGCAACATACATACATACATACATAAATTTTTTCACATAACTACACTTCTATACAATTATTAATTCTTCACGTTCACTACTTCTTGGTGTAAGTCTGCTATAATAATTTGTTTCAAAACATTATTCTGAATATTTAACTACCATGGCAATCCTTAACATTTTATAGAATAGATACACATTTCATAGGCGACCATTTTGTAAAATTTAAATACCTCGCCATTACTTATACCTTCTTGCAAAGTGTAGAGGCACCATTTTCTTTGTGAAGTCAAAAATTAAATTTAATTAAGAAGTTATAAAAATTTAAATAAATATGATCAAAGCTGCAGAAAATATTTACCAAGCGCCGCATAAACCTGAGGTATGTAAATTTTAACTTTCAATTTATAGGAATAAAATTTTTTTTACACAATTTCGAGACAAACGTATGCCTTTTTGCCTTTAAAATTAAATAAAAATTTTCTCTAAATTCTAAAAACCATTTAATATTTAGGAACATCAAAATGGCGGAGAAGTAGAAGTTGATCACCTCAGAAAAATGTTCATTGGTGGGTTGTCTGCGGTAACAACTGAAGAGTCTCTACGTGCTTTTTATAAGCAATGGGGTGATGTAGTTGACGCTATAGTAATGCGTGACCCGGCAACAAAACGTTCCCGCGGATTTGGTTTTATCACATATTCTGACACGTTTATGGTAGACCGCGCACAGGCCGCTCGGCCTCACGTCATCGATGGCAAGTAAGTAATAATTTTATGCTGTCATTGTACGCCCTATACATATTTTGGGTATGAGTCATTTCATTACCTATGTATGCTTTCCTACTTTCAATTCGAAAGGCAAGTAGACTCCAAACGGGCATTGCCTAAACCTGAATTAGGTAAACCAGAAGCTAGTACTACAGTAAAAAAGATTTTCGTTGGAGGTTTGAAAGAAAATCATGATGAACAGGCTCTAACTGAACATTTTTCACAATTTGGAAACGTCGTCGGCGTTAAAATTTTAACAGACAAAACCACTGGGCGCAAACGTGGTTTCGCCTTTGTAGAATTTGATGACTACGATGCAGTAGATAAAGCAGTTTGTAAGTATCCCTTAAATCTAAACGAGATTTACAATTTTTTTTATTGTGTGTATCTTTTTTTTTGTAAAGTACATAAAAATCACACTATAAAATATGTGCTGGTTGATGTTAAGAAATCTGTTTATAAACAAGAATTGGCAAAGAAACGCGCAACACAAGCGCAACAAGCAGGAGTACCACCAGGCGCGCCGCAAGCTAATGGCTATCAGCAGCCTGCCGCACCATATGCTCAACAGCCCGCTTACGGTTATCCACCACAAATGGGTCCCCCAGCTTACAATGGTTGGGGAGGTTATCCCCAAGCTGCACCTCCTGCCGCTTATCAACAACCCCCGCCAGCTCCAGTTGCGAGCTATGGCGCTTACACAGCGCCACCACAAAACGGAGCTGCCCCAGGTTGGGGAGCACCCGCAGCCTATGCAGCACCAACTGCATGGCCTCAAAATGGTTATGCAGCAGCGCCACCAACCGCAGCACCGGTGCCGCCACCAACTGCTGCACCTGCAGCAGCACCAACCGTAAATAGTTGGAATGGTGCCGCTGCTGCGCCTACAGCCGCTGCTCCACAAAGTTTTGGTGACTACCAACAGTCATATAACGGTGGTCCACAAAAGGCTGGTAGCCTACAGGGAAATCGAATGAACCCTTACAGTGTGTCGTCGGCGCCTAGTTATGGTAAGCAATAAATATTGTGAATTTCTATGTATGTTTATCAAAACCCCTTCAACCATCATCTCCTTTAATCCCTTCCGAATTCGATATTTAAAAGAATTTTTATTTTATATGCGTATTAATTTCTTTACAAAATTATGTCTATTAGAGATTGCTCCATACATTTTATGAAAAATCTAAGATAGATATTTTAAACTATATAACATAAATATATAATGTGCGGAATAACTGTAATAAGAATCATGAATTTCGTTCAACTCCTATAACCCACAACCATTTATCAATTATGGTAATTTATACATAGATAATTATACATATTTATTTCATAACGGCAAGTAAAATCATGAATAGCATATGTTGTATATTTGTAAAACTGTATTTCTAAATTATGAGCAGTTAATTATTTATATTGCATACACTATATTATGAGGTTTTAATACTAATAAATTATTTGAAATTATTGCCGAAAACTTTAAATCCTTTGAATATACATTTTTTTTTAGTGTAATTCACCACATTCTGGTTATCGTCAGCTATACATGTCAAACATATAATTTGTATGCAATAAATATTCAAAGCTTTTATTTCTCATAGGTTCAACCGCTTCTGCCGGTTACCTGAATGAATCAAATTCCACGGGTAAAAGTGCATCAAAGAGCTCTGCGTACAAAACGCATGTATCTCAGTCAAAGCGCCCTTATTAAATATTTGCAACTCAAGATAAATATAATATTAAATAAAAAAATACACTGAAAGAAAATGCATGAAGCATATCAGAACCATCCTTAGCGATGTAAAAATCGAAAATGATTATTGAAAAATTGAATGGAAAGTTTTGTAATTTATAATATTTTCTCAGGTATGTCATATATAACACATATTGATTGAAAGATTGACGTTTGGTTATACATATGTTGCGTAGTAGAATGCTAGTTTGTTTTTAAATACATTACTTCACGTATATAATACATAGATGTGTGTACGTACTTCAAAATAATGGTTTTCCACTTAAATTGCTTATTCAAATACATTATTTGCAAAACTAAAACTAAAGCCGAAAATCACTACATCAGTTACAAATTCGCCGTTTATAAGAAAAATTTAAAAATTTCAAATAAAAAATTACATCCAAAATATATGTAATACCTAATGCAGAATTGTTCGCAAAAATCTTTCCACAAAGTATAATAGTAAGGTGAATTTTCGGTGTAACAAAATAAGTTTTCTCTAATTTTTTTTTTTTTTTTTTTTTTTTTTTTTTTTTTTTTAAGGAAAAAATGTGTTTAACTCCGTTATGGTTGTCCGTATTATAGGCCAAATAAATATATACTATACGTGTATGTTGACAATTTGTTTTCTTATGGTTTGGTTTTGTATTTTTATGTTTAGTTATCCCTAACCCTTATCAACAATAAACATTAATTTATACTATATACTATATATGCATCTAAATATTTATATTTGCTACTATAAATTATACAAAAATATCTTTCTTTATTTCCCATATAGGCATGTAAGATGTATGCTTATACATAACATTAAAGTACTACCACATAAATTACCAGAATTATTTTAAGAGACAAAAATAAATAAATAAAATAATGATTAATACAAATCATCCTAAACCGAACCCAAGAATGTTTAACATAAAATGCACTACGTACATTACATAGAGCAAAATAAAAGAAAAAAAAACGTAAGAACGCACTTCTATAAGGAGGAATTTCAAGATTTGTAGTTTCCATATATGAACTTTATATTTCAAAATAAATTACTTATATAATCCATATGCTGGTATGTACACATTCACTTATGTAATTAGCGTGCAACCAAAATATAGCAGTAGATCACTTATATACATACATAGATGATAATATTTTTATTGGACAAATATTTAATAACACACATACCAGTTTTATAAATCATTGGTATATATATTAAATTAAAACACATTCAAAAAAAGGATTGCATTGCAATGAATTTGCATAATCAAATACAAAAAAAAATTTGAAGAATTCCAGCACTACATGGATGCAAATTACCAGCAGCAGTAAAAAAAAATCACCAGCTATGAAACACTTATTTACACACAATGATTCAATAGGATAAGGAACTTTTTGAATAATTATCCGCACCTTATGCAGGAGAGCTTTAAAACGTGTCCGAAATTCCAAATAGCATAAGTGACGGCTATGTGTTATAGTTTCCGTTGCAAATGGACGTTTGAAGAGTTTTGTTTTAACTAATTTCGCTACGGAAGCTTTTTTTTTTAAACTTGCTACTAAACAAGGGAACTGAACAACTGTTTATTTAATATCCATGACAAGAAATAACAATGTTTTCTTTTGGCTTTTATTGCAAAGTATGTATACATAATTTTTTTTTCTTTTACATTAATACTTGCAATTTTTAATATTTAAATTTAAAATATCAAGTTCGCTTATAGGTGCTGCAAAATTAAATAAAAAAGAACAAACAATTTCAAGCAATTAAAGATAAAACAAACATTTTTATACTTTAACGATAATTATGTGTGTTACAATATATTGTATTTAGTAATAGTAATATGTATGTATTTATAAATATTTGCTATTAAAAGCTGAATTACAAATAAAGTATGATATACTACATTACATTTCTATGATATGTAAGTTTTATTGTTGCATTTGTTTACTTAACTTCTTATTTTCTCATTAAGTACAGGTATGGATATTTAACAAAGTGTGCAATTATTTTTTTTTTTTGTATACATACATACGATTTAGCAAAATTCGTATAAAATATTGATATACATATTTACGAGTATGTATACATATATATATATATATATGTATATGCATATACATATATGTACATTTATATATATTAATTTTCTTATCATATCAGCGTATGTTGCAATGATGTTGCTACTTATATAAATCGCAATTAAAATCAACTTTTGCTTTAAAGTTACAGTTTGCAGTTATAAATATGGTATTTTGAAGCAAAAAATATAAACAAATTTATTTTTTATTTTTATTTTTTTTTTCATATGATTTCTAGGTCGATTGCTATACTACTTATGACTAATTTAAATAACAATTTAAAATCAAAGTAGGAGTTTATGGGTTTGGACAATGATCAGCACTCATTATGCACTCGTTGGCAAGTTTATATTTTCTTTTTTTGGCTGATTTCATAATAAATGAAAAGGGAATTCATGTATATGTGGAAAATGTGGTCTTCTAAATTTTTTTCCACTTGACAGTGGATGATCTTTAAAGCTGATAAGAAATTTCGCGGAGAATTTTTCTAAAGTTTTGTTTTCGAGTAAAATTCATATGTATATTAGGATGAGTTTTAACAAAACATAAAAAAAAAATTATTGTCATTGCAACAGAACGTTAACTTTTGTACTTTCAGGTATTTGAAGTATTCAACTTATCGTGTATTTTACAGAAACAATAAAAAAAAACAATATATACTACCAAGTACTTTATTCGCACTGCTACTGATATGCCGCTATAAAATATACGTACTTACCAAATCTTTATATGTTGTGTATATATGCTTTGTATGCTGCTACTATATATGTACTACATATAAAACTCATTCAAAACATAATGCATATACACAAATGACGTATCTAAATGTTTAAGTATGTGTACATACGTATATACGTACTCGATCTCTACTAAGTAAGTAAAATAAAGCGTAAGTAAGTGTAAATATATTTTTATATACAAATATTTTATACATAAAATTTAAAGCAAGTCTCGAAAATATTCACATCAAACTTTAATTATTTATATAAACTTAATTTTTCGAAGAACAATTTATTGAAATTTATTTCGCACTACTAAATTGTATCGGCAGATTATTGAAATAAAATCACTATTTATTATTTGCTTATTTTTATGTGTGTCTTCGATACTTATTTATTTTATATTTTAATTTGCCATAATTAATTATTCCTAATTTATATGCTTTAATTTTCTGCCGTTTTTTTTTTAAGTGATATAAAATCATATACTATTCTTCATTTCTCTATGTAAATATGTATGTATATTTATTTATATGACTGCCATTGCAATATTATTTTTATTATATTAAACAAACTTCAACAGAACTTATTTTAAGAATCTACTGCTGGAAAAAGATATTCTAAGATAATATATACAATATATATTTGCGTGTATTAATATTAAAATAGTCAAACTGTGACTTTGCATATATGTTTAACACTACTATTAGACCATTCAGCTAAAAATCGTAAATATTATTCACGTTATGAATAAAACGAAGGCTATTTTTTTTTACTAATAAATTCCTTTAGCAAAACTCACAAATAAATATATTTAAACATTTTACATAAATTAAAATTTATAAAAAACTTTATTTTAAGGAATATCAATTTCTCGATATTGATTTTAAATAGTTATGACTTATGTACATATCTTTAAAAATAAGTATCGATTAAATTTCTCCTTTGTGCACTTCATTCACATAAAGAAGTAGAAATGTTGTAGAATCAAAAAAAAAAAAAACTGTAGCCATAATCTTCTCATTACTCCGGTTATCGACGACCTTACACAAGTACATATGTACATATTTGTACTATGATATAAAAATATTTTAAATTTATTATTTAAATGAGATGAAGGGTATTACATTAGTGCTTCATTAAAAAAATATTTGCATATTTTTGGCATAACAAAAGCAGTAGAAAATTACATACATACATACATACATAACATATATTACATACACAAATACGTAAATGAAGATTTGCTTTAAGTGTCGGCAATGAAATTAAACGTTTGTAAAGCAATAATCATGTCCATTTTAATATTTCTCTTTAGGCAACCAAACTTAGATCTTGATGAATTGTGATGTAAAACCGGGAAACCATTTGATGAAAATCCCTCTGACGATGATAATAATCGGGCACACAGTTAAGAAGGCCATACGAATGAATCCTTCAAAGATTGATGTATTCAACTCAAGAGAATGATAACGGTAAGTAAGGAATAACATTTTCAGGTTTATAGCTGCATTCTCCCGGCCAGTTCGTATTTAACGTTGATATCATATTTACATTCAAAAATGTATAAATGAAAACGAAATAAAAGGTTATTAAAAAAAAAAAAAAGATACCGAAATTGCTTTTTGGCTGTTTTGTTACTTACTCCACTATTAATTATATCGTCAGGTTACTTGCTATTTAGAATGCCTTCTTGATCGCATGTAATCGTTTTAAGAAAATGGTCAAAAAACACCACCCATAATGGTAAGTTTGAAGCGCACAAAAATTGGGATTCAGAAGAAGAAAATTTTTCGCTTTACGAACATATTTTTTGTGGTAATTTTTAAATATATATGTAGTTATTAGCGGCCGTGGTAGCCGAGAGGTAATTATTACGTACTGTCATTCTCCGAAGGCCCGGTTTCAAATCCTGGTACGATCAACATCAAAAAGTTGTAGAAAATTTATTTAGATAAAAAATTAACTTAAATTTTCTAATTGCGGTCGCCCCTCGTCAGGGAATGTCCACCCCTCCGAGTGTATTTCGGACTCCTCATAAAAAAACCATCAGCCGCTCGGAGGCCGCTTAGTATAAACTGTAGGTCCCTCCATTTGTTGGAAAAACATCTAGATTTTTAGCAACCCAAAGTTTTACTGTGTGTTACATTAGATAGCCTACATTTCTTCGCCTTGTATACGGTCACGATTGTCACCAAAGAACAAAATTCTCACAACAACCAGTACATCGCACCGGATTTTATTCGGTTCAGTGCTGTTTAATCCCGTTCAGGTCATCAGGATATTCTAGTCTAAAAGCATACATCATGCAGCAGTGTTGGTTCAAATCCTTCTCATGAGGGCGGGTGTTAAATTCAACTTACCGACAGATTATTTCCGCTGCGTGAATTCTTCCTTCTCGTTTAGATGCAACCAGTGTAATATTTGGAGCTGTTTAAGATTTGTTCTGGCCTTAAGACTCACAAGGAGTAGATCACCCTTTACGTAGACAGACCAAATTCTTATAGTTTAACTGCAACATAATCCCGGAAAGATCGACTTGATAGTCGAGTTCATGACCCATGAACACTTTACAATATCTGCAAATGCAGGAAACAAAATTAAACACCTGCTCAGAACTTTTGAGTAGGCACGGTTACAACATCTTACGTAAATACTGCGAGCGAAATTCGACATTCTGCACTATGAAGGAAACCGGAGAAATCAGCGTCCAAAGGATAGTCTTATCGGATTCTGATCCCAGCACCACATCAGCATGCCTACTGTAAATCAGCACAACCCCACCCAACGCCATAAACACCCATATGGTTCATGGCCTCAACCAAAACTTGTCCTGTGCTACTATCCGACATTGAGGATTCCTAATTACCGTAGGGGTGGGCAATGAATTACCTGAGTGGTCGTCAGTCAATTAGTAATTTCGAAGCCAATCTTTTAAACTCCGTAAAATTAAACAAAGAGTTCCAACGGCTGGTTTTCTCTCCCCGCTTCTGTTTAATTATTGCGTTTTGAAGCTCCCTTCTCAACCAGAAAGCATTTCTTTGATCTCATGGCGATGGCTGCTTGATATTGGCATCTGGCAAGTTGTGGAACATAATGCAATACTGCGTAAGCAGTATCAGGTATTCACAGTAAGTCAGTCAGCATTTTCATTAACTCTCTTCCAGTGATAGGTGTCGACGGAATCCAGCTACCACCCAAATCAAGCTTGTTCTCACGGCATACCTCTTGCTGCGTGTGCCATAGACGACTCCACTATACTAACTTTTGGTAACAATCAACAAAGCTCCCTGCAGCATGACTCTCACCACTCTTTTCCACTCCAACCTCTATCCTCTACTGGAAGCGTGACCACTACCCGAAGGGAGTAATTGACTTTGACCGCCGACAAGGACGTGCACCGACAGTCATAGAGTCCGTTTATACCTTTATAAACTATCTTCCCATTAATGGCGTGCATCTCGAAATCGGAGAAATACTGCCACAATTGAAGTGTAACTAATGTAGCAGGCTAAGTTCCTACCAATTCAGACTCGATAACGACATTCTTAACATGAGCCTTACATGCAATGATCATACCTAAAGCTGTCACACAACTTGCATATACTTCAAAGATTAAATTTTCGATTCGCTTCGCTCTACCAAACACGTCTAGTAACACTTATACCGTTACTTTTTATTTGAATTCTGAGTCCCAGTAAGAAAACGCCATAAGTGTATTTTTGTTTTGAGATTCAAACATATATGTATTTTTAGATATTGATCAGACGCACCTTAAAGTTACCATTTTATTAAATATCATCTTGTAGTTATACTTTGTTAGTTCTTTATTTCTTTTATATTTTTTATTAAATGGTAAACTCTCCTAAATTAATATTATAAGTATATGTATGTATATATATTTTTTTTTCAATGTATGTTAAGCACTAAACTCTGAATTTTCAATTAGTTTTCACATATGTATGTTATATTAAAAAACACGTTACCATACAAGTTACATATTTACGTTATTTTGTTTTATAACTGAAACGCTATAAAACATTGGATGTCCATAATTTTTGTATTTCAGTTTCCTACTTAAAATTTCGTTTTTTATTTTTTTTTTGTTTTTCCATTTAAATTCTTTATTATTATTAGTTTTACGAGAAGTTTTCGTTTTG
The DNA here is from genome assembly GCA_037013455.1 of Ceratitis rosa. Classification (NCBI taxonomy): domain Eukaryota; kingdom Metazoa; phylum Arthropoda; class Insecta; order Diptera; family Tephritidae; genus Ceratitis; species Ceratitis rosa. Next base: position 28,230,300 of record JAWMAG010000006.1, on the reverse strand, counting down.
TGCGATTCAAATTTTCAGTATTTATTTATTATTGTTAGCACTTGTTAAATTTGTTGATGGTATGTACTATGTATGTATGTATATGAACAAGTTGAAAAAGGCTACTCAGAGCGAAATAATCGTCGGCTTTATGATTTTTTGTGCATATTTTCTTTAAGTAGATAAATTTTTAGTTAATATTGATGATAGCTTCTGTATGTGTGAGAAAACTTGCGAAAAAATATAAATATATATATATATATGTATATACACATATGGTAGGTAATCTGAATTGGTAAACTATTATTATTTTTGGAACTTAAATTTTTTTGCTTGGTTTCAGTGTCGTATTCGTTGGCAAAAATGAAACAACGGATTTATTTAAATAATTTTATTTCGTAACGATTTTTTCAGGGTAAATGTATGCATATGCAATTTTTATTTTATTTACTTTCGTCATAAGTTATTCTTCTTTACTCGGTTTAGTTCATCATTTATTTATAAATATTTTTAAATAATTAAGTAGGTATGCTATGTTTAAGTTCTTGCAACTTTTACGACCTGAAAAAATATATATATGTATTTTTGTATGTATTTAAATGCTTCCGTGATATAAAGATTTCCAACTTTATGCTTTTATTAAAACCCTATTGGTACAAAAAAGAAATTAAACAAAAAAAATAAAATGCTGAGAATTAAAAAGTACATACTAGTATGTATGTCAGACAACCAAATAACTTAAATTATAATAAAAAAGAAAAACATGCTACAGTTTGTATACTTTTCAATTAGGGTGGATATTTTCCTAGAATTCTTATTTCTATTTGCGTCTGCAAGCACCGTTTTCAAACTAATTATGTATATAAAAGGGTGACGCAATCTTTTCGTTTACATCAAATTACTTCTAAATTATGTTTGGCCAAGGTTTGATCTGAGAGAAACTAATTGCAATATTAAGTTGAAAAATTAGCTATTTTAATAAAATAAAACATTCAAATCTAAATATAAATAATTCCAATCATATTTTCCAAATTGGGATGTCCTTCTTCGGCATAGGAGATATCCAAGCGTCTTCATAATTTTTGAAATCTATTTAAAAAAAAAAAATATAACAATTTCAAGACTTCCAAGATATTTTAGTATTTGTTTTTCAACAAAATATAGTAAACCAAATTACTAAGGGAAATAATGTTATATTTAGATTGAACAAATATGCAAAACACGCAGTAGCGTTAGACATGTTTCATGTTGGCAATTAAAATGATAAAAATCCCGAACTGATATCCACCATATTCTAGTTTACATTTTCAATTTTAATGAATGATTGTTTTTTTTTTTATTTTTTTTTTATATTTTCCATTTTTTTCAATTTTTGTTTTATAAACGTACGAACATTATTTATCTCTCATTATAGTAGTATTTTTTGTTTTGTTTTTTATTTTAACGTTTTTATTCGGTTTTACAAGTCTTTCTTTTGCATTTTATTGCATATTTTCATTTTTAATTAGCTTATAATTTCTTCATTACGGCGATTCTTTTTGTTTAAATTAATATATATTTTTATATATTATATTATATAAGCTGTAGGCTACTGTTTTTATCCTTATGATTGGGAAGTTTTGCTTTATTTTGGAATAAAAATATCAAATTTAAAATACATACATACATGATAATGAAATTGGTTATATTTGGAGTTTGTGTTCTAGAGAAGAATGTTTTTTTTTTGTTTAATTTATTTTGTTAGTATAAATTAAAATATTAAATAAAAAATTCATTTCAATATATAAAACAATAAACTAAATTTTGTGAGCAATGTATTACAAAAGAAATCGCTTCACCATCAGATGAAGGGTGTGATGAAAATATATGTAATTTGAGAAAGTGATACAATGAAGTAGTTCTTCAGAGAGCGACAAGACTCACAAACAATATTTTGCTGTAGTCGGCTAGGTAAAGCAATATTTAAATAAGTTTTCAGTTTGCTTTTGCCGAAAAATAGATTTGGACTTGATTTTGTTTATAGTTTTTACCGTTACTACAAAAGCAAAATCATAATTTTATCTTAAATAAAATTGAAATTTTTTTCTCCCTCCTCCAATCATTTCGCTTTAGTTTTGAAATATGATAATCTTATAAAGATTACTATTGTTTCTGTACTGGTGGTGTGGTTGACGTTGCTGTTGTCGCGGTAGCAGTTACTGTATTATAGCGCGACGGCTGCTGTTGTGGATGATAGAAAAATATTAATGGTTAGCGACGTGTGCTGTAGCTGCTACCGCCGCCAGTGCCTGTGGACTGTGCACTGTTCTGATTGCCTCCGCGCACTTGGGAACCCCCACCATTCGTTGGGCCGCTACGGTTATCATTACGATTGAAACCGCCACCAAGACGTGGTCCACCGCCACTCGATTGACCTCGCGACATGCTATTGCTGTTTGATCCACTACCGCCAGAGTTGCGCATCATACCACCACTAGTCCCACCGCCAGCGGAATTGGACAATGATCGGGATGGTGGACCTCCACTCATGTTACGTTGCGAACTATTCATGCTGCCGCCCATGCTGCTACCACCACCCAATGATTGACGGGGCGGCATATCGTTTTGACGCATTGGTCGCGGCTTCTTCTCTTCCACGTTCAATTTTTGACCATCTGGAGAATTTTCGGGGAAGTAAAGTGGCTGAAAATGAATTAAAGAAATTTCAAAAATTAAAATTATTTGACCTCATTATTAATCCTACATCTTAAAATTGTAAAAAATTCAAATTTATACTTACACAATTTGCTAAGCAGTTTTGAACTGACTCTGCATCTTCATAAGTAATAAAGCCGAAATTCTGTGGATTTCTTACGCCAAGTGGCAACTTTCCGTTCGCCTTCGACATAACACGTAATTCGAGCACCTGGCCGAAACGTCCAAACAAAGCTTTTAATTCCTCTTCAGAAGCGTGGTGGGGTATATTTCCTAGGAATAATTGTTGGCTATCAGATTGTAGGGCATTGCTGGTGCGACGTGGTTCAAAGTCTTTGTTGATACGTGATGCATTGGCACGTTGAGGTAATGGACCCCCCTGTGAGACTGTACCCATAGTGCTACTATCCAGTCGCAGAGATGACGAATCACTATTGCGATTATTATAAACCGAAAGTGATGAAGTCGAATTGGCGTTAGATTGCGAGTATGTAGAAGTGGAGATAGTAGTCGCTGACTGGTAAGTATTATTGGACGACTGCTGTTGTTGCTGTTGCTGAAGTTGTTGTTGTTGCTGCATGGCAGCTGTAACGAAGCCGCTGGGTGATGAAGAAGTCGATTTAAATAAGTTTGCGTACGTCTTTGGCTCACTTTGTTGTTGCTGTTGCTGTTTAGCAGCTTCATATTTCTCCTGCTGTTGCTGTTCATTAATAGTTTTGAAGTCGTCAACAATCGGAACATTTTCAACAGCTGCTAATGTACCAACCGAACCAGCATGGGGAACCGATTCAGAATTTGTCAAATTGGGGCTTATGCCGCCATCTTCTACTTCAACAGCTGCGGATGGTGGGGTGACTTGCGATTGTTGCTGGATCAAAGGCTGTTGCAGAGATGCTTGCGATTGAAGTACATGAGGTTGTAATAGAGGTGATTGTTGGAAGCCGGGTATATTTGCTGATGCTCCTTGGGATATAGGTGCAGGTGCAACAACGGGAGCATTGTTTACGCTAGTAGTTGACCCAGTTTGAGCAGCAAGCAAAGGAGCAGCCGCCGAAACGCTCCCTGCAGATTGCTGAGCCACAGGCGAAAGAGTAGGTGCAACGTGATGTTGCTGTCCTGACTGCTGCTGATTGGTTGTCGACAACAAATCTTCATGGCCAACTACACCATTCAATTGAACTTGCTGCGTTGGTACAACAGTGGCCGGAGCAGCAGTTGGAAATTGAGCAGACAATGGCACAGCAGCTGGCCCTTGTGGTGGTGCTGCAGCTGCCAATAAGGGAACTGGACGTCCACCAGCAGCGGGAACCGAATAGTAAATGGCCTGTTGTTGGGGTGCTCCACTAGTTGCCTGCGCTCCAGGCTGCTGCTGAGATAAAACAGTAGCTCCTGTAGCTGCAGCCACCACTTGCGCTGGCAATTGAGCCTGTTGAGGCGGTATTTGTTGTGGTTCCACACCCACAGAACCTGCGCCCACCGATGCTACGGCTTGCTCATTTCCAGGGACTGCAACCGAAGATACTGCTGATGGTTGCTGTATCTCTTGTTCCTCATCATTTTCTGCACGGGTTTCTGCATCATTCTCTTCATCCGAATACATGTCTTGGTAGCGGAAGATATCATTGTGAACGTAGTACTTTTTCGGTGATTGGGAGGCCAACACAAAGGTTTGGGTAAAGCGACGCATCGGTTGCCCATCGTTCGACAATTCACCAGTAACTTGCACAACAACTCCATTGCCCAGGGTGGCCTGAGCATCTACCTGACTTATTTTAGCGTGACAGTCATGAAAATTAAGTTGTTGAATGTGATTGTGAATATTACGTTGACCGACCACCAATGTTGATTCGCCATGTATAAAAGATGAATTGTTATTATAGAAACGATGTAAATGGTTTGGCGCACGATTAAGCAAGGTATAATATTGGCGCACAAATTCACGGCCAACAGATTGAGGAGATGGTTGTTGTGGTTGAGTTGCATCCATTACCATTGCGTTTTATTTTTAATCCCTTGCTTTTTTTAGAATTTTCAGTGTTACTATAATGAAGAGAAATAATACAAGCTAATGTATCGATATAGAGATAATCCTTTAATTCGATTTCAATAAGTCACGCGCGAAGTTTCTGATGTGTGATTTTGGAATAATGCTGGTAACTACGCCTTACACTAATCACCGATGTGTAGATTGAATGACGACGGCTATGAATTGAGCTATTTGAACTAAAAAACAAAATTTCTTATTTATGAGTTTATCTATTGTTTTAACAAAAAATTTAAAAAACAAAGACAATTATGTTGCATCTTTTTCAGTCGTTACTTAATACAACAATCTGAATAGAGTACATTTAATAAAGGGTGATTAATATTGCAATATATATATATATATATATAAATATATATATACAAATGTGAGGTATTAAAATATTTATCAAATACATAAATATGCATGTTACATAAGAAACTGCAAAAAAAATTGTCTAAATTAATCCAAGTTTCTTGCGTTAATGTAAATTTATTTATTATTATAAAACGCTTCTTGTGATTGTTTAGCAATCTTCCTTCATTGAAATATGAACGTCTAAAATATCAAGTGGTTGAACTATTACATTTCAATCATTGTACTTTTTCGGATGTCAAAAAGTGTTTTAAAAATTATGTTATGAACAGTATAAAATCTATACAATTAACTAAAATTGATATTGGAATCTCAAAAAATTAACATACATATTTACGTGTACATATACACAGGTATATAAGATATATGTAGAGATTCACATTATATTCCAACTTTCTACAAACATTTTCTTGTACATGGCATATAATATATTTTATATTCTTATACTCGTACTAGTCTTTATTATTAAGCTATTTTGTTTTTATGTATCATATGCAACAACAAAAACTTTTTATACATGCAGTCAATAGAGAATATAGTTTCTATATTTGTTCACTAATTCCATTAAACGTATAACAAATTTCTCATGGAGACTTTTACAAATATGATTTTTGAGGTTAATGTTGTAAAGGACAACTGCAGCAACGAGCCGCACATCACGCCGGGTCATAATACTCAATAATTGGCTGATTCAAAATTGTATATATTTATATATAAATATTACTAATAATTAAAATGTATTTATGATGCTAAATATAAATTTAAATAAAAGAAAGTGCATATTACTTACGCTGTTTGGATATACGAACAGGCGTGTGGTTAAGATGTATGTAGGTTTTATAATGCACAGGAGTATTGCTTTAGCTTTTGTGGTGGTTAATAATACAGCGAGTGATGATTTCGTTCATAAGTTCACATCTACCTTAATTTACGTATAGCACTCTGTATCAACAAAAAATTCTCACAAATTTGCGATATCTTTTGTTGTCCAAATTATTTCCACCAACGTTTTCTTGGCGTTTCTCCGGTTTCTTGTTTCTTCTTCTTCCTTACCGTCGTCGTCGTCTTTTAGCTACAATGCTGTCGTTTCGGCTTTCAAGTTTTCTGCCTTCCTCCTGGGAGAATATTCTTAATTTAACTGGCAAATCGCTTCTCTAAATAATTTCTCACAATTTCCTTGAAGTATTGATCACAGTTACAATTTAATTATTTGTATACTACTAATATTAAATTTTATTTTAATTTAATAATGCAGCTCGAAATTGAACAAGTGTTGAGTTGAATTGAAATGAGTTATAAAGTTGTACTCATTCTACTATTCCTTTTCTTCAGGTAGGGAAAATGCGTTCCTTCCATTAAATATATTTGTCTCGCTCATCCTACGGATATAACAAGTTGAACGATATTCAGCAAATTTGGTAACAAAGCAACTTATTCATCTATGAAAACATAAGTATGAGTTGCCCCTTAATTTACGAAAACAGTTTTATAAAAATTACTTTCACGACGACTAACTGACTGAAACAAGTTTATACACTTAAATCATCGTTGTTTGACATTTTAAAACTATGGTAGATGCTTACTAGAAAAGGGCCTTGGTTTTCTCTTCGATCATATCTTTGATTTACTTGCCTAATTAATAGTGATTTTTATATTTTCATTAACCACTCAAAGAAAGATCTGAATTTAAAGGATTTTAATTATAACGTTCCATTGGCAAGATTCAGAATGCTGCCAAAAAAAAATGACCTATAAATAATTTTGGTACCATGATATGAGATCATATCGTCCAAATATTTAATAAACAATAGTTCTGGTGTTGAAAAGCCTGATATTGAGTTATAGCATACCGGTAGAGACTCCAGAAAATTTCAGAAGTCTCCACGCCGATTTTCATATATAATTACCTTCCGGCGCTGATTAACCAGATCACTTTAGAAAAAAGATATCGAGGAGGCAATTAATTAATTTGATGGTAATCGTGGCTGGAGCTTTCCAATGTGTGTTTTTAGAGGAATTGTAAATAATAAATGGGCATTAAAACGAGATAGATGAGAGAGACAACAAGATAAAGCAATTCAGCACGTGATTTCCCATATTCAGCACAAGCACGAAGTCGAATCCGAACAACAAATTTTCGCGTTTGTCTCTTCCGGCCATTATAGAAGTCACTACGGCTCGCCACGAGTCTTTAAATTTGTGTTAAATCTTGAAAAATAAACTTAAAAAGTTGCAATATTTTAAAGTTTACATTAAAAGTATATTAGTGCAGTCCCGCCAAATAATTTTTTTAACATAAAATGGCTGATTCCAAGAATAACGATGTTGAGATGAACGGTGAGGATTTCTCTAAAGACGTCACCACAAATGAAAATGAGAACGGTACCGGCACTAATGGTACAAATGGAAACGCCGAGGGTCAATCAAATGCTCGTGATGACGACAGGTAAAATTCTCGAACATTTTTCTTATTATTTTCTTTATATATTTCCAAATTATGTTGTTTAAATGTAAGAAGCCGATAGCGAATATTTAACTTTGGATAGTTTCTTTTTCTTTTGTTACGTAAAGACATTGCTACGATAGCTAGTTTAATTGAAAAAATGTATACATATGTATGTGAGACAAACTAGGGAAATATATTCTGTATACGGTAGATGATAATGGAAAGGTTTACTTGCTTGTTCATGTAGTCACTTTGGGGAGTGTATGTATATTTTTTGTCGCCTGTTTTTGCGCGTGTGTGTGACTGTACTTCGCATTTCTATGGGTACATTGGAGTATATAATTTCCCGTCAAATAAGCTTATTTGGCAAAAATTTTACTCAATGATCAGCTATTATGGCTATTTTTTATAAGCAAAAAAATATGAAAATGTGTTTAACTAGCACATTCAATAACTAAAAATTCAATAACATGTGTATATACTAATAACATATTGACCCCACATGTTATTTTTCATTAACATTCAATCTCTGGATATTTAAGGTTATGTTGCACATTTTTGCGCATATGTGTAATGAGAGACATGCTTTATCACCCGCAATTTTCTTTTTTTACATTCTTATTTATCACTACCACTACCTTAGATTCTTTCTTTTCAAACCAGCTTTTAAAAAATGGCCGCCAAAAGAAAGGCAAAAAACCTGTATCTCCCTCTCTACTACTTCGCCTCCGTCATAAAACTAGCAATGCTGGTGTTGGCGCGCTTTGTTTAATGGACTCAAATTTTGTTGATATGGTTTAAAGAATAACGCCGGTTGATGCTGACTTAATAGTTGCCCAAATATTTACTTGGGTAAAAAATTAATTAAAGTTCGGTGACAATTGTTTCTCATCCGTGGTCAACATTTTAAAGATTTTTATTTTTTAATTATTTCTGATATAATTAATCAAAATAATTAGTAATGAAATTCACATATTTGCTTACATGTATTTCAATATTTCAAGATTAGAAAAAAAAAATTATTGATTATTTCTTCATGTTACAAATCAATCAGCATTAATCATACATTCCCAACTGAGTTACGAAAAATTGCTGCTAAACCGACAAAATTTCCGATATAGTAAAACATTTACCTATTTTTTTTTAACTAAACTTGTTATTAGATTTTTACTTAAAGAAAATTTTAAATGGGCTAAAATTAACTTTGATAATTTTATTTTGGTACAAATCACAGGAAATTAAAAAAAAAAAGTTTGGGGAAAAATTTATATCACAATAAACTTTTGGATTGTTAAGGTGTTTTCGAACTGACGGAATGAGAATGAAATATGTATGTATGTACATATATGTATATGTTTTATACAAGTTATAGGAACTGGAGCACTTAACACAATTTTCGTCTAAAATTCTCAACTTAATCGATTCGTAAACACATTTGTTTCATTTTAAAACTTGAATTGGGACGTTTTTTCTTTGCGTATGTTTGCACAATTCTACACAGTTAAGGTCTTACCTTTAGGAAGAATTTTTTCTTTTAAAAGTTGGGCATCCTTTAGTCAACCTATTGTTTGATGTAGTTTTGATGCATTGCATACTGTATTGATATGATATATTTGTAATTATTGTAATGTATGTTTGTATGTACTTTGATTTTTTTCTATCCTTTGCTCAGAGTGATAGAATTGGTTTCGTTTTGCGTTTCAAGTTTCTCGTCATTCGTGTTAAATGAAAAAAAAAAACTTAATTGAAATGACAATAATTTAATTCAAAGTGGTTGGATTTCTGGCAAAATTTTATTAAATATTTCAAAAAAAGCTATTTTGAAACAATTATTCAATTTATAAAAATTGTCCTATTTCCACTAGTGTTAATTTATCCTATAAGTTTTCTTTATAAATTTTATGTAATAATATATTTTCAATGTGAGATTTTTGTACCTCAAAATTTAGAAAAATTTGTTAAATATGTAAGTACAAAGGAATAGTTTAAATAGATTGTGTAAAAATAAATAAAAAAATATTATAAAATTTTGAAAAAATTGTTTTCTTCATCTATTCGAAAGAGATTTTTATTACTTTTGAAATGTCTGGAACTTATTTTAATCACGCAATAGGCAGGATTTGCCAGAATCCAATCAAGTGTCGCCAGAAATTATAAAAGTTTTGGGCGAATATTTACCGATTTACTGATTTTTATAGTATGTTAATGTAATACGTTAATATTCATGTCAGAAAAATATTAATTTTAACGGAATGTGTAAATTAAAAACTTCAACGTAAATTACATGTGAATTGCCATCGGATCAATCTCAAATTAAAATGCAGAAAAATTAAAAAATACGGAAGTATAATGGAAAAATAACTCCTTTAAACAGATTTTTACGCGGCACGGATGCTTATACATAAAGTAAATGTAACGTACACATAAAGAGCATGTAGCAAACATTGTTGCGATAGGATAAAAATACCCTATTTACCATCATTGCTTTCCTGTTGTGTTTGAGTGAACTAACCTTGTTCCTCTCCGGCAGGTATTGAGTGATGATTCTAAAGCAAGCCAATTGTAGCTACTCTAATGGAAATCTCAACATATCTACAACGCAAACAACGATCACGAGAGAAGGAGATAATATCGGCTGTTTCGGTACATTAAATCCGATCGGAGAGGGTTGATGCTTGAGAAAATAAAATGCCTCCACTGCCTGTTTTCAAAGTGATTACGTAAATCGCCGATTTTCATGATCTGTAATTAGACGATGAAAAATAACTCCCAACACCAACCTGGCTAGATGTCTGTAACAACGGTTATAACTTACTGCTGACACCTTTACTTGGAATTTGGATTCATCGTGCTAGCAAACGGCAATGGTCACCATTTACGAGAAACTTGTCGATGGTATTTATCAATCAAAAAAGAAGAAAATTTTACAAGATACACAATTAAATTAAACTCGAAAAAAAATTGGATTGCAATGAAGTACTTTTAATATTTTTGAAGTGCTTATATAAAGAGTTTTCAATTTTATACAAAGTTGAAGTTTTAAATTTAAATTTTTTACTATAAGTTACATTTGTATTCTATCAGTCAAAGTATTAAAGGAGACTATTTCGGAGCTAAGTTTCATATTTAATATTTAATATATTGGAAGTGTTAAAAATACTGTCTGATTAAAGTTTTCCCGTAATACCTAATTTTAATTAGTTTGCCTATTTCCGACATATAAAAGCGGTTGGTTTAAAAAGGTCGATCCGGGTATAATTTTCAGTGTGCAGTAATTGAATTTGAATTCATCATATTTTATTACGGATCGGCAATCGTTTATTATATATCTTGAAAATCTTGAGCATTTGAAATAGTTGTTATGAACTATAGATTAATGTTTTGTTTCGCTTATTGCCTTTCTCATCATTCGTATTACATACATTTATTTGCATAAAAGAATTTAATTCGTATTTACATCAAAAGAGGTTTAACGGCTCTCTGCCTTCCACTCGCAGATATTTTGGTGAGTTTGTAGTTTTTGAAGTGTTAAACATCCTGAATAAAAGTAATATAAATAAATTTAAGTACTGATATCAAATAATAAAAACAATATAAAGTCCAAAGCTTTCATTTTCAAAATTTATTAAGTAAAATCTTATGTTTTTTAACGCAACACATATTAGGCAGTATGTGGAATTCGGTTTATTGAATAAATTACTAATTATTTCATTTCTCGTCGTTACAGAAAACTATTTGTTGGTGGTCTCAGCTGGGAGACTTCTGAGAGTAAGTAAAAACAAATATAAATTACTGAAGTTTTTGTAAAATATATCTAATTGATATTTGTTTCTTTAGAGGAACTGAGAGAACACTTTGGCAAATATGGTGAAATTGAAAGCATAAATGTCAAGACAGACCCTCAGACCGGCCGTTCACGTGGATTTGCTTTCATTGTATTTACTACCACCGAAGCCATTGACAAGGTACACGCAGCCGGTGAGCACATCATCAATAATAAGAAGGTCGATCCTAAGAAGGCCAAGGCGCGTCATGGAAAAATCTTTGTTGGCGGTCTTACAAATGAAATCAGTGATGATGAAATCAAAACATATTTCAGCCAATTTGGCAATGTAAGCAAGCGCCGTTTCAATTAGTTAATCGGTTTAACCTGTTTTAAATTTAATTATATAATTTTATTCTTAACTGATAGATTGTAGATGTTGAATTGCCTTTCGATAAACAAAAGTCGCAACGAAAAGGTTTCTGCTTCATTACATTCGATAAAGAGGATGTGGTGAATGAATTGCTGAAAACACCCAAACAGAAAATATCTGGTAAGGAAGTTGACGTAAAACGTGCCACACCCAAACCAGAAAATCAAATGATGGCATTGCGTGGAGGTCGTGGTGGCATCCGTGGTGGACGTGGAGGATTCGGTCGTGGAGGTAAGAATATTGAATGACCTATGTTTGTAGTCTAGTCTAAGTTTGCAAGTTAATAATAATAAACAAATATATTTCGTCCGTCAGGATATCCACAATGGCCTGGTCAGGGCGGTTATGCTCCCTATGGCGGTTACGCTGGTGGATACGATCCCGGTTATGGTGACTACTACAGCGGTGGTTATTACAATGGCTATGACTATGGATACGGTAAATACCAAGCACATAGTAATTTACAATCAAACTCAAATTATAATAGTTATAACAGTACTGGTTATCACCACAAAAATAGTAATAATTACCAACAATATAAGTAAGAGAAAAATTAATAACTTGATAGTTAGGGGTAATGAAGTGGTAAGCGAATTGCAATATATACATTGAATTAATTGCATGACAATTATGATTATGTATGATTTTGCACCAATTTATTACTCAGAGCATCATTATACACATTTACATAGTTTTTTTATTCAAACGCTCGGAAACTAGTAACGTAAAATTTTACATTCTGTTACGAAAAAGAAAAACAAAAACGTAATTATTAAATGAGAATATATATATACCTATATATACATATATACATATATACATATAAACATATATGTATATAGTCATAGTTGTCTTTAAAAAGTTGATGTAGTAAGATCAAACATTTTAATTACAATTTCATATCTGCTTTCAATATTATTTTACAACAGTACTTGTAAATTAAGAAAAAGAAAAATTAAGCAAAAATTTCTTTTTATTGTTAAACTAATTGTTATTTTAAAATTGAAAAAGAAAAAACAAACGTAAATAAAAATCCGTTTACAGCAATATTTAGGCTGTACATTCAATGTCTCCGCGCCATTTTAAACAACAGCTGACGAAGAGAGTGTATTTAAATTAATTGTAGCAGGATGTGCATATACATCATACGCGTTTGGTATGTACATTTACAAAAATACAAAATCAATTTATTAGCTCCATCTAACGATTTTCAAAGCTGTTAAGAGTTTACAAATATGTAAAAACGAATGTAATGTAAAAAAAAAGTAATTGAAACATTGCAAGAATAAATACCTCTAATTTGCCTTAATAGCTAGAAGAGATAATTAAAGTATTGATAATTGTCGCCCAAACGTGCCAAAAAATGCGAGGAGAGCAGCAAATCAATCTAATCAATTTTATTTGTATAAAGATACTTTTTCAACACACAAGTAAATAAATAAGCGTGTTTTGTGGCGAATCTATTTTGTACTAACGCGTCATACATTGCTGCCTACCTTTTACCCAACGACATATTGACTAAAATACTATGAATAGTTATAATCTCATGATCTTCTTTTGACCTTAAGGTCAAAATCAAAAGAAAGTAAAGAGGAAAAAAGGAATTTATCCTCATACTGTAGATTATATATATGTTATTATTTTAACGAATTATTATCATTTGGCTGTGTACGAGGATTTGTTGTAGGATGGCACAAAAAATATCACATTTTTTGTGGTGTGCCACCCGAACATTAGCCGTTTACTAAATGCCAATTGATAGTGATGTAACAAATTTTTTGATATGCATATATTTTCGTATGCAACTATGAATATATGTGAGTAAATATATATTTTTATTGAATATATATTTATATGAAATGTATAAAAATTGTATATATAATTGTTATATATATTTATACATTCATAAGCATACTGCTCTATATGCTTTTATATATAGACTGTGTGCTTGTTAAACGCAAATAACTAATAAAATCGAACCATAGTAAAGGCGTTTTAAGCCCCTAAGATCTAAATCTATGGAGAGTGATTTGTTGCTGAGCAACAAAAAAAAAAAAACTCTTCTTGATAACGCGAATAAATGCATTTGCGACGTTTCTTCATGTGCGTAATATATGTATGTGTAGACATGATTAATATAAAATCAACGTCAGCAATATTGGATGAAAACATAGGCGTACATAATGAAATTAAACGTAATACCAGTAAGATTTCTTTTATTTGCTATACCAACGAAGCCTTTGAGTGAAAGATATTTAATAACAAGAATTAGAATTTACAGCCACGATAATAGAAAGCAGCTTAATTGAAAATAGATAGTTAAACAAAATCGTATATGAAAATGGTGAAATTTCAGAGGAAATTACATTAATAATGCTTTCAATCTAAAACCTACTCCCGATGTTTAACGAAAATTGTCGCGTTGTAGCAGTTTAATTTAATAGAACAGCTGTTATATTACATTTATTGAGCACGCAGCAGCGTTTGAACGAAATAATTAGGTTGTTACAATTTATTGTGTTTTCCGAGACAAATATTAAATGAACTAAAAACTATATTTATACACACACTTCGTCAATTTTACCGTAAATTTAATTTGATATTTAAACTATATTCAGCGAGTCTTAAGCGAATATGAAATTTGACTTGACTTGACAATATTAATAATGGCAATGTTGTTTAAAAAGAGTCGACCAACCGAACAAAGCTGTTGAAACATTTTTTTCTTTTTCAATATTTGATGCAAAAGATCTGCATACTGATTTATATAAGTAATTGCTAAAAACTTTTGTTTGTTTGAAAGCAAATGGTTTAATTAAAAAAAGGTCTGCATTTGGGAAATTTTAGGCAATGGTGCCGAAAAGTCGAAACAAGTCAAAACAAACGAACATACAACTAGCTAGAACTAACATGTCAGAGCAGTAATTGTTCAAATTAAGGGAAAAGGAAATACTTGTTTTAATTTGTGCTGCATTTTTATAAACTAAATTAAAGTTCAAGCTTATACATTATGAAACAACATAAAGTTGTGCTGTAAATTTGTCTTGTCTTGCTTTCGACCCATGTAGTTTTTTTTTTTTGTATTTTCTTAAATCTTTTAGGGTATATTTTAAAATTATTTTTTATCGAAAATTAAGTTAATATTTATTGTCTTTTAATCTAAAGTAAATATACCCGAAATAAAAGCGTACACATTTGCATGTTTCTCAGTGTTGAACACTTTTGGTGTAAAAATCACACAAATAAAAGCATAAAAATACTTTATTAATTATATGTAATTTATATAAATCTTTACTTTTATTTAAAATTATATTTGCATAGTTATTATAATTTTTAATTTTGGATTTAAAAATCAACAGCGCAAAAAGTTGACCATTTTTTTATTTTGCTTTTCCAGCTAGACGTCAAAACAATCAAAATAACGTTGTGCAGAAAGCAAAATCAAAAAGAATATAAATAAAGTGCAATAGATTGTTATTTGCCCTCAACTTTTTGTGTACGCTTTGATTTCAAAGTCCTTAATATTATTTGTATTCATTATTTTTATTGATTTTTTCTTAACATATAAATTAAATACAAAACTTTTGCGTAACACTTATTAAATGTGTTTATTGAAAACTTTACATATTATAAACACAATATATATATACATATATATATTTGTGAAACTACTACAAAAAAAATTAGTATATGAAATAATTTTGTAATACCGAATTTTCTGATGTTTCGCCTCACACCACAAACCTCTTATACATATAAGTATTTATATATGTATATGCATATATGTATACTGAAAGAACAAACTGAACTTGTTACCGTAACTCGCTACAACTAACAATTGCATATATACTTAATTGTCAGACCATATTTGAAAAGTTATGATCGTCTAGTTGAGGCGGCGACAGTAACAGCGAGAAATTTAAACAGTGACAGGACGAAACACAACAATGAGTACACTAGCAAAAGAAAAAATAAGGCAATACATTTCTTTTCCTTAATTAAACTCACCTCATAACACCGGTTTCAAGTTATTTTTTCCTCCTTCCTGCTAAAGATTAATTAATTTATACGTAATTGGTTTACTTTTCTAGAAATTTAATTTTTAAGTTCATAAATTACAGATCGAAATTTAGACAGATAAGAAAGTTAAGAAATTGTGTTTTATAATGAAAAACTATATTTCTGAAATTCATTCAGAATGCATAAAACTTGCTTTGCCAATATTTTATTTCAAAACTGTTCGTTGTGAATATTAAAACACGCGTTTGAATTATAAGTTAAAACATCAAACAAGCAAATTTAACAATTTTCACGATAAATTACATTTGAAAAACGTATTAAGATAAGATGCACAGAATATTTAGCAAAGTGAGCTAAAGGTCTTAAACAACAATATTGTCTATTTTAATACAAATATTAGCTTTCATTAAACTAAAAAAATTTTCTCCAGTAATATGATATTTGCAATTTATTTTGAATTCAATAACGTTTACTTTTTTCTTTAATTTTTTATTGCATATATTTGATATGTTTTTTGAATCAATTCGAAGTATATTTCAAATTGCTATGAAAAAACTACTTACTTATCTTCTCTTCGTAATAAGTCAATCAAACACACTTATTAATTTTTTGGTTCACATATTATTAAATAAAAGTAAACAATTACAGCATCATATATCTATTTCTTTAATATCTTTAAATTTTAAATTAGTATTTAGTAATGAGAAAACTTCCACATTTATTCAATATTAAATGTTTTGCATTAGATTAACGTTCGAGTATAAAATTAGTTTTAAACTTCATAGTTATTCACATATTTAAAACCAACAGTTTTTCAATACTTAGTAAAAGTAATATATAATAACAATAATAAAAGAAATTTGCGTTTGCGTTTTTGTTTTTCTTGTAAAATTTTACACTAGTAATAATAACTTTTAACATAAATATCTTTAAAAACAATAAATTTATCCAAATTATAATCGATTTAAAATATTTTATAATCTTATTCAAGTCCCATGAGTTATATATGAAAATTAAAAAAAAAAAAAAAACAAAAACAATCAATTTAAAATGTAAAACGCCTACCGCGACGCCGACGAAGAAGAAGAAAGCGAGAGATGAAGTGAATTATTTAACTATAAAAAAGCATTTTTGGTGAGGTGAGACATTAAAAACACAGAAAAGCAGGCAAATCAGTTGCATTTATAACACAAATGTACGAAAATCGTTTCGGTGTTGATGGCAAAAAGAAAACAGAATTGAGAACATAAATAAGACTTATTAACAACTATATATTTCAGGCAACATCTGCCTTATAGCAGAACAAAATTTCTCCACGAAATTACAAAATTCAGTTTACTTTATCCACGTTGTTGATTTTTGCCATTGGCGTCCACCGAAATGTGCTTTCGTTTGTAATTTAAAAGCGAATATAAAAGTTTTGCAATGAAAATACTGTGTGGAAAATGAGGTACCTTAAAATGAAAAAAAAAAATGAATATAGATATGTATGTATTATTCATATGTACATGCGAATATTATTAACCAGTTTTAATGAAGCGCATTTTGAAACATGTGAAGGGCAACAACTATGCGAATACACGCAAACAAATTTTTGTTTTATCATAAAAAGTAAAAAAAAAAAAATAAAAAAAAACAAGGAGGGAGTGAAAATGTTGAATAAAGTTAAAATAAAATGGTTGAAAAGATGTCACTTTGAAGAAAAATAATTAATAACAATCGCCACAATTAAAGGGTTGGATTTTGATAGCAAAATTTCTCTGTCAACAAACATACATATGTAAAAAAAACACCTAAAATTGTTGCAACGTTTAGTTCAGCGCCGTTTCGGGCCGAATAAAAAAAAAACAGCAAACACTTGCTTCTTAATAATTCGAAATCATCCCTTAAAGTGAGAAAAATATGGAACAATTATAAATTCTATAATAAAAATAACTTAAATAGTTGTTATTAATATCATTAAATTGAAGTTATTTGAAAGTCACAAAAAAAAAAAACATTTGTAAACTTATTACCCGTCATCAGAGACAATTTTCAACGCATAGAAGCACGATTATTCAGTTAATTAAATTGCAGACGTATACAAATATTCTACTATATATCTAAATATATAATTATATTAAATAGCAACAATTATAATCCAAAAATGAGAAGCAAATAAAAGAAAGAAAACGAACAAACTGCTACTTTTCTTAATTGTGGAAACGAGTGTGAATATTCTTCTGAAGGAAATAAGTGGTTTACTTTACTACCAGTCTACATATACTCAATGAATTCCTACTACCTACTTGCATGTGGTAAAGTTTCTAAGTGGTGACGCATAGGCTAGGCGTATTTGTAATTAAATATACATTCCTCGCTCGCTTTTCTTCTTGGTGTCGTAAATTAAATTGGCGTTGGTTAAAGTGTTGGAGATGGTGAGCTTCAGCATTAGATTGATAAGTTCGATTATGAAGGCCGAAGGGTTTATTTAGCCCAAGAAAACTGTGTTGGGAAGAAACACTTAAATTTTTCCCTTAGGAAATGAAGCAAGCTCAAAGAACCAACGAATGTATACGTACCATATAATTGATTAGGACCTCTTTGAAAATCTTTTGAAAGTTTGCTAATTAAATGAATGTTTTATTCTTGAATAATAAATAGTCTTTCTATTTTATACCTATTTTAGTTGTGTTTTTTTATCAAGCAATTATAATTGTTTTAAAACCCGTTTTTATTTATTTCTAATTTATATTTTTTCATATCATTTTGGTATCATTTTGAGATACTCTTATTAATAATTGATAATTTCCGAATAGTAATTGTTATCATAATAAATTTTAAATAATTAAATATTCTTCTCGCCTTGAATTTAAAATGAAAATAAAATTCCAAACATACTACCGGCTCTCAACAACATGAAAACATGAAATGAAATGCTTACGCACGCTATATACATATATCCTCCACAAAACGGATCTTGCTATTTGATAATCAATGCATATTCAAACCACAATTTTTTGAACTCAAATATCGAAAAATAATAATAATAATAATATAAGATTACGGCTACGGAGGTGGTTATGATGGTGGTTATGGTGGCGGTAGCGGCGGCGGTGGCCGAGGCACCGGTGGTCCTCGCGGCGGTCCAAAAGGTATTAAAAAATCTATACATTATCCAGCAAAGTTGTTAAATATTTTAAAGTTTAATAGTTTTTTACTTGCCTATAGTTTTTTTTATATATCATCAACTAAATTTCGTTCAAAATTTGAAAGTAAAATTGCAAGTGTTGACCACAAATTGGGTATAAAATATGTCGTAATGTCTATTTAATAATGTTCAAGTAATTCGAAAAAAAAAAAATGTTTGATTAATCTAAACCGAAGCATTTGGTTGAGCATATGAATTCTTAATTTTGATTTTTTTTCCACAAACCATTAACCATCTATGTAGTATGTATGCACTTTTCAAATTCAAAAATAATTATTTTTCATTTGCATTATTTCCAGTCTCCAAAAAATAAGTATGTTACATTCTATTGGGTTTTATAAAACTGGAAGTGATGCAAAAAAAGAAAATGAAATGGAAAATCTTTTAAGTTTAGACTTTTTTTTGTAGTTGGCAAATTTAACATAACTCTTCCCCTACTCCTTGTTTCTACCACCGTAGCGCATGTTGTACTATTAAAATAATCTTTGGGTTCATGCTGCCATTGGCGGTTAGCATAAGTCACAAAAATTTTGTGGCCATCACTTATTTTTATCTTAAATTTTGTATTTCCTTAACCAGGCGCCGGTGGTTATCCTTCGGGCAAACAAAGAGGGACAGGACGTCAGCCAAGACATCAACCGTACTAATCATTTTTGTTGCAATAAGTTGATAGTAATAGACAAGCGCCGGTATACTATTAAAAAATGAACACATACACACATACACACGAAGAAATACTTGACCATTTTTAGCTTTTCACTGATGGCTTGAAAATTAGCGACAGAGAATCCTTACGAGAGATGTGGTAAGTAACAAGAATATAGTTTAATAGAAGAACACTCAAAAAGAATATTATTAAACTTAAGAAACAAAATTTAAATTAGAAATTATAAAACGTTAAAAATTCTAAGAATGGAAAATGGCAATAGTTTTCGAAAAACGTCGAGAAAGCAATATACAGTATTTTCCAATAAGAGGTGTTATTTTGATTTTCAATGATTTTGAGATAAATGATCGGATGTTTATTTCAAGATATACCATTAATAATGGAAAACAATTTGAGCCAAATGACCGCCACGGCTACGCTTACATAGGACGATATCCTTTTTATGAAATTTACCATCACCAAATCGCAAAGTGGCTGCTGTATGCAAAGTGTCAAGTCACAAGATATCGGTGACCAATAGCGATCAACACTTCGAGAGTAACACAGTCCAGAAACTTTTCCCTTAAAAGATCGATGGTATCGTAGCTTGTTGAGCCCGTAGCGCCGTCTTGTTGAAAGTAAATGTTGTCCAGATCAATGCAATACAATTTCGGCTATAAAAAATCATTAATCATCTCTCGATGGCTCAATCCATCCACCGTAACTGTTGCTCCATACTCATTTTCGAAAAAGTAAGGTCCAATTACTCCGCCGAACCGTAAAACGCACCGAACAGTTACACGTTGAGAATGGAGAGGCTTTTCAACCATAAATCTTGTGTTTTCCAAGCCTAGATGTGACAGTTTTTCTTATTGGCATAGCAATCGAGGCGGAAATGTTCTTAATCAGTCAAGATGATTTTCCTGTGAAATTCCGGTTCATTTTCATTCAATCAGCATAGACACGACATTATTGATGATCGACCGGCTTAAGTTCTTGTGTTAGCTGAGTTTTAAAAGCTTTAAAACCCAAGACTTTATGGAAAATACGGTGTAATGACAATTGTACGAGGAATGAAAAAATCTGGGTTTTCTTTAATACTTTATTTTTGAGCGACGCGAACAATTTTTATTCTTCACATTACTAACTTGTTCCAACAGCTCCATGTTTTTTCCACCAATTTCTGTATTGCGTTCCGACAAGGTGTTTTAAAACGACCGAAAAATATTTTAGTTTTACGAAACGTCTCTGCCAGGTTTTCACCATCTTTATAGTGAATCTTAATAACTTCAATGCGTTGTTGACGCGTTGACGCGCATTTTTATTACTGTTGTAGTTTTTTACTTATCAAAAGTCAAATTTCAGCTTCAAAAGCGACATCTACCGGAATGGCGGGCTATTCAAAATAACACCTCTTATGTACATAATACATACATATGTTTTGCGAAAAGAGCAGTGTATATGTATGTATATCAATAGTTTCGAAACTGAATTAATTTGTTTATACAAAAAATATTTTTTTCCTTTTATTCATAACAAAAGGGTTATTGAAATTAACTTTTTTTTTTAAATTTCAGCGTTTTATTTAGCGAACTACGAGTATACAAAGTCGCCACGATCTTCAACCGCATAAACATAGATCCTTCCATAATTGAAAGGAAAAAAAAACAAACAAAATTAAATATTCATTGCAGTTATGCAGAGTATCTGCGCTTACTATACACCTAAACACCATTCCGAAACATAAATTTTAGAACGCTTGCAGTCAAAAATCTCACTTCAATTGGGATGGTTTTAACAATAAAATATAGATGCGTGTGCGTGTGTTGATGATGAACATAATTTGAATATAATAATACACCGGCCTTACTATGTTTTTTGTTTTTACCACAATAAAAATGCAAGCAGTTTACAACAAAAAAAAAAGGAAAAAAACTATAGCGTTGCACTAACTAACAGTGCAGTGTCAACTTAATAACAACATCAACAACAACAACATTTCAACAATCAATAGTTTATTAGCCGTACTTTTCATTAGTTATATAACGTATATAATAAAAATATTCTTAATCTTATGTTACCTAATATACATACTTACTTTAAAATGGTAATTTTTAATGCTCTAAGTAGTAGTTTTGATATGTTATCAGTTTAGCCGTTTGTAATAATACATTTCAATCATAATTTATAAAAAAAAAAACAACAAAAATCTCTTTATCTACAATATTATAACACCACACCCACCTCCCACTCATATCCATAATAACCATTGCGACCAATATGCCTTAATGCATGTGTATATATATACCTACATATGTATACATGTGTATGGGAGTGTGTGTTAGCAATACCAACCATCATTTTCAGCATATAACAATTGTCGCTCAATTTGTAATTTTAGCTATCTATTGCTTTATCTAGCGGTATACATATGTATGTATAGTATGTATATACATATGTATGCAATGTAAAATCCCCTGATTTTTGCTAGTGCACATAATGTGAGTTATGTAACAATTTTTTATACTTATCTATAATTATATACTAATGTCTTAAAATAAGCATATACATACATACTCGTACATACATACATAACTACGAAAAATGGCAAAATTCAAATGATAAATCAGCAAAAACTTACAAACTTCCCATATTGATATGCTTAGTCAAGAGTACTTTAGAGAAACTGAAAAAGCGTTAGAGTTAGAAGAGAGATAATCGTGGTGAGGAATAGTAGATATCATCATCAACAACTAATGAGAGAGCAGCAAAACATCAACACAACAAATCCACCAAATTAATTAGATACAGAATTCAACTAAAGACGAAGTATGTATACAACTACATACATACATGCTAGTACATATACAAATAAATAAAGTAAAACATATATATATTTATTCTCATAGTCTATATATAAATATATATATATATATATATACTAATATATTATAGAATGCAGAAATAAACACAAAAACAGAATTTATATTTTAATAAAAATCTAAACAATAAAAGCAAAATGGCTAGAGCAGGACAGCAGTATAGGGTTTTGAAATTTGAATGGGGAATTTTGGGTCTTCGTAGGACGGCGCAAGTAAAAAATAGTCATAATGCTATGAAGTTAATACAATTGAAAGAATTTTTTTTTCTCATTCTGTAATCGTGCATAAAGACTGGGAGATATGAATGTGTGTTGTGTAAATACTTATACTAAAAGTTTCGGGACTCGCTTTGTATGCAACTCTGGAATAATAGGAAATTGGCATATTTATTATTAATTATAATTACCTTGCAAACAAAGTATACTATATAGGTATATTAAAAGAACAACAAAACCGTACTTTGCTTTACAAACACACAAACTTACTACGTAGTCTTTACGCGACTAGATGAATATATAATTTACGAATGTCTAATGAAAGAAACGCTGTTACATACGCTGTTGCTAATTATTAAGGCAAGTAACGATAATCCCGCAGAATGAAGTAAAATTAAAATTAAATGGCATATAAAATGAATAAATGATGTATGTACGTGTGAAAAAAACGGTTACGAGTATTAACTATATTAAAAAGTTATTACAAATGACATGTTAAATTGCTAACATTGTAATGATAATGTTTATTCATAGTTCTACATGTATGTACTGTATTTTATTCAGTGAAAAAAAAAAAAACAAAAAACAAATTAAACAAAAGAAAAAACTTAATTAGAATACAGGAAAGGCAAATTACTACTTGCAACAATGAATGAAAAACCTTAATTAAAAAATCTATAAAAATAAAACAAAACTCAATGTACAAATAAGTAATTGATTGCTTTTATTTATTTGCTTGCTGGTGCATGTTTTTTTTTTGCTTTGATTCGGATTTATTGAGTTTTAAGCATTGACCGATTTTTATTTAACCCTTACCGATGTGGTCAGTGCGATCTGGCTCGGCAATGTGTATCAAAGAATGCCCATCAACAAACACAAGGAAAGTTCGAAGTTGAAAAGCTGCTATCTCAACAGACAGCCCAATGGTTTTCTAGTCTACTTGCAGACCTGCATTCTGAGAGTATTCATCAGCAACTCGGTATAAGGGAACTTAGGAACGGCATATCAAACTTCCTACGCACTGCCAATACGGAAACAATTGGTTTTCGCCAGCGCTGGTAGGACGAGGAATGTCGAACTACAGTGGAGAGAAAACAGACTGCCGACCTGGCAACCTTGCAACCTAAGCAGGGCCCCGTGCCGAGCGTAAATTTCCACCCTCCCCCATTTCGCGAATATAAA
The DNA here is from genome assembly GCA_037013455.1 of Ceratitis rosa. Taxonomy (NCBI): domain Eukaryota; kingdom Metazoa; phylum Arthropoda; class Insecta; order Diptera; family Tephritidae; genus Ceratitis; species Ceratitis rosa. The sequence goes on along the minus strand of JAWMAG010000006.1, from coordinate 28,206,452 downwards.
CACGCTCCGTATATACCTATTTCTTGGCAATAAGTTTTTACTATTTACTAACTTTTCATCAAAGCGGATTTTATTCGAAACTAAAAAGTATGTTCGAATGAAATTTTTCGTATATACCCCATAGGTACTCTGTGGATTACTTGGATATTATGCAGAGGTGGAATATGTGGTCCAGCCCTAGGGCATCGCAATGTTAATTAGACCATTTTTTTTGTATGGATTGCGGTTAGTTTTTGTTTACTCTATTGTCCGTGTAGATTATATGTATATTTCTCGCTTGAATGGAGTACACTCGTTGTTCGCAGAGAAGGTAAGTTCACCGAAAGATGCCATAAAACATCGTCAGCTGTGATGACAGTGCCTCGTGGCATCTGCTTCATTGGCCATGTAAGTCATGTTAGATTACACTGACTGGCTGGTACGTCCTACATAGTAGAGCTGCTTAACCTTTGTAGTGCCTTACGGGGGTAAATAAGTCGTCAAGTGAAAAATCTACGCTTTTTGCGAAGCTTCTTAGTACTGTGAACTGAGAAACTCCTTGGTGGAATTTTTTAAAAAAATTATTAAACCTTCATGAAAAAATATATTCAGTTAGTTTAGTAAGATTCACTTGTGAAATTTATTAATTCCACGACAGAGAGACCCTTGACATGTTGCATGTACGTTTCGCGCGAGAATCATCTGAGTTTTGTACCATAATGTGTTACCATGTTATCAGTTTCTAATGATACTTTACGTAAATAAAATAATTGTGGGAGTTACCGGGCATCAAATTAAGATATTAAAGAAGCGCCTATAACCAGTTCTGGGTTTCCCTTCCCTTGCGTGAAAGACTAAAGCTCGTCGTTATCAAACGGTTCGGACTTTATCAGTGTAGCTTTGGACCTGGTAAATCTACTACTGACCAGATAATCACCATGCGTCAAATATTGAAAAGGACACGTAAAGAGGATCGAAACACACTACCTCTTTGTCGATTTTAAAGCAGCCTATTTTTGAACTTGGTACACTCGCAAAATTTCTACGGCTGTGTAAACTGACGTCAAAAGGTCCGTCAGGATCGGGAAGGACCTCTCCGAGCCGTTGGATATCAAACGAGGTCTCAGATAGGGTGGCCCCTTATTTTGTGACTTCTTTAATCTATCGCTGGAGAAAATAATACGAACTGCAGAGCTTAACAGAGAAGGTACAATCTTATACATAGTATAAAAGTGTACAACTGCTGTCGTATGCCGATGATATTTACATCATTGGCGTCATCAATCGCGACGCGGCTCCCAGTATTAACATTAACAACAACAATGCAACGCATAATCACTTGCCTACAGTTGCTACGTTGGACTGAGTAGGCAATCGAAAAGTGAAGTCCTCTATCGACGATCAAAAACCAAATTACAAGTCACTCATCGTTACCGCCCTGAAAGATGACAATATCCGATGATCCGGCGTTAGGAGGTTTTAAGAGAAAGGTTTTGCGTAATATTCATGGTCATTTGCGCGTTAATAATGGCGAGTACTGCGGTCGATGGAACGATGGATATTGTCGCAGTTAAGCTAATCAAGAAACGACGGCTACGGTGGATGTGCCAAGTGGTTCTAAAGAAAGAAAGTTTTCGATGCAGTACATGCTGGTAGAAGCAGAATAAGAGGAAGGCCTCCACTTTGATAGAAAGATCAGGTGGAAAAGTATCTGACTGCACTTGGTAGTTCCAAGTGGCGTAAAACAGCGAAAAGAAGTAAGGCTGAGTTCCAAAACGTCAGTTGCAAAGCAACCATATGTACATTGTCACGCATTCCTAAATGCAACTGTGTAAACTTTGACGTTGTATCATGTTACAAAATGAATCGGTAAAGTTATTAATGCGCAAAAAAAAAGCAAACTGCGCATCGCTAAGGTTTGTGATGTTTTATTTTATTATAAATTCTTAGCAACAACGGTCGACGTCGGAGGGCAAGTTTTTTGCGCAAATTTTTCTTTTTTAAGCATTACATTACTTACTTTTTTGATCTGTTTTATATTTTAGCCATTTCACCGAAAAGCAACTTATTTGCACGAAAAGCGTTCCAAAAGGTCAGAGTTTGCAAAGTAGTTGCAGGGCAAAGGTTTCGCAACCGCATTAGAACTCGCCTCTACTCTTAAATACTCATAAGCTTATTCAATAAGAGTTCTTTATTTTCATCTGAGAAAAAACGGGAGGTTCTGCTGTCACCATTTCCCCTTTGTTAGTGGCTCACAGTGTTCACAGTAGCACTTAAACCTCTTCTCCCCCTCTTGTCCGAACTACGTGGCCTATAGACGCTCCCTGGCCCATATGGTCTGATTTCTTCCATGTTTTTAAGCATAATAAACTTAAACTCAACATAGATTTGTTCTCGACCTTTATAAAGAAAAATAATTTACCAACTTTATTCGCATATTCAGAATCTTTTTATTTAAATCTTTTCCGACAATATTATCCAACATTTTTTTTTTATATTTTCAATGGCGTCCCTATAAAGGCCAATAATTTTACATACATATACAGTACTTAGCAGGAAGAGCAATACATTTTTTCAAACACATGAATTGGCATTGGCGGTATCACTAATAATTGCGTTTTACTTGTCCCGTTTGGAAAAGTATGTCCAACATGCTAAGGAATTCGCGATATTTGAACTCCAAACGCAGACCTATTTCGTTATAAAAATCATTTTATATTAGTTTTGAATAATTACAGGCGATCAAATCAGAGGAAGCTTACCGCGTTGTAGACCGAAACACTTGTAGACGGCATCCAACTCTCGACTGCTGACCATGTTGTGCATTTCCCGTATTGTTAAAGCACGTAGCAGCTGATTCCTCGTAACTGTGCCACATTGTTCGCGATCGAAGTCTTGGAAGACTTGTCGTAAATTAGAGATTTCGTCCGGCTTGCGTGCTAACTTCATGAGCGCTTGAGAGCACAACGTACGCTCCTCGAAATTGAGGAAACATTCCAAACAATCCAAATTTGCCAAATGTATGAGAGGTACAGCAGTGACCTGCTTGTCACCCATCGAGGTTTCGATTTCGATGAAGATTTCATCAAGTGCGCGACAGAAATCGCGATATAGTACACAGCATGCACGTTTGGGCGAACGAAAACTGGAGGTGAAAAAAATATTTTTTCCATAATTAATGGAGAAATCTTAGTAATATATTACGTTTGGTAAAAAGAAAGCCATTATTTTTTCAATAGATGATTATGATGATTTAGTGATCCGTACCTCGTGTTTTGAAAGCGCGATTGGATTACGCTAGATTACACAAAAAACAGTTTGGAACCAGTTCAAAAAGGTTAGTTTACATAAAAGCTTATGAGTTAACGAGAAAAAACTTCAGGAATCGAATTCAAATCGGAATTGTGTTTCGTCAGAACAATGACTCGTATCATTACCCACTAGATATGGCTTCAGGAGGCCGACAAGACTAAAGAATATTCACGAATAGTTCACTAAGAAAGTACGCAAACATTCAGCCGTATAATTAATCGACCAGTGTCGTTAAAACCTGTAAGACGGTAGTGTGCTCTCTGTTACCTCTGGTTTTGGCCATATTTATGGCAGATAATTGATAATGAAGAGGCATTCAAGTCGAAGAAGAACAAAGAACCTCTTGAACTGAGGCGGGGATGGTTCAGAACGCTCTGAGGTTATAAGAAAAATTCTGCGCCATGTATATATGACAATCCAAAACAACAGACATTTTATATAAGTGAATGTGAAGTGTATAAGGAAAAGCTAAACACATTCACAGATTCTTGGCTCTTCGGGTGCAAAGATTCGTCTACATCAGGAATGATAAAACACATGACATAGCATAAAAATTAAGTTAGCTGCGCGTTCGATAAACAAATCAACTCACATGTTGCCTATCGCATTCCATTCATCCGAGGTTAGATTTATAAGTGCGTTGCCTAAACCACGTCTAAAATCGATTTCTAATATGTCGCCTTCACGATGTCGGTCGTAGTCTTGTAGGAAGTCAATTATATTGATGCTACGTGTTATCGCCTGTCGTTTGATATTCGATAACAATTTAATGATGTATTCCTCGTTATAGTGATCTCCGACATCTTTACTAATAGTCGGACATTCGGTTTTCAATGCTTCTGGATGCGGTTTCAACTTGGGTACAGCATATTCGGCAGGATCGGCATGCTCGAGGAATTTTGTGTAGTTGAAGCCGAGCTCATTACCATAACGTGCTAGTAGCGCGTTCAGCTCATTATTAGACAATAAAATGCCGTTGGTGAGGAAGACTTGATTGGCTTGATTACAACCGACATGCCCTCGGTTTAATCTGGGAAGGAAGAGAAAATGATTGTGAGCTTGTTAATGATTTCAATTTTAACTTACTTATCGTAGTTGCGGAAGAATGGATGCAGATGCAGACGACGGTTTCGTATACGTGTTTGTATACGTAAAAGAGCTTCCTCACAATAATTGCGTACACTCTCCTCGGCGCGATCCCAATCTAAAGTACCGTCACGCGGCATATTCTGAATGTAATCGGGTGGTGAGCGAACTTCTACAAGCGGCATCTTCTCCAAATTCTTAAGCGTGAAAACTAAGGAATTTATACAACCGACATAAATGGAGGCTATATATGTGTACTATAATGTGATACTTACCTCGGTCGATTTCATCTTCGAACGAACGCCAAATTATACGATTCGAATCGATCGGATCTAAGTAGCGTGTAATAAGTAATCTCATATCACGTTGTGAAAGATACTTGCGTACTCCGATGTTATCTAGACCGCGTTCGAATTGATTTTTCGTTATTGTGCCGGTGTGCAAGTAATCGAAACATTCCAAGAATTCCTTGACGCGCACACGACGCTTGTGTACGTAACTCTGTATACAGAATATGATATCGCACACATCCTTATTCTCTTTGGGGTGATTGCACAGATCGGGAAATATTCTTAATGCCATTTTAGTGCCATTAATTGCTGGCAATTCGGAGAGTTCCAGATCAACCAGGCGACCAGGAAAGTCTTTTATGATTTGCTTTGGAATAGTGAAAGATTCTTTTGAACTTATCGGTTGTTTTAAATAGAATATTCACACTCACCATCGCGTTGTCTAAGAGATTATTCTGCTTCATGTAATCCATAATATTTTGTATATGTTTTACAAAGGCTACATAGTTCACCGTGTAAGAATCCTTGAGATAACGTTTGAGCAAGAGTAGAAAGTCATCATCTGAGAGTGGGATCTTAAGAAAATGTAGCACTCGCGAGAAATGTGCAACAGTAACGACACCAACATTTTGTGATACCTAAAGAATTTATATGTATAATAAACGTTTGTAAGTGTAGATTATGTTATATTCTGGATTCTAGCCTCTGATGGGAAATACAAATGTAGTATGAATTGAATTTTCAGGGCATGCACCGTGGAATGTCCTGTCGGTTAGTTGTGATGTTGTATGTGTCGCTGCCCAGCTGGTTAATGTTATCGTAAGACTAAAGACTGACATCCTCGCCGTCCAAGAATTGCACTAAAAATTTAATGATATACTCCTCGAAGAGGACGGGATAAGTACGGAAAGGAGAAAAAATTTGGTGTCGGATTCGTGGTGGAAAAGACACTTCGTCGCTGATTCCTGGCGGATGAGCGTCTAGTCATATTCTGCATCAAAGTCAAGTTTTTCAACATATCACTGATTTGTGCTCACGCCCCAACAGAAGAGGACTATATGATCAAATATACATACCTTATACGAGCGCTTGAAAAGCACTTATGAGTATGAAGTTGGGCATATATGGTGTTTTCAGTGCGTATATACATATGTATATAATATATATTTGGTGCTTTGTAGCCGCCGAAGCGACTTTCTGCATATTGAAGGGACCTACAGTTTTTTCTAAGCCGTCTCCGAATAGCTAATGGATTATTATGAGGAGCTTTTATTTCATGTTCGTCATTCCCTGCCGAGAGGAAATAAGAAAAATTGGTTTTCTATAATTTGACATGTTGGTCGAATGAGAACTCGAACCCTGGCGCATACGTCGACAAGTTTTGCCTCTACGACGAAACCTCTCTAAAAAGTCTGGGGCTGATCGACTTCACTGGGGCCCGAAATTTGGTAATTTGTAACACCAGTACGCAGAGCGTGCTTAATTGAAGTGAAGTAGCAAATCACTGGAGATAAGCCCGACTTGAAGAATAACATGGTGGCGGGTGCCAGTGGTTTGTCGGTTGGGTTCGTAAGGAAATATATACTTATGTGTTCAATCGTTTAAACCCCAAAATAATTAGCTATGTGGTATCTTTCTGATAACTGACAAACCTCTGAGGTGGTCATAGTTGTCGATTATTGCTATTCGATAGCAATGACTAGCTGTCATCGCAGTGATAGGGAGATTTGTTAGTCATACAGTTTTTATTAGCTCTTTTCGGTGAGAAATGTCAGTAAGTAATTAGCAAGGAAAGAAATTGCAAAATTGCGCTCTCTCAGTACAAATTTTTCCGGACATTTAACTAACCGAACGTGGTTCAGTAAATTTCAGTAACAATTGTTACGTTTCCGCCTTAAAAGATGTCATTATATGGTATACTCATTAAACTTCTGATTTGTCGTCACCTAAACACTATACTTTTAAGATGAAAACTTACTATTTCATAATCTTGAAAATATGGAAATAATGGCAAATTGCTGTATTGGGCAATTTTAATGAGTATCAAACATAAACGTCGCCGGTCCTCAGGTAGCGGTATAACATTAAAATGCATTGGATCATTCCATTCCAAACCGGTGGCCAAATCCTTTTTATTGAGAGATACCGCTGGAATACATATAAGGAATTTAGTCACTTTCATATTAATTTGTGAAGAAAATGTAAGCCTCTCACGTTCTTGGCAAACAACTTTACAAAATTGCTTATAAGCCACACGTCCATCGCGCAGACGAAAATAATCTGTCACTTCACGCAGCTCGAATTCCGAAAGACCCACAACATTTTTGTATTTGCCCAAAATGCTGGTGAAGAGGGAGTCTAAGAGAGAGAGAGAGAGAGAGAGGGAGAGAGTGTGTTGGTAATGAAAATATACTTATGTAATACTAAGATTCTGGCAGAAAATTTACCTGATATCAAACCGGTACAGTTTGGATCGTGTTCCTCGAAGTCAGCGCATATATCGAAACCATAGCGGAAAATGGTCGCTTGTATTTTACGACAAGCGCGCCATATTTCATTGAGATTTAAATTTAACTGCATTTAATTTAAAAGCAAAATTTACACATTATTCAATAAAAAAACAAAAGAAAATTTCGAAGAAATAAATTTGGCTCCTCACCCTTTCGTCATCCTCCATGCTGATAATTTTCTTACACTTTTTTTTGGTTTTAAAAATTTAATTTTTATTGAATTGCTGGAAATAAGTTGTCCTTTCCAATTCACACAAATTTTTACAAAAAAAATTGTGTGTTTATCGAATAGTTCCACGAAAATTTTTTTATCGTAAATTTTTTGTGGAAAATTTTTCGTTTGAATGAAATTAGAAATTTCATTTTACTTTTGAAGTTACTTGCACACCTTAACCTTTGTGGAGAATTTAAGCTTTTGAAAACTGTTCAACTTTATTTTAAATCATGATTCAATAATTAAAGGTTGGATAAGTAAACAGCTTTCTCGCTCCCTCTTGACAAAAAGGCTCCCTTACTGAAAAACAATAATGCTTCTTTGTAAAAAAAAGCATTTTTCCTGGAACAATTTTTTAAAAAGTAGCTTAATACTTTATTTTTTTTATGAAAACATTTGGTAGACATCACATACCCTTTTCTGATTGGTTGATTCAATAATTTGACAACTATTTAATTATTATTTTTTCTTTTTGCGGAATCTGCGAATCGTACACACGTTAAAGTTGGTAATTAATTGTGATTTAAAACGAATTTTGCAGACCAATCGATTTTGTCAGCTCTTCCCAGCCAGGTTTGAATAGATTAGCTCAGCTCCAGGCGCTTTGTTGTTCATTTTTGAGTTCTCTGGTTCACCATCTTCTGGTGTTTCATTTTCACTACCATTCAGTAGACTGGAGAAGTTTTCCCTCCGTAAATGTGTCTTGAAACCTTCCATAAGTCGCCGTAAATTTTCGAATAATAAAACTGTTCCATGCCAACTTCTTAAGCTCCTCATACTCATGCATTTCGCCCTCTTTCTTTTTTCCTGCAAATGCGTCTTGGTTCCTTCTTCAGCTCCAGGTATCTGTCCCACCCAGCAAATGTCGTGGTCGATCGCAAGATTGTGAGGCAGGCAGCTTGCTTTCTTTTCACTACTGTACTGCACGGCATTCCACATCATTTCGATAACCAATAGTTTCGTTTGCAGCTGTACGCAGCGAGCTTGAAATGCCATCCCATAGTTTTCTTACAATGAGTTGTTGATCGGTGTTCTCTGAGAGCAGGAGTGCAAGTCGAGTAGAAAACCGCTCGGTAGTCTGTTGTAATTGCAGCTTTTCGACGTCGAACTTCCCTTGTGCTTGTTGACGGTCGTTCCTGGCTGCACAGAGGCGTGTGGGTATCCTGGCTACTACAAGATAATGTTCTGATCGATGTTGGATCCTTGGAGTGAATGCACGTCAAGAATACTAGAGACATGTATTCCGGAGACAAATAAGTACCTTGATGAATTTTCTTATGCTGCAATCGAGTACTAAAGACAACCCTTTTTTTGGCCTCAAGCCACTTGGGAATGTTTCGTTGTTGTAGCTGAATTTTCCGACAGTTGTGCCAAAGATATCCTCTTTGCGCTTACTAAAGGTATTCTTTGCCACATCGTCCTTCTTTTTCGACGTGGCGTGGACTCAGGTCAGCGTTGTGTTGAAAAATTTCGTTTTGATGCGAATTGTTGGGAGACGTTCAACACCAATTTATATGGGCGCTGTAGTATTCACAAGGACCCACCTTCTTCAGTTCTTGTCCCGTCCATCGCACTTCTTGAACGACGGCGATGTCAGCGTTTGTCTTTATTTGGACATCAATCAACCAGCTGGGTAGCGGATTAAATTTCTAAAATAAAATTTTTTTTTGCTATATATGCAAATTTGTCTAATTTTACTATTTATAATTTTACTATTTTGCACATATATCCATTCATTTTTACAGTATAGATTTTCATCTCATTGTTACATATAATTTAGAAAATATAGATATATTATTTTAATTTCAAAAGAATTTAAATCGTATTTAAAATGAATGAAATATGATAAATGCCATTGTAAGCAGGTAATTTACTCTTACTTTTTGACTCCCTTTTTACTACCTTTTCCCTGTTTTTTGTTTAAATGGAACATATTTTCTCCCCCTTTCCGCTACTTTCCAAAATACAACCATTTGTAAGGGAGTGTCAAAACTCCCTTGTCACTACTTATCCAACCTTTAATTATTGAATCATGATTTTAAATTATGTATTTCTAAAAGGGTTGCTTGGCAATAAATCTTTTCTATATGTATATACATACGTGTATGTTTATCATCTGTACGTATATTTGTCACCTATACTTATTCTCTTCAACGACTGGACAGATTTGGATGAGGGGTGTATATTTGCAGGGGTTCGTGGATGGTATAAAATTGTATTTATGGTTGAATTTATTTGATATGATAGTCGAGTGATTAGCATTGCGTACGGCCATTCAAAGGGCAATTGTGCGTGCCCATTAATTTTTCTAATTGCTGTCGTCCCTCGGCAAGGAAGGTCAAGCCCTCCGGGCGTAATTCTGAAAAAAAATAAAAAATTACTCATAAAGATCAATCGGAGGCGGCTTAGAATAAATTGTAGGTCCCTCCATTTGTTGGAAAAAAGATCAAGATGTAAAACCATAAATTGGTGGAGGTACTCGGCCGAAAATCGCTTAACCGTTTACAAAACGTCAATTACACACTAGGCCTACTCAGAAAGTAAGTGTACTGAATTTTTGTAGATTTCAAAAATTTATATCTAAACAAAAAATTACGTGATTCTTTAGTATGTATACCAGGTGTGTTTGTCGAAGTGTGCCGGTTTTACTAGTAGATGTCGCTAGCAATATGTATAAATTTCTATGATTTCGCATGTACGTAATTTTTTTCCATTGACATTAACCTACAAAAATACACAAGTCACATTCCGCCAAAATAATAGCGTCATATTTGTTTACCTCAGTGAATATGTCGAGTTTCGTTCCAAGTAAATCGCATTTGCGGTATTCGTTGCTTTTCTTATTTCATCAAAAGAAAAAAGCAGCTGAAGCTGGTAGAAACTTATGGTGAACATGCTCCAGTGATTAGAACATGTGAGACATGGTTTCGTCAATTAAAAGTGGAGATTTCAATTTGAAAGACAATGAACAACCTGGTGCAGCGAAAAAGTTCGAAGACGAGGAATTGCAGGCGTTATTGGATGTTGATCCATCCCAATCGCAACAAAAATTGGCAGAAACACTACATGTGACTCGAGGAGCAATTTGCCAACGTTTAAAAGCCATGGGAAAGATCCAGAAGTATGGAAAATGGATGCCACACCAGCTGAACGATAGACAAATGGAAAATCGAAAAACCGTTTGTGAAATGCTGCTACAACGATTCGAAAGGAAATCTTTTCTGCATCGAATTGTCGCGGGGGACGGGGGATTTATTTTGAGAACCCGAAGCCAAAAAAATCATGGCTTTCCCCTGGTGAAGCTGGCCCATCGACTGCAAGGCCAAATCGCTTTGGCCGTAAGACAATGCTCTGTGTTTCTGTGTTTGGTGGGACCAGTGTGGTGTGGTGTACTACGAGTTGTTAAAACCTGGTGAAACGGTGAACACTGATCGCTACTGACAACAAATGATCAATTTGAATCATGCGCTGATCGAAAAACGGTCGGAATGGGCCCGAAGACATGGCAAAGTTATCTTGCAACATGACAACGCGCCGACTCATACCGCTAAGCTGGTGAAAGACACAATACTTAATTGGGAAATATTATCGCACCCGCCGTACTCTCCAGACCTCGCCCCGTCCGACTATCACCTTTTCGCATCGATGGGACACTCCTTTGCAGAGCAGTGCTTCGCTAATTTTGAAGAAGTCGAAAAATGGCTCGTCGAATGGTTTGCCTCGAAAGAGAAAAAGTTTTTTTGGAATGGTATCCATAATTTGCCTGAGAGATGGGCGAAATGTGTAGAAACCAATGGTCAATGCTTTGAATAAAAAAATTTTGAGATTCCTCTGAAATTTAAGTGTTTTCTTTATCGAAAAAAACGGCAAATTTCAACTAACACACCTGGTATACTGTAAGCTATTTTTCGACATAGTCGCCAATCCTCTCTTTGCAGGTGGTGCGGTATCAATTTTTTGATACCTTCCTCAAAGTAGTTTCCCACCAATCACTTCATTCACTCTTCCACTAGCTCTTTTGTAACCTCGTCGGTTGAAAACGTTTTTCCTTCCACCCATTTGCGCATCGTAGAGGTAAAGAGGTATCAAGTCGAAGGTGCTAGATCGTATATCTAGTCCGTAGTGGCGTTGGCCGTATGTGGTCAGGCGTTGTCATACTGCTCCGCTTGTATTGAATTGCTCTTCGCAATTTTTTTAGGGCCTCACAGTATTTAGCAGAGAGAGAGAGATGGTCTATCATTGCGGCGATTATTATACTCTGACAGACTCAAGAAACGGATGCCATGATTTTCTTGGTATTGAATTAAATACCTTCTTAATGCACAGAGGTACGACCATTTTTAAACTAACGACATCGCTTGTACGTACTCGTATGCTTCATAGCTTTATCAAGTTGTATGAAGTTTTCAGTTTATTATAAATCTCAAATGGAGGTTTCCCCATCCAAAGGAGATAATGGATGACGCCGCATATTTCGTACTTGGCGGGAGATTGGTTTGACATTGTCAACGTATTGTCCTTGAGCCGGTCTCCATTGCCAAAGGAAGAAGTCTGGCAATACTACCGTGTTGTCAACACTGCGAAAATAAAATTGCTCGGGCCATGAGAGCCTCAGTACATTTACTTTCTAGATGTGTCTCGTTTTAATCTTCAGAAGTTTTTTCCTTTCGGAATGTGCACTCTAATTGGTGACGTGTTCACTGATGCAAGAGTTCAAGGTCAAATTTTACACTCCCGTTTTTATATTGATTATCATGTTTTTTGAGAAGTGTTGACAAAGTTCCAAGATATATTTGTTGCAGTAGTGATAATGAGTATCTCTTCTTCTTTATTGGCGTAGACACCGCTTAGGCGATCATAACCTATTTAACAACAGCGCGCTATACATTTCTTCTTTTAGCAGTTCGACGCTAATTGGAGGTTTTCCTCTACCTCTGCTTCCAGCGGCAGCTACTGCGACGAAAACTTTTAATGCTGGAGTGTTGCTACCCATACGGACGGCATGATTTACCTAGCATAACAGCTGCTGTTCGTTGAACTATTTTAATGTCGTCGTATAACTAATACAGTTCATCGATCCATTGTCTACGATATTCGCTGTTGCGAAAGTTTTATGGTTCATACATCGTTCGCAAAAACTTTCACCCGAAAACTCCAAGCGCCGACAAATCAGATGCCGTTCTATACCACCTAGCAGGACGATATAGCATATGTAGATTTTAGTTCTTGTTTGTCGAGAGAGGACTTTTTACTTTACAGTTGCATACTCAATCCAAAGTGGCACCTGTTGGCAAGAGAAATTCTCTCAATGTTAAGATTGTTAACAGTGACGTGGGAGTCAAGACGAGAATGCGCTGACTGCTTGTTTGATTACAGGAAATATTTCAACTTGACCTCGTTCACCTATTCGCTTTGTTTCTTTATTCAATTTGGTTGTTGTGTTTGATATTTTTATCATCGGCACACGTCAAAAGTTGGACGCTATTAGGGATGGAGCTTTATTAGAGTCGTTACGAAATATCCAGTTTAGAGTAACTAGTTCAACAGAGGTGTGGCCGTCAGTCTGGAGGCAAGCAGCTCGGTATATAAATCTATTCAAACTAAGAGAAGAGTTGTGTAAAGAATCTACATTTAAAGGAAATATATCTGCTGTAGTTAACGTAAAAATATTCCCGACATTGGTTTTTGGGTAATATCCGACGATATGATAGTCCTTGACAGACGCGGGTAAATGCTTGAGACATATTTCTAATTATACATGCTTTTCGGCAGGAGAGTTTATTTTTTGCATTAAAATTAAAATAAAATTTATGTTGAGGTAATGAAGGTTGGGAAATTCTTCAAGGACGACTTCCAACCAAAGATATAGACCGCAAAAAAAAAGATGTCCAATGGTTAGAGCTCGCACTTTGCTTAGTTTTAAGTTTTATTTTATTTTATTTTTTTGTATTTTTTGGCATTCATTTTTTTGGTTGATTATTTCCTTTGTTCGCGATTCCTAACTACCTGCACATCTTTTTTCTTCTTTTTCAAACACAGTAACAAAATGCACATACAATGTACATATACATATGAATGTATGTAAGCTAACCGAACTGAGTTGCATACTAAAATCTGTATGGTTATAATTGCAATCATTCCGCCACACGTGCCTTCTGCGCATTATAATCGTCCTTTGCCGCACATGGAGTATTTACTAGCAGACGGACATATATACATACATACGAGTACGTATGTGTTTCCTCTATTTTTTTCCCGCACTGATTTTAATGGGAAAAATGATATGACTATGACGACTTTTAATAGTGGCATTTTAAAACAATTTACAATTGAAGTCACGTTTTAGTGTTGGCGTTCGCTTAACGGAACTGTGAGTATCGGCAATTTGTAAATGAGTAAGTGCTACTGGCAGAGCGGGCAAATGTGTTCCGTTATAATGTGTGCATTGTAGATATGTACTTATGTGGGTTAGGTTATACTGGTCGGCTGAAGCGTCTTACATCGAACCAATTTTGAAGCCACCTACAGTCGCTTGAACTGTGAAGCTCCGAGATAACTAAGACGCGTTCTAGCAAAAGTCGGACAGTAACAGAGAAGGTGTTCTAACGTATTACTCATGCTTTTCTCCCTGCCCATGAAAATATTTTTAGCAGTAGTTTGGAACTCACTGCGACTATCATACCCATGGAGTAGGATCAAGTTTTATCGATAAATTCCTTAAACATTATATTCGATTCTAAGTTAATGGATCCGCCGCAAATAGGTCTGTTATATGTATGAGCGGTACATCTATTTCTGGCGCTATGCCAGTCAGTTTTCAGGACATTAATACCCATTAAAGTAGCTTTCGTACCCAATTTGGTTCACTTCTGCTCATTACCGCTAAACTGGTGAAAGACACATTAAAAACACTTAAATGGGAAGTATTATCGCACCCGCCGTACTCTTCAGACCTCGCCCGTCCGACTATCACCTTTTCGCATCGATGGGACACCCCCTTGCAGAGCAGTGCTTCGCTAATTTTGAAGAAGTCGAAAAATTGCTCGTCGAATGGTTTGTATCGAAAGAGAAAAAGTTTTTTTGGAATGGTATCCATAATTGGCCTGAGAGATGGGCGAAATGTGTAGAAACCAATGGTCAATATTTTGAATAAAAATATTTTGAGATTCCTCTGAAAATTAAGTATTTTATTTATCGAAACTTCAACTAACACACCTGATAAAGCCTAAAATAATCAAGCTTGAGTCAAGCGATGCCAATTATAAGCATCAAATTCTATCGAAATCTGGCCCCTATCACAGGTTATAAAATATGTATGTTGGTGCCACGCCTACCGGTCCTAACAAAATTAGTTACACATTTATTTTCTGAATTATCGCGATTTTCGTACACTTCGAAACCGCCGTTATATGCGAGACGGGCCTGAACTTGGTCTTCCTTAGTAGGAAATGTTTAGTCCTTCCGAGTGTATTCCTGATATGAAATAAAAGCTCCTTATAAAAATCCATCGGCCGTAAGTATGAGGATAACTGTAGGTCCTTCCATTTATGGTATTTCTCAAAGACACACACCACAGATTGTGGGAGGAGCTCAGCCAAAAAATAGTTTCGGTGGTGACCGGAAAACTACTATCTCGCCAGAAAAATAATAAACTCTCTAAGTTGCTCATCCTGCCACTCCAGTTGTGTGGGGTTGTGAAGGTGAGAATAATATCTTTATGCCAACGAATTCACCTATAAGTACAAATAAACAGGGATATATCTATTAGCTGAAGCGATTTTCGACCATGGTCCTCCTCCAATATACCTATAGCGTGCTCCTTCATATTTTTCGCACCAATGGAGGAACCTACAGTTTTTTCTAAGCCACTTCCGAACGAATGATGGTGTTTTTTAGGAGTATTTTTTTATTTCATGGCAGAAATAGAATCCCAGGGGCTGAACTCCATTGCCGAGCGGTAACCGCTATTATAATAATTAATTAAAAATACGCTGTCCATAATTTTTTATTTTTATGTTGGCCCGGCCAGGACTTGAACCACTTTGCTAATGCGGCTACTATAGTTCTAAGAATTTATGTAATCAATTTTTATCTTTCAACTTTACACCTTCCTTAGTTGTTCCGATGTTTTCATTTCCGCAGTTTTCAATACACGCAATTCAACTCATTTAGCAAACAGACCTCACCCCGTCTTCCATCACTTTGCCCACACTGCAACTCATTGATGCAAGTAAGCAGCATTTTTCTGCATTGTTGCAGCTCAGTGTTTGCTTTCACCGCATAGCTTGCGAATAAGTCGATGATCAGCTAAAAGAAAACGAAGAAGAAAACTAAGAAGAAGAAGAAGAAAAAGAAGAAGAAGAAGGAGAAGAAGAAAAATAAAATATGAAAGAACAAATAAAAAATCAAAAGCACTTCACATTCCGCTGGCTTATACGTAGAAGAGCGATGGAGGTTGGCGATGCCGGGTGACGATGGATTGAAAATGAATTGCGCTCGTTATCGCTTCTTAATAGTTTCTCAATGATTTTTTTATAAGCTGCGTGATTCCCATTGAAATTTCCTATTTCTCGTACATCTTCACATTTTCACATTTTCACCTTTTCGAATGTATAGATTTGAAATAAAATAAGAAATGTAAAAATTTACTCAAATATAAAAATTTATGGTCATTCTCAGTGGTCGGTCATCGTATTATCAAGGGTTGTGAAGTGGAAATGCGAAAGTATGTGTAGCGTAAAATACTCGTACTCACAACGTAGGAAGTGTTTTAATATTTTTCAGGTAACTCTTGAGTTTTCTCCCTCAAGACTATTTGTAAGGAGAATGCATTTGCAGGTTTTGTTTATTAAGTACTCATCGCACGTGATTGCAGATCAAGTGAAGTGATTACGCATTAACGATGCTTAGTAATAACTATTATATTTGAAAATTGGAATTTAATTTTTGAGTTTGCTCGCTCGTCTTGAAAATGTATTATAAAAACTATGATTGCACTTTGCGTATTTCTTTCTGCATGTTAGTGCCATTTTAATTTCCTTCAACTCATCTCCTTTTATAATTAATTGCCCAAAGGTTAAATATATTGACATTACCGTAATTTTGTGCGAATCCTCTTTCATCTTAAATGTGTCTGCTTTTACCATTTTATTTATTATGATTATATTTTTTTTTATTTTTCTTACGTAGTGAATGTTGTTGTTATGTTTAGCCGTTGGTTTGTTTGCCTGTTGGCTGGCCATCTTCCTGTCGCTGTTGTTTATTTGGACTGCGTACGTTGACACTAGAGCGTAATCTGACCATAAAATTCACGAGCACCAATGTTGTAGAGATAAAAGAAGAGACAATTTTGGAATAAATGCCTTAATGGTGGCGACAAGAATATACAGATTAATAAATATTTGTCTGTATATACTCGTAGCATTAACGATGGAGCAAGAAAGAGAATGCAAAAAAAAGGGATGGAAGGAATATGGTTTGGAAGACATTTACTTAATATTTTCTCAAATACTTGGGGTTTAATCACTGAACAGTTAAATGATAGTGCAGATTCTTTATTGCAAATGTTTACTCACTATTCAATAACTATTGCCTGCTTGGAAGCCCAGGGTTCTAGTCCTGATTTGACCAATATCAAATAAAAAAATCATCATACCTAAATATCTAACGGTCGTTCGGAGGGCCTTTGTTGGGAAAACATTAAGTTGGGAAACCATAAACTGAAGGAGGAGTTCGGGCCAAAATCGCTTCATACAGCTTATTGATTTTACTTTATACCGGTGTTGTCATAAATAAGTGCTTGTGCAGATCTCAGTATCTTTGCTGCTATAATATCGTGGTCCGTGCCCGGAGCCTACGCACATCTAAAGGACTAGAGACATGACGTCTGTATGACGAACATATGGTCAATTCGGTTTCAAGCTCTTCGGAAAGTGCCATGCACATGGAGCTCAACGGAGCAGCAGCACCTTTACATTTAAGCTTCCGTACACGTATATTCCAGGTGCATATCTTTCAAACATGGTCCTTGAAACATTTGCAGTGATTGTTATCATTACATGCTGCACTCTCATCTGAAACTTGTCGCTATTTTTCATTTCAGTTCCCAAGCCCCAATGTACGACTTCCTTACTGAAGAAAGCACTTATATAACCGAATAAGCAATAATGCGTCATTCGTTTTTTCTTGGTGATTGGTGCCAATTGGTATTGGTATTATCAAATAAAATCAGGTCATACTACACCTGATCCTTCCAACGGAGTTCATCGCATACTTTCACTAATTTCATGGTCACCTCAAAATGAGTACAAGCTACACTACTATTAAGAATGAGGCAGTGTCTTCAAAATTCTTTTGATGTCTTTATAGAAATATTTCAAAGTCGAAATGCCCAAATCTGCTCAGAAGAAAAAAATATTTAATATATTAGGCCTCTAGGTAGCCCATTGTGATACCTCTTGGACTGAATTTACCACCCACTATCATGTCCTCTATGAACCACCCTGTGGTCTTAATAAATCTAAGTAGGTTGTATTAGTAGTTTAATATGAGATATAACGACGCGAAAACCGATGCCGATAGATGCGAACCTTTTCCTGTATAATGCTTTACACTCGCATATAAGATGTTCTATCGTCTCTTCTTCTTCAACCTCCTGGCAACTTCTGCAGTAGTCGTTAATATGGTACTACCGATTTCTACCCGTTAACACTCCTATTAGTGTTCTTACATAATTTCTACTAAATTTCACCAATCGCATGTGCGACACAAACTCAATTCTGACCACGTTTGTTTGGCTTGTTGAGCAAGTCATTGATTGTTTTCAGCGGTATTTAGTCGCTTCCTTAATATTTTCATCAATTAAATACTTACAGTTAGGCACCGGTATATACATATGTATATTGCCTCTTTACGTGGTTCTCATTGTAGAGTGGTGCCTAATCTAGCTAGTTCATCTGCCTCCAGGTAGCCTAAATATCCCTGTGTTCTAACCCAACCAGCATCTCAATACACTCTTTAGTGATTTCAGAGCCGCGTGGCTATCTGCGTATATATAAATACATTTTGTAGCACCAGAATACTCTCTTTAATTGCAACAATCGCTGCCTGATGTGGTAAGGGGAAAGCGGTTTTTGTGTTCAATTTTGTGGAAAATACATCGCCTTCTACTAGATTTTCTAATTGCACAGGGAGGCACCTTGCCTACTTTCCCTTTATCCTATTCTTCACTGGAGGGGTAGGCAACATTGAAGGATGAGTTAAAATATATTTCCATAGAATTGCAAAAGGGAGTTTGCTAAGTATGCTAGATTCCCTCAGCCTGAGTTCCGACTTAGTCGCCAGTTGCTTGCAGTAAAAGTTTATGTTGTTCAAAGAGTACCCATAATATAATACATATGCTAGTCGCTCTTTGAATGATTTCCATATGTTTCACAGTGTATTTCTTTCTGTTATTGGTCATCAAACCAATATACCGCAAGTCATAATTGGCCTTACAACTGCCATATACAGCCGAGGGCCCCACAATTTTTTTACATGTACCATATAAAATGCAAGTGCAACTTGCTTTACTTTAACTTCTAAATTAGGTTTCTATGAGAACTTCGTATGCAGTGTTAATCCCAGGTATATCGCTTTTACCCATAATGATGGCGTTTCTTAGAGTACATCAAAAGTTCTGATTTGCCCGCATTTAAGCTTAATTCACATGAGTCGGTCCAGCGATTTATATCATATATTGTAGAATTATCTTCATAGTATTGGTAAGGATAAACGGGAATTCCCTCCATAACCAAACAGCCACATCGGCTCTATAAATCACACCAATGAACTCCATTTCTTTCTAAGCCCAACAACAATTCCAGGATCCAGCGAAGATTTGCACATCATTAGAACTTTCAGCGTTGAACTAATGAACCTGCCCAAAAGCAAATGTTTACTTAACTTCGCTTTCAGGCCAAAAAAAAAAAAAAATGTAAAATCGTTATGCAAATTAAAGCGACAACGTTTTAAAATAGAAGAGTTAAAAAGATTTTAAAACACCTACCATAAAAATGAAAAACGGCAGCCATCCTGAAGTATTCTCAAATTCGTTAGTCTCGTATTAATGATTTTGTGAGTTATTAAATAAAAAGTTTTTTATTGCACAATCATATTTTCTTTTTCAATGAGTGCATAAATTGTATTGTGGCCTTTGATTTTTCAAAATTTCCATGTTTCTAATTTCGCTTCTCCCACCGTAATAATTCATACATTGTGCTACGCTGTGGGAGTAAACAATTTACGCGCGCCTTATCTACCATATATTTCTTCGGCATCTTTTAAACGAGCATAAACCAAATTGCTGTTTTTGTTATTATTGTTATGGTCTTATAACTGTTGCTATCGTCTATTTTAATTCTACGCTAATGTAGCGCAAAAATAATTACACTGACAAAATGCCATTGAAAGTCTTAGTGTAAATATCTTTTATGAAGAAACGACAATTTTCCTTATACTCTGCGTATGTCGCCAGTAGTCTTGTGAGCTAACATCGCCGGTGTGCTTGTTCTGAATTTTTTTGTTGTCATTTGTTGTATGTTTTATTAGCATGCTGCTCGTTAATCATCTGCGTGGAACCATGAGTACACCAAGAAACAAAAGTAACAAAAGTAACAACAAGTGATGTGGTTTAAGAAATAACAAAATGGAAAGAAAGTAAGAAATATCCATACACCACACGCCGGGATATTCATTATGGCTCTTTGTAAGCGGCGCCAACTTTCAACACCATCAATGCCACAACCACTTATGGACGACAACATGCCACCAGCTGTTTTCCAGCTCATTCGTTGCTTATAGACTAAGTCTTAGTAGTAATTTGTTAGCCAGCTGACCAGCTGGTATTTTGGTGTTTTCCTCACATTTTTGTTTTTATTTTTGGGGCTTTGGCCTGTGTTATTGTGTTGGTGTGTGTTTATTGTGCTTTCTGAATTACGTGCAACATTAAGTTTACAAATTCTCTCATGTCGAGCATTTTTCGTGCGCGGATTATGACAATTACGACTATGCTCATAATAATTATTTATACCTACTGTAATTATGTAGCTAGACGGGTATGTACACGTACATAGGTATGTATGCACAATATGTATTTTCGGTTAGATATACTATACAATTCTAAATATTTATGTACTCACGTTCGCTTCTACTTCAGTTTGGAGTTAATCCACTGCCCGCTATTAGTACTTAATAAAGGATGAGTTGGAATTTACTTGCATTTATGGGGCTTTCTAAATCGTTAAGTGCTTTTTACTTAAATTTGTAGTAGTTGTTAAAAGGAGTTAATATGTTGTTAATCTGTTGGGGATTTTTGGAGATTTTTGAGTTAAAATATGAGTAAAAGTTTTGTTATGTACCTATATACGTGTATATATAACTGACACTTTGTAACCGTTGAAGACATTTTCGGTGTACTTCCTCCTCTGATTTTTATCCAACAAATGGAATTCATACGAAGCCGCCTCTGAGCGTGGCACGATAACATTCCGCATTGACGGTAATGGCAATTCCTTAGATGTCTTCGAAAAAAAAAACGGACCAATGATATTGCCGGTCCACAAGCCGCACCAAACAGTCCTTCTTTCAAGATGCATCGGCATTTTCATGATTGCGGGTGAGTTTTCTGAACCCTAAATGGTGCAGTTTTGCTTTTTAAAGTAGATTCCGAGATAAAATTGCCTTTATCGGGAAACATAATGAGTTCCTAGAAAAAATCGCTGACACAGGCTCAGAAATTGACATACCATGAAACTTGATCTTACTCAAGGAATATGATAATACCAGTGAGTTCCAACCAACTGCAAAAAGTACTAAAGTGTGTGCTCAAACCAGCCTTCCTTCTATATTGCTGGACTTCAGCCTTTCTATGAAAGTCAGATAAGCCGACAGGTGTGTAATTTAATGTAAAGCACAGTTTCTACTATTCGGTTCCACCCGAACTCAAGATTCCTTATTTGCTGTAAATTTAAATATTTTATATATTTTGAGAGTAGCAAGATTTATAAGACCAATCGAAAGAAATAGGAGGGGATTAGCAAAAGTTCAGTGAATTTAAAATCAAAATTAAAATTCGAAATTTTAAATATGCATTTCTTTTACCATAAATTAACTGAGTCAAAATGAATATCAAGAAGAATCCTTCCTCAGTTCGATTCCAGGTTCATTTTCACATTATCTTCACAACAGTGTAACGATCTTAGGTTAGTTGGGGATGTTCTAAATAATGTTGGGGATCATCTAAATAATTGAATTCGCAACTGAAAACCTGTTCACACAGGCACCCAATTAACCGTTTGAGACCATTTTAGTAATTTAACCACTAAGAATAGTATGAACTCAGTTAGAAAAAGAAACTCTTAAACCCAAATAAATAATTATTTTTGGAAAGATCAGTTTTAGGAGTTTCTAGCGTAGCATAGCAAATGTGGAGATGGTAAAAAACTCTATTGACTCGGAAAATTAAGCTGCTCTGTTTTGAAGTAATAAAAATGCATTTTAACATTATTTAGAAACATTTCTTTTACAAATAAAATAAAAATATTTAAAGCGTAATTATTTCCGCCCACTGACCTTTTTGGACATATTCTGAGGTAATCTATTTTGACTACTATTTTTATTAAGGGGAAGTAGGACAATTTAATTAGTCAGTAGTGAGAGTTTCCAGAAGCTGATACGAAAAATGTGATACTAGGCTAATAATAACCTTTGGTCTGGGGTATGTAAGTGTACCAGAAGTAGATTATATAATCGTAGATCCATCAATATTATACCGATGCCATCAGAATGAGTTGATTTAGTCATGACCGTCTACCCGTCTGTTTGTACGCAAGCTAATTCCTTAGTTTTTGAGATTTTTTCGACCTAGCTTAGTACACAGATGTGCTGCTACAAGGAAACGATCATTTATCGCTATAACATATATACGACCGATTTGTTCAAATATTGCATTTTGGATAAAAAATCCGTTAAAGAGCGTGAAATTTAGTATTCTACACACGTGTGAGCGAGCGGAGAGTGAAGGTTGTAGGTGAATGATTAGACTCATTATGATCGTAGTGAGTTCAGTGACTCATAATCAGTATAATTACTAATACGAAGGAATTCCTTGAATATGATCCGAGGCCGGACAGAGGCATCGACGTGACCACGATTAAACTTAACAAAAATATTCCCCGACGATGCCCAACTAAAGAAGAAACAACTCGCTGAAATGGTTGAAGTTTCCTATAAGAAATCAGCTAAATTCCGAAAATGCACACGTCTCCGCAAAAACAACAGCATTTAGAGTGTTCACGTGTATTTCTGCATCTCTGGAATGAAGAGAAAGATGGTGTGTTGGGGTGACGAAACTTGCCTTCGTCATTTTGAACCTGAGTCAAAACAAGAAGTTTAAGGTGTCACAGCCAGTTAGGAAGCTCATGGCCGCGGTTTTTTGGGACTCGGCAGACTCGGAAGGAATATTACTTATCGATAATAAAGATAAAGCAGTTTCTATAACTGGAAAATACTCTTCAATATAAGAGCAACTAAAAGAAGGCCTGAGAAAATACGAGGAAAATTTACCAACCACAAGAGCCGCGATATTTTGAATACCCCAACTTATAATCCAGACCTGGCCCTGAGCGATTATTACCTGTTTCCAAAAATAAAAAAAAAGTAGAGATGACAAATTTATCACCGATGATGAAGTCAAGGAGGCAGTTTCGGCATATTTTGAAAAAAAGAGACAACATTTTTCATGAGGGTAATAATAAATTAAATGAAAAATCTGAAAAATGTATTAATTTTGCAGGTGAATATGTTGAAAAGAAAAAAATAATTTGGCTTTTTTATTTACGCCCCTTATTCCCCATTCAGTGAACATAAAAGCGTTCTCTCATACAAGGTTTTCGAATAAGAGATGTCGCCGTCTTGTTGAAAGTAAACGTTGTCCAAAACAATACCATGCAATTCCGGCCATTAAAAATCGTTAATCATCTCTCAATGGGGCGATCCATTCACCGTAACTTTTACCCCAGCCTCATTTTCGAAAAGTAAGGACCCTGCCGGACCTTACAACGGAGCAAACATTTACACTTTGAGAATGGAGAGGCTTTTCAATAATAAATATTGGGTTTACCGAGCCACAGATGCGACAGTTTTGCTTACTAACTTAGCCATCGGGATGGAAATGGACCTCATCAGTCAAGATGGTTTTTTTATGAAATTCCGGATCGTTGCATTTCAAAGACCCAATCAGCAAAAATACTACGTTGTTGATGATTGACCGGCTTGAGTTCGTGTATTAAATGAACTTTATAAGCCTTAAGAGCCAAGTACTTTTGTAAAATACGTTGTAATGACGTTCGTGGAATGCCCAAATTCTAAAGAACGTCGAGGAATGGAAAGGTATAACGACTTCAGCATGACCAAAAGTATTTAATTTTTTTTTTATAGGTTTTGGATTTTTCAAAAAAACTGAGTACTTCAACGAGATCAACTATGTTTAAAAGTAAGGCGAAATTTTATTTTATTATATTTTTTTTTTAATTTATTTCACACCACAGCTTCCCTTCTAATGGCTTCTTGGTGGGATAAATTGCGCTTAACATTTGCCATTTATAATGCACTTACATATAAAAACACAATAAATTTGTTGATTTGCTGCATCATTACGTGTGGCATTGATGTAATTTTTTTTTCGTAACAACACACACGCATACACAAAACTTAACGTATGGAGTATATGAGCGATACGTATATATACATACTCGTATATGCACATACATATATTTATTTATGGTAGTATTTTGTTGCACCAAACAGCGGGAGTTAATTTCCTTCGCTTTTACAATGAAAAATTATGTGTGCCCATACATACATATTTATATATAATTATATACACGTAGATGTGTATTCGGTAATTCTTTCATAGTTTGCTTTTGCAGCTTCACTGCCACTTAACTTTCGCTCAAAACTTCAGTCGAAATTAATGGTTCGCAACCGCCAACTTGCAACACAGCCACCGCTACTACACGCCCGAGTGTATTTCCAATGAAGTCAACCAAACAAACACCAACAATGCTGCACCCATATTACTAACAAAGAGCATCCTTTTCACATTTCATTTTCTGCATGTATGTATGTATGTATGTGTATGTGTGTGGTGGCTTAAATTTTCTTTTATTTATTATTATTATTATAAATTTTTATTTTTTCTTCTTAGAACTTTTCATTTTCTCTTTACCACTTTTGGCGAAAATTAAGAAATCATTCTTACATTGTACACGCACACATAATATACTCGTACATACCTATACATATACAATACATACATGCCTGCGTTTATAGTTAAATAATATTTTTACGTTTGGTAAACTCGTTCACGCTCCAACTGCTGCATCATAAATCACATAATTTAAAAGAGAGCGCCGCAGCGCGTTGAAAAGCGAACGTTTCAGATTCGGTTTCGGTTTCACTGTTGGGCTGATATGACTGCAGCATTGTTTCAACTTCCTGACCTGCAGAAATACAAACTCTACTTACGTGCACTGCCGTGCTGTTGCCACTTGTGCTGCTGGCTGCAGGCTGACGGTGTTGATAGGATAACGCTGGTGAGCATGCGCATTGTGCTCACGTAATTTTTTCACAACTCATAGTTTATCTTATGGGCTTCGTATACTTATCCGTGTATATACATACGTATATATATATATATATGTATATATGTGTGTATATAATATGTACGATTTTACATTTTCTTATGCACCAACGGCGCATCCACCAGTCGTCAGCCAATTCCTGTGCATCCTGTGTAGTAAGCCAATATGAAACATTTACAGTTAAAGAATTCCGTTGGCATTCGATTGTGCTTTTTCTTGCGCATAAACAAACACACCTACATACGTGTATGTACATACATAAATAAATATAATTTTGTAAGAATTTTTTAACCATTTGTTGTACTATATATTTTCGTGATATTATTTGTTGTTTGACACAGCGAAGGGAAGAACACGAAGATATAAATGGTATCTCAGCAGTAAATGTGGTTGTACGAGGGTTACCAATTATATTTCGAAATTTGGCAACCGTACAGTCTAGTAATTGACAACTCTAACGTAAATTTTTGATATTTTGATAAAATGGAAAAAAGATATTGGTATCTGCAAATCCTTTCGAATTGTCTCAGTTCAATGGTGCTCTCAGGGAATCATATCCATATTTTTCAGATAGCCAAGAGGATCACTAAAAGAAGAATTTCGAGAAGGTCGACCAAAATCAAACTATCCATGGTGTGCGTAAGCTGACCTATCATCATGTGACCTATCGTGAAATTGAGACAACCAAAGGCAACCAGCATACATTCAATATTGTATGAATATTTGGCTTTAAACCATTTTTCCCCATTGGATCCCAAAGAGTTTGTCAATCGCTCGCTCAAAAAAAAAAAAAAAGACAACGCTCGTGGTGATTGGTCGAGAGAAATGCTATAAAATACGACAGCGGTGCTTCGAAACACATTTATGACATCGTAAGAGATGACGAATCGTAGATATATGTGTATGAGCCCGAAAGAAGACATCAGTCGACCTTAAGGGTGCTAAAAGATGAGCCGAAACCAAAACAAAAGTTCTTCAGCAAACGGTTGCTTGTTTTTTAAGAAAAATCTGGACATGTCGTAACTATACCATTAGAACAATGCCAAACAGTGAATTTTGAGTAGGTTGTCTTTCAAGAAATCAGAAAATCTAATTGCCAATAACAGATCACTAACCGCCACGGCAAAGCGGGCTCGCACACACCGACCGAAACAACTGCGTTTTTAAGGGGCTATATACAGTTATGATTTTCAAAAAAACCGATTTTTTTATTTTATTTTCTGTATCTACATATATTTAAGAGTACACACAAGAAATTTCAAATCGATCTGGCAAATATTTTCGATGTTACACGCACATTTGTAAAGACGTTTCGGAGCGCTTGGAAGTATAAGTATAACTTCAAACGCGTTTTTCTCAGAATGGTGTTTTCAAAGTCGGTGACCACTATAACTCGAAAACGGCTGAACCGATTTGTCTAAAATTATAACACAAGCTTTTTGAGTATATTTTTCAGTGATTAATCTAAGGTTTTATTTTTCCGGTAAATACTTTTTCTTATAAACAATTTAAAATCGAAATTTCGCTGAAAAATCGACTTTTTTCTTTGAGAGGGCGCCATTTTGACAAAATTTTTTTTTGCTTATTCCTTCATGATTAATCACTAGATCTAACATTACTTTAATGAAATCTGTTTGGTTTTTTAATTTCAGATGATCCAGTTCAGAGATAGAGTGGTCACACTAAGACGTCTTTTTTCAGAGGACCTCCTGGGGATCAGCAGTAGCTCTTCTCCAGAGAAATATTTTTACTAGTTATAAGGATTAAAATATTGTTGAATAATACCATAATAAGTATGTAAACTTTTTGAATCAATAAATTCTAAAGACTTCTCAAAAAAAAAATTCTTAAAAAATCGCTTTTTTTGGCCCATTAACTGTACCATATATAACCCCTTAAGCACTCAATACATCGAATTGATGAGTCATCCACCGTATTCCCGTACGTAAAAAATTAACTGAGAGGTTAACGTTTTCCGACACCTAATCAGAGTGGCAAAAGTGCTTTGGCAATTGGTTCAAAGGCATGCAACAGTGTATATATCATAAGGGAGAATATTTTGGAAAACAACAAAGCGATTTTCGATGATTAATATTTGTTTTTGCGCTCTGGTTCGGAAATATAAAAAGCTACCCTCGTATATTTACGTAAATATGTATACATAGTTTGTCTTTTTTCGCTTGAAAACGATTCGGTTGCACTCAATTTACAAATTGTCACGTCTGATATTTTGTCAAACGAAGATTGTGCGGAAAATTTCCCTGGTTTGGTATTTGTTTGCTGAAAGTACTATCCGGGGGTTAAGTATAATGGAACTAAATTAATATTTCAACCCAAAAGTAGTGTGACTCTCTGAAAGCGAGTCGGTGTTAATGTGCTAAAAAATTCGCCTTGCTGTGTTTATAAGTATTAAACTTTTGATATATTATATTTATTTAAATTTACCAAATGACAAAACAAAATAAAATTGAACTCCGAAGCTCAAGGTGGAAGAAAGGGAGAAAAAGGCTAGTGCTGCCTTCTATGCATGTAAAACATACCTGGCTTATGCTTTGGTTTGACACGGCGGTAGAGCAGCCAAGCTTGTCTTACGGTGCTCTGGTGGGGTAGACCTATGGGTATAGCTCGTTAAGCAGGGTACTATCAGCGGAAACTACAACATCTATACAACAATAACGCTTGACAGTAACTGGAGTATCTTCCATGCGAAGGTTTTCACGGTGAGAAAAGCTGCTGAATAACTAACACGGCAAGAAACTACATAAAAAATATCAATGTATGCGTCGATAGCCAAGGGGCATTAAGGTAATAAAGTCACATCATATAGCTTCAGAGAATGTCTCTAGAAGCAAGGAGGTGGTAAATGGGGCGGCTGCAGGTATGTGATTGCATATACATACACTAGAGCTCCAGATACCCGGGTATCGAGCACTGTGAGCAGCTCGATACTCGTTCGTTGCTCAACTGCCCAAATGATAATTTGAAATTTTTCAAATTCCAATTTTGTTTCTCAAAATTTCTTCAGTATTCCAATGACTTTTACACTTTGCATAAATAAAATTAAAACTATAGAAAGCAGTTCTGGGAAGAAAGTCAAATTTTTGATTTAAAGTGCTCGAAAAATCTCGAAGTGCTCGTGCTCAAGCTCGAAAATTTTCCAGCAATGAGCAATGAACGAGTGTGCGAGTACTCGTTGCTCATATGCTCGAACAGCTCGTAAATGTTTGAATAAAATCTTGAGCTCTAATACATACTGAGTTCCAGATAACAAGATCGATCCGGGAAATAAAATAGTTGATGAGATTGCCAAAAGTGCCATTCGTATGGCTACCGAACTAGTACAGAAAATACGCAAATTGCTAAAACCGAGGCGCAATGAAATTTCCGAACGGGCTGACAAACGAATCAGAGTTAGAGGGAATTCCTTAACGACATGAAAGATCGCCAACGTTATGTGCAAGAGAACCGAAGGATGCCTTCGGGATCTCGACTGACAAGACTTGACCTACAGGTATCACACGACAGCAAGAATGGCTATTAGTAATGTTTAAACACGCTAGAAATGCAGTGAGAAGAAGACATGAGTCAGATGTTCAAACCCCTTCTCTGCTTGTGTCCGAGAATGTGTCTTCAATATCCAAATCACTAGATGAAGATCAAAATTAGATATCAAGGCTCTCTAAAACTTCACAAAAAGCATTGACGTTCTACATGACTTCAGCTCGAACTAAACTGATCCTCCATCTGTCGTTATGAAAGATCTACAAGTCTATGTATGGCGTGAGTAACAGCCAGTACTACAATGAAATAATTCGAGGAGGTCAGCCAAATTAATGTCTAACAAATTTTGGTTGCTACCAGGTGGTAAGTCGGCTTTTCCAAAGAAATGTAATATAAAAAATATAAATTGGATCTGAAGTTGTTAGGTAATTGCTGAGAGAATAATATAAGCACTGAAGAGAAAGGGGAAAATGAGTTCGTAAACTTTAGTTTACTGGGATCTATACATTGAATCAGTAGTGCAGAAGACTTTTATTGGCATATTTTACGTTCTAAGTCGTCTCAGTTGAAAATTCGATAAATATGTTCCAAAGCACAGATATCGTAGGTTCGATTTCGCTCTCTACCTGACTTTGCTAAATGGTGTGGAGGACTTCCCCTCCGTTGTTCACGCCCAGCAGAGTCGGTATCGAACAACCATGGATCGATTTCGTACCACGTTTACTCTAGTGGATAATGTACATTCTCAGAGACTCCATATAGCGCGCACCGAAGACACCATTGCTGCTGTGGTGCAGAGTATCGAAGAGGACCCGATTAAGTCCATCGGCCATCACACGCAGCTATTTGAGCTGTACCCATCCACTTTATGGTTTGTGGGCTTACAAAATCCGGACGGCCATGAAGCGCGTCGTACATTCGGTGAACGGGCCCAAAACAAGATGGGCACCAAACCATTTTTTTAAGCGATGAGGCTCACTTTTGTTTCAATGGGTACGTTAATAAACGAAATTGCCGCATTTGGAATAATAATAATCTACAAACCATTGTTGGAACGCCGTTACATCTTCATTGTTTGGTGTGCTCTTTGGGCAGATGGAGTCATTGGTCCGTATTTCTTCAAAAATTAAGGATCTCATTAGATTGCAATCAGTGAAGATGATTTTTTGTGCCTGTATTGAAGAATGTTGATGTGGTCGACATTTGGTTCTTACAAATCTTCACTACATGATGTACAGCTAACGCATGCGGCATGGCCTCTAAGATATTGCGATTTAATTCGGCTGTACAACTTTTGTGAGGTTATGTCTACACATATAAGCCCGGGACGCCTCGGTAGATAATATTTGGTGCTTTATCGCTGACATTCGATCCTCGTGAGCGAAAATTGGACCTCTCGATTGAAGTTTACTCGAGCCAGCAGTGGCGGTTAGTTTGCCGAAATAACTTTTAGAACATTATCTTTATAATAAACTTAAATTCTTGGTTTTTGATTCGCTTTGGCAACCGCTGATTGGATTTGTGGTCGAGCTCGTCCTTAAATTTTTAGCATGCATCGCCAACGAATGAAGTGACCTACAGTTTTAAGTCGCCTCTGAGCGGCGATATTTTTTTTTTACTATAACTGCGAAATACTCTCTCTGGACAACTCAACACATCCTATAGCTGTGTCTTATCTCCTTTGGTCTCCCTAGCACAGCACTCGAGCAAACCAAACTGAATGAAATGTGTTAAATGCAACGAAATGGGTTTTAACAAATATGAATTTATTTAAAATACGAACATAAACTATTTCAAGCACTTGGCGAACCCCTCTCAAACGTATGAAAAATAGTTCGAATCACTTGGAGAGCATGCAAATGCATATCTGCACTTTAATTCAAAAACTTTCAAATACACGTTTGGAACAAATCGCATGTGTGAGCAGAAATTCAAATGAGCAACTTTGTGTTGTCATTGTCAAGCCACGCAAACAAACACAAAAACCGGCAAAACAAAAAAAAAAAAGAATGGAAACAAAGAAAAAGAAGAAGAAGAAGAAAAAATGAGAAAACAAGTTTGGCACCATTTTCTTGCCAACGTTTGCGATAATTCTTATTCACACCTATCTAGGTGCTCATCTACCCACACCCGCACTCACGCGCAAGTGCTCGTACATGAAACAGTGGAGCGATAAATGAATGCACTAAACGAAAAGCGTTTTCTATGCATTGCTCGTGCGCTAAGAGTTAAAAGAATGCAAGTTTGCAAGGGAAGCAACCATTGTTTATGCCATTTTATTACTAGTAGATATTCCCATATACCCAAACACACGTATGTACGAAGTATATGCGTGTGTGTGTATGTGTGTGCAATGACAATAGCTTCTGGTGTCTGCTCACTTACTTGTACACCGTCATCGTCATTGTCGTGCTCATCGTAAAGTTATTACAATTGTATGCGTTCACAATACAAGGCGAAGTGTTTGCCCGGAATGAGAGGCCCTTGCTCCTGCTCCTGCTCCAGCTCCTGCTACTGCTCCTGAGCCACGCAATAGGCCCCATGCAACTATGATAACAGCTCTTACATAAACACGCAAAAACATACTCACATACGTGTATACATATGTGTACTACTTGCATGCATGCCAAACAAATCACTATAAATATGTATGTATGTATGTATGTTTGTACGTGTATATGGATGTGTTCAGGATAAGCATGCAGTTGTGAAGGATGAAGATGCTGCTGCAAGTACTGAGAGTTGGCGCGTGACTTGCAGGTGCACGCTGCAGAAGAGCATTTACCGCTTCTGGAGCCAAGATGTGTTATGTGCACTTAGTACACGAAGTGCTCCATTGTAGTTGCCTCCATGCTTGAGCGGTTACTTAAACTTATATGCATTAGGGTTGTTGAGAAGCTGAGTTTATGGGAAAAATGTTAGAATTCGCTGGAGCAAAACTTAAGTTGGGTTTGGTTGTAGGTGGTTGATCCTGTAGTAAGTTCTACTTGGACAATTTTAGAGCTTATACTTTATGTTGTCACGTTTACATTTTTCATACGGCTGAGTGATAACTTCAACTTGACAAAGCGCTTAGTGGCAATTACAAATCTGCAAAGGTGATACTTTCTAATACCCGACAGTTTACTTGGGTTGCTAAAGGTAAGACAGTAAAGATGCTTGCTTTTCAGTCTTCTAAAAGCAGCGCAGTCCACGCCGAATTGCCGAGATAATTCCAATCATGTTTGCAGCTCCAGAAATAGATTAATCGCGCCGGTTTGATTGATCCTCCACAAAAGTCTATAGAATTCACTTGTCAACAGCCAGGAGATCTTTCGATCTTCCACAATCCGCTCCGAACCAAAAAGACCTTGTTATTGCACACGATCTTGTAATAGCTCAGCAGTCGCTAAGCATTCGTTAGGTCTATCTGTCCAGGAGAAGAGCATAGTTGGCCAGAAGAATTTCCAATTGTCTTCTGATGCTACAAAGAGGAAGGTAACCATTTATAAATGCTGACGTCGTTACCTAAAACTACATCGGTACAGTACATCAAACGCTTCCTTGATTTTTGCCACTAGTCAGGAAGTCTGAATTCGCAGTCGATGTGAGTATCAAATAGACAATGGGTGGACAATCTAACATTTGCTTTTTGAATTAAGGCTTATTTGAGCTTTGACAACTTCAATGACATTTCTACTGCATTAAACAATTTGGACAAAGCTTGTGGTTTACAAAATGCTTAAGTTTACGCTGGAAGAAAAATGGAAAATATTGAAAATTCACTTCGAAAATTGTAAGTTTTCAACAGTGGTGGGTGGTTTGTGAATCAGCTTCGGTTTCGAGTTCGCCAAATCGGTTTGTTACCGGACAAAACAATTCAGAGGAAAATATTACTCCTGCAGCTCAAAGTGCCCTCGAACAACCATTAATATCAACTCGTCACCGTTTGCTGTAATTAAATATTTCGCACATTTCATTGCACTTGATTTGGCACGATGAGCGTGGTTTAAAAACATATAGAGCTCAATTGGTTCAAGAGCTGAATCCTCATGACCATCCGATCCGATTTCGCTTCGTTCAAAGCACTGAAGATCGTTTCGCAGAAGATGAGCATTTTTACCAAAAAATATTTGTTTTCCGACTAAGCTCATTTTCATCACGGCGGCGTCATTAGCATATTTTTATTCGTAGAGGAGGAAAGAGCGACGTTACCATCAATAACGATCTACTATGCCATGCGGCCGCGATAGCCGAGTGGTTAGCATTGCGTACTGCCATTCGGAAGACTCGGGTTCAAATCCCAGGGCCACCAATATCTAAAAGTTATGGAAAATTAATTTAAATAAAAAATTTAGTTAAATTTGCTACTTGCGGTCGCCCCTCGGCAGGGAATTTCAACCCCTCCGAGTGTATTTCGCACATGAAATAAAGGCTCCTCTTAAAAAAGCCCTTAGCCGTTCGGAGGCGGCTTAGTATAAACTGTAGGTCCCTCCATTTGTTGGAAAAAACATCAAGACGCAAAACCACAAATTGGAGGAGGAACCCAACCCAAAATCGCTTCAGCGGTTACAAAGCGCCAATTATATATGCCATGCTCAGAAATTATTTTTTCTAAATGTTAAGGAGAATAAAATGGGCGGTGTGTAATTTCAACAAGACGGCTCAATGTGTCACACAGCCAACCGTCCGAAAATCCATCTTTGGTGCACTGTACTTGAAAATCACATAATTAGTTGAAATGGCGATGTAAACTGATCGCAACGAAATTTTATGAAATTTTCCATCACCAAATCGAAAAGTGGCTGCTGTATGCTCTCAATAGCGCCGCCTTGTTGAAAGTCAACGTTGTCCATCCAATTCCGGATATAAAAAATCATTTCGTTAGCTGTAAACTGTTAACAACTGTAAATGTTGCTCCAGCCCCTTTTTCGAAAAAATCAGATCCAAAAAATCGCACAACAACAGTTAAACTTTGAGGATGGAAAGGTGTTTCAAAAATAAATCTTGGGTTTTCCGATCCCCAAATGCGAGAGTTTTACTTATTAATCAAGGTGGAAATGGATCTCATCGGTCAAGGTGATTTTTCGATGAAATTGTGGATAATTTTCATGCATTTAATGACCCAATCAGCAAAGACACGAAGTTGTTGATAATCGGGCGGAATGAGTACTTGTGTTAGCTGAGTTTTATAAGCCTTAAGACCCACGTGTTTATGCCTCATACGGTGTAATGACGTTTGTGGAATGTAAAATTCCAAAGAATGACGAACCTAGGTTTTCTTAAAACTTTTGGGCTACAGCAGCAATATTCTCAGTTGTTCTTGAGCGACGTGAACGTCTTTTCTGTAATGTGGTCCGACAAGGAGCTTCACGACGACCGAAAAATGTTTTAGTTTTACAAACGGTCTCTGCCAGGTTTACACCATTTTTATAGTGAATCTTAATAACTTCAATGCGTTGTTGAAGCGTGTATCGTTCCATTTTTATTACCGGTGCAGTTTTTTACTTGTCAAATGTCAAAAAATTACAGCTTCAAAAGCGGCATCTACCGGAATGGCAGGTTATTCAAAATAACACCTCTTATTGGAAAACCCTTTATAAACTGAACTTGTAGCGAAGCAAATTATGAAAATCGGAGTTTCAGGTGAAAATCTCCAACAAACTAATATTATTTTCAAACTAAAATTAAAACTTTTTACATCCCTATTACATACAAACACACAATTATACGTACATAGATTTTGTATTATGCTTATACATATATATTTGATCGTAACTGCACATATACGAGCTTAGTACATACAAATTTACTATAGGTACATAAGGCATTGTATTTGCAATAAATATGTGTGTTAGCTGCCAAGGAAGCCAAGAAATCATGGCAACAAAAAAAAAAAAAACAACGCGGCAAGCGAAAAAGTCACATCGAGTCAGTGGAAGCTGTCGTCGTTAGCTGCGGCAAGATTTATAAATACACCTATGCATATGCATTTATATGTAAATCTATATACGTATATAAGGAATTTGCTTATCTGCCATTGCTTATCAGTCTACACAATGCAGAAATAGTGGCTGTTAAATACATGCACATACCTACTTGTATGTAAATATTTATATGAATATTCGCATTTCTTTATCACCTTTTAAATAAAGCGAAACACACTTTTGGAAACTTGCCTCCGTATCCCATTCTGCGTACGCTTTTAACTCTTCCATTGTTTTCATATAAAGATATAGAAATGCGCGTTTATGCGCCTAAAAGCGCACTATAATGGAGTATTAAATCTACATATGGTATAAATATGTATGTTGTTATGTATGTTATATGTAATGTGTGTATTATTTATATTTATTTTAGCGAGTACTTTGCATTTACTGAAATGAGCATACATTTACTCAACTAAATAAATAATAAATAAATAGTAAAAGTAAATAATTTACCCGTTTTTCTCTTTTTTTTTCTTTGACTTTTGTTTAATCTTGTTTTTGCATACTTAAGTATTTTCAAAACATACATATACATATATAAGCTCATAAGCGTACATATGCACGAAGCCATTTATATTGTTTTTGTTTTCGCCACAAACTACTTATAATGGGAATGTTGCTTTTAATGAGCGCAAATGCACTTAAGTTTATAAGTAGTTCGTGCTCTTCCCTACATCCTTGAATATATACATACATACTCATATATATACATAGGTATATCATAATTTTTGTAATCGCATATATCGAAGCACTAAAAGCCACAGCTGCATAAAATGCAAACTCGTATATACACACACCAAGACCTTTTGCATTAACAATTATAACATATGGTATATGCACATATGAACATATGTATGTGAATGTTATAAAATACTGGTTTTAAGCGATCACCCATGCTAGGTAATTACCTTGCAATGTTTTTTTGTGTCTTTTTTAGTTTCATCGATGATCTGATAGGGTTCCAATAATAGTTAATATCTTCATATTTAAATTTATGGGACTGTTTATTAGATTAGGATATATGAAAGTACTGAATCTAAAAGCTACATTTAATTTTTTGAGGATTACGCCATGTGTACAAGTTCATGCAAGTGAGGAAAGTTTTTGACTGTCATTCATTTTTAAAAGAAGCTGATGAATACACCACATCAGTTCTTCGCCGTCGTATTTGTACCGGTAATCCATCGGTACCGCCGCTTTGTTGGAGGCTATTGGAACTTCTTGGGCAATGAAACATTCTTCGACATCGATTGGGGAATCGGGCTCAGGATTTCCTGATGACTTTCACTGCCATTCAGCATGGAGAAGTTTTACATCTATAAATTCAGTATACCCAAATCTCTAGATCCAACTGCAGTGCGCTGAGGTCTTGAAATCTTCGTCATAGAAAATTTTCGTAGAATTTTAGAGCATTACTTTTGCTGATCCACAGTTCCCTAATACCGAGTCTTACTTACGGGTGCTCTTAGAGAGCAGGAGTGCAAATCGACTAAAAAACCGCTTGGCAGTCTGTTGTGATTGCAGCTTTTCCTCGTCGAACCTTCCTTGAAGTTACCATCCTTGTGTTTGTTGATGGGCATTCTTGGCTCCACAAAATGAGTATTTTTGCTGCTAAATATATTGCTCCGAGTAGATGCTGGGTCCCCAGAGTGAGCACATGAAAAGAATACTGGAGACATGACAACCGTATATCACAACGTGATCGACTTGGCTGTGAATCTTTCGATCTGGAGACAGATGGGAGCAACACTCATGAGTGTGCTGTTATCGTCATTTTGTTCCATCGGGGCGTGGTTGCAAATCAGTGACATGTATTAAATTTTCACTTTTATGCGGATTGTGGCGAGAAGTTACTCGCACAGGGCCATTGCCAGAACATGCCGAAAGAGTATCTCTCCCACCACGAGTCCGACACCAAATTTGGGCTCAGCCTTTGGTCTTACCGGGACATCAACCCGGCTGGGCAGTGGCACATTTCCAATTAAGGCAGCGGGCATTCCAGGTGCATTACATTAAATAAAAGTCCTTAATATGTTTGCAGTGATCCTCATCACAAATTAGATCTCTCATCAATGGGAAAGGGGAAGATCTGGGTCAAAAATCCATCTATTCGGTATTCTACGTAGGTATGTAAATTCAAATAGAAAGTCACCCTGAAAATTATCGAATTCGAATTTTGCAATAAATTTGAGAAATTCAAGAAATATATAACTTCTCTCTTGTTTTTATTTAATGCAAATAAATGGAAAAAAATTGGAAAAATTAAGGTTTAAGGTTATGTATAGCTTAGTAATAGAATGGAAGTACCCTGCGAAATCCAAATTACAGATTTAAGTAAAAGTAAATTTTATCAAAATTATTTTGGTAACAGATTATGCGCTGGTCAACACAATGTTTTTGGTGTAATACCAGCAAAAAATGTTGTCTACACACTGACCTGACCTGCGCCTGACTTTATGCAATGATTTGTCAAAATCTTGATGTAACTTCAGAAGCAAGAAGTGTGCGTGTTTGTGTATGTGTGTGTGTTGAAACAGCAATTTCGTTAATGAAATTCTCTAACAAACACTTACATATATAATATGTACACATACATATACATATTCGAACAGAATGAAAAAGTGGAAAAGCCACTCTAGGATTTTGGAAAACTGAGAGTACGGATTATTCAGACTCTATTGTTTTTCGATTAAATGTAAACTTTTTTTTTAATAATTTTGTGCGTATTTTTAGTCATTGATTTATTTTAAAAAAAAGCGCACAAAAATTAATTAAAAAATAAATCTGTACGTACTTCCAAAGAAGTTTGTAGATCGTAACACTTTTTGCTTCTCTGTTCTAATTCTCATTCTTTAGAAGAAATCGGTCCTTCCGTGGGCGCCTTTCAAATAAACATGGATTAAATAATGTACTTTATCACCGCCATTTTGTAACAAAGTAATGATTAAAAAATATTTTTTTATATTTCAACATATGTTCAATGAAATGGTTAAATAGAAATTCTATTCCCTTTCCCATATTCCTACTATAAATTTAAAGAAAATGAGCCTATTTTTCAACCTCTAGAGTGGCTTTACCCCTAAAATTCATAAGCATTTTATACACAATATTTACATAAATCTATTTAGGATTATTAAATATATTTTAGACACACAGGTGAAGTCTGCGAAAGTGAGTTTTCTGCTTCTTCTTTTGCTGGGACGAATTTACAAGTTTTTTGATGGTCTTTGGTGTAGAACATCTAACTAACTACGAGTGTATATCAGTAAATATGTTTGTATGAAAGTGACACATATTGCCCTCCACAGCTCTGGTGCATACATACAAGTATATTTTTTTTTTTAGAAATATTATGTAGTGTTGGTGTCAGTGTAACTGTTTGCTATTTCTTCAAGTTAAAATAAATTTCGTCTCTACATGTGTCCATATGTATGTAGGTATGTACTTATGAAATTAATGCATTGCCGTTCAAAACCTGTTCAAATTGCATGTGAGTTGTTTCTATTACAGTTGTAGTTGTTGTAACTTTTTTGAGATTTTTGAGCATTTTTGTTGGCACTTTTAGCAATTTTGTTAATTACATAAAAGTTTTATTTTATTCGATTTTCTCTCTCTTTTTTCTATATACAAAGATTCTGGTTTGCATGCACGTATCTACAAATGTACATAGTTAGATGTTGTCAGTCCGATTTGTGGGTGTATGTTTGTGCATAAAACTTGCAAAAAGTTTTTGTACTAAAAAATAAGTTTAGGAAATTTCAGAATTAAAAAGTAATTGCATTAAATAAATTTAATTTTCATAGAAGTGAAAATTTTCGAAGATGGATTACTTTTACAGCAACAATTTATGTGCACACATTTGTTTGAACTTTGAAAGCTGCAATAGTCGAGTCGGTTAGTATTGCGCACAGAGCTCGACCTGATTCGATCAACATCCAAAATTATAGAAAATTTGCATTTCTGACATGAAATAAAAGCCCTTCATACAAATCCATCGGCGCTTCAGAGGCGGCTTAGAATGTACTGTAGGTCCCTCCATTCGTTGGAAAAAACATCCAGACGCACACCTCAAATAAGAGTCAGAGCTTGGCCAAAAATCGCTTCAGCGGTTATAAAGTCCAATTACTATAGTTTGAACTAAATTATTAATAACTCTACACATAATTGAATTAAGTTACTTGTTTAAATGAATTTTTATTCTAAACAATTTTAATAATAATAATATAATTAATAACAATAATGATAATAATAAATAATAATAATAAATAATAATAATAAATGATATTAATAAATAATAATACTAATAAGTAAAATAATAATAATAATAATAATAATGTTAATAATAATAATAATAATAATAATAATAATAATAATAATAATAATGTTAATAATAATAATATTTGATATTTGATGGCTGCTCTAGTCCATCTGGTCTTGGTGGAATCCTCCTCGATTTATGCACTCTTAAAGCCTATTTCCACGGAACTCTTAAATGCATTTAAGACCTCTGTTAAGTGAATGAAATGTCAACCGTTTCCACCGAAAGTGAGTTAACTCAAACAGCTGATTTTTGTTTACATTTCCTGTTTGTAAAATTTGTCACAACTATTGAAATCATGAATTCAAGACCGCATTCAGTTTATTTGGCTATTTATAGAATCTTATGATTACGCTGCTGAAACGAAAATGCTTTTATGCATGTTTCCATTCTCACTTTTGCTTGTTTGTTTCCTTAAATTATTTATTTTGTTCAATCAGCTGATAGCTGCCAGAGCCACACATATTTTTATGTTGAGGGGATCGTTTGCGATTCCGTAATTGCTTTTTTTTCTTTCAGAAGAAGCATTATCTTCTCCAATTACATAATGTATGCATTTATGTTAAAACTAATGCAAAAAAGTAACTTTTCCAGAAAAAATTTCACCATGCAAAATAAAAGCCTCGTCCCTCATTAAATCCGAAAATACACGACTCTGGAAAGAAATATACCGAAACTTCCGAAATGTTTATATTAGTAGTGACAGCATCGACTGTCAACATAACAATTTCTGTTAAATTACCGAAAGTGAGTTAACACTTTTGAAAAGTGAGTTAACACACTTTTATACAACAACAAACACATGGGAATTCACGCATTTAAATGCTGATATTTAGATAATCATTTAAGCTTATTGTAGATACTCATTCTCCACACATTCTCATGGAGGTGCGTTGTCTGTGAAATTGTTGTCGTTTTAATGCGGATTTCTACACTACCAATTTTGTCTAGCGTTAGTGCTTTTGCCTACAGTTAAGTAATTTCAGTCGCTGGACTGTAGATACTCTCTTGCCCGGAAACGGGAACAGCCCTTCTGCAAGATTTGGTGACCAACTATTTGTGGCCTTCAGTCACGGCTAAAAGAGAGAAAGCGGATAGACATCGCGTACTATCGCTTACCAAGGTGAACAAAAGTCTAGTCACAATCCGCTTCAAA
This sequence comes from Ceratitis rosa, assembly GCA_037013455.1. Classification (NCBI taxonomy): domain Eukaryota; kingdom Metazoa; phylum Arthropoda; class Insecta; order Diptera; family Tephritidae; genus Ceratitis; species Ceratitis rosa. The sequence continues at coordinate 28,166,436 of JAWMAG010000006.1, read as the reverse complement.
GCGAAGTTCCTCAACATCTACTCCCATGCCTCGACGGCCGAGAAGGATGATGTGTCCGAAGATGTTTTCCATTAGTGCCTAGAATGCACCTATGAGCCATTTCATTTGTGAGAAAAATATTAAGACCTACATTACAAAGTAAATGAGGATCTCGACCAAGAATTAGTTCAACGATCCTAAAGTATGGTTCATCGTGGTATACGCATTCTAACTTCTTTTTTCTGCGAACTAAACTCGCAAATATCTTTTAGTTTAGGTAACAAACTTCACACACTTCTGCTTCATTGGCGTAGGCCGCGCTTCTTTTTTTAGATGTTAGGCGGCAATTAGAAACAAGGTCCTTTTCCAACTGATCTTTCAACCGGTGCGAAGGTCGTTTCTTCTTCTTCTGTTTCCACCAGAGAGTACTGCTTTGTATACTTATAAGGAAGAGTGTTCTCATTCATCCAAACGACATATCCTAGCTGGCGAAACCGAAACTCGCTGAACTATTTCAATGTCTCCTACAGGTCATCGTTCTATCGTAGAATCCTACAGCATATTTGCTGAAGCGGTTTTCCACTGGTCTTCTAACAAAAACATAATTTTATCAGCAAGATATCTTATACTAAAGTTTTTCTCATTTGCTATACGGATTTCATGATGTTAAAAAATCTCAAAAAATATACGGTAAAAATCTCTTTAGAGGTTATGAGATGAAGAGAAGTGAAAAACAATTTTAAACTATTAAAGTGTAAAAATATCGAAAAACCTTAGAGAAAGACTTTCGCACCATTAGTCAACATTCAAAGTATCACTTCAAAATATTTCTTCTTTCCTGTTTTGCCACTAAAGAGTGCAATTTGTGCAGTGGCAGTGACAATGATTTCAGAATAAAGAAAGACTAGGCAATTAAAAAGCTCGCAAAGTTTGAACTTCAAAGTTTGACTACATATACCAACATATACCAACATACATACGTAACCTACAGGGAGATGCTAGACTAGTACGCGAAAATTCTAGTTAAAAAGCAGTATTTTAACAATGAAATCATACCAGTTGGATATTCTTATATCACCATTATTAAATGTGGAATAGGCGTTGATCGCTTCAACGTCACGATAGACAAGTGGTTAGAGATTGTTACTGTAGCGCGAAAGGTTCAATCGCCCCGCTATAGGCAAACTAATTTTAATTCCAATTATAATTTCTTCTGTTGTGAAGTAGAAATTCAACTTTGCCTGAATGAACTGGTAAACAACTAGTATAAATTTGATGCATAGCGGACAGTTCGTAGGTCACTGCTCTGTTAAAAATACCAGTTGCTTACATAAGAAATAGATGGAGGAAGAGCTAGTTAGTGCACAAATGCAAACTATTGTACTTGGATTCTAGTTAACAACTGATATTTTCCCTGCTGGGTATGCACGTGTGTAACCAGTATGCACCCTCTTTTTGCCACAACTCCGCAAATACTTTCAAAGAAACTCGCCTTGAAGTGGAAGATTTATTGATTACTCGTCGCTACTTTTCAGAGCAATCAAAAGGGAAAAATCCAAATATCACTCTGTGAAGGGTCGACATTTAAAAGACCTTGTCAAATGCACGCAGTTTAAGTGGAGTGATGAAGGAAGTAAGTAGTAGAAGGAGGTGGAAAAAATACGAGAATTATGATAAATAGTTAAAACACTTGTCAACGGAGCGCAGAAAAATTAAACATGCCTTTGTGTGTGTGTGCTCTTTTCAATTCAAAAGGACTGTGAACAACTGCAGAAAGGGTCATGCCACGCACTCGTACACTATCACACACGCTGACTTGTAATGGGATTGTTCCCTTTAGTAAAATTAACAAGGCCTTGCCTTTTGGAAGCGGCGAGGCATAGAGGATCGATTCTCTAAAAACAAAAGCTAACAAAAACCCTATCAATAAAAAATAAAGCAAATTAACAAAATACTCTTCGCGTGTATTTGTTGTGCAGAAAACTCAGAATCAGCCATTTACGCTTGCAATATTATTATGAATTTTTTACCATCATCTTGCATACATATTTAGGTTAGGTTGCAGTGGCTACCGATCTAAGATATTGAATTCATTTAGGCCTGGATAAGAACACCATTGCGATGCCACAAAAATTTGACCATTAGGCTACATTATTCGGCCATTTTGTTTCTGTAATAAGCCTCAATGGATCCATGACTTGGACGTCGGCTATCTTTGACTATTCAGCAATAGGGTCCCAAAATTCCGTACCCTAAGCATGCTCAAAGCAGGACAGACGCATAAGAGATAGGTGATCATTTTCTCCTCGTCATTCTTCTTGTAGGTTCTACAGCATCTTCCAGCCCCCTAGTCTTTCCGCGTGTCGTGCTATCAGACAGTGGACATGTCCCCTATTTTTAAGGAGTACATATCTTATGATTTTTTATTCCATTTTGGCCAGGTGTGCCGGGAATTGCGGTATGTTGCTCATATGTAAATTCCTTGATAAGCAGTGTGCAAGTGGCAAAAGGCATTCCAATGCCTTCTTTATTGAGAAAAGTCTGTTTGGTCATACCTTGCCTAGCAAGTTCCTCCGCCTTACAGCATTCCTCGAAGTTCCTGTGATCAGGGAACCACGTGAGAGACAGTCTGCTCTGTTTGGCCATCTCCTGTAGAGATCGGCGACAGTCCAGCACTACATTGGAATTTAATAAAAGCGAGCCCAGCGCTATTATTGCACATGTCTTAGCTCGGAAAACACAATAATGGTATGGTACCTGAAAGTTAGTTCTATCGGAGTGTTCCCTGAGAAGACACTGCCGCCAGCTATTTCCCCAAGCTTTGATTCGTCCGTGTATATTTTCAGACTATCACTTGGAGTGTGGTAATTATGTATCCATTCTTCCGTTCTATAAAATTAGCATTTGAAGCTTTTTTATAAATGGCCATCACACAGTCGCACCATTTGTCTTACTAAAAATCCTTAGGCTTAGTCCCCATCTCTTACCTTTTGCTCTTTTGCATGTAGCAGCCTTTTCATATCTATGGATAATATTATCTTTCCAGTTTAAATTTTGGCTTTTGTTTTCAGGCAAAGTTGAATACCTTGCAGTACTGGAGGGTTGATAGCGGAGATCTTATATCTCCTTGGAAATAGCATTAGCTCTACATTGTTCGAGTTGACGACACAAAGGCCACATCGGGTAGATCAGGACGAAGTGACATCGAGTCACAGAGGATTGGTGGAAACTTACCTCTATATGCAATGGCAATATCACTTAACATGATGTAGTAAAATTCCTCTTTTTCTTTACTGGCGTCGACACTGCATCGAAAAGTTTCAAAGCTGGAGCATTACTATCTCTCCGGACCACATGAGCTAGCCATCGCAGCCGTTGTTCCTTGATTTTTTGAACTATGTTAATGTCACCGTATATTTCGTACAGCTCGTCAATCTATCGTCTGCGGTATTTGCCGTTACCAATTTGTAGAGTACCGTAAATCTTACGCAAAACCAGACTCTCGAAAACTCCAAATGCCGACTCATCAGATGTTGTCATCGCCCCTGCCTCTGCACTATATAGCAGGACGGGAACGACGAGCGACTTGTAGAGTTTGGTCTTCGTTCGTCGAGAGGGGACTTTACTTTTCAATTGCCTACTCAGTTGGATTTCCAGGCCGACATTGTTGTTGGTGTTAATACTCCATCTGCTATGCCAACGCCGATTTAATTTTTAGCGATGAATTCAGGCATCAAAGACACAGCTTCTACTTTATCTCTTCGCTTCCAAGGTCTTACCATTTGCTGCTGGGTTGGGTTGCGTTGCTTTTGAGGCTCTTGAACCCACAGTGTTAATTAGCTTAAGAAATTGTGTGCGTCTTTTTCAATTGTTTGCTTTAAAGCGTTAAGGGTTTGGGCAACAGTATTAAGAGTATGACAAGACAGACACAAGTAAAATTGCAAATATTTGAGAATGTGTGTCTACGAAAGTGTACGTTTGTGCTCATTATCCGGCGCTATAATGAGGTTTACGGGGTTTTTCTTCTATTAATTTTTAAAAAAATACAAATTTTCAAACATAAATCATATATGTATAGCATACACACGGCAATGTGTGTCTGTTTGTTTATATTATTTTGTTGCATTTTTTTTGTCTCTCTTTCTCTCTGTCTCTCTTCTTTCTGCTGCTTTCTTTTGAAAAATGCTCCATTGCGCAAAGCTGTTGAATGGTTTCGGTTCGGGTATATGTTTTATTATTGTTTTTGTGGTTGTAATGTCTCTTGAGACTGTCAAACCCTTGCATCGTTAAGCTTTTTTTCCTTCGCCCGCGAAAGTGTTGAATTTGAAGAAGTGGGCGGGCATGAGATTTAGCACTTATTTCGCTGTGAAGGCTAAGGGATTAAGTGCCTTAAGTGTATAATTCAAAGAAATATGAAAAATGTGTATCATCAACAACAGTAAATAAAATTAATTACGAATTTTTTATTTCATTTTATTTTTCTAAAGCAGTAATGCGACATTGTTTCGTGCGAATGAAATGGGTTGCTTTATGAATTTTTAAATCTTATCCTTTGAATATTAATTGTGGACGCGTAAATATATTATCTATTAGCTGCTGCTTTGCTCTAATTTAAAGTGTTTGAGATTTAATTTTTGTCATTTATAATACTCAAGTAAGAGACTTCCGATAAGGGTACTGCTGGAAAACACTATGAAAAATGCGGCGACTCACTGAATGTTTCAAGACCGGAGCACACTCATGTAGCCACCAATGAGAAGATCTGGTGATCGACGTCCAGAGCGTACTTGGTGTACTTCTCCAGCCTGCTAAACGGCAGTGACGACGTTCGATTTACCGCTTAAAAAAGAACAAAGATGGCTTACCGACTGCGCTATTTAAACTTGGTGGTGAAGAGCTGAGAAGGTGCATGCATAAGCTCCTTTACAGAATAATGTCGGCTGAAAGAATGCCCGATGTTTCGAGCCTGAGTGTGTTTTGCCCAATACATAGTCTGCGCCAACTACCGTGGGATAAGACTAATCAATATCGCTTATAAGGTCTTGTCGTGAATGAGGATAATAGTAAATATCTCCTATCATCAAACAAACTTGGCTCCCACGCCACTGTCACAGTCATGGCTTAGAGGTCTTGGATAATTTCGTTTATCTAGGGATTAGTATTAACACAAATAATAATGTCGGTTTTGAAATCCAGCGTAGAATTACTGTTGCCAACAGGTGCAATTTGGACTGAGTAGGCAATTGAAAAGTAAAGTCCTCTCCCGACGAACGAAAAGTAAACTCTACAAGTCCTTCATAACTCCCGTCCTACTATATCGTGCAGAAACGTGGACGATAGTGATATGCGATAAGTCGGTCTTGGGAGTATTCCAAAAGTTTGGTGGACGACGGAACTATGAGCTACGAGTTAAACGGTGACATTGACACAGTTGAGCGAAGAAAAAAACAGCGGATACGCTGGCTAGGTCATGTCGACCAAATAAATGAAAGTACACCTGTTTTGAGAGTATTTGTTGGTGGAAGCAGAGGAAAAGGAAGACTTCACTCCGTTGGAAGGATCAGGCGGAGAGAGACCTGGTTTCACTCGGTAATTCTAACTGGCGCCAGTTATTAAAAAGAAGAAAAAAATTGCGGTATCTTCGCCAATGAAGAAGAAAAAAGGAGTAAGTAACTTGATTTGAAGAGCGATGACCGGTAACTGTAAAGGAACCGACGCTTCGTACGAAAATGCAAAATTGCATAGGCTGGTTAAGAAAGGAAGTTTCGACGGACAAAAGGGAAAGATAAGTAGATTTTAGAGGTTATGCAAATAAGTGATTAGTGTCGTGCAGAGCCTCACTGCATGCATAAGTAGGAATTAAGTCGACTACAATACCCAGATTTTAATGGCGCCAGTGGTAGTCGGGTCTCTAGAGGCTGCTTGAGCTCTTCGTCTGCAGAAGGTGGTGTTTGATTTCCAAGAATGCCATACGCTGAAAGATGGTTCATGAAGACGTTGACGGCTTCTCGGTTAATGGAAAGCCTGTCGATACACCGTCTTGCCCATCGTTTCTTGTTTATGGTACTGAATGGAGTCGGTAATGTCTAGTCTAGCATATCATAACATTATACTCCTTAACTTGTAGCATAGGTGTATTACTGTGCAAGTAATGCTCTGGTGAGATCAGGAGGTTCCCTGCCACAGTTCTAAGGGCGGTGTTGTGACACTCTTGTGTCTCCCTCCACTGCGTCCCGCTAGTCCCCAACATCCAAATCGGGGTAGCGTAATTTAAAGCTTTCTCTGTCTTTTACCCAGCTGTTGCCGTTTAACGATTTGAGCAATTTGTTGCCACTTTGTATTTTAGTGGCTATTGCAGTTGTATGCTGAGTGATGAGTGCACTCTGTCGAATGTGTCTTCTAGTAAGTTTAGTAGTCGAAATTTTTATGCCATCGACTTTCACATTGAGTTCGAACCAGCACTCTTTCGTCCAGCCGAATATTTCGCAGGATGAAAATGTGATGTTGACTACTATATCTGTGAAGAAGTGGGAAAGGTCAACGAGAAACTAGTTTACTTTCGAGCATAAGTTATCAACACCCTGGCCAGACGCCAATATCGAGCAGTCATCGGCATATGAGATCAACGAAACGCCGTCTGGTGGAGAAGGGAGCTTTGTCATGTAAAAGTTATACAGAAACCCTGCTGAAACACTTATTTAATCTTATGGACCTTAGAAGATATCGGCCTACAAAACAAATTGAAACCTTGGTAAGATAATCTGCTCGCGCTAGGCCAGTGGATTAGTAGGCTTTCCCCTGCACAATACACCCTGTACACATTATCTTATGGAGCGCCTTGATAACCCAGGTTTCTCATGGCCTGTCCCTTTTTATAGAGCGACTTGCCTGCGGGAGGGATTGGGGCACCCAAAATCTAAATTTGTGGGTGGATTTCCACTTTTATATAACACTCCTCCGTGCTTGAGATTATCTATGGCGCAGTTGAGTGTTTGCCTAATTTTATTTGTGTTCAATTTTTATTTCAGTGTCCTTTGCGGTGAGAATGCTGTAAATGAAGGCCAGACCCAGGAGGTCTTTATTCGATTCGGTTCCTAAAATTTTGAATCTCGACAAAATCGAAGCACCTCTGAAGGGACTTATCATGGGAGATGAAACATCGGTTATATATGAGAAAGTAAAACGAAAAAAAAATCATGGTGATGTTGATTGTGGCGAGATTCAAAAGCAGGGTCCCGAATTGATTAATAGAAAAGTTGTTGTGCTTCAACATGACAATGCTGGACCACATGTGTACATTTATTGATGACCAGTCAGAAATTGATGTTGTTTGGTTGGGAAGTTTTGATGCATCCACCATCTAGCCCAGATCTTACACCATCTAACTACAATTTTTTTCCGTTTCTGCAATCCTCTTTTGTTTATAAAAATTGGTCGACCGAAGAGTCGCTGAAAATCCTTTGACCAAGTTCTTTGCCGATAAATAGCGGAAATTCTACACTGATGGAATTGTCAGGAAACTTTTTTTCAATTCTCATTGCAGCGAAAATATATCCTTCTGAGTGTATTTCTGGCATAAAATGAAAGCTCCGCAAACGTAAATTAGTAATGCAACTTTCAACACGTAGCCACACACTAAAAAAGTTAAACGAGCCATGCACTGACAACAAGTTTTTCAAAATATCTTCTTCTTCATCTTCATCTTCATCTTTATACCGTGACAACTTTCGCTTTTATCCTCTATACACAGCCAAATGTTACAGAGCGTAGTGACCCACTTTCAACTAATTCTTCATTAATTCGTTTTAACATATAATCTATATGTATCCCCTGCGAGCTGAATAGAAAAGCTTATAAACGCATACACGTATGTATGGTATATGCAGATGTGTTGTTGTTATTCAAACGCGTACAATGCACACGCATTTTTATATGTATGTAGATATTTTTTTTAGACTACAAAAACCAAAAAAAGAAATTAAAATCGAAAAAAAAAATCTCAGCGAAAAACTTCATTTGTTGAACGGAAATTTGAATTTCGCATTTCAAATCGAACAAATTCCGACATAAATTCCATGAAATGACAAAAGTTTAATTCAAAAACTTTTTTATTCACACTTCATTTGACGTTACGCGCGTTTGCAGCTCCGCGGTCGGGCTGTCGGTGCTAAGCGCAGAGCAGGCAAACAGAGGAGAAGCAAGTAAAATCTGTGCATTGATGCTTCTGCACGACTGCCATAAGTACCTCAGCAGCCCATGCCGAACGACTTGTGACGCCGCTTTACACGTTTGCAATGTTGACGGCTGCGCGCTGCCGCTGATGTCCTGCTGACGCGGCCGTTCTTTATTACTAGCACGTGACAATAGAAAATGCTAAAATTTTCACTTATATCGTACATGAATATGTATGTATGGACATACATAAGTATGCAGCCACTGGGACGCACATTACAGATTTCCACATTTCGCTTTTAGCCACACACCTCACGCACGAACGCGAACGGTTTGTATAGTCTCCTATGCTTTTCCAATTTTGTCTATTCTTTTCGCAGCCATAAAAAGGAGTTTTTTGAGAATAAAAAAATAATAATAATATGAATTGTATGCATTCAAGAACTTACTCATTTCATTATTTTGGCTCTGATTTCTCTTGTTTGTCTTTTCTATTGTTGCACTCAAGCACTTTACCTGTATTCCGGCCATGTTGACCAAGCAAACACTACTCCACCAATAAAAAACATAAGGGAATGAATGGTGTTTTGTGTGCTTCTTCTTTATGCTCGCTTTTCGCATTTCGTCACGTGATAACGCATAACTTAAATGATTTCTTAGTCGCAGTTAGATACATTCTTATCAGCATTGGCATTGTTGGTGCATGAGCATTCTTGTTGTCAGCGAATTGTCAGCTGCATTTATTTTCAGTTTTCAATATTCAGAAATCCATATGAGAAAGAGCGTTCAGTGCTTTAGGTGCTTGCACAGGAGCAAAGAGAGCTTCGAGGCTGGTAGTATGAAAATATACAAGGATGGATCGCAATCGCGAAGAGTTAGAGGTGTAGTATTCTCAGGAAACTCTCCATCGAACTCTCATTCAGTCTACGTGTATGGAACAATGTTTCAGACCTCTGTTTTCATTGAGTTGCTGGGTATTGCCAAGCATAACAGATTATCTCTCACTTGGTTGTTTGATTATAGGAAAATAAAGTAAAACTATAAGCGTGCTAGGCAAGGCGTGATCTAGAAGACGCCACCAGCCAACTGCTTCTCATGAAGTATGTCTATGATCATGCCGCGTTGGGGCGGAATCGCACGGTTAATCAAAGAATTGAAGTGGTTGGATATATACGAGTATATATGTACATATATATAAATGACGCTTTGTAAACGCCGAAGGGATTTTCAGAGGAGCTCCTCCGCCAATTTGTGGTGTGCGTCTTGATGTTTTTCAAACAAGTGGAGGGATCTACGGTTTATTCTAAGCCTCCTCCGAACGGCCGATGGCCATCAGAATGGCAGTACGCAATGTCTAATGCGGTGGTTGGATAGCGATTATTGCACAATATTTGGGCTTAAGTGAGAGCTATGTATTTTTAACGGTCAAACTTAACACATTTATGGGGCTCAATATTGATTCAAGTTTTCCCGATACCAGTTCTAACAACACTGAAATAATTACACTTTTTTTTATCACTTTCATAATAGGAGTCTGGGTGTCCCAACTGAGAGAAACTGTCGTAGTTCCTTGTATACTAGTACATTGAGTTTGTTACTGAAAATGTCAACGAAGCTAGTTCGTCAGAGATAGGGCACGCAACAGTGGTTTTGTAGTTCTCTATTGGAACCGGAACCGGAACCGAAGTTGTAGAGTCAGAGCCGACGTAAGAACAACAATTGCTATCCCCCAAGTTAGGTTTATGTGTAAATCAATCACAATAGCCGAGGAGCCTTGGAATAAATGGTAGGTCTCTCCATTTGTTTCGATGAGCTGATTTTAGGGAGCATGCAAAGAGGTGGTTAGTCTCGTGTGGAGACTGATTGCATGCAGGACATACGTTGGATAGGCGGGGTCAAGTCTGGATAGGTAGGTGTTTAATGTGCGAGTATTACGTGGGACTCTCGAGCTTTTCGTCTGCAATATAAGTTGGTTTGACACGGAGAAGGCCATTCACTGGAAGAGAGTTCAGAAAGGTGTTGATGGACTATCGGCGAATGGCGTTTAATGCCTGATGGTAAGCCATCCTATCCAACGGTTGTTGTAGCTGATGCTGAATGCAGTTCTCGAGGGTGATTGCCCCCTCCCTCATGGGTCGGATTTTAGTAAGTGTCTGTTGGGGTGTTTTCTACGATAGCATACCAGCAGGAATTGCTTGAACAGCGATGTTTTCTGTGCAAGTGATGCTCTAGCGACATCCGAAAGTTTTCTGTCACGGTCTTGAGCAAATGTTTAAATCCCTGTACTCACTAGTGTTGGTAGTTATTGGTAGGAAGAGAGCTGTATCCCAAAAGAACAGTGCAGTAGAGAGTAAGGGGCTGGCATGACCTAGCTCCTATTCTTCTAACAACACAAGTGCATGATTTTGTCTAGTAATGATTTCTACAGTAAAGCACAGTCGAAAAGTAGAAATTATTATTTTCCATCATTTCTAGGCGCTTGTCTGTTGCACCGTTATTACCAAATATCTTTCAACTTACCTTTATATGCGGCATAGTAAGCGCGATGAAGAGCCACTTCGTGTGGAGCTGAGTTAGTGACAAGTTTGCAAATATTTGTATTCTTTGTGGTGATAAAGTTTTCTCATATTTTCGCTTTTTGTGTGAAAAATTCATAGACACACATATACATATCTATGGGCTCCTAACTTTTCCTTATAAACCACTTACCACAAGTGCAGATACGAACTTAGATATATTTTTGTTTTGGTTTCGTTACTTAAATACCTGGACCTAATATACATATCTATGTTTATCTGCATATATTATATATGTACGTGTATGTATTTTTAGAATATATTTTCCCCCTCAATCTGCGAGTTGATTTCTTCTTTCGCATATTTTATTTTTGATTCCAGCACAGCGTGCGTAACTTTTATTTATGATCATAAAATTGAATTTTAAAATCCAAAGAATTGAGAAACTGCAATGTCGAAAGTTTTCAAGTGCTTACTTGTAGTGATGCTACATACATACAATACCTACGTACTTAGATATATTCATTGTTAAGTGAACGTGTGTGTATGAAGAGGAGGCCACATTCTTCTGACAGACGTCTGCGTGTACAGAGTCATGGCGACAATGTGTTGTAAATTTTACGATTTGCGGCGGCCGCGGTAACCGAGTGGTTAGCATTGCGTACAGTCATTCCGAAGCCCAAGGTTTTTATCCTGGTACGACCAACATCCAAAAATAGTTACTGAAATTAATTTAAATAAAAACTTAAATTAAATTTTCTAGCCGTGGCCGCCCCTCGACAGAGTATGTCAACCCCTCCAAGTGTGTTTATGACATGAAATAAAGGCTCCTCATAAAAAACCATCTGCCTTTCAGTGGCGGATTAGTATAAACTGTAGGTCCCTCCATTTGTTGGAGAAACATAAAGACGCAAACCACGCTTCAGCGGTTACAAATACAATATATATTATATAATTATTTGTCGTATACGAGTTGGCAGCATTTCTAATCTCCCCTCTCCTTAGCCAAGTTTCGCCAGTTATTCAGACCAAGAGCTTCCACGTCGTTCTAGACTTGGTCCATGTTGTTCGGAGGCACCCTTGCTTTCATTGTCTGTACCAGGGTGCTGAGTTAAATGATATTTTCATCCATGCGAACGAAATGTTTAAACCAGCGTAAACGTTGTATCTTTAAGCACATTGTATACAGTTCTTGGTTCCATCTTCTTAGATATCCTATCGGAGATTTTGTGTAGAGTAGATCCCTCGAATACTCCTAAATCATGATCACTTTTCTTCATTATCGTCCACGTTTCTGCGAGATTTATAGAGCGTAATTTTAGTTACTCGAGAGTTGGCACTGCTTTTCATTTACCTACCGAGCTCATAGTAGAACCTGTTGGTGGTGGTGTGTTGTTGATACGTACAAAGACAGTATTTTATCTTTAATGTATGTATATGGTGCCGTGGCGATTCAACTCAGTATCGCGTATTACACTCTTCAGCATGTGAAGCCGCACGATAGCAAATCACCTTGTCTAAAACCTCTTTGTTTCGAATAGCTCCGAGGAGTTCTTCCTGATTCGGACGGTGCTGTAGGCTGTGCTCAACGTCATTTCACACAGCCGAATGATTTTTGGTAGGATCCCATATTTAGACATGATTTTATACAGGCAACTTCGTGCTATCGAAGGCATTTTCCAGGATTCGCCGATCGCCCGGCTTTGTTGTTTTTTAGGCGGACAATAGCTATACGAACTTCTTCATAGACGCGTAATGGAACATTCGTCGTCGACAAGGGAATCAGAAGGGAGAAAGTATTCCTTCATACATTCAATATACTTTGGGCATCAGCCGATAGATCACCTCTTAGGATTCTGCAAGAGTATGCTTCGTTTTTGAAACTTTCTGCACGTCGACGCATCTTTTCGTAGAATTTTCGAACATTACCCTTGACGGCCAACCTTTCAAGTTTTTCATACTCTTTCGACGTCGAATCTTCCATGTGTTTGTTACCGTGTGTTATTTGCTGCACAGAGATACAGTCAAGTGGCTTGATCAATTTTCTTGTGCTTTGATCTAGTACAACAGGCCCAGTCAAAGCCTGTAAGCTCCAAATCATTTGGAAATTTTATCTTCTTGTCCACCCTGGCATTAAAGTCGTCAATCACAATATGGAATTGTTTTGATGTGGATTGTGACGAGACGTCCCTCCACCGGGGTGAATACCAGTACTCTAGGACGGAGTCTATCTATCACCCAAAATTCAATGCCGAATTTGCGTTCCTTTATATGGCGATATAGTAGATTTCCCACGGTCTTCCATACTTGTCCCGATTATCGAATTTCTTGGACGGCGGTGATGATGTTGTTGTTGTAGTAACCAAAAATTCGTGTTCGGGAATTCTCTCAAATCATAGACATTTATATATATTGTGAGCCACTTGCTTTAAGACCGATGTCCTCTCGCAACCGCGTGTCTGGTGAATGGATGCTGCTATTAAACCTTAGCAAACTCTTAAACCGAATATGTATGAGTGGCCATTCAAGCTTCCTCTCTTTTAGACGTGACCCAACGCGCGCATAGGAGTTTACATTAAGACCTCGAAAGCTTATAGAGTCCAATTCGGTCCAAGAACTGAAATCTTATCACCATCCGATTTTATTTCGCTTCGCTCATTGGTTGAAGATGAGCGTTTTTACAGAAAAAACATCATTACAAGCAAATAATCATAAATATATGTATCAAATCATGCTCAAAACGAGTCCATTTTTGATATGGCAGGTGTACTCACGGCATCATTGGTCCGATTTGCTTCAAACGCAAGGAAAAAGAGCTGCCATTGTTGCCGTGCCATGTTCAAAAGTTATTTGTTTCCAATTCTTGAAAAGAATGACGGGTACGATGTGTGGTTTCAACAGGACAGCGCTATATGCCACATAGCCAACGCTACAATCGATCCTTTGCGCTCGGTATTCGAAAAAACATAATTAGCTGATATGGCGATATAAACTGACTGTCTCGAAGTTGCGCTTTGACTCCGTTGAAAACTGTATCGACGTACAGAACAGGATTGTCTAAAATGACAAGGCCAGTCGCATCAGCTATTTGAATGAAGTGGTGTTCCATCACCAACCGGAATTTTGAGGCATATCTGCAGCTTTTAACTGGCATTTTACATTTCATTAATGCTTTAAAAATTTTATGTTTATTTTATGTAATTCACAACAAAAACAAACTTCACTATTGAATTGTACATCACAGCGGAAATGATGCAATAAATTTCATTTTTTTAAAAGAACAAAACTAAAATTGTATGTTAACTAATATTTAGTAGGATACCACTTGCTGTTTAGGACTGCTTTCGCATGTTTCGGCATGGATTCCACTAACTTCTTCGTATAGTTTGGAGCAATATTGTTCCATTCTATTTGTAGGGCTTTTTCTAAGTCGGCCTGATTTCGAATCTCTCGTTCTAAAACTGACCACAGATTCTAAATCACATTCAAATATGGAAACCGCGCTGGAGTGGGGTTTTTACTGTGTGAACTGTTCCAAATAAGCCAACTTTGCAAAATGTCTGCATCTGAATCTTGTCACGAATATTTAATTTTGAGGCACTTTGCAAAAATTTTCTTTCTAAAATGTCCAAATACACAGTCTTATCCATAGTACTATTGATCAAATCTAAATTCCCAACTCTAGAAGACGACATGCATCCCCATTGTAACGCAGTATTTGGTTTTCTTCATATATAGCTCTTTTCATCTGATCTGAACAGGTTGAATTTACTTTCGTCCACAAAAATCACGGTGTCCCAGAATCTCTCATCTTTATATAAATGCTCCTTTGCAAATTTCAGCCTTGCACTTTGATTTTTAGCACTTTGAAATCGGCTTCTCTGAGGATTCTTCGTATGATTTCTGGGTTAGAGCTTTTTCAAAGATATTTTACCCATTTCTTTACCTAAAGCTGGAGCACTTAAGTGGGGGCTTTCGCGTATTTTAAATACAATCCAACGGTCAGCCGTTTAGTTTTATTTACCACATGATTTTCACGAACATAGCTTTCAATGAATACTGAACAGTTCCTTGGCTCAATTTCACCATTTCCGCGATTTTACGCTGACTTTTGCCACCTTTATAATACTCGTTTGGCGACCCATTTTAATCTACACTCAACCAATGTCAAAAATATCTCATATTACACAAAGTTTACTCGCATTTAAAAATCATCGTCAAGTCGCCGACACCAACGATAAATCTTTATGCATCATTTTCGCTTTGAGGTACAATTTAATAGTGAAGTTTGTTTTTGTTGTGATTTATATAAAATAAATATAAAATATCAAAATTTTAAAGCATTAATGAAAAGTGTATAGCTGGTATTCATGTTTTTTCGGAAAATTTATTTTATTTTTAAATAAAACTTATACTATTTCTTAGATAGCTACATCTACTGTATATACACACATACATACATTTAAATTTGTTTGCGCCATAATATTTTAGTAAGAAGTTGGAGATTATCAAAAAAATAGAAAACTTTATTTTTCCTTCACACAATACCTTTGATATGCAGATGAGCCTTTGGCCAGAGAAAAAAGTGTTTGGAAAAGTCAAAAGCAAAATTTTCAGTGAAAGATTAAAGTTATTTTTGTATGCTTTATCTTTGTATGCGTGATTTGTTATAAAAGTTTAGTATTAAATATACATTTAACTTTGCTCTTCTTTTTTTTTTTGGACAAATATGGCGCCGCCTGTTGAGCGATTGTCAACTTTGCATTGCAAGTAGATGCGTCCCATTATATTTAAAATATAAAATACATGTTTATATATTATTTCGTGCAAAACACAAGCTACAAGTTGCTAATATTTTGCAAAGATTTATTTTAGTATTCTTTATAACATTTAATATAAATATCTAAATCTAAATCTACATGGTACACGTACGTGTAGGTATGTTTGCATCATACCACTTTTGTTGAAACTTACTTTCCGTCCTTCTAATTTGCATAGTTTATGCACAGCTGTCGTGGCGACAAGCGTTTATTCCTTTACATTTTGCTTTTGCCTCCCTATTCCACCCCTCGCTTCGCATATAAATGTTGAATGCTGTTTTTACAAGTGTGGAGGTTGTTCCAAAAAGGGAAAATAACACCAAATGACTTTAACTTTTCTTTAACTCCGCGTAGAGTAAAGTGCTTTTTAATGCCAAATCATCATAAAAATAATATAAGTAATGTAATATACTGATAATGTATTTAGTGTTAAAGCTAAGCTCGTAAAATGTTTAAAAATGTTGGTAGGGAAAAGTACAGCTAATCTATACAATTTAATATTCCCTCTATTTCTTCTTTATTGGTGTGAAAGCCATGATACCATGATATTGTCGCTTCGTCCTATACGCCTCTACACCACATGGCATGCCAAGATTTATGAGATACTTGTAGGTTTAGTTTTCGATCGTCGGAGCGGACTTTTCTTTTTAATTGTACGAAGGTTGACTTTTATATTTCGGGATTCCGCAAGCCTAGTGTTGCAATCTGACAACATACTCAGAACGGTTTGGCGTACCCAAAAATATTCATCTTGATGAAAAAATCGCAACAAAAATTGGCAGAAACACTACATGTGATTCGACGAGCAATTAGCCAACGTTTAAAAGCCATGGGAAAGATCCAGAAGTATGGAAAATGGGTGCCACACCAGCTGAACGATAGACAAATGGAAAATCGAAAAACCGTTTATGAAATGCTGCTTCAACGATTCGAAATGAAATCTTTTCTGCATCGAATTGTCACGGGGGACGAAAAATGGATTAATTTTGAGAATCCGAAGCGAAAAAATCATGGCTTTCCCCTGGTGAAGCTGGCCCATCGACTGCAAGGCCAAATCGCTTTGGCCGTAAGACAATGCTCTGTGTTTGGTGGGACCAGTGTGGTGTGTTGTACTACGAGTTGTTAAAACCTGGTGAAATGGTGAACACGGATCGCTACCGACAACAAATGATCAATTTTAATCATGCGTTGATCGAAAAACGGTCGGAATGGGCCCGAAGACATGGCAAAGTTATCTTGCAACATGACAACGCGCCGTCTCATACCGCTAAACTTTTGAAAGACACATTAAAAACACTTAAATGGGAAATATTATCGTACCCGTCGTACTCTCCACACCTCACCCCGTCCGAATATCACCTTTTCGCATCGATGGAACACTCCCTTGCTCGTCGAATGATTTGCCTCGAAAGTGAAAAAGTTTTTTTGGAATGGTATCTATAATTTGCCTGAGAGATGGGCGAAATGTGTAGAAACCAATGGTCAATACTTTGAATAAAAAAATTTTTGAGATTCCTCTGAAAATTAAGTGTTTTCTTTATCGAAAAAACTGGCAAATTTCAACTAACACACCTGGTACATGAGATGTTAGTGATAACACAATCTCCATTAATACTATTTTATTTCGCAACATTTTTACTTAAACTTAATATAGAATATCGAAGAATTCTCCGAATTTATCCAGTTTCTTTTCACCATCAGTTTCTGTCTTATATTCATCAAACCATTTTAACAATTTACTCCCGCTTTCTTTTTCAGCTGGGCTCAAAACCTTCACGTATTCACCAAATGCCTTGTCAAATCTGCCAGCAAATTCGACCATTTCATTTTCAAATTGTTTGTCGAATTTGTTAAAACCATTATTTTCCAAAGCTGTCTTCAGCGTAAGCTTCAATTTAGAATCTTCCGGCATAGATTGGTAATCGCCCAACATGTTGGCGAAATTCATCATGTTTGTGAAAAGTTTCAATAAACTATCCGGATCCTCCTCGCTCAGTGAGAAATCAGAGATTTCCTTAACAACTTTGGACATGCGAGTGATATTTGCTTGTAGTAGCTCATCCTTAACTGGTAGTTCATTTAATTCTTTCACAGTATTCTTAATTACAACGATACCATTATCGAGCGCCCATTTCGAAAGTTTAGTTATCTCGGTCAAAGTGTAAACCATGAGTACGATTTTCGGGCTGCTATCTTCGGATGAGTCGACAGTAGCAACGGCTTCACGCTTCTTATGTGGCAAACTATGGACGAGCTGTGGGCGTAAAAAAAAATAAAAATTTATATAATACTTATATAAAGTTGGTGCTTTGTAAACGCTGAAGCGATTTTCGGCCGAGCACTTGACGTTTAGGTATTACTAGCAAAAGGAGGGACCTACAGTTTATTCTAAGCCGCCTCCGAACGGCTGATGCATTTTTATGAAGAGTTTCTATTTGACGACGACGAACGCAAACAGAAAAATAAATTTTGTATGCTGGTCGGTTCTGGACTCGAGTCCGGCCTTCCGAATGTCAATACGCACGGCTAACCACCCGGCTATTGCGGCATATTTAGGTATATATTTAAATAAAAAATGGAAAACACAAAAAGTTTGGGTTATACATATACGTGTATGTACCTGCACTAGCAGCAAGGCAGCGGTGACAAGAATTAAAGCTTGCTTCATTCTGCTTTTCGGCTGATGTCTGGTGTGTTGTTGAATGCGTTCGAATCGCTACTGAAGGCGAATTGATTTTCAAATAAAATGCATTGTCAATTTATATAAATTTTCTTATAATATATTTTGTTTACTATTTTATATCAAATATTTTTTTTATTCAAAAATATAAATATTATTTTATTATTTATATTTTGGGTCGCTTGAAACAGAGGTGAATTAAATATAAAATAATTTATAAACATATGTACACGCAATAAATTTAATCACCAACAAGGTGCTTCTAATCTCTTAACCTTGCCTATACACGTATGTATGAATGTCCACATGCAGACCACAATCGCAAATTGTTTTGAAATTTTATTGGCTCTTTAATTGATTATTTTTTAATTGAAAGAAAAGCAAAAACACATCTGTTACTTTAAATGCCCAAACACACATATTATATATATATATATATATAATATATATGCTTAAGCACTTACTTACGAATGTCGATTATCCGACTTTGCTTCAGCTTAATACTGGTTAACTTATGTATGTTGAATTTCTACTTCATACAATTAACAAAATGTCTTACAACAAGATTTGGACCTTACATTTCATGCACAACTGTGACAAGCTCTAAACACACCGCTATCGTGGTAATATGAAAGAAATAACGATAAATTTCGCTTCACTACATAGCGTAACAGAATCATCCCATTGCTAGTGATCTTTCATCTTTAAAATACTATTTTTGAGTTACAAAAAAAAAAAATCGTTGTTCGTGTGAAAAGTTATTTTGATTTGGAAATTAGTGAAATTTCCGAATATATTTTATGTAAATGCTTTCTTACTATAATAAAGGTAGAAGCGCTGCAAAAGCGTCGAAAAAAATGTTTGTAAACACTGTACCCGAGACTATCTGAATTTATACCGATGTGTCCAATATGGTCTGCGGAGTAGAGGGTGTACTCCAAGGATCATTACATCTCTCTCTCTCTCTCTCTCTCTCTCTCTCTCTCTCTATCTCCATCCGTCTACTAAACTCAGCTAACTTACTGCTGGCCTCGGCGTTACCAAAGATTAATTCCAATGTAGTCAACAACTACAGGAGGGCTTTAAGCAAACTGGCGATTTAACTCCACTTACCATACCATTCCCCCTAGGAACGATCAAGAGAGAGATTTCTGCAAATTTCAAACAAATATCCTTGAACAGATGGAAGCAGATGCGCTTTGCATCACTCATGTGGCCGCTGGTAACAACGAAACGCTTTAGAAGCGTGTTAAAATTGAACTATTTCTGAAGCTACTCATAACGGGCTATGAAAAATGGAATGTGAAACGAAAAAATTATGTCTTGACGGCAAACAAGGCAAACAGATGCTGCTGAGTGTGTAATGGAATCGGAAGGAAATTTTGAAGAAATTGTAAATTCTGAGCTGTGTACTGTCAACCGGATTGGGAAGGACGTCACCGAGTCGTTCGATACCAAACGAGGTTTCAGACAAGGTGATTCTTTATCGTGTGACTTTTTTAATTTGTTACTTGAGAAAATAATGAGAGCTGAATAGAGGAGATATATTATTCTATAAGAGTGTACAACTGCTGGCGTACGTCGATAATATTGACATTATTAGCCACAGACTAGCGAAGCGGTCGTAAATTTCATCCAAATCACATGGCACAACTCCTAAAAACATTTTAAACGCTCCCATCGTCACTGCTTGTCGTGCGGCGTCAGCATTCGCGGTACCCAACGCGTATTAATTTTTTCATATTCAAATGTTCAGGTAAATTCCGGTTTGTTCTGTAATCCTTCTGCTTATATTGTGGCAGAATTTAATTCTTCGCTCAGCCAGTACTAATTTTTCGACATTCTAAATATTTGTTACCGCCATGACCGTTCACAGGTCTCTCTTCCTTATTGAAACAGCCGAGCCCATTTTTCAACATCGTATATGAAGGGACAGAATCCCGAAGAACCGATGGCATCGCTTCAAAAGTTTCTTGCGGTGTACTTCCTTGTTTTACAAGGAATTCAATCACAGTGCGGTTTTTCAAATTGCGGGAATTTCCAGTTTCCGTTAAAAATAGTGTAGTTGCTTGTTCCAGGAACGAAATGTTAATGAACCTAATAAAGAAAAAGTTGTGTTATTTATACTAATAATGAGTCCCGCAGTTAGTATGAGTAGTATTGTTATCTCTAACTAGCTTAGGTCCCGAAAAATCGAAAAACAGTTTTTTCAAGATATTGAAATTTTCTTTGAATAATGCGTTCCGAGTGAACGCCCCGAAATTAAAGCTCAACATTAATTTTTTTATCCTTAAGACTTCTGTTTTTGTGTACCAGATGCAGTTTTTGGAGCAGATTTAAGCACTGATGTACTCAGACATGGGATAGACAAAACTTTTGATTCATCAAGGGGAATATTTTATTTTTATTAAATTTAAAAAATAACCATAAGCCATTTGTCGTCGAATAAATAGTATATCTATTGGTCAGGTTGCAGAGAACATGTCAGTAAATGTGAGACCTTTTAAATGTCATTAAGTATCTAGCAAAAATATTTCGGCTTAGGAATACACTACTATTGAACAGTTTCATATTTCATTGGACTTATCTTATATAAGACTGTTTAATAATTATTTCAACTCCTAAAAGCAATGGTTTCGAGATTTTTTAATTGAAATTTGAAGGAGTGTTTCTGAGTTTTAGAGACTTCAGTTTACTTGTAGTAAATATTTATTTAGAAGTAAAAACCTTACTTACGATTTTTGAGTGTGTGACTACAAAACGATCTTAGAACCCAGGTAAAATAAGAGCTGAAAATAATAAAAAAAAAATCATACTGAATTCGTAATGGGACCCACGGATTGTATCTACCTGCTCAGGTCAGCCGGGTATAAAACAATATAAAGTCATATAAAGCGTTTTAGTCACCTAACGTAATTTTAACTATAAATTTGATACGCTTCACTTAGTATTATACATACGGTATAGAGAAACCTCATTAAAAATACAATATATGTCTAGGTTGATAGGTTTGTTTTGAGTAAATCAAAGCTCAAGGCAGATAAGTGTCGCTAATTGGCTATTTGCTACATACATACCTATATGCTGTAGGCTAGTCAGAGTGATAATTCGAAGCAAAACACTTTGTCAATTTCAAACCTTATCAGCCTAAACACTTTGTCTGTGCTATTTTCAAACAAAGCTTTTAGTCCACATACATTATGTACGAGTATATGCTTGTTTACTGACTCAGAAAAATTATGACACAAGATAACAGAATATGGGAGAAAGAGTACACGTATGGAAGAGCTAAGTTAGGTTTACAAATACCTATGTATTAAAGAGGTAATGAATAAGCTTTGTTTTAACATATAATAGAAGATTTTTTAAAACTCTCTTTTTACCTAGTAACTTATCTTTGATATGCACAATAAGATCGGTTAATTGATTTTCCAGTAATAGTTTTGTATTAATGGAAATGTGTATGTATGGTTATTTTTTTATTTTCTATGTATGATAAGGTCGATTAGGGATTGTCCGCTTAGAGAACAACAAAGTGGCTGGAGCCGCTGGTCTACCGGCTGAGCAGACATGGATGTGAAGAGCTAACAAGATGCATGACTAGGTTTCTTTGAATGTTCTGCGCTCTACCCAATCCATAAAAAGGGAGATCCCACAGTGTGTGCTAATTACCGTGAGATAAGCCTCCTCAATATCGCACATAAGGTTCTATCGAGCGTATTCTGTGAAAGACTAAAGCCCACCGCCAACAAACTGATTTGACCATAGTAGTGTGGCTTTAGAGCTGGTAAATTCACCAATAACCAGAAATTCACCACGCGGAAAACCTTAGAAAAGACACGTCTGAAAGGAATCGATATCCCCTTATATTCGATTTTAAATCGGCCTTCGATAGTACGAAAAGCAGCTGCCTCTACGCCGCTATGTCTGAATTTGGTATATCTTCAAAACTATTACGGTAGTTGGACGCTGGATACACCAGAAACGCAGTCAGAATTGGGAAGGATCTCTACGAGCCGTTCGGTACTAAACGAAGTTTCACACAGGGTGACTCTTTGTTGGGCGATTTCTTTAATTTATTATATATATAATTGGCGCTTTGTAACCGCTGAAGCGATTTTCGGCCGAGCTCCTCCTCCAATTTGTAGTGTTGCGTCTTGATGATTTTCCAACAAATAGAGGGACCTACACTTTATACTAAGCCGCTTCCCGACGGATGATGTTTTTTTTACGAGGAGCTTTTATTTCATGTCCGATATACACTCGGAGAGGTGGACATTCCCTGCCGAGGGGCGATCGCAGTTAGAAAATTTAACTTAATTTTTTATTTAAATTAATATTCCATAACTTTTGGATGTTGGTGACACCGGAGTTTAAACCCGAGTCTTCCGAATGCCAGTACGTAATGCTAACCACTCGGCTACTGCGGCCGCTTTAATTCATTGCTGGAGAAAATTATAAGAACTGTAGAGTTGAATAGCGAAGTACAATGTTTTAGTACTTTTGCACACTCTAGCTGCTGGCGTACGCCCATGATATGACAACTAAATTAAATTTGATAAATTTAAAATTATATTCAATTTTGTTTGAATAGATCTCTCGCTTTTATATGCCTACATCATGCGCAGAACACATGCTCCAAGTTTCATATATTTTATATATATTTTAGGTCCCTACAGTATATATTTATTGTTGAAGTTATTATTAAATTAAAAATTCAACTTTATTTTCATTTCCACAGGTCTTTGTTGAACATCTAAGCAAACAATTCACCGAATTTCTCCAATTTCTTCTCATTATTATTTTCAGCTGTGAAGTCCTCATGCCATTGTAGGATTTTCCTGTCTCTCAACCTTTCTTCTGGTGTCAAAGCTTTAACGTAAGCAGCAAATGCATTATCGAAATTGTTGAACAAAATCTGGACTTTTTGTTCGGCTTCATTTTCGAAGTTAACATAACCATTATTATCTAAAGCTGTCTTCAAAGTGTAATGCAATTTCGATTCGGCGGGCATTTTTTCATAATCATCCATCATTGTAGTGAAATCAGTCATATATTCGAAAAGTTTACCAATACTCCTCTCATCTTCTACCAGTTTGAATTCGGAGGCTTCTGTTCCGATTTTCGACATGCGTGTGATATTTGCCTGCAAAAGCTCATCCTTGACGGGTATTTCATTCAGCTCCTTAACAGCGTTATTCACCACTATGCTACCCTTTTCGAGGAGCCATTTGGAAAATTTCGCTATTTCGGCCACAGTGGCAATCATCAATTGCACTTGTGGACCATTTTTCTCTGATACCGAGTGTGCAGGATTACCAACTTTGGTGGATTCACGCTTCATATGCGGCGAACCGTGGGCGAGCTGTTGGGTAAAAAGTGTTTAATGTAGAGAGTAATCTCCGTATAACCAAATGAACTCACTTGCACCAACAGCAAAGCGCTAGCGATCAGCACAAAGAATCCCTTCATTTTTAGCTAAAGGAGCTCAATCGAAAATAAATGTAGTAAGTGAATGAAACTTGATTTCAAACTGATTTTGAAGCGAAATGCAGCGAACTTTTATGTGATTTCCTTTCAAGGTAAAATTCTTCAAATATTAAAAAAAAGGTTATAATTGCTATCTGCAGGTTACTAAAGATTGGTGGAGTATGTTAAATTTTCCATTTATTTTTTTTTAATAGAATTTTTCGTTCATTTACCTTTCTTCTGATTGCATTAAAAATAAATATATATGTATGAAGTGAAAAAGTCTAAGAAAATATATTTAAATGCATATTTTATATTGATAAGTCCGCCTAATTGCCTACGTGCCGGAATATTGTGTGTTTTTATGTACATACATAGGCTTAATAATTTGTGTAGATAATACAAAAACAATTGATATAAATAAAATATATAGACTTGTTACTAAGAAAGATTTAAAGAATAGCGAGGTGGGATAAAATGTTTGTATGAGTGTCGAGTCGAATAAATGAGTACAAATCAGCATTGGAGATAGATGTTTTTTTCTGAAACATAATTGTCGCATGCGATATTTTTATAATGAGCGATA
Source organism: Ceratitis rosa (assembly GCA_037013455.1). Taxonomy (NCBI): domain Eukaryota; kingdom Metazoa; phylum Arthropoda; class Insecta; order Diptera; family Tephritidae; genus Ceratitis; species Ceratitis rosa. The sequence continues at coordinate 28,142,214 of JAWMAG010000006.1, read as the reverse complement.
GTTTTTCTTTAGTTATTTTATAATATTTCTAAATTTTCAATAATTGGAGTACACATTAAATCGATCCGTTTTTCTGTCCTCGAAAAGGTGTTTTCATTGAAAAAAACTAAAACTACATATGTACATCATTCAAAGTATTCGAAGTTGGAAGATACTACTTTTTTCCTATCTCTCAGGTAATTTTTGGTTACTAGCTCATTAAAATGAGTCCTCTCTGTACTTGAACCGGTGACTCCCCAAATCGTTTTGCATTTGTTGAAAACGCTAGTAGTCGGAAGTCGCGTGGTTTTGAGAATATGGCGGGTGCGGTGAGACCTTCAATTTTAGTGTGCACAGATAATTTTTGACCGTTACAGCCAAGTGGGGCGAGCGTTCTCATATTGTAAAATTAAGTTGTCATACCTTTCAGTCATTTCTGGCCATTTTTCACGTAATTGTAGTCGATAACGTTTCGCCTCAATGGTTTCGCCTGGTTTTAGCGGCCCATAGTACTCGTATATTACAATAAAACCGTCTAATCCAAACAGGGAGCTCTTTGTGTTCAACGCTAAAATCACTACTTATGAAACGTAGAAACTACTCTCTGCATGGCTTATCGGTCGGCGGATTCAACATAAACTTCTACAATCATTCAAAGGGTTTTAGGTGGAACTTTTTTCTAATTAAAATAGGAAATCGAAATGCGTTTTATTTAAACAAATCAGAGCTGAGCTGAAGCAACTGATGCATTTAATTGTTTATAAATTTTAAAACTTTATTTTTTGCCTAAAATTTCTTGAAATATTTACATTTACCTTTATTTTATTTAGTAATAAAAAAACTAGATTTAATATATATGTTCTTCTTCTTCTTTATTGGCGTTGGCACCGCTTACGCGATTATAGCCGAAACAATATAAGAGCGCCATTCTTCTCTTCTTTACGCTGCCTGGCGCCAGTTTGAAAGGCCAAGTGAACCCAGGTCACTCTCTACTTGATCCTTCTAACCGAGTGGAGGTCTTCCTCTTCCTTTGCTTCCAATACTTTCAAAGCTGGAGTGCTTTCATCCATTCGGACGACATGGCCTGGCCAGCGTAGCCGCTGTTCTCTTCATGCGCTGAACTATGTCAATACCATCGTAGTATAGCTCGTACAGCTCTTCGTTTCATCGTCTGCGGTATTCGCCGTTGCCAATGCGCAAAGGACCATAAATCGTTCGCAGAACTTTCCTCTCGAAGACTCCTAGAGCCGACTCATCAGATGTTGACATCGTCCATGCTTCTGCGCCATATATTAGGTGTATGCATTAATTCGTCCGGGTTTCTAAGAGAGTGCTCTACTAGTATTATTTCGCGTCGTGTTTATCTGTGGCCATATTCATTTCAAAGGTACTGTCATTTCACGTCGTTTTCAGTAGATGTCATTTGTTTTATCGTGAACAACAATATTTTTCATTCATTTGAAAATGTCGAAATTTGTACCAGAAAAAGTGTTTTTGCGGTGAGTTCTTCTTCATTACTTTAACATGCAGAAAACTGCTACCGAAAGCCAACGTATTTTACTGGACGTTTATGGTGACCATGCTTTAGCCGAACGAACGTACAAAAATTGGTTTGCACTGTTTAAAAGTGGAAATTTCAACTTAAACGACGGACAGCCAAAAAAATTTCAAGACGTAGAATTGGAGACATTGCTCGACGCAGATGCATGCCAGACGCAAGAAGAACTTGCAAAAGTATTAGGAGTTGATCAAGACAATTTTTTCACAATAAAGTTTTTTCGAGAAAAAACCACACGAATTAATGCATACACCCAATAGTAGGACCGGTATGATGAGCGACTTGTAGATTTTGGTATCGAATGGCTTGGAGAGGTCCTTCCCGATCCTGACGGAGCTTTTAGTGTTGCTTAACGTCAGTTTATATAGCCGTATAAGTTTTGCGTGGATACCAAATTTAGACATAGCGGCATAGAGGGAGCTTCTTTTCGTGCTGTCGAAGGCGGCTTTAAAATCGACGAAACGTGGTGTGTGTCGATCATCTTTTCATGGGTCTTTCCCAAGATTTGGCGCATGGTAAATATCTGGTCAATGGTTGACTTACCAGGTCTAAAGCCACACTGATAAGGTCCAATCAGTTTGTCAACGGTGGGCTTTAGTCTTTCACACAATATGCTTGTTAAGACTTTATATGTGATAATAAGAAGGCTTAGTCCACGGTAATTGGCGCAGACTGTGGGATCGCCTTCATTGGGCAGAGCAGACTTAGATTCCAATCGTCGATAAAAATATCTAGACACCGTATTTGAATAGCTCCGCCCTCCATAAATCCAGTATACTCTGGGTATCTGTCACTAGGTCACCTCTCTGGGTACTACAAGTGTTTGCTCCGGTCTTGAAACCTTCTGTAAGTCGCCGTATCTTTTCGTAGAATTTTCGAGCGTTCCCTTTTCCGCCAGCTTCTCAAGTTCCCCGTACTTGCGCATCTCGGCCTTTTTCCTTTTTTGTCTGCAGACGCGTCTTGCTTCCTTTTCCAGTTCTCCGTATCTATTCCACCCTGCACGTGTTGTGGTCGATCGCAAGGTTGCGAGGTAGGCAGTATTTTTTCTCTCCACTGCGACCTTTCCGAAATCCAATAGTTTCGTTTGCAGCTGTACGCAGGGAGTTCCCTAATGCCGGGTTGCTGATGAGCGCTCTCAGAGAGCAGGTGTGCAAGTCGAGTAGAAAACCGCTCGGCAGTCTGCTCTGATTGCAACTTTTCAACGCCGAACCTTCCTTGTATTTGTTGACGGGCATTCTTCGATACACAGAAGCGCGTACGTATCTTCGCTGCGACAAGATAGTGATCCGAGTCAATGTTAGGACCTCGGAACGTACGCACATCTAAAATACTGGATAAATGTCTTCCGTTTATCACAACATGATTGATCTGGTTGAAAGTTTTCCGATCTGGAGACAGCCAAGTAGCTTGGTGAATTTTTTTGTGCTGGAATCTAGTGCTACAGACAACCATATTTCGGGTGCCGGCGAAGTCTATCAGCCTCAGCCCATTTGGGGATGTTTCGTCCTAGAGGCTGAATTTTCCGACAGTCGTACCAAAGATACCTTCTTTGCCCACCCTAGCGTTGGAGTCGCCAAGCACAGTTTTGACGCTCATAAGTGTGTTCGAGGCGTTCGTAAAAGGCATCTTTGGCCAAGCCATCCTTCTCTTCCGTCGGAGCGTTTGCGCAAATTAGAGTGGTGTTGAAAAATTTTGTTTTGATGCGGATTGTGGCGAGACGTTCATCCATCGGAGTGAATGCCAGTACTCGGCGACGGAGTCCCACCACGAATCCGACACCAAATTTGCGTTCCTTTATATGGCCGCTGTAGTAAATTACACAAGGACCCACCTTCTCCCGTCCTTGTCCCGTCCATCTCATTTCTTGGACGGCAGTGATGTCAACCTTTAACTTTATGAGGACATCAACCAGCTGGGCAGCGGCACCTTCCCAATTAAGGGACCGGACATTCCAGGTGCATGCCCTAAAATCGTAATCCTTAAAATATTTGCGGGGGTCATCATCAAAAGGGGGGTCTCCCATCCGAGGCTGAAATTGGTTTTTCATTGGGTTGTTTTTTCATGTGGTGGGTTCCAAACCCTACGCACAACCGCATGGGCTTCGCCTTCTCACTTTAGCTCGCCTCCAAACGGATGTTTGTTGGCTACCCAGGGCATATTTCCTCACTTGCGTGTACTTCTGCACATGGCCCCAAATGTATTGTAGCTTTAAATACAAGTATAATATATGTACATATTGTACATGTAGTAAAATGATTTCCAGCACTTTTAATCTTACAACTAAAGAATTGAAAACAATTTTCATGGTTCTTCTCTTCTTGACTTTCAGTCTTAAAGTCCTCATACCAAACAATTAATTTTAGTTGCCTCAGCCTTTCAATTGGATGCAATGTTTTGAGATATTCATTAAGGGCTATGTCGAAATACCTAATCAAGATTACAACTTTGTCTTCCAGTTCGTTTTCGAGTTTAACAGAACCATTATTTTCTAGCGCTGTCTGTAGTGTTTGCTCAGATTAGAATTTTCGGGCATTCTTTCATAATCTGCCAACATATCTAAAAAATACCCATAAGCTTCAGAAGTTTCATAACTCTTCTTTCTTCTAATTTGAAGTCAGCAGCTTCTTTGCCGATTTTCGCCATGCGTGTGATATTTGCTAGCAAGAGTTCATCCTTGTCGGGAATTGCCTTTAAGTCCTTCACAGCATTATTGACAACTACGCTGCCCTTATCGAGACAGAATTTGGCGAATTTAGCAACTTCGCCGAGAACATAAATGCCAAGTTGTTGTTTCCCATTGAATTTTTCAGTTGAGTCGTCGTTTCCTCCAAAAGCTGCACGTTTCACAAGGGGCAAGCTGTGTGCAAGCTATTGAAAATACACAAATTATTTAATTAATTTTTATTATTACAGAAAAAAGTGCAAATCAACAAACATACTTGTGCTAATATCATGGCACAAGCAAAAACTATTAAAAATTTCTTCATTTTCAACTAAAATGGCCACAAATTGATCGGAGAAAGGTTCGAATTACACTGAATGACTTTGTAATGCAATTACTTTTATGAACTTAGAAAGAACTATCAAATTGTTAATAAAAATTTACTATTTTCACAGGAATGTAGGTATGTATGTGCTTCTGCAGATAATAAAATCAATTCTGTGAAATCTATAGAGATAAGGGAATATTCAATTTCCATCGAAAAGCTCTGAAAAGAAATTGTTACAAGAAATGGCTTCAGATGTTTTCGTATGTATTCAATTCCCTAAAAAAACAACGTTATTGAGATTCCGACTAATTTAAATTTCAAAAATTCAATGGAATATTGCTTTAACGAATTTATGTACTCGTAGCTATCGATACATCTTCTCGAGTAAGCTTTAGTGAATTTTTTCAAATAAATCAATCAATACGATAGCAATGCAGTAGTCAAAGTAAGCTTCATCTATTTTTGGCAAGAATTCTGTTAAAAGGATGTAGCAATCTTCAAAGCGGTTGGTATTTCTGCCATTTCTAGCCTAATACCTCTGATCGTAGAGACCTGAAATTTCGTAACCATATTCTGTGTATGATGAAACCGTGCTATAAAAAAGGTTTTTCCGAAGCTCTACCGCTAAGAGGGTGTCCCATTCCATTCGGAAGGCATACCCTAGACAGTTTTTCGATATTTGAATATCTCATTCGGTGGGTGATCGGTTTCCGCCAAATTGCTGTCCGTCGGGCGGTCAATTGCTATACGAACTTTTTTAAAATCGGGCACTTGTTTCAACGTCATCAATTGGTGAATCGAACTCACCGACTTCTGGTCTTTCATTTCCCTGCCATTCAGCAGGCTGGAGAAGTGTTCCTCTATAGGCCCTATATGATCTGGACATCGGTCACAAGATTAACACCTTAGTTCCTCTATGAGTGTGTTCTGGTCTTCATCTATTAAAAGAATTGTCAGCAAAACTCCTATTGTCCAGCATCTCAAACTAAAGTTCATACTCATACATTTCGGATTTTTCTTCTTCCTTTGGAAATGCGTCTAGCTCCCCGCCTCAACTCTCGGTGTCCTTCCCATACACTATACTATACGCTATACACTAGTGCTTTGAAGGAATAGAACCACGAACGGTGTATAAAAGGTGCGTATCTTTGCTGCTGCAGGGTAGATGTTATGTCCTTGAAGCTTCCAAAGTACATCTAGAATACTGAAGGTATGTTAACCGCTTATCTCCATATAATCGACTTGGCTACGAGTGTTTCGATCTGGTGACTACCTTGTAGCCTGATGAATTTCTTCTGCTGGAATCTAATCCGATTTATGTTCCTTAACGGCATTATTGACAACCACACTGCCCGTTTCGAGTAACCATTTGCCAATTTTCGCCACTTCGCTTAGAACATAAACGCCAAGGTGTAGTTTAGGATCGGTTTCTTCAGATGAATCAGCGTCCGTTGCACGTTTCACTAGGGGTGAGGTGGTGGCGAGCTATTCAAAGAAAATTTCAATCCTTTTATGTTTGATGTACATACATATATAAAAAATGCAATCCGACAAACTTACTGGCACTAAGAGTAAAGCACTGACAAAAATTAATACAAATTTCCTCATTTTCACCGAAAAAGGCTTACAAATTGCTCGGAGGAAGGTTAAAATTGCACTGGATCACGGTTGTAATGAAATTGTTATTTATTTAATACTTTCGGGTTAATAATAACAATTGATAATTACAAAAGCTCATATTATATGTATATATATATATATGTATAATTGGCGCTTTGTAGCTGCTGAAGCGATTTTCGGCCGAGCTCCTCCTCAAATTTGTGGTTTGTCTTTTGGACGTTGGTTAGATCAGAACTCGAACAAAGGCTACTCGGCTATTGCGGCCAACATATAATGGTTATAAAATCAGTTTATGAAATTTAAGAAGATAAGACAGAACTTCGTTACATAGGAATAAATTCAATGGAAAGGGCTTTTTTAAATAAAGTGCCTATGAATTAATATAAAATAATCTGATTTGATTCTAATATACTAACATATACGCAGGTTGGCTTTATATTTCGGGATTAGAGAACAAAAACAAATATTAGTCATCGAAAATCGCTTTATTTTTTTCAAAATATTCTCCAATAAGATGTATACACTTTTGATTGCGTTTGCGAAGCCCAGAGCATATTAAATTTACGGAGGAAACCCTTCACCAGCCTGCTGAATAGCAGTGATAAAGGAATATCCGGACCTACAGTTTATACTAAGCCACTTCCCGACGGCTGATGTTTTTTTTTCATGTCCGATATACACTCGGAGGGGTGGACATTGCCTGCCGAGGGGCGACCGCAATTAGAAAATTTAACTTAATTTTTTATTTAAATTAATTTTCCATAACTTTTGGATGCTAGTCGCACCGGGGCTTAAGCCCGAGTCTTCCGAATGCCAGTACGTAATGCTAACCACTCGGCTACTGCGGCCGCTTTAATTCATTGCTGGAGAAAATAATCAGAACTGTAGAGCTGAATAGCGAAGTACAATGTTCTAGTACTTTTGCACATTCTAGCTGCCGGCGTACGCCCATGATATGACAACTAAATTCAATTTTGTTTGAATAGATCTCTTGCTTTTATATGCCTACATCATACGCAGAACACATGCTCCAAGTTTCATATATTATATATATATTTTAGGTCCCTACAGTATATACACGTATTTAAAAATTCAACTTTATTTTCATTTCCACAGGTCTTTGTTTAACATCTAAGCAAACAATTCACCGAATTTCTCCAATTTCTTCTCATTATTATTTTCAGCTGTGAAATCCTCATGCCATTGTAGGATTTTGCTGTCTCTCAACCTTTCTTCTGGTGTCAAAGCTTTAACGTAAGCAGCAAATGCATTATCGAAATTGTTGAACAAAATCTGGACTTTTTGTTCGGCTTCATTTTCGAAGTTAACATAACCATTATTATCTAAAGCTGTCTTCAAAGTGTAATGCAATTTCGATTCGGCGGGCATTTTTTCATAATCATCCATCATTGTAGTGAAATCAGTCATATATTCGAAAAGTTTACCAATACTCCTCTCATCTTCTACCAGTTTGAATTCGGAGGCTTCTGTTCCGATTTTCGACATGCGTGTGATATTTGCCTGCAAAAGCTCATCCTTGACGGGTATTTCATTCAGCTCCTTAACAGCGTTATTCACCACTATGCTACCCTTTTCGAGGAGCCATTTGGAAAATTTCGCTATTTCGGCCACAGTGGCAATCATCAATTGCACTTGTGGACCATTTTTCTCTGATACCGAGTGTGCAGGATTACCAACTTTGGTGGATTCACGCTTCATATGCGGCGAACCGTGGGCGAGCTGTTGGGTAAAAAGTGTTTAATGTAGAGAGTAATCTCCGTATAACCAAATAAACTCACTTGCACCAACAGCAAAGCGCTAGCGATCAGCACAAAGAATCCCTTCATTTTTAGCTAAAGGAGCTCAATCGAAAATAAATGTAGTAAGTGAATGAAATTTGATTTCAAACTGATTTTGAAGCGAAATGTAGCGAACTTTTATGTGATTTCCTTTCAAGGTAAAATTCTTCAAATATTAAAAAAAGAGGTTATAATTGGTATCTGCAGGTTACTAAAGATTGGTGGAGTATGTTAAATTTTCCATTTATTTTATTAATACAATTCTTCGTTCATTTACCTTTCTTCTGATTGCATTAAAAATAAATATATATGTATGAAGTGAAAAAGTCTAAGAAAATATATTTAAATGCATATTTTATATTGATAAGTCCGCCTAATTGCCTACGTGCCGGAATATTGTGTGTTTTTATGTACATACATAGGCTTAATAATTTGTGTAGATAATACAAAATCAATTAATATAAATAAAATATATAGACTTGTTACTAAGAAAGATTTAAAGAATAGCGAGGTGGGATAAAATGTTTGTATGAGTGTCAAGTCGAATAAATGAGTACAAATCAGCATTGGAGATAGATGCGTTTTTCTGAAACATATTTGTCGCATGCGATATTTTTATAATGGGCGATGGTTTTTCTTTAGTTATTTTATAATATTTCTAAATTTTCAATAACATTAATTGGAGTATACATTAAATCGATCTGTTTTTCTGTCTTCGAAAAGGTGTTTTCATTGAAAAAAACTAAAACTACATATGTTAATCATTCGAAATATTCAAAGTTGGAAGATACTACTTTTTTCCTATCTCTCAGGTAATTTTTGGTTACTAGCTCATTAAAATGAGTCCTCTCTGTACTTGAACCGGTGACTCCCCAAATCGTTTTGCATTTGTTGAAAACGCTAGTAGTCGGAAGTCGCGTGGTTTTGAGAATATGGCGGGTGCGGTGAGACCTTCAATTTTAGTGTGCACAGATAATTTTTGACCGTTACAGCCAAGTGGGGCGAGCGTTCTCATATTGTAAAATTAAGTTGTCATGCCTTTCAGTCATTTCTGGTAATTTTTCACGTAATTGTAGTCGATAACGTTTCGCCTCAATGGTTTCGCCTGGTTTTAGCGGCCCATAGTACTCGTATACTAAAATACAACCGTCTAATCCAAACAGGGAGCTCTTTGTGTTCAACGCTGAAATCACTACTTATGAAACGTAGAAACTACTCTCTGCATGGCTTATCGGTCGGCGGATTCGACATAAATTTCTACAACCATTCAAGGGGTTTTAGGTAGAATTTTCTTCTAATTAAAATAGGAAATCAAAATGCTTTTTATTTAAACAAATCAGAGCTGAGCTGAATTCTCATAACCAACTGATGCATTTAATTGTTTATAAATTTTAAAACTTTATTTTTTGCCTAAAATTTCTTGAAATATTTACATTTACCTTTATTTTATTTAGTAATAAAAAACGCGCAGCCGCAGTAACCGAGTGGTTAAAATTACGTACTGGCATTCGGGAGAATCGGGTTTAAACTAAAAAATTAAGTTAAATTTTCTAATTGCGGTCGGCCCTCGGCAGGGAATGTCCACCCCTACGAGTGTATTTCGGGCATGAAATAAAAATGCTCCTCGTAGAAAAACCATCAGCCGTTCGGAGGCGGCTTAGTATAAACTGTAGGCCCCTCCATTTGTTGGAAAAAAAACATCAAGACGCAAAACCACAAATTGGAGGAGGAGCTCGGCCGAAAATTGCTTCAGCGGTTACAAAGCGCCAACTATATATATATAATAAAAAAAACTAGATTCAAAATATTTAGTAGTTCTAAATACAAATATAAAATTCTTACATATTGTGCATGTAGTAAAATGCTTTCCAGCACTTTTAATATTACAACCTAAAGAATTGAAAACAATTTTCATGCTTCTTCTCTTCTTGACTTTCAGTCTTAAAGTCCTCATATCAATCAATTAATTTTAGTTGCCTCAGCCTTTCAATTGGATGCAATGTTTTGAGATATTCATTAAAGGCTATGTCGAAATCTCTAATCATGTTAACCGCTTATCTCCATATAATTGACTTGGCTACGATTGTTTCGATCTGGCTACTACCTGGTAGCCTGATGAGCTTCTCCCTTAATTTGCGATGTGCGTCTTCTTGTTTTTCCAATAAATGGAGTTCCCCACAGTTTAAACAAAGTTCTCCTCAAATGGCGGGTGGACTTTTATGATGGGTTGACATTCCCTTCCGAGGGACGACCGCAATATGAAAAAATTAAATTAATTTTTTTTTATTTAAATTAATTTTCTATGTTTTTTGGATGTTGAATGGATCGGGACTTGAGCCATAATCTTCCGAATGACGGTACACAGTATCACTCGGTTTGCGCGGTCGTTTCGTCAGGGATGCTGAATTTTTCAACTTTTGTGCCGCATATACCTTTTTCCCCACTGTAATATTAAAATCGCCAAGCACATTTTCTATATCGTAGTGAAGGCACTACTTCTTTTATTATTGGAGCAAACTTTTTATTTGACGTGTTCCAAACCTTACTACCAACCCTAAGAGAGTTCGTACATCGTGAAGGGTGTTTACTTGGTCTAAGAGAGGAATAAAGGAGACATATGCATATTAAAATGTTCAACCCAGGTCCACTTCCCGGAGAGTAGTCTCGCTAATAATCTATGTAAAAACCACTTAATTATTATAGCCTATTTCCACTGTGCACTTAATTGCATTTACGGCGTCTGTTAAGTGAATAAAATGTCAAACGTTTCCACCGAAAGTGAGTTAACTCAAACAGCTGATTTTTGTTTACATTTCCTGCTTGCAAAATTTGTCACAACTATTGAAATCATGAATTCAAGAGACCGCACTCATTTTATTTGGCTATTTATGGAATCTTCTGATTTGCAAGTGCAGATTATTGCTGCATGGACAAACGCTGCTGAAACGAAAATGCTTTTATGCATGTTTTAAGCATTATCTTCTCCAATTACATAATATATGCATTTACGTTAAAACTAATGCAAAAAAGTAATTTTTGCAGAAAAAATTTCACCGTGCAAAATAAAACTCTCCGAAAATACCCGACTCTGGCAAGAAATATACCGAAACTTCCGAAATGATTACATTAGTAGTGACAGCATCGACTGTTAACATAACATTTTCTGTTAAATTACCGAAAGTGAGTTAACACACTTTTATACAACAACAAACACATGGGAATTCACGCATTTAAATGCGATGTTTAAATGCATTTAAGCTAATAAGCATTTAACGTCCGGTGGAAATAGGCTATTAAATTAATTTGAAGTAACCATACATACAATTTTTATATAGATCTTTCCAGGAACCACATGAACAAGTAGTTTTTCGGTTTAATCTGTCGGGTAGTTTCGGAGCTCACTGGCAACAAATATAAATAAATAGCGGGTTACTTCTTCATTGTTAATATTCATTTTATTTAGAATGTTAGACACTTTTTCCTAGCTCTAATTGAGCAAATCAAAAAGCTCACAAATTTTTTCAAGTTTCTCTTCTTCATTAACTTGAGCAACGAAATCGTTATACCAATTAATTAATTTAGATTGCTTTAACCTTTCATTTGAAGACAGCGATTGGAGATATTCAGTAAAGACTTTATCAAAATCTTTAGTCAAAGCAATAAATTTTTCCTCCAATTCGCTGTCGAGCTTAACATAACCATTATTATCTAATGCTCTCTTTAGTGTTTGTTTCAATTTGGAATCTTTAGCCATATTTTCATAATCTGCCATCATTTCTGCCAAGTTAACCATGTTCTCGAAAAGAATCATGGCGCTGTCTTCATTGTCGTCCAATTTGAATTCAGCAGCTTGTTTGCCAATTTTCGTCATTCGTGTTATATTCGCCTGTAAAAGCTCATCCTTGTCAGGTATCTCATTCAGTTCCTTAACGGCATTATTGACAACCACACTGCCCGTTTCGAGTAACCATTTGCCAATTTTCGCCACTTCGCTTAGAACATAAACGCCAAGGTGTAGTTTAGGATCGGTTTCTTCAGATGAATCAGCGTCCGTTGCACGTTTCACTAGGGGTGAGGTGGTGGCGAGCTATTCAAAGAAAATTTCAATTCTTTTTTGTTTGATGTACATACATATATAAAAAATGCAATCCGACAAACTTACTGACACTAAGAGTAAAGCACTGACAAAAATTAATACAAATTTCCTCATTTTCACCGAAAAAGGCTTACAAATTGCTCGGAGGAAGGTTAAAATTGCACTGGATCACGGTTGTAATGAAATTGTTATTTATTTAATACTTTCGGGTTAATAATAACAATTGATAATTACAAAAGCTCATATTATATGTATATTTATATATATATATACATATATATATAACTGGCGCTTTGTAACTGCTGAAGCGATTTTCGGCCGAGCTCCTCCTCAAATTTGTGGTTTGTCTTTTGGACGTTGGTTAGATCAGGACTCGAACAAAGGCTACTCGGCTATTGCGGCCAACATATAATGGTTATAAAATCAGTTTATGAAATCTAAGAAGATAAGGCAGAACTTCGTTACATATTAATAAATTCAATGGAAAGGGCTTTTTTAAATAAAGTGCCTATGAATTAATATAAAATAATCTGATTTGATTCTAATATACTAACATATACGCAGGTTGGCTTTATATTTCGGGATTAGAGAACAAAATCAAATATTAGTCATCGAAAATCGCTTTATTTTTTTAAAAATATTATTGGAGAATATCTATACACTTTTGAATGCGTTTGAAAATTTTCACTCCTATTGAGGCTTCTTCAAAATGGCACTGACAGAGGTAGAGTGCCACCGATTTCTATTCTTCTGTGTCCCTGTAGCTGGGACAGAAGTCGTTTGAGAAGCAGCCCATCCTTCTACAATAACTCCCCATAAAACAGTGTCCGGTAGTTACGCCGGTTGTTATGTTTAAGGAGGTCCGGCTTGGAAGGAGTAGAGATTTAGTTCTGCTTATCTCAACCTCAGACTCCTGTGGGATACAAAGAGCCACCGATGCCCAGAGCATACTGAATTTATGGGGGAAACCCATCTCCAGCCTGCTGAATAGCAGTGAAATTGGAATATCCGTATGTAAATTGACGTTAAGCAACACCAAAAGCTCCGTCAGGATCGGGAAGAATCTTTCCAAGCCGTTCGATACCAAACGAGGTTTTAGACAGGGTAATACGAGGTGCAGAGCTGAATAGAGAAGGTACAATCAAGAGTGTACAGCTACCGGCGTACGCCCATGATATTGACATTATTGGCCTCAACAACGGCGTCGTTAGTTCTACTTTCTCCAGACAGGATATCTGCTGTCCTCGCACAAAGAATCATTGCATTCGCGACTTGGCTCTCATGTCACTGCTGACAGTCATAACTTTGTAGTCGTAGATAACTTCGTCAATCTTGGAATCAGTATTACCGCCAACACCAATGTCAGCCTGGAAATTCAACGCATTATCACTCTTGCCAACAGGTGCAACTTTGGACTGAAGAAAACCAAACAAACAAGTCCCTCATCGTTTCCGCACTGCTATATGGTGCGGAGGCGTGGTTAATGTGAACATCTGATGTTAGAAGTTTTCGAGAGAAAAGTTTTGCGTAAGATTTATGGTCCTTTACGAGTTGGTACGGATGGAAAAAAATACTCCAGCTGTGATGCAGTTCCCGACTGTGGTACTAGAGGAAAAGGAAGACCTCCACTCAGTTGGAAAGACCATGTAGAGAGGGACCGCTCTACTTGTTATCTCCAATTGGCGCTATGCAGCGAGAAAATTGAATGAATGGCGCGATGTTATAAATTCGGCTAAGATCGCGTAAGTGGTGTCTACGCCTGTAAAAGTAAAAATAGTAAAAGTACCTGAATTAATTGCCAGAATTGTCTTGTCACATTGCACTTGGTTTCGGTATGCCCAAGTCATGTGCATAGTTTATATTGGTTAGGACTGTTCCCTTTCTGGACAGTTAGTCGGTTACGCAGTACTCTGGGATGTCCCTGTTACCCAAACCGCGACCACGAACCTTTAGCATACAATCGCGAGTTTGTTTAATATCTCTCTTCATTTTATTGACATCTTTGAGGTGCTCTGACTTAATGGGAGCCTGACTATAAGTACATTTTAATAAGTTGGGTTAACCAGCAACCATGAAGCGGCTTCCATTATAGCGGTTAGTTCCGCTTGTAAATACGGTTCAGGGTAAATTCGGCTGTATTTTCTCACTCGTTCCTCTGTGGGATTTTTGTTGTGAAAGTTTTGTCGAAACAGAAGACAGAATTGGTGTAGTCTACCTCTTATGAGCGTGAAGTAGAGTTTAGTAAAATTGTTCTGTTTATTAAAAAAGATTTCACGAGAATCACTACCTGCGTCCCTGAGCCATTTCCAAATTTTCCAAATCCCGAAACGGCATCCATCGTATACATGAACACTCATTAGTAATCTCATCGCTTATTCTCTGTCTCTCTCTCTCCCACAGATCGGCAGCAAGCCGGTTTTTCGGTAGCTACGAGAGTGTAACAAAGCATGTGAAAAATGCCTATTGTGAGCCTTCTATGAGTAAATCAAGAGTATTCGAGTGATATATGTAAGCGTTTTCAGGAAGTTATAGAAGTTATTGCAGATGACGGACGCCATGGACGCCCAGCCTATTAACAACCGATGGAAACGAGGCAAGAAAGCAAAAGAAAAGTCAAATAAATGGAACTGAACGAACGCCAAAGCATAAATAGAGAAGTCGCGGATGATGCTGGCATATCGATTGGACTATGTCATGACATGTTGTTCAATGTTTTGGACATGAAACGCTTGGCAGGAAAATTCGTGTTAAATATTGGAAAAAATCAGCCGCGAATGGAAGTTACTCGGGAATCATTGGTGGAGGTATTCCGTCGAAAATTGCTTCAGCGGTTACAAGCCGACAATTATATATATTACATAATTCAAACATAGACAACACCTAATGAAGTATAAATAAACCACTCTCGAATAAATAGCTTTACGAGCATTAAAAACACTTCCAAAATAATTTGATATTAAAATTATGGATTTTACTTTTTAAAATTTCCGTTTATGTTTTATAAATTAAGACATAATATCAAAGATTTCGCCGAATTTGTCAACTTTTCGCTCGCCATCGGTTTCTGCCTTGAATTCGTCGTACCATACAAGGACCTTAGCTTGTTCCACTCTTTGGGCTGGAGTCAAAACCTTGACATATTCACCAAATGCTGTCTCAAAATCATTAGCCATTTTGATGACTTTCTGTTCAAAATCATTTTCGAATTTGGTGTAGCCATTATTTTGCAAAGCCGTCTTCAATGTTTCTTTCAATTTTGAGTCCTCGGGCATATTTTCATAGTCCTCCATCATTGTAGCGAAGTCAACCATGTATGCGAGTAATTTTAAGCCGGCTTCCTCATCTTCTTTTAAATTGAGTTCAGCATTTTCCTTAACAATGTTCGACATGCGTGTGATATTTGCTTGCAAGAGTTCATCCTTAACTGGTAGTTCCTTTAGCTCTTTTATGGTATTTCTGATCACTACACTACCAGTGTCCAACATCCATTTGGAAAGTTTAGCTACTTCGGCTATGGTATAAATCATCAATTGAGCCAGGGGACTCTCCTCTTCGGATGAGACAACTTCGGGGTTAGATCCTACTATTTGATTGTCATTATGTACAACAGCCACTCTCGTAGTAGGCAAAGTGTGGGCGAACTGTTGAACAATAAATAATTTTAAAATAGAATATAATATAATATTTATTTTCAGTGCAAAAAACTTACTTGCACCAACAGCATTGCGCTGATCACGAGTAATAAAGCTGACTTCATTTCAAGTTCAGGATATGGAACGTAAGGAATGAATCGACAGTTGAATTTCAAAACTCAATCTAATTTTCAAAGCCTATTGAAATGGCTTTTTATATGATTCGTTCTAGGTTTAAAAGTGTAGATTATAAGAATACATAAAAAGTGCTTTAAAGATTTTTAAAAGAAATAAGTAAAAATAAATCTGCTTTAAAATAAATGTTTTTGTTTCTTTTAGGAGGCAATTAATTTTATTTGCAATAAATCATATCAGCAAAAATAATAAAATAATAAAGAAATATATAAAAAACATTTAATAATATTGTACCATATATTACTGATTGTGAAGTGACTAGTTTCTATTGAGTGCTCTATCTATTAAGCTGTGTCAGGTATAATCACAAATAATTGACTCACTGGCCCTGGTGTGTCCGAAAAAATGCATGCACTTCTAGAACTCTGTTATCACTAATTATATTATTAAAAAGTTAAATTTATTTTCTTTAAGCTTAGAAATTTCCAATTGTTGTCGAAAATATATATGAATACGTACTCTATAAGTAAGTTTTGACTGCTTAGCTATGCATATTGTTCAAGCGGATTTTTAAAAAATAAATTCTGTCAGAAGAGTGTTGGGAATTGGTCCATAAAACACATCCGTCCCGGCTGGCTCGAACAAATTCCATCCGGGAGGTCCAATTTTCGACCCCTTTTTGCAGCAATTGGGTTGCTCTGTCAGCAATAACGCGTCGAATATACTGTTCCAATGCGTCAATCGTCTAGAGTTTATCTGTCTAGATAAGCGATTTAACATAGGTTAAGTTAGGTTAAGCAGTCTGATCCAGTGGGTCTCACATAGACCAAATGCATCCAAATTGTTGCCACACTACATGCGACCAAGCTGCGCTGTTACACTCCTATTGTGCCTCGATTGCTGTTCTTCTCGCGAATTTAAGTTGTCATTCTGGCCTCTTGGCTATTGCTGATTGAAGATCTGGTAGCCTTTCTGCGCCAAGTGTGCATAGCCTTTGTCTTCCGAGAGCCGGACATTCACACACCTACTTATATTGTCAGCCGTCAGACCTATCTTAAACGCATGAGATGTCAGAAGGCAATGCCCTGTGAATAGACCTGGTGTCCGGTCTCTTGACAGATAGTACAATACAAACTTTGTGAGTTTAGTATTTTATGTTCTATCTATCCGTAGTCCTTACGATTCTGCAGCTCATAGCTCATTCGCAGCGTCTTTTCGTCTGACGAAGTAGTATTACTTCTTGCTTCTGCTTTACTTCCTTGAATGGAACTGGGCGACTTGCCATAATTTCACAAAAAATAGTCCGGCGGTGTTAAACCGTATGATCTTGGAGACCACACCATGGGCTCACGACGCGAGATAATGCGCTCACGAAAAGTTGCCTTCAATAAATTGATTGTTTCGTTGGGTTTACGCAATTTTATTCGAATCAAAAGTCATCCAACTGCCTATAGAGCACACTAAGCGGTGACTTTTTGAGGAAGTGAAGGCGATTCAACAGCAGCTGGTGGATCACCATCACTGCAAATGTGACAATCCTTCCGCAAAATTTTCAATGAAGTGAATTGTAGCCCACGCGATGGCGGTAGGACTCATTCGGGTTTTTGTACTCTGCACCACAGTAGCAAATGGGTTTTCGGTCCGCACTGTACGATGATGTCATTGAGGATGCTTATTATCCACTAGAGTAATCGTGGTGCAGTTCATTATGAACTGACTAACAGTAAACTGTATTGCCGTCTAAAAAAACCCTCTTATAGGCCAATCATTATAATTTTTTTTGAATACATTTTTTGGAATAAATTTCTCACCGTCTTATATAAATTGAAGATGGAGGCCTTAAGGTGGTAATTTGAGTTTTAAAATGAAGAAAGAAAAGGTCGGTTGGGGCCAGCTCGATCGACTCGAACCATATATTCGATGCTTCGATATTTGTTTGATGGCATTTTTTGAATTTTCGCCCAGAAATTCGTTCACAAGGTTAGTCCTTGAAATGGTGCGTTATTGTGCTCTCTCCAATATCGCGTAACGCTCCGATAATATCTCTCATTTACCGACTGACGGACTTCTATCAAGAGTTTTGAGTGCGCAACAATGCTATAATCGAAGAAAACAGTTAAAACGCCTGACTCTTAATCAGGAATTTCGGTAAAAGTAGAGAGAACTCTCAATATTCATTTAAAATCGTACGAAGTCATTCGTGAAATAATTTCGAAAGATCTCTCAACACATTTCGATCCTATTGCATCCACTATACCTCCCATATGTCCACTATAAGCTTTCTTTAACATTTAGGCAATTTTAAAAGTATATCGTTCTCAAATTCAACTTAGCGATATGATTGATTCCCTGTTCCTTATCCGACCGAATTTTGTGCAGGGTATTCAGAAATTTCGCTCTATCGAAATTATTTATAAGGCTTCCAAGTGATTATAAGTAAAAGAATGGAGTATTTTTGTAGGATCATTTTTTGTCGCAGAGACAGACCATACTGGGTTAGGTAAAAGCTCCAAGGCGTGCAGTTAGTGATGGTAAAAGTGTCATAGAGTACACTTCACCCAACCGTGCGTGGATTAAAAAGACAACAGAGTAACGATGAAATGAGTTTGACCTCTAGTGGGCAGGCACAATTGGGATTTATTGCGTTTAGTTGGTTTACAACATTACACTCTGACCTGAAGTTCAGTTGTCCCAACATAGTGAAATCATCTGTAGTGTAGATCTAATAAATTTTACTATGTGGATAAAGCCACGGTCAGAAGACGAACCGTTATTCGGCAGTACAATGCAATCCTTAACCTTCGCTTTTTTACTTTTTTGGAGAAACATAATCACTTCGTTTATTGACCTTACAGACTAAATATATAATCAAGCGACTAACAAAAATTAAATAATTCAAACTATTTATTGTACATATGTATATGAATTATGAATAGAAAGATTTAATAAGAGAGACGAAACGAGATCTCGGAATGCGAAATCAAAATCAATCGGACAAGAGCCATGAACTGCAAACGAACAATGCGCCTAACATTTCTCTACGACTTGCGAGAGTAGGTAGATTTAAAAGCTTTAAACGGTTGGTATAGGGTGGAAGATTTATCGTAGAGTTCCATCGGAAATGTCTTAAAACAAAAAGTAAAAATTGTTATTAAACAGACTCTAACTTATCGGAATGAACATGATAATTTGGGGTTCCATATCAGTGAACCATATTCTATTAATATTGGCCTCATCAATGTCGTATAAAGTGCTTTAGTTACATAAGCGTCTTTGAATTATTTTGACCATCTTTTGACAAAGACAAAACCATTTTTAGCTTTTAAGACTGTGGTATTGATATTACACTTCTGAAGGTTCAAAGGCATGCCATTGTTATCACACCAAATAGCTAAATTGTCTACATCGTTTTGTCATATAGATTTTTGGCATAACTTTTCAGAAAGCGTGTAGGAATCATATCTGGACCATGACTGAAAGAATGTTTTAGATTCATCCTCAGGAATAGATGGTGAATTAATTATTGTTGTGCCATTTACTTTTGGAGTTAATAAAATCATAGAACAGCTTTGGATTGTGTAAAATATTTTTCTTAACTTTAGTTATGTCATCATTATAGCAGTTTTTTTTTAAGTTCAAGAAATTTTCGACGAAGGCACGAGTATTTTAAGTAATGTAAGTCGCGGCCGCGATAGCCGAGTGGTTAGCATTGCGTACTGACTTTCGGAAGGCTCGGGTTCATATCCCAGTGCCAGCAACATCCAAAAGTTATGGAAAATTAATTTAAATAAAAAATAAAGTTAAATTTTCTAATTGCGGTCGCCCCTCGGCAGGGAATTTCAACCCCTCCGAGTGTATTTCGGGCATGAAATAAAGGCTCCTCGTAAAAAACCATCAGCCGTTCAGATGCGGCTTAGTATAAACTGTAGGTCCCTCCATTTGTTGGAAAAACATCAAGACGCAAAACCACAAATTGGAGGAGGAGCTCGGTCGAAAATCGCTTAAGCGGTTACAAAGCGCCAATTATATATATATGTATATATATAAGTGTAAGCCACTTTTCTTGAAAGCCTTAAAAACTCTTGACCTTCTATTCTTTAAGCAATATAACTCTTTGGAAACCATGAATTCATGTTTTTCATTTTAAGCCTAGGGTTTTTTCAAAAGCAGAAATAATGGTACTATTAAAATGTATGTAATTTTGAGAGCTTCTGATTCAATTTTTTAAAATTAGCTTTCGCAAATTTGAATCGAGAACTAGAGCTAAGCGTAGAGTTATCAGCCATGGTAATATACCAGGTGTGTTACTTAAAATTTGCCGGTTTTTTCGATAAAGAAAACACTTAATTTTCAGAGGAATCTCAAAATTTTTTTATTCAAAGTATTGATCATTAGTTTCTATCTCTCCGCCTATCTCTCAGACAAATTATGGATACCATTTTCGATGCAAACCATTCGACGAGCCATTTTTCGACTTCTTCAAAATTAGCGAAGCACTGCTCTGCAAGGGAGTGTCCCATCGATGTGAAAAGATGATAGTCGGACGTGGCGAGATCTGGAGAGTACAGCGGGTGCGATAATATTTCCTAATTAAGTGTTTTTAATGTGTCTTTCACTAGTTTAGCGGTATGAGACGGCGCGTTGTCATGTTGCAAGATAACTTTGCCATGACTTCGGGCCCATTCCGACCGTTTTTCGATCAATGCATGATTCAAATTGATCATTTGTTGTCGGTAGCGATCCGTGTTCACCGTTTCACCAGGTTTTAACAACTCGTAGTACACCACACCACACTGGTCCCACCAAACACAGAGCATTGTCTTACGGCCAAAGCGATTTGTCCTTGCAGTCGATGGGCCAGCTTCACCAGGGGAAAGTCATGATTTTTTTCGCTTCGGGTTCTCAAACTAAATCCATTTTTCGTCCCCCGTGACAATTCGATGCAGAAAAGATTTCCACCCATTTTCCATACTTCTGGATCTTTCCCATGGCTTTTAAACGTTGGCAAATTGCTCCTCGAGTCAAAATTGTCAAATCGAAATCTCCACTTTTAAATTGACGAAATCATGTCTCACATGTTCTAATCACTGGAGCATGTCCACCATAAGTTTCTACCAGCAACCGGTGAGCTTCAGCTGCTTTTTTCTTTTGATGAAATAAGAAAAGCAACGAATGCCGCAAATGCGATTTACTTGGAACGAAACTCGACAAATTCACTGAGGTAAGCAAATACGACGCTATTATTTTGGCGGAATGTGACTTGCGTATTTTTGTAGATTAATATCAATAGAAAAAAGTTACATACATGCCAAATCATAGAAATTTATACATATTGCTAGCGACATCTACTAATAAAACCGGCAACCTTCAACAAACACACCTGGTACATCCTCTGGCAAAACAGGAGGATCGCTTCTAATAACAGAAAATTTAGAAGCATTATCAACAAATACCAAATCTAAAATCTTACTAAAGTGATTCGGTTAATTGAGGCATAAGTCGGACAGTTCTTCCAAGAACTAATTTATACATGGATTCATTTTGGATTCCTTTTTTAACTTCTCCTCCTCAAATCTATAAATATATTGCGAGTAAACAAATCTGTCAAGCAGATTAAAATTATTTATATAATGAATGTATTTCGACTCAACTGTATACAAAAATAAAAATAAATACAATTGAATTTTATTATATCTGAGTAGTACTTTCCCTATAGGTATAAGTGACTATATTATTTCTCTCAATTAAGTATTGAATTTTACATGACCACATAAGCACAATTACTCAATTGCGGTGGGTGTTCCCAATATTATAACTGCTATAATTACTTTCCTATTTGCCATGCTCTTGTTGCTCATTAATAAAGTCAAATTTAATTACAATACAAAGGTACAAATACGTGTCCACAATTTGAGGAAACCATGCATCATAGCCAAAGTGAGTGAGATTATATTATTGCGCTCATTTTCCCATTTCATTTGACAAATTTATTTACATTTTACAGTTAAACATACACGTATGTACACGTATTTGCTCTTTAGTTCAGTTACTGGCACTTCCGTTCATTAATTTTCACAATTGCTTACATTGATATGTACATACGATATAGGTATATATACAATACAATGGCAGTTACACTTGGTGACATGCAGAGTAGGACTGTAATGAAACTTCGAGCGAATGTACGAATCTTTCGATTCATTTTACACCTCCAAATTCGATTTGATTTTCAGAAAAGGTTAATTTAATGTCTTTCATTTTGTCTTCAGTGACTTTTGATATATGCAGTTCTAATAAAAATGTTGTTCATATAGACATATAAGCTACCTCATGTAAATCGAACCATAAACACGATTTTTCAAATAGATCATACCCACGCTCACTTCCCGCAAGTAAAAAGTATTCGCCATATTAATATAGGCCCAAAGCTGCATTTGATTAACAATTTTGTATAAATCAAACCATAAATAACATTTTTTCAAATAGATCGGTCTCAAGTCGGATTAGATGTCCACAATCAATGGTTAAGGCTGTGGGTTGAGCCGTCAGTCATTAAGGATAATGCCTTTTATACATGCGTATGTATATATATATAGACAGATTGATATTTATATTTTTAACCACTGAAGCGTTTTTCGGTCGAGCTCTTCTTCCAATTTGTGGTTTTGCGTCTTGATGTGTTTCCAACAAAAGAAGGGACCTACAGTTTATACTAAGCCGCCTCCGAACGGCTGATGGTTTTTCATGAGGAGCCTTTATTTCATGTTAGAAATACACTCGGACGGATTGACGTTCCTGCCGAGGGGCGACCGCAATTAGAAAATTTAACTTAATTTTTTGTTTAAATTAATTTTCAATAACTTTTGGATCTTGGTCGCACCGGGATATGAATATGGGCCTTCCGAATGGCATTACGCAATGCTAACCACTCGGCTACCGCGACCGCCCAATAGACTTTATGTTTTAAATAGAATTCGGGCAAGTCGCCGCAGCTGGCTCGAGAGACCTAATTTTCAACCACTTTTTGCGGCAATTGAAGTTGTATGTCAGCAATAACGCGCCGAATATATTCTTCCAAGACGTCAATCGGCACGGGCTTATCTGCTTAGACAAGCTATTTCGCGAAACACCAAAAAAAAAAAAAAATTGTACAGCGGTGTTAAATCGCACGATCTTGGAGGCCATGCCACATACCAAGATTCCTTCATTAAATTTATTGCTTCATTCATCAATGAGCAACAATCAAACCAAATTTTCTTGTAAAAATCAGGATCGGTGGCCATCTCGTTTGTATTCCACTCATCGAAAGTGCGACCTTGCACGTTGCATTTTGTATGCCCCCAAACCTAGATCCTTTAGTAAAATATTCCGTCTTCTTCGTTAGTCTGCTCCGCAGCAGCAATAGCGTCTTGGGTGCACATTTTATGAGGTCTCTGATGATGTTTATTTCCACTATATAATCTATAATTGCTCAAATTACCAATTAAGTCGACCGAATATTGGACGCAGCACACGAGACGTCACTCCAGCAACAGTATTATTTGGGTAAACAATTTTCTCGATTTGCAAACATTGCTCCGGAGGAGTAAGTATGTTCATTATGAAATGGCAAACCAAACTGAGTATAAATCAAGTAACAACTTGCAAGAAGATCAACTCCGAATAATGTATTGACTCAGTGAAAACCACACGTCTAAAAAATACCCTTTACTTTAGAATGTAATATGCAGATCTTCAGCTAAGTGGCTAAATTTGAAATCAAGATTATTTCTCCAACTCCGTTAAACTTCGATTTCGACTTCTGCACTATTATGCCGTTACATATGAAGTAATGAAATCGGATACATTATTTGCTCAAGCTGCTCATTTGATTGATTTCTATGTGGTTGCTACAAGTGAGTACGAGATAAGTATGTACGAGTATATCTATATATTTATATCTTGCGACGAATTGTCCACCTGTTTTTTTTTTCTTATACACATATTTATTTTACATACAGTATTATCGGCAAGCGCACACCCATCCATCTAAATCCCTTAACTTGACTTGACCGCGCTATTCAATCGCTTTCAATAAAACTTCAATTACATTTGCTGCATGTGGATATTTACTTTATGCCAGTAACCCAGTGTGTTCTTTCCGCCCGGTTGATTTTTTCACTCTTCACTACATACGTATACACCTCCTGCACAATTCTCGTTGCCCTTTGGCTAAGTTGCACTTGGTGTGCTGCGAGTGTCTGTACATGCTAAATACCACAATGCTTTAGAGTGTTTCCTTCCACTTCAATATTTCTCCTCAGCGGTCTTTTCTACATATTTATCTGGAACTACTATATACGGGGTACTTAAACTTTGTTAAATTAATGGTTGTTTTTGATTTCTTCGCAAACGTGGGATGAAAGACACCAACTTGATTCTGTTACTCTTATACACATATGGTAGCTCTGATTTTCTTACTTCTAGCTTAACTCGAGTTGTTTCTCATCGCGTTTGACTGTATTTCATCGTGTTTCACGCAGTCTGTGTGGTCTCCACTGACTAGAGTGCCCCACTTCCGCTCTCTTTGATCAAAATTTGAGCTCAATTCAGTTTATAGCTATAACTTTACCCACTTCAAGATAGATGAATACCTAATCAAATTCGCTGATATTAATACAAAATTTGAAATAAGAAATGCAAAAAATAAAACAATTTTCATTTATATTTATCCATTTCTCAATATTTAACTGTTCATCTATATTTTGTGGCTTTCAAAATAGTCCTCCTCGGCCTTAATAAAATTCCAACGGCGTTTCTTTAAGTTGCCGAAGCAATTCAGAGCAGTTTTCATTTTCACAAGTGTAGCAAAACGTCGTTCCTTCATAGCAGTGGAGAGAGAAAAAACTGCATACATTCTAACTTGGCGATCGACTGCAATGAGTACTGTATAGGAGAGATAGCGAGAGTTTAAGAGACCGAAATGAGTGAATATGAAGAAGCTAATGCCTGAAAGCTCAATGAGAAAAGGAGGCGATTTAAAAAGGCATCCAAAACCGGAGCTTGCTATTGTGGAACTCAAAGAAATTATCTGATGACCCTATAAGGTCCTATCGAGCTTATAATGGGAAATACTAAAGTCCACTGCATATGAACTAACTGCATCCAATCAGTGTGGCTTCAGATCTGATAAATTCACTATTAACCAGATATTCACCATACCCTAAATTTTAGAAAAATTAAACATTTTGTCATCAAACAAACAGTCAACACACTCGCTTATTGGCTCCCACTCCACTGTTGACAGTCATAACTTTGAAGTTCTCGACAATTTCTTTTATCTTGGAAGTATCATTAGCACCAATAATAAGGTCAGCCTCGGAATCCAACACAAAAACACTCTTGCCAATAGGTACTACTTTGGACTGAGTAGGCAATTGAAAAGTGAATTTCTCTCCCGGCGAACCAAAGCCATTTGATGAATGAGATAATGATAGAGGTTTTGCGATCGACTTATGGACCTTTGCGAAGTGAATACTCTAGCGGACGTATGACATTGACATAGTTCAGCGATTTAAGAGACATGACTTGGTCATGGATGAGGTACTTGCAGGTGGAAGCTGAATAACAGGAATACTTTCACTTCGTTGGAAAGATCAGGATTTGTATCGGGTTTCCCTTAATATTTTCAATTCATGTTAGAGGCGTAAAGAATAAACAACTGTCTAGCTGCTGTTAACTCGGCAGTAATCGCGAGGGTGGGTCCTATGTCAATAAAAAAAAAAAAGAACTAGAGATCCATATTGTAGTTGTCATTGTGGCGTTTTGCTTAGCCCGCTTAGAAGCAGGCTGGGTCAGACAGGTTCAGTCTATCGAGGGAAAAGGGGGTTTGATGAGTGGGCTTTAGGTTAGGGAGCATCCAAAGTGGTGATTAGTACCGTACGCACTAATGGTGGATGATCTGATGTTATTATAGGCCGTACGAAGAAATAATTCAGTTCAATTGTGGGTAGTTTTGAGTTTCACGTTGCTGTCGCATCCACAGCGCTTGGCAGCTATACCAAAAAGTAGGAAACTAGCATGCACATGTGCCCATCAGTGCAGGACGTACGACTTAACCAGACGTTATTATATTTTAAATTATATGGATGGCTTTGAGTAGTGAAAAAGTGAACCATAGAATAACTCTTCCTGGTCCCCATAATCCTATTATACGATTGCAACAGTACGGCATTTAATGTTCGGTTCGAACCAGAAGTGAGGCATTTCTTACTTACTACATCTGCTTAGTTTCCTGTCATTGTAATGGTATTTAACGGTCCACCCTTACCGTATTATTCTTTACTTACTACTGTACGTATAACAGTTGCCTTGCTACTTGAATGCGTTGTGAGCTTCAGCTACTCATATCCATTTCCGATTAAAATCTCGTGTTTTACTAAGGCGATAGCTCTCATTGGTTTTGTTGTTGTAGCACTAAAAATGTTATTTTTTTTTTTGTTTCCTGTTGCCATTTAAATGCAAGTAAAGTGGTATATTTGCACTTATGTGCATTGAAAGCAATTTACTACGGTTGTTTGTTTCATTTCCTTTGCGATTTTTTTCGCTCCCAACAACACTGTGACTATTTACTTCCTCTGCTAACCTACAATTAACTGCGCCTTTTTCATCTTTCAATTCTCCTCGAATACACAGCTGTTGGGTAGTACTCCTGCTTTTGCAATTTTCATTAATTGTACGCGAATCAACAACAAACACATCCTTTCTCTGTGAATTCCCAATACAACTAAACGCCCTCGGGATGAATGGGGTGAGTGGGAGAGCCGTGGCTTGGATGGTTCATATGTACCTATGTACCACTATTTCAGTATACTCGTATGTGTGTGCAGAGTACCGTTTTACTGTTGATTGGTTGAAAGTGAAGTGCAAAAAAAAAAAAAGAGAAAAAAATCTTAAGAAGCTACTTTGATTAAGAATGCTGAAGAAGAAATACTACTTGCAGAAAGGCTCAATTGTGCTTCAAACTTGTCCATACCATTCCCCCGTAGTTGTTGTCCATTTCATTATAATTGTAGTTTTGTGATTGAAACAAGTTGGGAATGAAGGAAGTCGCGTTAGAGGACTAGCTTGCGAGTCGCGGTTTTTTTTTTCGTAGAGTAGTCAAAAAAGATTCTCTTAAAGGGTGTTTTGGGGTATAGTTTTGTTAAAGTATGAAAGTCGAGACTAACGTACTGAGATTGCCTACAACTTTCTTCACCTGTTGCTTCTGTGATCGCGAAATCCCATGAGGGCTCTAATAGTAAGCCGTTTAGTAGAGTAAATGCTAAATTCTTTAACAGAAGCAGTTGCCCTGGCAGTTTCCTTAAATGTAGTTACTTCGCTTTCAAAAAGTTTACACCGAAAGCTTGAACCAAGTTCAAATGATTAGCTTGTGAGGAGAAAACTTTCAGCAGACATTTCTATTTAGTTTCAAGACAGGGTGGTCTACTCCACCATACACTACTCGGCACTCACTCATCCTTTGATGGAATATTGGTGACGAAAACTTAGAAAGTAAGTAATTTAGAGACACAGTATTTATAGAAGCAGGTATGCAGACTGTGTCCTTTAGAATTTCGTCGTTTACAGACCTAGAACTATTTTTAGCTGAAGGCTTGAAGACCGGAGATGTGCCTCTAACTGCCTTGTCAATGAAACTCTGGGAAATCACGAAACCAATTTCCCAATCAATTACGCTGGAGTAGATGTTTCGTGAGTCAAGAACAAGTAAGTTGGATTAGCAGTGGTACATTTGAAGAACAAAAAATAAAAACTAGTTTGCTTGCAATAGCTGATATATGTACGTGTATGTACAAGTTGGAGACGCTTATCCCTCTTACAGCAAAAGCCCAACGTCAAAGAACTGTTCGGGATTTAGCGGTGCGGCTAAGATCAGTTATTCCCCAGGCACCCTGTTTTGGAAAAGATCCGAGAAAATCGATCATTCGACGGACAGAAGCTACCTTTAAACCTCTATATTTGAGTTTGATGTTTTCACAAAACTTATATCGCACTGTAAATTTGATACTAAAGAAGAAATAGAAGATACAACAAGCTTCTTCATAATCGATTACAACATTTCTTTGACTTTTGGGACTTAACGAGGTTTCAATTAGAATGATTTTCTGTCGTTTAGTGATGGAGAAAGGAATAAGAGCTGCACAACTTAAGTTTTGACAAGAGATGAAGTATGACATCGGTCTCAAAGACCGCGTTGTTAGTTTTGCAGATAAATAAAAAAGCGAAGGGAAAAGTTTGGTAGCGGACGTGAAGGAAGGAAGACCATCAAATACTCTTCATATTGGTTCTCTAGTCCATTGCGTCCTCACCGAAAGTAAGCAAATGAGTGAAAAGTCAAGCCCTCTCTCGACGAACATCGTTCAAACTACAAAGGCACAAGGCCTTTTATATAGCACGCAGCCTGCAAAAGAACGCCCAACTGGCTTATTTTCAGTCGGCTTATAATTTACTTACTTACTTTACCAAAAAAGTTAATTAAAAATAATAATATACCTATTTGAACGATGAAGCGCGATTTTTTACTGAGTATTAATGTTGGACCGAAATTTCTCAAGTGTTTGACATTTTACGAGAATTTCTCTTGGGGTTTTTCAGTGGCTTTTATTACTTCGCTAACACTTTTGATGAGGTCGCGTATTGTTTATGTGATTTGAACTCAAACTGGTTAAATAACTGAAGTTCCTTATATTGTGTTGCTATTTTCGCCATTACTCGATAACCAACCTAACATGTCGCGTGCAAAGGAAAAGGCCTTTAGACGATAACAACATCCCAGGAATGTCTATTAGCGATGACGAATATCTCCGATATGGAAGATGGAAGCTGAAATAGGCTCACAAGCCGAGCGATACCTACATGGAGAGGGTTATGGACCCGAATTCTAACCCAACTTTAAAGGGTTTCCTGTAAAAATTCATTTACCATTCGGAGCCGGCTTCGGAAAAACTGAAGGAACTTGGAGCAGAAGCACGGCTGAATATCGTTTCAGCAGTTATAAGGCACCAATTATCTATCATCTTAATTATCTCGAACATTTCTTCCAGTTAAAAGAAGATACTCTAGCTATAAATGTTGTGTATGCCGTGCTCGTTGGTGGAAAAAGAGTAAGTGCGGGTACCCACTCTCTTTGAAAGATCAATTGGTGTTTCATTTGACGTCACAGAGTGGACAATTCAGTTATAAAGAAACCCTTTCCAATGCACCCTGTGATGCGATAGTCTACCCCTTCCCACTCTTTGCTATACATGTATGTATGTATATGTGTGTATATACATGTATTGACGCCAATTGCAAATAAGAGCCAGTGGCTCATTTAACTACTTCATTCACAATGTATTTACTTTGCGTATTATGCATAGAAGTAGAAATTGCTTTTGCCTTCAACGACTCGCTATTTTCATACATACATACGAGTACCTCAGTTAAATGAAGAAATAATAGTACAATTCAACCTGCATTTGCTGGCCAGCAATTACCAGTAGCTAGCACGCCCCCATGACCTCACCTCACCACGCAGTTCGCCACCTCGTCCGCCCGTCGCGCTTCTTTGCCTACTTAAAATTAGTGTTGAGCGTTGAGCATATTTGCAAACGCTTCCAGCATATTGGCCATAATAAGAAGCGTTGAAGGTTTCCATGAATAACGAGGCGAGCGTCAAGTTGCGATTCTACATAGAGACCAGAGACGGAAAGACGAGGCGAGGCGAGGCTAGTTGAGAGTGACTGTGTGTATGTACTCAATGAGGAAGGCGGAATGGTCAGCAGTTAATAATAGGACTGTGAATAGATGAATTGGCGAATGAGTGGGCGAATGAATGAGTGACGGACTGAATGACGGAAAGGTGTTATCTGATTGCAATTCTGCACACACGCAGCAAATGGAAAACAGCAAAACAAATAGTAAATAAATAAATACCAAACAGCTGCGGAGCAAATAAATGAATATAAAACGAAGGAAATCGACATACAAAGCAAAGGCGAAATGAGAAGAACAACAAAAATCAGTTCTAAAGGGATAGAAAGAAAGAAATAGAGAAAGAAATATTATCAAATGGAAAACTTGAACGAGTTGTTTGGCACTTTGCGAATGTTTTTTGTTGGTTATTCTTGTTGCTGTTTTTGTTTTTTCTGCTTTGCATACTTTTTGCACTATTTGGCTTTGACGTCTTTTGCTCTGATACGCTTTATGTAAATAATACAAAATAAAGTAGATGAAGAAGTACTTTACGCATGAAAGAGGCTCATAGTGACTCCAACAACAGAAACAACAGAAACAACACAAACACAATAACAAATGCAAATAGCAATAAGTACAAAGGAAGAAACAGAGAAAAAGTTCAAAACGGTTTGCGATATCAATGCATTGAAATGGTTGCAAGGACAACTTTGGTTGCAACGGTTCATATCTGTAATTAACATCTTGACAGGCTTTGCACAGAGCAACAGCGAGTGGCGGCGCCAATTCATGCTAGAAGTGGCCGAGAATGATTTTAGTTGGAAATTCTTGTTTTGGTAATAGATTTAATATATAAATAAGTCTGAGTAGTCTTCTTAAAATTAAAAAACAAAAACAAAAAAAAAATGCAGCTGACCTTTCAAATTTCGTTTTCCGTGAAAACATTCTTACAGTTTTTCAATATTACCAAATTTAGTATGGTTGGCTGAAAGTGGGAGATCGACGATCTCACCATAAGTGGCTGTAGCTAAGCCATTCAGCAGGCACATTGATTTTTATAAAATGTTTAAGTTTTTTTCAATCATGCCTGCCCACCTCCGTGCGGTTGGAGCTTCGAGCATCGTGAAAGGTGTGGCGTCTCAATCGGCTGAAAGCCGGTCACTTGCAAAGGTAGTGCTAAAGCATTTTGCCTGCCACTGTACATGCTCTGCTCATCGTTGATTCTACTTTACCTAGCCTATAGCCATGATATCTAAGAGGTAGATGTGCCGTTAATACACCCATAAGGATGCTAAGTTCTATTTTGTTTAATGTAAGTAACAGTAGTGGTACGTGCTACGTTGGAAGAGTTCCAAAGCCTTAAGCAATTATCCACGGTCCACTGCTTTAAACAACGTTTGACGGCGCTGAAGGTTCTGGGGCAGTCGATGATGACAGCCTTGCCAGCGGCGCCAGCGAGACCTAGCTCGTTCGCCTGTTACATCCGTGGGACGTGGAACCCAAGTAATATTTTTTCTCGCGATAGTCTGCTTGTTGGAAATCTGATAGATTTACCCATTGAAGCCCATTTGACACCTTCAGTAATGCCCACAATCTCCAAGCAGAGATAGTCATTGAATTCGAAACTACCTTGTTGATTGGCGTAATGACACAAGAACCCTGCTTCCATGCCTGTCTCACGTTTAGGCCTAACAGTATAGATATCCACATTGTTACCGATGGGCCAACTTTCCTTCCATTCTTCCGTACCAGAAAAAAAAGGTAGGGTGGGCTCAGCTTTGTTAAAGGCTTTCGTTTCTCGGTCGCATTTTACGTTTAGCCCGGTTATTCACAGTCCTTCACAATTTGGAGACTGGACTCAACGGCGTAAAACATTTACATAAGTGGTTAGCTGTAGTAGGTCTTATCGCGCTTGCTACACCACAGGGCGTTGCAACTGTTCCAAGGGTTTAATGCGGCCTACCAAACTTACCTATCAAACTACCAAGAGGAAGTATTAGACATAGAAAAAGCTTGTGAAAGTTTATTGAAAGATGGGAGGATACATACATATATATTTATATACACGGTGACCAGTCTGGTCGATATGTCAACTCAACTCTTCTATAATCTGGGTCCTCTGTCATGGGAATATTTACGGCAACGAAAAATCTGACGAGATGGCTAAGTCCGGAGCCTCTCTTGTCGAATCCGAGGTGGAGTTAATACCATGTTCGCCAGGAATGATTATCTGTTCAAGTATGACAGGGCCAGAACTAAGCACTAATATATAGATTTGGAGAGCATGCACTTAAAAGGAGTCTGCCTGTGAATGCCCAGTTCTGTCAAAAACTCGAAATAGAATATTTGGAATCCATTAGGTGACCAACCTTTATTTGAGCGTAAAGATTAATCGTGATAGCAGGAATCTTTCTATAGCGCTTATTAGACCCGAGTTTAAAATCTGTCGGGCGGTACTCCTACCTACCTACATATTCTTCT
Organism: Ceratitis rosa; assembly: GCA_037013455.1. Taxonomy (NCBI): domain Eukaryota; kingdom Metazoa; phylum Arthropoda; class Insecta; order Diptera; family Tephritidae; genus Ceratitis; species Ceratitis rosa. The sequence goes on along the minus strand of JAWMAG010000006.1, from coordinate 28,110,211 downwards.
TAATAAGTGGGGATACCGCGGAGATAACAACATTACGCCACTTATTTCTTATCTGTACTGTTTGGCTCCAATCGGAGACGCCAAGTGAAGCTGCGTAAATTTAGCGAAGAAGTTGTTAACGACTCATATTTGACTAGGCGATCATTGTGATAGTGTGTGAATTATAGCTGCTCTGTGTTTCATAAGACAATATCAACCAACGTTTGAACTCCTTTTATGAGCCTACGAGATCATTTAGTCAAGAAAGTGTAATCAAATTTAGCTATTCTACTAGGTATAATAACGCATGCTCGACGATAGAACACAGTCTATGGTATGTATTTGTGGCCGAACCATGCCCTCCAGACAGCTAATACGTCATATCTGTTCTGCTGGCTTGGAAGGGTATAGTATAACTGTAAATATTCCACTTTGTGATCGCTCTACTTTCGGAACGATCAGTATGTGGCTATTAAAAAATAAGTTGTCGTTCATAACGAATGGAGATGTTTTTAGATTTATTGAAACAGTATATAGTATGTGGTTTGGGTTCATCTTTACAGAAAGCCTCCTGTAGAGGTGTTGTTTCTTGACTGTTTGAGAAGCTATATTCATATAAAGAGCTTTCATCAAAGATTTGAGCAGTTTAGAAAGACCAAGTCCAATCACAGTCCCATCGGAATTCTCTCTTTTATTAGTTCTCATTTATTTCTACTTTTTGGCGAGCTCAGCCTTTAATATTCGAAAATTTTCCGTTCCTTCACTTTTATTTTTTATACATATATTAAGAAAGTCATTAATACACAATGTTGTTAATTTTCACACCTTTTTATTTTTATATAATTTAAATAAATTAATTGTTTGATACTTTTTTTTATCGGCACACACATAAAGCTTTTATCACATTTGAAGCACTTAAAGCAGTGCAATCCTCACGCACATATCTACATCTTAACCAACATATCCATATGGAAAGCGTCCATAGCCGCCGTAGCCGTAACCGTAACCGGGATAGCGTCCATAACCATAACCACCGTAGCCACCATAACCGGGATAACGTCCATAACCACCATAGCCAGGCACTCTGTAACCACCGAAACCGCCGAAACCGCCGAAACCGCCTATGAACTGACGCGCTTCCCTTACCAATTCAGGGCTTGCTGGTACCCCAGCATCCACTTCCAACAGTTGTTCTGTATTTGTTGGCTCTGTATCAGATTCTGGTGCTGCCGCATCTTTCTCGGCTTCAAACACTACAATTGCATCGTTCGCGGTCTCACCTGCAACGGCAATCTCGGGCACTTGCGGCGTACTCTCGGGAACTTGTACAGCGACATCTGGCGTTTCGTCCACGGGGTAAGCGCTGCTGTAAGCCAGTAGGGTTAAGAAAACGATAGCAATTCGACGCATTTTGAATAATTAACACCTTTTGTGTTTTTCTTTATAATTAGCGGGCTGCTGTGAAATTCAATCAATCTCAAACGTTTAACGGGGTATTCAGTTGCTCTTACGACGGTTGCTGATGCTCGACTATAGAGGTTGTCAGCGACGTTTAATGCTTTTATAATGAAATTTCACCGCAGTTCGCAAACCATAGGCGATTTTTGTTTACCTTTACAATATTATATTTATCTGTGCAGTTTGTGAGCAAATGCCGAAACGTCAAGAAATGAAAGGGAGAAAGAAATGAAGTTGTAGAAACAAATGGCAATTAATGGGTAAATATGTTATGTGACTCGTTGGGAAAACGGAAATAAAACTCAAATGATATTCATATAATTTCCGAGCTTAGGCAAATTAAGACAGTTCGTAACAATATGTAACACATACATATACCTATAATATATGCACATACCTAATATTTATAACAAAATAGAATTAGCATTGGCGAAATAAAAGAGAAACGGTTTAATGGTCGAAATTCCCCATAGAAACTAAATCAGTTGTGCAGATTATAAATATGCAATATACGTATACATATATACATCTTTTCACATGCAACATTCAAATTTTTTTAATATTAAATGCTAAATTTTCTGTATATTATAATATTGGTTAAAATTAAAAATAAAAAAATATTAACCCGAACTTTACTCAGGTTGATATTTCATGAGACTTTATCTCTTGTGCTCGAGTTTTGAATTTTAATATTCTTTGAGAAAAAGCACTAAGTATTATTTTGTATGATTTTAATTTGAACTGAATTAAATTGAAAAAAAGTACATCAACCCTTACTGAAAAGTGATTTGAATAGGTTTTCTTTCACCTTTCTCTTAGAAAAGTTGTAGTATGTTTATCAGTACAACTGAGATTCTTTGGAATTGGGCATTCCACAAACGTCATTACACCATATTTTGTATACCAGGTGGGTTTGTTGAAGTGTGCCGGTTTTACTAGTAGATGTCGCTAGCAATATGTATAAATTTCTATGATTTGGCATGTATATAATTTTTTTCTATTGCCATTAACTTACAAAAATACGCAAGTCACATTCCGCCAAAATAATAGCGTCATATTTGTTTACCTCAGTGAATATGTCGAGTTTCGTTCCAAGTAAATCGCATTTGCGGCATTCGTTGCTTTTCTTATTTCATCAAAAGAAAAAAGCAGCTGAAGCTCACCGGTTGCTGGTAGAAACTTATGGTGAACATGCTCCAGTGATTAGAACATGTGAGATATGGTTTCGTCAATTTAAAAGTGGAGATTTCACTTTGACAGACAATGAACATCCTGGTGCAGCGAAAAAGTTCGAAGACGAGGAATTGCATGTTGATCCAACTTAATCGCAACAAAAATTGGCAGAAACACTACATGTGACTCGAGGAGCAATTTGCCAACGTTTAAAAGCCATGGGAAAGATCCAGAAGTATGGAAAATGGGTGCCACACCAGCTGAACGATAGACAAATGGAAAATCGAAAAACCGTTTGTGAAATGCTGCTTCAACGATTCGAAAGGAAATCTTTTCTGCATCGAATTGTCACGGGGGACGAAAAATGGATTTATTTTGAGAACCCGAAGCGAAAAAAATCATGGCTTTCCCCTGGTGAAGCTGGCCCATTGACTGCAAGGCCAAATCGCTTTGGCCGTAAGACAATGCTCTGTGTATCTGTGTTTGGCGGGACCAGTGTGGTGTGGTGTACTACGAGTTATTAAAACCTGGTGAAACGGTGAACACGGATCGCTACCGACAACAAATGATCAATTTGAATCATGCGTTGATCGAAAAACGGTCGGAATGGTCCCGAAGACATGGCAAAGTTATCTTGCAACATGACAACGCGCCGTCTCATACCGCTAAACTGGTGAAAGACACATTAAAAACACTTAATTGGGAAATATTATCGCACTCGCCGTACTCTCCAGACCTCGTCCCGTCCGACTATCACCTTTTCGCATCGATGGGACACTCCCTTGCAGAGCAGTGCTTCGCTAATTTTGAAGAAGTCGAAAAATGGCTCGTCGAATGGTTTGCCTCGTAAGAGAAAAAGTTTTTTTGGAATAAAAAAATTTTGAGATTCCTCTGAAAATTAAGTGTTTTCTTTATCGAAAAAATCGGAAAATTTCAACTGGTACAGATGTGGGTCTTAAAGTTTCTTAAATTCAGCTAACACAAAAACTCAAGCCGGCTGAGCATCAACAATGTCGTGTCTTTGCCGATTGGGTCCTTGAAATTGATGAATGAATTGATCCGGAATTTCATTTTAAAATCATTTTGACTGATGAGGTCTATTTTCATTTCTATGGCTACATCAACAAGTAAAACTGTCGCATCTGGGGATCGGAAAACCCAAGATTTGTTGCTGAAAAGCCTTTCCATTAATGATTTTTTATGGCTGCAATTAAATGGTATTGATTTGATCTGGACAACGTTTACTTTCAACATGTCGATGCTACGTGCTGCACAAGTAGTAAAACCATTGATATTTTAAGTGAAAAGTTTACGTACCGTGTCATAGGTAAGACGTACGTCAACAGGACAACGTTGACTTACCACTTCAAAGATGGAATTCGTGAAGCTATTGAGGCCATACAGCGGCCATTTGGCTGATATTGTTTGGATATTGAAATATACATCCGATAAATTATCTTAAAAATTGCTATCTTTCTTTGTATAACAACATAAATGTCACTTTGTAACCGTTGCAGAGATTTACCGCTGAGCTCCTACTCCAATTTGTAGTGCGCAGTTTGAGGGCCTTCCAGCAAATGGAGGAACCTAGAGATCATTCTAAATTGCCTCTAAATGACCGATGTTCAGAACATACTTGGTATATAGAGGGAACACATCTCCAGCCTGCTGAATATATATGAAAAAAAAACACCAGAAAACGGCGTGTTCGATTATACAATTGTTGACGATGGAACAGAATTTCATTGTCCGATTTAAAAGAAGTTCGTAAAACAATTAGCGGCGGGAACCGATCGCTTACCGAATGATTGGTTGTTCAAATATGGCGGCGAAGAATTGTCAAAAGCATGTACCAGCTGCTTTGCAGACTAAGGTCGGAAGTAAGTTTGCCCGAGGATTGGAAACTGACTTCGCTTTACCCAATCCACATAAAGGGAGATCCCAGAATCTGTGGCAGTTATTGGTGAGGCTCAATATCGTATATAAGGTCCTATTGAGCGTACTGTATGAAAGACTAAAGTCCATCGTCAACAAACTGATTGGACCTTATTTGTGTGGCTTCAGATCTGCCAAATCTGCAATTGATCAGATATTAACCATAAGCGAAATGGATCGACACACCTCACCTGTTTGTCGATTTTAAAAGTGGTGTTTTCGACAAGGTGGCTCTTTTTCAAATGACTTCTTTAGCCAAATGCTAAAGAAAATAATACGAGCTATACAGTTAAACAGAGAAGATACAATATTTTATAAGAGTGTAGAGTTTCTAGCGTAAGCCGAGTCCTGGAACCCCGGCTTTCTGAATGGTAGTACATACTGCTAAGCACTTGACTATTGTGGCCCATTAGCAAAAGAATTTCAGATTAATGGCCAATTTAAGAAATGACAGCCGTTTTGCAGATCACTATATTTGTTTAACAGAATTCCTGCCAAAAATGGATGAAATCTACTTTGACTACTACATTGCTATTGTATTGATCGATGAAAATAGTCAATAAAGCTTAATCCGGAAGATGGATTAAAGTATAGAAATTCGTTAAAGTAATATTACATTGAATTTTCGAAATTTAAACTAGTCGGAATTCAAAAATTTCGGAATAATGTTATATTCAACTATTTGTTCTATTGTTTAGAAAACTGCATGTACGAGTATATAAAAAAACACCGTAAGCTCTTCCTCAATCACTTATAAATATTTCTTTTCAGAGCTTTTCGATGGAAAAATAATATTGCCTTATCTCTATACATTTTACAAAACTGATTTTATAATCTACAGATGCACATACATACCTACATTCCTATGTAAATAGTAAATATATTTTTTTAATAATTTTAAAGTTTTTTCTAAGTTCATAATAGCAATTGCATTACAAAGGCATTCAGTGTAATTCGAACCTTTCTCCGTGCAATTTGTGGTCATTTTAGTTGAAAATGAAGAAATTCTCAATAGTTTTTGCTGGTGTCGTGATATTAGCACAAGTATGTGTGTTGATTTGCACTTTTTTCTGTAGTAATAAAAAGTAATTAAATAATTTGTGTATTTTCAATAGCTTGCACATAGCTTGCCCCTTGTGAAACGTGCAGCTTTTGGAGGAAACGACGACTCAACTGAAAAATTCAATGGGAAACAACAACTTGGCATTTATGTTCTCGGCGAAGTTGCTAAATTTGCCAAATTCTGTCTCGATAAGGGCAGTGTGGTTGTCAATAATGCTGTGAAGGACCTTAAGGCAATTCCCGACAAGGATGAACTCTTGCTAGCGAATATCACACGCATGGCGAAAATCGGCAAAGAAGCTGCTGACTTCAAATTAGAAGACGATGAAGAAAGTGTTATTAAACTTCTGGAGCTTATGGGTTCTTTTATAAATATGATGGCAGATTATGAAAAAATGCCCGAAAATTCTAAACTGAGGCAAACACTGCAGACAGCGCTAGAAAATAACGGTGCTGTTAAACTCGAAAACGAACTGGAAGACAAAGTTGTCATCTTGTTTAGGGATTTCGACATAGCCGTTAATGAATATCTCAAAACATTGTCTCCAATTGAAAGGCTGAGGCAACTAAAATTAATTGTTTGGTATGAGGACTTTAAGGCTGAAAGTGAAGAAGAGAAGAAGCTTGAAAAATTTTCTCAATTCTTTAATTTGCTGGATTAAAAGTGCTGGAAAATATGTACTATATGTACTATATGTTTGTAACTATTTAGAGGTAGCATATTTTTTTAATGTAATTTAAATATTTTAACAAATTTTAGGCCAGAAATAAAGTTTTAAAATTTAAGATCAGAAATATGGCACAAAAATGTTTACTAAATTAAGGAAACAATTTATTTTTTAAACTTTACTAGTCAAGAGACCATTGCAGCCTGTGCATGTATGTATGTCATTTTATGAAACCTCAAAGTTTGTCTTTGCAAATAGCAGCTCAAAAAGTTTAAAGCTGAGGTTTCTGATTCTTTATTCTGAATAATTTCTAAAATCACCTACTTCTTTGCCGAATAGTTGCTATGGCTCAAAGGTTTTTGAGGCCTTTTTAAACACTATTTTAAGTGAAATGTGACGTATACAAGCAAACTTTCGGGTTTTAGAAAATGACGTGTGTCTGGCTGCTGACTATGGTATATATTTTTCATTGAAAACAATTTCGCAATAAAACAGGTAAGCCGCGAAAACTATGCATTTTAAAATTGTTATCAAAAAACCACGAAAAAATGACTTAAAATTCGAATTTTACAACACATTTTCGCTGGTGTAGCCATCTGTGGCTGCAATGGTGACTTCAATTTCGTGTTTCATGTCATGTCTAGTCTCTGAATGGTTAGCGTAGTACTTATACTTATCGGCTTCCCACAAAAATAGTCCAACGGAGTCAAATCCCAGCTGAGAGGTGGTCGTTTGACGAACACAATGCACAGATCGTTTATAGCGTTAGTTGTGACGTTGATACCAAACATCATCCAAAACATCTTCCATCGAATGAAAAGGTTATCGCAGAAACTAATGTCTCTCACTCTACAAGCGGCAAGAAAGAAATCAAGTTGGTATCTAACGGACACCCTATTTATGTATGTATGTGCGTATAACAAATTTATTTAACATAAAACCATAAAATAATTCGTTACAATTCAATATTAATATATAATATGCAAATGACTTTAGCGCTTTTGATACAAATATTATTATTAGTGAATATTAAGTTTATTAGAGAAAAAATATGCACACTACATAATATAAAACTTAATCAGTACACAGAGTGGAGGAAAGAAAAAACGACTTAAAAATATGCAAACGAAAAGAAAGTAAAACTATTTAAGCTTTACATAGTATGTATGTACAAATGTAAATGCAAATTATAAAAAAGTTGATATCAAAAATAATATGTAATAAAATTTTTTAATTAGTTAAATATCGGATTTTATCGTTTAATTTGAATTATTTTCATAGTCGGGCTCACAATATCCAGTTGCTGCAGTGAAAGTCACTGTAGGTTAGCAGGCTGAAGAAGTGTTCCTTCTATACAGCAAATATATCGGTCACCAGGTTTCCACCTTAGTTCCTTATGAGCATGTTTCGGTCTTGAAACCTTCGGCTTAAGCTCTTCTAGTCAAGCATTTCGGTCTCTTTCTTTTTTCATCTGATAAAAGTGCTCTCAGAGAGCAGGAGTGTTCAAGAAAACTTTTCGGCTGTCTGATGTGATTGCAGCTTTTCAAAGTCGAATAATTTTACTGCTGCAAAATAAATATTCATACGTTCTCTTTGAGTAAGACATTCTAGAGATTTTTTTAAATAAATATTAATTAACTGTTAATGGGCAATTAGTTAATTGAATCTTTATACGGTATTTAAAAAAAAAAAATTGCCAATTAGCCATGTGCTTGTCTGACATATACCATATACATATTTGCTGAATAAGGTCTAATAAGTGCACAATTTGATTAGAATTAATATTTACTAAGCCAAATAAAATTTTTTTCAGAAATTGTGAATCCCACTTAACATGCTTGCGAACGTTCTTACATACGAGTATCTACGTAAATGTTTATAATAGTAATTGCCACCTGCTTCTCACTCAAATGCACTCATTAACCGCCTTCTGTTTTCATAAATATTTACTTAGATGAATAATCTTTCGTGATCGTATCTATTCCTCGGAAAGTTGATACCGACAAAAATTTTTAAATTTACACCGAAAACGAAAACAAAATTATGACGGTCAGTTGAAGCTTTAGAATTTATTGCTCCGAAATAGTGACGTTTCAAACAGCCCTTGAAAAAAAATTAATAAAAAAAAAATAAAAAAATAAAAAAAAAAAAATTAAAAAAAAAATATAAAAAAAGTAAAATGAAATGTAAACAGTCTTTCATTCATGGTAAACAAAAGTGAATTTTAAAATGTTTGCTTTATAAATTAGAGCGCTTGTATTAACATCTTATGTGACTCAATATTAATTATCGTCGGTTCAAGAACACAACAAGTGTTCATTTGATGTAAAATCTTATTCGTTGAGCTTGAGGTGAGAGGACGCTAAACATTTGGCATTTTTCTCCCACCTTTTTCCGACGCGGTTTGTTTTTGTTGCCATCATATTTAGTTTTTAAATTACGTGGTGTCGATATTTTTAGTACGAAAGCGCTTACATATACACGTATGAATATAGGTATACATATATATATATATATAGGTATATATATATAATCAAAACACAGTCAAACAGCAATCCGTTCAGATGATCTCATAAATATTTACTTTATCTCCTACAAACTTGAAGACTGCATTTCTTAAAAGTAATTTATTTAAGCTAAATCATGTTAATCAGAACTATTTTAAAATATGTGCGAAAGGTTATCTCTCAATGTTGAGGAACGGATTATTATAGCATATAATGTGCTTGATATGTATTTTGTGCTACATTGAGACGTAGAGAAAAAAAAGAAAAAAAAGAACTGCTGCTTAATCACCGCTAAGTAATTTTGAGTAACTGAAATTAGTCGGCCCTTAACTAAGTGACTGGGATTATATTATATATAGATTTTCTTATCTGAACAAATTGGTTGTATGGGGGCATGATTCAATAATTAAAGGTTGGATAAGTAAACAGTTTTCTCGCTCCCTCTTGACAAAAAGGCTCCCTGAGTGAAAGATCATAATGCTTCTTTGTAAAGAAAAGCATTTTTTTTAAATAAATTTTTAAAAAGTAGCCAAATACTTACTTTATTTTTGTATGAAAACATTTGGTAGACATCATCATCTGATTGGTTCATTCAATATTTTTTCTTATTGCGGAATCTGCGAAGCGTACACTCGTTAAAATGACTTTTGTGATATACAGGGTCCGCCATCTAACATTTTTTTTTTGAACTAGTGGTTATTTTGAGTGTGGTAACACTGATGTTACATCTGATTTGACAGAAAGTTAGTTTTATCCTTCCGCTGAACGAAAATGGTTGTGTATACGATTGAGGAACGCGTTAAAATAGTGCAGTTTTACTTTGAAAATTTTACCAAAAAATCATCTTTTCCGACGACGCTCATTTCCATCTTGGCGGCTACGTCAATAAACAAAATTGTCGTATTTGGGGGACGGAAAAGCTGCACGTGATCGAAGAGAAGCCAATACATCCTCAGAGAGTTACTGTTTGAAGCGGATTTTGGGCCGGCGGCATCATTGGCCCATTTTTCTTCGGTCAATGGCGAACGCTACCGCGCCATGTTAACGGATTGGTTCTTCCCGGAAATCGAAGAGGAGGACTTGGACAAGACGGCGCTCCCTGCCACACAGCCAACGTTACTATCGATCTTGTGCGCACTGTTTTAAAAAAAAAAAGTTACGTGGCGGACCCCACGTACACGTAAAACGATTTTATCAGCTCTTCACCGCCACGTTTGAACAGCTCTGCTGGTCATCTCGGGGTGTTTCATTTTCACTACCATCCAGCAGGCTAGAGAAGTGTTCCCTCCATAAATTCACTAGTTCAACACTATGGGTCCTACAAGAGTTTACTATAGTCTTGAAACCTTCCGTAAGTCATCGTATCTTTTCGTAGGACTTTCAAGCCTGTCGGTCAGCTTCTCAACCTCTTCATACTTCCGCTCTCAGTATTTCTCCCACCACGCAAGTGCTGTGGTCGATCGCAAGATAGGCAGCATGCTTTCTCTTCACTACTGCTCGTCAGTCCACATCGTACCAACTGTTTTTGCGACCTTTTCGATAACCAATAGTTTCTTTTGTAGCTGTACGTAGCGAACTTGAAATTCCGTCTCGCAGTTTTCTTATACCGAGTTGTTGTTCAGTGCTCTCTGAGAAGAGGAGTGCAAGAAGAATCGAAAGCCGTTCGGCTGTTTGGAGGGTGCTTATCTCTGCTGCTACAGGACAGTGGTCCGAGACGATATTGGATCCTCAGAGTCTACCCACGTCAAGAACACTGGAGCCATGTCTTCCGTCTATCACAACATGATCGATCTAGTTTGGGTTTTTCGATTTGGAGACAAATAAAGACCTTGATGAATTTTCTTGTTCTGGAATCGAGTACTAAAGCCAACCACATTTCGGGCTCCGGCGAATTCGATCAGCCTCAACCTACTTGGGGATGTTTCATTGTTGAGGATGAATTTTCCGACAGTTGTGCCAAAGATATCCTCTTTGCCCTCCCCTTGACGTCGGCAGCTACATTGGAGGCAAACGGCTGGAACAAAGATCTGAAATATGAATCATAGGTGGTTCAAAAATTAACGGAGGAGGGGGCTTCAGTTTACTGCGCCCAACTAGAGATAAGGAAGTCGTATAAGCTACAAAGATCTGTTTGCCATAAGAATTACGGCAGAACTACTGCAATGGGCCGGCTTTGAAAGGAAAAGAATAAACATTTATGTGGATAGTCAAACGGTCATAAAGGCCTTAATTGGATCCAGCACGAAGTCAGCTGTGGTCGCCTTATGTAAAGAAATGATTTAAGTACTGGCTGAAAGCAGAAGTATTTACATTTACTGTGTGCAAGGCCACACGGACTATTAACAGGGCATTGCCTTCTGGCGTCTCATGCGTTTAAGATAGGCCTGACTGCTGACAATAAATGTAGGAAATGCAAGAAATCAGCAATAGCCAAAGGGCCACAACGTGTATATGAGACCCACTGGATCAGCCACCATAACCTAACCTAACCTAACTTCCGATTGCGATGATTTTCGGTCACAACGTCTATTTGTACAGGGTGACTCAAAATAAACGGAAGGTCTAAATTTGCAGCTAACTGCAGCAAATTGACATGTTTTCATTATTAAACAATATTTCAAAAATAATGAAACCGTGGCGGCCGCTGTTCGAAAATTTCATACAAAATATGGTCAGAATAGTGTTTTAACTGGTAGTAATGGAGTTTTAGAATTTTATCAGTGTTACTGCCCGACTAAGACGACATGCAAAATTTCTGGATCGAAATCGATCCAACCAATCCTATGTCCGGTATCCTTTTACAGCAGAGCTGCTTTCAGGATTCCTTCAAATATTAGCTTTTAAGTACGTATTAGTTTGACACAATCGCTAGTGTTGTCCATCGTTAGTGTTTTCCAAAATCTAGTGGCAAAAGCTGCGGAATTTTCCATATGAAAACGAACTTTTCAAGTTCACATCTGAAAATAGTCTGAAAGTTGCTTTCGATTTTAGAGAAATTTGTTACGTAATAAAAGTTTCTTAAAGCCAAGGCGAATTCATAGAATTTGCCTTGCCAGTTTTATTTATTCAGAAGTAGAACTTGAAATGCTGTTAATTGTCAGCCTGAGACTTTTGTTTATAATCAAAAGTAATACACAAAAGTTCTATAAACTCGATGAGAGTTCATATTCGTAAGAGACTAAATTTAAGAAATTAATTGTTTACTCAAAATATAATAAATATTTAAAATTCTTTCCATATTAATAACATTTTTTTTCCAAAAATTCATTAATTACAATAATTAATTTATTTCAAATATAATAAGTTATAAAAATATATACATATGTTTATGTACGAAATTAATTAAGAACACGGTTTATCGAAATTGACTTTCGACATTATATTCGCACAAAGCGCAATTACCGTTGTACCAATTATCGACGGAAAGCATTGCCCCAAAAACTCCAAAAGCATCGGTTGTTTCATTACCACCTGCGAATAGTCGTCAAACGATATAACACCATCCTTATCAATATCGAATTTCTTAAACAACAAATCAACCATATCCGAACGCAATTCATTAACTTCGTCCTCATCGTCGCCGACGAAGAATTTCTCAACAGCATGTTGCACAATTTCACGATTCAAAAATCCATTGCCATGCACATTATAAATTTGAAAAGTGAATTTAATTTTCTGATCCAATTTATTGGTCATGAAGACGGAGAAGAGACGCACCCATGCGACAGCGTCCACCTCTTTTTTCATATCCAGCGTTATATGCAGCAGTATGCGTTCGATAATTTGTAAATCGAAAATCTTGAATAGCACCAAGAAAAGATGGAAGAATTGCTTCTTTGTCATGTGTTTCGCTTTGGAACCGTTGGCCAAGACAAATTTATGGTAAACCATTAGAATACTGCTCACTTCACTCTCCGTAAATTGTGTTGTTTTCGCCATTTGCTTGATCAGATCATGATAGATATTGCCGAAACGCGTATTTTGCACATCGTCCAGTGTGGCATCCAATTTATTCATAGTCATGATGGGTTCCTTTCAATCTTATTTTTTTTTAAATAAAATTAATGAATAGACAAAATATTCTCAAGAAAATCTTTTCACTTATTTTTTCCAACCGAAACACATATGGAAATAAATTTCAGCCAATAAGTCAAGAAGTACGATAAACAAAAATAACACATAACGCTAAGAATGCAGTGAGACATCAAAAACGTAAATTTTGATAGTTTCTTTCTGTAATTTGTATACCGAGTGGTTATCATTGCGTGCTGCTATTCTGAAGGCCAGGGTTCGATCCCTGGTTCGACAAACTTCAAAAATTATAGAAAATAAATTTTTGTGATTGCAGCCGCCCCAAGGGAAGGGGAAACCAAGCACTCCGAGTGAATTATTGACATAAAATAAAAGCTCCTCCCAAAAATCAATCGTCCGTTCGAAGATGCCAAAAAAGACGATGCTGAAGTATAAAATGAATTATAAAAATTCCTAAAATTAATATTTTTATATCGCCTCGTGAACTTTTGCAAACTTCGGTCCGTTTGAGGTAATTCTCGACCATTTTTTGGCACATATTGGGCAGTATCTCAGCCATAACTTGACGAAAAGTGGTTTTCAAGAGCCCAAGAGTTAACCCTTAGCGCATAAACACGGTCTTTCTTATAGTCTTACAAAAAAAAAAAATCAACAATGTCAAATCGTACGATCTCGGTGGCCAATTGACATCGCCAAGACGAGAGGATATGCAGCCGGGAAACTTCTCTTGCAATAAAGCCATAATTGATAGTTGCTATATGGAATGTTGCACAATCTTGTTGAAACCACATATTGTCCAAATCGTGTTCTTCAATTGCAGGCGAAAAAGGAGTCGGTTACAATACGACCATAACGCTCCGAATTAACAGTGACAGTCTCGCCGTAGTCTTTTTCAAAGAAGTAAGGTCCAATCACACTTCCCTGCCAAAGAGCGCACCGGACGGTAGATGTTTTTTTGATGTAGTGGCTACTGCTTAATCATTTCAGTATATCGCAGCCCAAAAAACGACAATTTGGCTTATTTACGTATCCCCTAGTGAGAAATGTATCTCATCGGTGAAGAAAATTTTGTAGATAATATTTCATTCTTTTTTAATTGATTACTGTTTTGTATCGATCCCACAATGAACTTAACTTTTAACCTACTGACTAACATGACTTATACTCGTAGTTCGGTTATCTTCGCTTGCATAGATGCTATGTATAAGTAATAAACCTTAATTATTCCATTATAGTTTCCTTATACTTCCTTTATATACGAGTACTCTTTCGGCAATTCTTCGTTTTCGCTGCACGATTTGCAACAGAATTTCTTGTAGTAAGAGTGATGGCAGTAGTTAGCTCTAACAATGAGTACGCAGTTCGCGAAATATGGATTATCTTTACAATCCGGTTCATTCGCTGTAGGAATGAAAAAGTGTTAAAGAGTATGTGAGTATGCATTTACATAAATTATGGTTTATAGAGTATGAATCGACTTACACTTAATAATAACTCGCTTTTCATTCACAAAGTTGTTACCAGATATTTTGGCTATACAACTGTAGGTGCCTGTATCCTCGATCGTAACATTGTTTATCGCCAGCGCATGAGGCTCAACTACATATACGAGTATGTGTAAATATGCATTAAGTGAAAAAATTTCTAGTGGAAAGCAAATAATTTACGTGTAATTTCTAAGTGATCATTCGCCTGTAACGGTGTCTTATCCTTTGTCCAGGTAATTACTGGTTTTAGTTTTCCTTGCATGGCGCATGTCATAGCGATGCTAGAGCCTGGCGTGTAAGTATTGTTAGCATCCAGCGTTAGTATAGGTGGCGCGATAACTAAAAGTGAAAGTGAAGTTTTAAAAGTGTTGCTGTAAATGAAGAACTACAAGATAATGACGTTACATAAATATTGGTGAAAAGATTTTCAGTCAAAAGTCTTTCTGTAACTTTTATGGTGGGTTGGTTGGTTGGTTGGTTGGTTGGTCACGTGTTGAATACCAAATTTCACATTTGTTGACTGATTTTTGAACCAAAACTTCATATCTCTTACAAATCGGTTACACGGGGGCTATATGATATAGTCCTCCGATTTCAATTGTTTTCCATGATAATGTTTATTTGTAGACGGTTTTCCAATAAGAGTGGTTTTTTGATATTCAAAGAAAAATAGAATTTTTCGAGGTAAAAGATGGGATATTTATTTCAATATAAAGAGGAAGATATGCCATTAATTATGAAAAAAATATCAGCCAAAAGGTGGTTACGTCTACGATTACAGGACCTTATCCATTTTATGAAATTTCCCATCACCAAATCGCAAATTGGCTGCTGTATGCCCTCAATACCTTCACGAATTCCATCTTTGAGGTTTTAAATCGACGTTGGCCTATTGACGTATACCATATTTTTTTAAGTAGCTCCGAAGAAAGAAGACCTTGTTGGCCAATCGCGAGAGATATCACGCTCCCGAAACTTTTTCCTTAAAATATCGATGGTATAGTTGCTTGAGTGGCACGTAGCGCCGTGTTTTTGAAAGCAAATGTTCAATACCATCCAGTTCTGGCCATAAAAAGTCATTAATCATCTCTCGATAGCGCAATCCATTCACCGTAACTGTTGCTCCGGCTTCATTTTCGAAAAAATAAGGTCCAATGACCCCGCCGGACTTTAAACCGTACCAAATAGTAACACGTTGAAGATGGAGAGGCTTTTTAGCCGAGTGGTTAGCATTGCATACTACCATTCGGAAGGCTCGGGTTCAAATCCTGGTGTCGTATTAATATCCAAAAAGTTATAGAAAATTAATTTAAGTAAAAAATTATGTCAACCCCACCGTGTGTATTTCTGACATGAAATAAAAGCTCCTCATAAAAAAATCATCAGCCGTTCGTAGGCTGCACATCAAGGTGCAGAACCACAAATTGGAGGAGGAGCGGCCAAAAATCGCTTCAGCGTCAGAATGACGAGGAATGAACAAACTATGCTTTTCTTCAACACTTTTAGCTACAGCAGCAACATTCTCAGTTGTTCTTGAGCGACGTGAACGTCTTTTATTCTTCACATCACTAACTTGACCCAACAGCTCCATTTATTCCACCAATTTCTGTATTGCGGTCCTAGAAGGTGCTTCACGACGACCGTAAAACGTTTTAGTTTTACGAACCGTCTCTGCCAGGTTTTCACCATTTTGAGAGTGAACTTAAATAATTTCAATGCATTGTTAAAGCGTATATCGCTTGTCAAAAGTCCAAAAATAACAGCTTAAGAAGTGACATCTGTCCCAACAACAGGCTATTCAAAATAACACCTCTTAGTGGAAACCTTTTGTATGCTATAATGGTCCATTCCGGCGCGTACGCCATGGACAGGAAAGGATGGTAATCATTTGGTGCCAGGTCCGGAGTATAAGGTGGGTGCATTAGGACCTCCCATCCGAGCTCTTGGAGCTTCTGGCGCGTCACCAAAGACGTGTGTGACCTGGCGCTGCCTTCAAGCGGTCCAGTTGTTTGGCCATAGCGGAGCAGCTCGTAGTATATGATTCCTTGCCAATCCCACCAAACACACAGCAAATTAAATAAGTGCTAACGTGACGGTCTATTTCCACTATTTCCATGATTTTATCGCAATTTTCGACGACGAATAGAATTTTCTCTTTGCTGGTGTCCATCTTTGACGAGCGCTCACAACGTACTGAGTCAATCAATCGAAAAACTGTCAAAGACAAACTTTTAGCGCGTATAAACACGTGTATGGACAATAACGCCATCTCTTAGATAAAAACCGAACGAACTGTTTACTGGACCTAATATATATATACCATATGTGTGTAACTTCTCTTGTTATTGTTGTTGGTGTTGTTGTTGTTGTTGCTGCGGAAGCTTCAAGGCCTTGGACTTGGAGTCTTCACATCATGTACATAAAAGGCATAAAAAAACTTACCGCATTTCGGTACTGTGTTCGTCCAACCTTGTGACGTACATTCGATGGTGTTCACACCCTCCAATATATAACCCTCTGTGCAATGAAAATTTATCACCGAGCTTTCTTTGGTTCTTTTTTTCAAAATGTTGTCTACCATTAATTTTCTGGAGCCAATTGTAAGGTGTTTATAAAAACATGTCAGCGGTGGAATGCAATTGTTGTCAAGGAAGTCTGTTGAACAGTGTGGAGCTATGTTATTAGAAAAAAATCAGTTAAAATTACACGTATGCTCATATACATTTATTACATTCTTCAAACTTACTGTTGTCACAGCTCTCTGCTCTTTCATCGGAACCATCCCAACACTCCATTGTACCATTACACTTAGATTTACCAGGCACACATGCGCCATAATCACATTTAAACTCTCCGTCGGAGCAGACCATCATTTGACATAGAGGTTTCGTTTCATCGCTACCATCGGCACAATCACGTTTCCCATCACATTTGTCTGAGATTTTTACACATCCATCCGACCAGCACTTCATCTGACTCCAACTGAAAGCAAAGTACTTACTATATTATTATAATCTCTAAAAATTTCAAACAAGCAATGCAGCATTTATGGTAAATAAACTAAATTTGAACCGAGTTGTAGGACTTTTTTAACTGGTGATATATGTACATACGGGTATATTCTTATATGGTTGAGGATTATAAATTAAATGCCATAGAAATACTCATAAGTACCCATTGCAAAGTTCGTCTATTTCATCATATGCAAAACTTAAGCAGAGAACACTGCTGAAAACTAATAAGAACCGCAGCTGCTGCATTTTAAATATTTAGAAGAATACCAATTTCCTTGAACTTCCTCTTATCTCGACTGTGAAATATATACTGATCAAATAAAATCGAAAGGAATACTTTAAGTAAATACAATTTGATAATTTCATTTATTTCTTTGGAAGTATTTTTATTGATTAGACTAAACTATAGGGTTATCCATTTCGTTGTTTCCAAAGTACAGTGCTGTATTTTAACA
This sequence comes from Ceratitis rosa, assembly GCA_037013455.1. NCBI lineage: Eukaryota > Metazoa > Arthropoda > Insecta > Diptera > Tephritidae > Ceratitis > Ceratitis rosa. The sequence continues at coordinate 28,092,441 of JAWMAG010000006.1, read as the reverse complement.
TTTGTCAAACTTAACTGACAAACCAAGCATGCTTTGTTTTAGTAAAAAGTCAGGCATATATGAAAATGGATCGGCCAACAAGCCCACAACCTTTAAAATTGTAAAAACATACTACAAAGTGAGGATTCCAACGTCGTCACGGTTCATGTTTTAAGAAGAGATTATGGTGCACATAATCGTCTACTACTCAAGCAGTTGATAAAGAAATTTGAAGATACTGAAGAGAGGTTATAGATATTGTGGGGACTGTCCATTACCATTTTGTTCGTTCCACTGAAAATATCGCTACTGCAAAAGAAAGTGTAGCTGAAGACCCGATTGTTTCTATTTCTTGCCATTCTTAAGAGGTGGGATTTTCTTATGGCAAATTATGCCGTGCACTTGGACTTACCATACATCCACAACCATACAAAGCCAGCTGACTATTCACAACCACGTACATACGTCAATTGGGCGCTTCAACAACAAACAGTCTACGGAGATTTTTCTAACAATTTTTTCTTCACTGACGAGTCACGTTATGTACGTAAGTAAGCAAAATTCTAGCATTTGGGGCTTCATGAACCCTTAAATAATTGAAGAGAGGTTATTATACCCAAAAAACTTATTAGCGTGTGCGCTTTTTAGTCCAGAGATGTGATTGGAACTTACTTCTTTGATAAAGATAACGGCGAGACTGTCACTTTTAATTCGGAGCGTTATGATTGATGATAACCGACTCTTTTTGACCTGCATATAAATACGATTTCGACGATTTGTACTTCAACAACAAGAGCGAATATGGTTTTATCTCTATCTTAGTGATGTTAATTGGCCTTTGGACCTTTATTTGTGAAACTACGTGAATTACAGTGTTTATGCGGAAATACCTTTAACCCTTGAGAACTTGGAAACCAACTTTACTTTATGGTTGCGGTAGCACCCAATATGTGCCAAAAAGTGTTTGATTTTCGAAACCGCAAAATGGTTAGCCCTGTATATGTAAGAGCAAAACTAATTGAGTATTAGTGCCGCGAATATTCGTATTATCATCATAATCGGCACTTTCTCCCTTGGCATGTACATATTATATATTTATATTCGGTACATTTTTTATTTTAAAAAAAGTGTTTTTTATTAAAGAAAAACAATTTAAAATACATAATTAAAAGTATGGTCCTTCGGAAGCGACTACCTTTTTTCATCTCATTTGTAATTTCTCTCTGGCCTCGAACCAATCCGTGAGTCATTCTTCGGTTTGTTCAAAAGACCCGAACTGGCAACCTCTCGAATTGTTTCGTAATCGCTTCCAAGTTCGATGACAACTTGCAGATGGAGCCATCTATTGAGATGGGAACGAATTAATTTGTATCCACAACAAATTGGACGTGATGTTGAGGCATAAATCGGTTTCGAAACCCCTAAGTATTGATATTCAAAATTAATTTTGTCGTAATAAATTTTAATCTTTTTGCGTAATATGGGATTTCATTGTTGACCAGTGTAATAGGTGTGAATTTCATTTTTATTCGCAGGTGTGTATGTGAGTATGTATGAAAGTTTACAAAGCTTACTCATATATATTAAGTGGACAAACAAGTTGGCTACAAGCTTTCAACGCTCTGCATACCATCAAAAGAATATTGAGACTTGACGTCTCTTATATTATATAATAAAATATGCAAATATTTGATGAGATCAATGATTTGAATTGAATGAGTTTGGATAAAACAAAAAACAATGAGAAAAATTCAACTGATCAATTATTTTTCCATTAGAGCAATACATACATACAAATATATGTACGGAGGGATTAACAAAAGTTCAGTCAGTTGGTGACTTTCAATTTGTTTTTGTCAAATCTAAGACAGAAAATCCTTGGCAATCACTTTATTAGTCTTCCTTTCAAATTTTAGAATGATCGGCTAAAATGAAGACGAGAAAACGCAAGATAGCTGAGGATAGGTCAGATGAAATTCCACGACCAACGCAAACAGAAATTTGCCATGTGATTCTCTTCGGGTTTCGGGCGTAATTTACAACCAATACAAATATGCAGTGAATACCAAATTGCACATGGAACGATTGCACCGTCTTTAAAGACTATTTCTAAGTAGTTCCGAAGATTCCAGGCTGGGAATTTTTCTGTAGAGGACGAGCCGCGAGAAGGTCGACCAAATCCTTTCGCTGATCAAGACACTGTAGCTCTGGTGAAGTCCAAAATTGACGAAAACCCAGGCTTCACACAAGAAATGATTGCTAATGAGTTGGGCTTGAATGTCATGACTGTAACGCGAATATTAAGAAATCATCTGGGATACACGTATAAATCTGCTTGATGGATATCACGAATTTTAAATGAGACCCAAAAAGAGGCTCGATTGCATTTTTCTTAATTTTCCTAAACAAATTCGAAAATGGTCAGCCCAGCCTGCTTTAGTAAAATCGTTACTGGCGACGAATTTTGGTTCTATAAGTACGATCCAGAAACAGCAGTCCATGGTGTGGAGCCCAACAGGAGCAAGCAGGAGTTGTGGCGCTATTTTTTACATCATGACAACGCGCCATCCCACACTGCTGAAACAATGGGTAATTTTTTTTTCGATCTCTGGGATCGAAGAAATACGTCCAGCACCGTATTCCAGAGATATAGCCCTTGTGATTTTTGGTTATTTACAAAAATTAAAAATAATTTATCAGGAAGGGTATTTAAGAGCAACGAAGATATAATTAAAGCGGTTAACGCTGAACTTGATAATCTTAAAAAGCAAAATTTTGAAAACTGCTTTCAGAAGTAGATCTATAAGCTTAAGAAATGTATTGAAGTCAGTGGCGATTATATAGAGAAGATAAAAAAGGAGAAAGATTACGAATAAATACAAATATAATTTTTTTTTTCTGGTCAGCTTACCGAACTTTGGTTAATCCCCTTGTACATATATGTAAACTACTTGTTTTGAACCTCCAAAAATGGTATAAAAATCACTTCATTGCCAAATTCTTCTTCAGAATAATTCTATTTTTTGTCAGTAAACATAAACGTTGCGAATATTTTCGTTCAAAAAATAAAATGCGTATATATTTATATATCCTTTTGTTGTGCACAATAGCTTTACTGGTGTCAAATGCTGTTGCGAAGGCGAACGAAGAGTCGAATGCGGCAAGTAATGTTGAGAAGCTGCTTTCGGTGGACACCGGTGTTGAGCATAGCGATGAGAAGCCACGTTTAGTGCGACAATTCGGCTTTGGCGGCCCAGGCTTTGGTGGCGGCCCAGGCTTTGGCGGCGGCGGTTTTGGTGGACCAGGCTTTGGACCTGGCTTTGGTGGTCCAGGCTTTGGTGGCGGCGGTTTCGGTGGTCCAGGTTTTGGTGGACCGGGCTTTGGTGGACCAGGCTTTGGTGGACCAGGCTTTGGTGGCGGTGGATTTGGTAGACGTGGACGATTTGGTGGTTTTTATGGTTAGACTAGTAAGAAAAAAGTATAAACCTGTTATTGTCGATGAGTGCAAATTAGTTCGAATAAAATTAAGTTTATTTAAGTTATTTTTTGATATTGGATTTTTTGATTATCTGCTTTCGTTTCATTTCTAAATCTTTTGCCTACAAAGCTGATGAGTGGGTAACATTTTCTACACTGCGTAATTAGCGGTAGTGTTTGGCGGTTTTTTGTGAGGAAGGTCCATAGGCGTAAATATTATAATCATACTATGAAAAGAGTTTTTTTTTAAACGTGTGGTTTTCAATGAATCAAAACATTTTTCGGAGTTGGTGCTCTCGATCGTTGTTACTTTTTAAAGAAAATTTTGTTCAGCCGAGAAGCTCAATTTTGGTTGAATTATCGCATTTGGAGTGATGATAATCCACAAGCTATTCTTGAGACTCTGTAATATCCTCAGAAAGTCACTCTCCGATGTACGAATAATGACTTTTTCGTGCCTCAGTTGGAGGACGTTTATGTGGATAACCTTTGGTTCCAATTCATACAACCAACTGACTTGTGTCCCAAAAAGTGCTACAAAAAGTGTTCGCAAATTGGGATCAGTAATCTATTTCTTTGAAAAGGTTTCACATCTGTCAATAATATTTAGTGTGCATCAGATAAGTTATGCGGAGAGTGGGTTTCGACGCTTCAAAAGTGATGATTTTAGCGTCGAAGAAAAACAGCGTCCTGGTGGGATTATAGTTGATTTCATAAAAGACGCCCAGAAATAACCGAAAAGCTTAACGGACAAAAATTACCTGGAAAAGCTGAACTCGGAATTTTTACCCCACCCGATGTAGTCTGTAGGCCTTGGACACCGGCTCGGATTTTTCGAAAAAATCGTAAAATGGCTTAATGATTGGGTCGAGCACAGAGAGAAAAAATTTTTTAAAGATGGTATTCGAAATTTTTCAGAGAGATGGGAGAGAAAAAGCAGTCGCTTCCGACTGATAATACTTGGAGTGTGGTATTATATTTTGTTTCCTTGTTTTCAACAAAAAAACACTGTTTTGAACAGAAGAAATCGGACCGAATTAATTTGTAGCCCCAATATAATAGTTTAGCGGTGCGAGTCATTTGAATAATAATGCCTCATATTAATGAGTGATTTCTGTTGATAAATAAAAAAAAAACAAGTTACCAGAACTACTCTATAAAAAATCGTTAGTCGTTTTCGTAGCGGAATTGTTCAAAACAATTACACAACCTAAAAGTGTTCAATAAGATTCATAACATTGAAATACTGATTTTCTGAGACCCACTTCGCCGACACTATCCTGTGTTCTACCACATGCCTCACTCAGCTAACAAAGTACATTAAGGTTCCGGTGCTTTGATCCGGAACACTCTCAAATATACACCTTTGAACTCATAAAGGGAGGAAGAAGTTGAGAAGCTCTGAGAAGAAACTCATCCCACTGGGGTTCAGGACTTTCACATCCACTTACTGGCTTACTATGTCAATGTTCGTGTTCAGTGTTGGGGTGTGTCGATTCTTTTCTTCCGGGTATTTTTCAAGATTTAGAACATGATGAATATCGTGAAAGTGATTGATTCCCCGGATTAAAAACCAGATGGATAATGGTGTTTTTTAGTCTTACACATACATATTATACTAGGTGGTACCCTAACGCCGATACTTGGAAGACTTAAGCCACAATAATTAGTGCGAGATTGGACCAGCACAATCTCTCTCATTGTATTCCGGAATTATAGAATGAAAATTCATCAGGTGATTTTAAAAATTAATTTAATTTAGGTATAAAATGTTATTTGCTAATTAATTGAGAGTCGACAAAATTTGTTTCTCAATATGACATGTCAAATATGAAAGTCGCAAACCAAGGCAAAGACTCCTGAACTTCAACATACGTTTTGAAAGTTTTTAGAAACAAGGGACAAAAATATCTGTATATTCCAAACGGAACGGAGAGAATAACCAACTAACTAGAAATTGAGCCTTTTATGATTTTAACCAAGAAAGAGGAAGAGGTTAGTAATAATAATAATAATAAGAAGGAAAAAGATTATGGTTATGTTGAGAGCTCCAATGCATATGAAAGTGGTGGTTATGATTCACTGTTGGTATAGCCTTTTTTTATTTAAATTACGAAATAAAAAATATATAAATGAATTGTGTACGCAACAGATGAATTCATTGACAGAAGGGAGATTAATATTAGATAATTAAATTTTTTTACATATATATCTTTGTTCTTTATGCCCAAGTTTCGCTTCAACAATACTACTTCTGCATATGTAGGTATATATTGTACATATGTATACAGAAACACGCATTGGTGAATCCCCCACTGTATTAGAACGTAATATTTGTATAGCTTGTAAACAAAACACTTTATTTATTGTTAAACCAGCTTCAGTAAAACTGGTCTGCAAAAACAAAATTTATTTTTCTTTATTGTTTTTAAGCGTATATTACTTATTAATATTTAGTGGTCAAGCCTAAGTTTTAGCAATAAAATAAATACAACTTTCAGATTTTAAATATGGTGCACAATTATTTAAAAAAAATTGTAAATTTAAATAAATATTACAAAAAAATAAAAATAAAATTAATAAAAAAATAAAAAATAAAAATTGAAAAAATATTATGATTTGACTTTTACCGTGAGAAATGCTTATTTTACAATATAGTATGTTGAAAAATTCCTATTTATTTTCTAGATTGTCTTCTTTCCATCGACGCTTTACATCGATTTGGTCAACAAAAATTAGCAAATTTTTCTGCTGATCATTTTCTAGATTAACGTTATGCAATTTCCATAATATCCGAATACTAAACTGAATTGGTATCTAGAATGAAATTTACACGAGAGTTTAAAAAATAACTTTTACGGGAGAGCGTGGCACTCGATTCACTTTTTAGTCGAAAAGTATATGACAGAAAGCACAGGACAGAATCTGATACATATAATCCTCTTGGTCTAGTATAGGTAACAACTACGTAGGCTGCTTATATATAGGTCTGGCCTAGGCAACACTAAGTGTTGCCAGATGTAATCTGACATTTCCATTGGAAGGTTTGACATTTTTTAGTATAACATCACTCAGAACGTTTTGTCATTTAACAGGGAATTAAAAAATTCATCTCGGTCAAAAAATGGAATTAACTCGTGAACATTTTCGTGCGATCATTTTTCACATCTTTCAACGTGGATTATCACGACAAGAGTGCATCGATGAACTAAAATCTTTATATGGCTATGAAGCACCATCCTATAGCACTGTGAAAAACTGGTACAACGAATTCAATCGTGGCCGACTCTCGCTCAAAGACGAATTCCGTGAAGGTCGTCCAAAAACAGCCGTTGTGCCAGAAAACATCGATGCCGTACGTGAACTGATAATGCAAGACCGTCATGTAACAAACACGTACCTTCAGATAGAGGCATGCCTATGCATTTCTCCCACCAGCATACATTCGATATTGCATGAACACATGGCCGTAAAAAAGGTTTGTTCTCGTTGGATCCCGCACAATTTGACAATCGCTCAAAAAAAGGCTCGTGTGGATTGGTGTAAAGAAATGCTGAAAAAATACGATCGCGGTGCTTCAAAAGACGTTTATAAGATCGTCACAGGTGACGAATCATGGATCTATACGTATGAGCCTCGTCTTCCAAGACGAGCCAAATCTAAAAAAAAAAAAAAACATTTTCGTTGATAAATATTCGTATTTTCATTATTAGGCCAGAAATATATATAGCAGCCCTCGTATGTACCACATACTTGTTACTACTCGTTCAGAACGATTTTAATAAAATTAAAATAAATATATAAGTAAATAATTAAATAAAATTGAAATTGAAATATTAACATTCCTATTCTCGCACGAAATTGAATTTGGTATTCTAGCGTTACATTATTTGAAAAAACTGGCAGCACTGCTTTTTTCATCCATGTCAAATTACAAAATATTTGCCTTTCATTTGTGGTTGAAAAATTGAAATATAGTGCAGTGATCGCGAAACAGAAGGTTGGCTCATAGCAGTTAGACAATTGCTCCCAACGCTTTTGTGATATGACCCGTGGGGGGAAAAAATTTATTGTTGAGAGAAACCTCGGGGAATTTTTACTTAAGTATCCCACTTTGAAGGAGTGTAGGGCGCGAAAAGAGGGGCCGGCGCACTTCCCATTTACCCTATTCAAAAGTCAATGAATTAAACTTTTGATTTATATAACTATTCAGCTTCTAGGGTTTATAATAAACTCGGGAGAAGCTCCAGAAAAGGAGAAATTTTGGTAATTACGGATCGCAGGGGCTTTTGTCAAAACTGCCCAAAAACGATGTTGCCGTACTGTGTAAGAAATCTAAACAAAGCAATAAATAAAGCGGAGCGAATGGAGGTCCGGCCCAGTTTGTTTTTTTTAGATTTATTGAAACAAACAAGAACGAAAATAAATAACGTACACATACCATACATACATATTTTTACAGAAACAAGGCGAAAATACATAACTTTCACATATTTTTACACAAAAAAAAAAAAATTATTATTTCTCATAAACATTTTTTGGGTCATATAATTTCGCGGCAACATCGTTTTTGGGTAGTTTTGACAAAAACCGCTGTGGTCTGTAATTGCCAAAATATGTGCAATATTTAAACATTTATCTCTGCTTAATAAATGAACAAAAAATAAAAATTTCATAATTTAATGATAGTTTATTTTATTATGTTTCCTATCCAAAATAAATAAATAGCAAAAGTATGAAAATATGTAATTTTTGATAGACTATTGTAGAAAAACTACAGCACATAAATAAATAAAACAAATAGTGAACAAAAGTTTAATTCATTGTCTATCAACCCCATCATAAATTAAATCGGTCCACTCGTTTAGATACAATATGCAATGAAAGTGGGATACATTTTTAAAGCCAATGATTATGATTCAAAAATTATATATATATATATGCAAATGAAGATATACTCCCTTGTCATATGGTGCCAATTCGTGACAACGCTATCTTCCAAATTAAATGGGTAATTTTTTTCTCACAAACTTCTTAATTTGTGATTTTTTGCTCTTTTTCTTCATCTTCATTGAATACCAGACGTAAAATATGCCCACACATTCGGTTTTCATTTTTTCTCAAATTAACAACACAAAATCAAACAGCAGATTGTTTGCTACCTCCTATTTCGCGGGTAACACAACTTACAGGATGACTACAGGAATACGAAATATAACAAAACTTACTGAATGGTAAATTTTAATACCTCGACGGAATAGACCTGTAAATAGAGGATTTCATGGCAGACCAGTGTAACAAGCGCCAATACAATTTGTTTTTGCTTTTAAGTATGTACGCAAGTGGGTAACGCTTACTCATGAGTGGACAAACTAGTTCGTTACAAGAATTCAACGGTCTACATACTTATGACAGTTCATACATACCTACGTACTCACATAGCATAAATAAGGCTAAAATACTTAATGAGATTAATGATTTGATTTGAATGAGTTTGGAAAAAAAAAATAATTGAAAGAAATGTTAAGTATGAGAAAATAAAACTGATTAATAGATTAAATGTTTTTCCCCAAAACATGAAAGTAAATACATATAAACAATATACATGTAACGTACTTGTTCTGAATCTCTAAAAATGGTATAAAAATCTCTTCATTGCCAAATTCTTCTTCAGAATAATTCTATTTTTTGTCAGTAAACATAAACGTTGCGAATATTTTCGTTCAGAAAATAAAATGCGTATATATTTGTATATATTTTTGTTGTGCACAATAACTTTGATGACGTCAAAAGCTGTTGCGAAGGCGAACGTAGAGTCGAATGCGGCAAGTAATGCTGAGGAGCTGCTTTCGGTGGATACCGGTGTTGAGCATAGCGATGAGAAGCCACGTTTAGTGCGCCAATTTGGCTTTGGTGGTCCAGGTTTTGGACCTGGCTTTGGTGGTCCAGGCTTTGGACCTGGCTTTGGTGGTCCAGGCTTTGGTGGCGGCGGTTTCGGTGGTCCAGGCTTTGGTGGACCAGGCTTTGGTGGAGGTCGCTTTGGCCGACGTGGCGGTTTTGGTGGCGGTTTTGGAGGTAGAAGAATTGTGAGAAGACGCCGACCATATGGGGGATTTTATGGTTAGAATAACAAATAGGAAATAATAATAAGAATAGCAAAAAATAAGTGTGTAGCTTTCAGTGTTGATGAGTGTATATTGGTTCGTAAAAAATAAATTATATTTAAGTAAAACTAACTTTTATACTGAAAATTTATTTTTATCAATTCGCACATAAGCTTGCTGAGCCTCTGCTTGACTAGCGACTCGACTTAACTGAGCTCAAATTTTTAGAGCGTTTTGTTTCCAAATTTATGTGTTTTGTTTTCTGTGTATTTTTAAGAATGTATTTTACATTTCTCAACCTTATGCCTACTACGCAGGTATTTAGGCAAAATATGCTATCGGAGTTGCTTAGCGGCCTTTTGAGCATCGTAGATGTTTAGGTTAGCGACTTTTTATTTATTGAAAAGCTCTACACGTATGTCTATTTGGAAAAAGCTCGACAGATATTTAATGATGATTAGTTTTGAATCATTGCTTATGAAATTCAAAAGTCTAATTTCTGATTGGTTGAGAGGAGTTATGGTAAGTAGTAAAGATCATTTGAACTCCTTCTCAAATTATTCACTTAATGCGACCGAGAGCTAAGCCGCTTTATGCCTGATCTATTCATTATATGGATATACTTCCATTATTGCATTGTGTTCTACATACTACAGCATAAACCGTTGATTAATTATCAAAGGATTGGGCTTGATATATTCTCTCAGACAGTTGGGCTTTCTTTATTGAGTTCGTTAAGGAACAAGTAAGAATAACGTTTTAAAGGTTATCCGAGAATCGATGGCTCTGCTATTCAAATATGTCTGACAATAACTGAAAAGAAGAACGCAGTAATTCCTTCGCACCTTAGTGTGCTCTAAGAATGGAGAGCGCTATTAGTAGCGGGGTGAGTCCAACCTGGTTTTGTGCAAAAGATTATAGGCGTCAATGAACTGATTGAGCCTTATCAATGACCATTGCACACCATACGTGAAACAAGCAGCACAAACAGGAGAAAAAGGTGAAATGCGTAATAAAATCGAATACCGTGAGTCGATAGAATAAGGAAAATCAGTTGCGATCATTGGTTTACGGCGACACTTGCTCGGGAAAAAATTACGATGTGCAAGTGGCAGAGTTAATTTAAACAAGGAAGGGAATCATTTGAGGACGATCCGAGGCCGGGCAGGAGCATGGAAGTGATCATTCCAGATATTATCCAAAAAGTTGAAAATCTTCTCGTCGATGATGGTCGACTAAAGAAGAAACAACTTACCACATTGTAATAACTGCCCTGAAAAAGATAGGCTTCGATATTTTCAATCACCCATCCTACATTCTCACAATATGGATCACCGCGCTGTGATTAAATTCCATGTAAAAAAAGAAGTAGGCCGAAAGAAATTTTTAAAGAAATTTCAGCGAATGGTGAGAAAATGGGCTCGGCTGTTTCAACAAGGAAGAGAGACCTGTGAAGATGACGAGCTGGAGAGATTTTGCATGAACATTTGAATACGAAAAAAACAGTGCGCGTTGGGTATCGCGAATGCTCACGCCGCTCTATAAGCAGTGACGATTGGAGAGTTGTAAAGATTTTTTAGAGTTGTGTCAAGAAACTTGGATTCGTCAGTCTGATGCCGAGTCCAAACAGGAGTCGATGCAGTGGATAAAAAAGGGGAAAGGCCACCAAAAAAATTCAAAGTGGAAAAGGCTGCGAAGATTACGGCTACCATTTTCTGGGATAGCGAGGGAATAATATTAATTGATTACTTGACAAAGGGAACTACAATGAATAGCCACCACTACACTAATTTGCTGTTCTTCAAGATGCCTTAAAAGCTACTGGATTTACGGAAATTGACTATCCACCTTACAGTCCGGACTTGGCTCCTAGTGACTTTTTCTTTTTTTCAAATTTAAAAAAGGAGTTACGGGCAGGAAGATTTTCAGAAGACAATGAGATGAAAGCGGCCGAAGAAAACCATTTTGAAGAGAAATCTAAAGAATATGTTTTCAGTGGTACAAAGGCATATTGATAAATAAAAACATGAAACTATACATTTGTTTCATTAAGTATTAAGACAGCGGAATTATTAGCCGCCCCTCGTATTTGATATGTTGTGTCCGCCAGAATCGTAAAAAACCTCCCCAAGGTTTTCGATACTAAACATGGTTTCAGACAACCAAATGATAAGAAAATAATATAAGCTAAATCTCCAAGGTGCAAAACGAAGATCTCCATTCCGTTGAGCTTAATTGTATCTGGTGTCGCCATTTTAGCTTCTTCTTTATAGATCGTTAGAAATAGGGGCAAAGCGACAACTATATCACTTGTTGACGCTACAAAAGTAGATTTAATGCACTGAATATGACTGTGCAAAGAAAAAGGTTCGATTATTGAAAAGTCTATTTAGCTTTTTTTCAGAAAAAATTTCGGCTGTTTTTAGCTTTGGCCTACACGTATTTAGCACGCTCGCTGAAAAAATTTGGCAACATCGAGTCTAACATAAATAAAATACACCAGGTGAGATCTTATAGGTGGCACTAAAGTACAAATTAACAGAAATGATGGGATTCATTTTTCTTGCGCTCCTCAAACTTATACAGGAAAAAGTTTCTATTTTAAAGCCATCTGTAAATCGCTTGTAGAAGTTTTTAAAATTTTTCTTGTTCTCCAGCTCTTGAAATTCCTTACGCTTACGTAACCCGGCCTCTTACTTTTCTCGTTTTGTAACTACTTCTTGCTTTCTTCTCGAGCCTTTCGATATTTGTGGCAATTATATGCCTTTGTTGCACAATCTGGAAAGGAGCGTGATCCATATGGTATACATATTAAATGATAATTAAAAATTATTTCGATTGAAAACAAATGATAATTTTTAATTTAATGTACATAAGTTCAATATGTTAAACTCTAGGCCATTTTGTTTTTGTTAATGGAGTACAATAAAACTGTATCGAATTGACCTCTGAAGGAAGCTTCTCACTAAAAAAAATGTATTTATAGCTATGAATAGTTATGAAACCCACTGTATATGTAATGTTTTTCTACTTAAATTTAAAAAAAAAAACTAATTATAAATGAATAGTGTATCCAGCAAATGAATATTATAGAGGTAAATTTTTTTTTCATTCATATCTTATTAATTAACTTTGACTACACACTACAGGAAAACAAATCGGTGAATTCCCTATTTTGCTAAAACGTAATATAATAATATAATATAATTAAATATTAAATCTAAAATAATAATATTGCGTAGACAAATATCTTAGCTTTAATAACACTGGTTTGCCAACACACTTTTTTTCTTTCATTGCTTTCAAGCTCCAAGTATTGGCGAAAGAAGAAGATCAAACATCACATATAGATTTTAAATGTAATACAAATGTAATTAAAGAAAAGACAGTATTTTTAAGTTAAACAAATAAATAATGCATAAAAGTTGAAAAAAAGCATTATGATCCAAGTTTTACCATGAGAAAAGCTTATTTTACAGTACATAAAATACATTTTATTTCTCGTTTGTTTCGGCCAACAAATATTAACAAACATTTCTGCATCGAGATTTTCACTGACAGGCCAAAAAATGAATTTTGATTCCAATATTGCCTTCTTGAGCTTTAAAAGCATAAAAGCTCTGGCATCATGTGTCTGTAGTTACTAGCTTTTGTATTTCCTAGAAAAATATGACACATCAGAAAAAGCCAAGTTGATTTTCTGCTTTGTTAAACTTCCAATTTTTTTTTCCATTTCACTTCACAGATGTTAGGAAATTTCGTAGTGAAATAATAATGCACACTCCATCCTTGTTCAAGTTGGAGTTCTACTTTATGTCACATAGCATTAAACGATTTTGAGAAAAATTTTGACGATCGGACTCGACAATGTCCATGATTTTATCGACATTTTCGGCAATTGGCCTTCCATTCTGTGAAGCATCTTTTACACAACATCCTAGAGTGTCAGGACCATAAATGCTATTCACATTTTCAGCCGCGTGGCTTGCGTTTCCGCCCTTTTCGAATAAAAATGGTAAAATATTGCGTATTTTCTCTTTGCTAGTGTCCATCTTTGACGCAGGCTCAAACAAAACAGAATCAACCAATTACAAAACTGTCAGAAAAGCTTTTTTTAGTACAAAATGTCATCTTTGTAACGCCATCTAGCGGCACCTGATCGGACTTATACAACAAGATACAGATCAATAACGCCATCTATTGTAAAAATAATGGATTTCTTTTTACTACACCTACTGTATGTATTACTTAGTATCGAGTATCTGGTATTCGACCGAGTACGTGAAGTTTATTTTCTTTACTTCGTTTTCATATAGTAAAGGAATGTCCGGTTAGTGGGTGGTGACCGGGCACCCGGGCACTAACCCGAATTGTGGCTTAAATTTTGAAAATCTCAATTTTCTAAAAAAAATCATTCGAATCGCTTTGTAGAAGTTTTTCTCATTATTTTTTTGTGCTTTCTCCAAGAGGGTTTTGTCTCTTTGCAGAAACGATGTTCGAATACTCGTTGTATAGGTATATATTTACAATTCTGATTTCTTAATGAAAATTTTTTTTGAAATTCATTTCAACCATAAATACTCTACTATTATAAATAATTTTCAGAACTTCTTCTATTTTATGATAGAACGGTGTAACAAGCGTGAATTTTTTTGGATTTTTTCGCCCATGTAAGTATGTACGTAAGCATGTAACACTTACTCATGAGTAGCCAAACAAGTTGCTTACAAGTATTCAAAGCATCGATACTATCACCAAACATCTGGAACTTGATGTCTCGCCACTTGTACTTGTAATTTAGTAAATAAGGCGTAAAATACTTAATGAGATTAATGATTTGAATTGAATGAGTTTGGAAAAAAAACTAATTGAAAGAAATGTTAAGCATGAGAAAATTAAGCTGATTAATAGATATATTTTTTCATTTGAATGTGATTTCCCAAAACATGAAAATAAATACATATGAACAATATACAATACATGTAACGTACTTGTTCTGATTCTCTAAAAATGGTATAAAAATCTCTTCATTGCCAAATTCTTCTTCAGATTAACTCTACTTTTCGTCAGTAAACATAAACGTTGCGAATATTTTTGTTCAAAAAATAAAATGCGTATATATTTGTATATCTTTTTGTTGTGCACAATAATTTTGCTGGTGTCAAATGCTGTTGCGAAGGTGGACGTAGAGTCGAATGCGGCAAGTAATGCTGAGGAGCTGCTTTCGGTGGATACCGGTGTTGAGCATAGCGATGAGAAGCCACGTTTAGTGCGACAATTTGGATTTGGAGGCCGTCGCTTTGGCCGGCGTGGTGGTGGCGGTTTTGGTGGAGGTTTTGGACGCAGACGACGTATAGGAAGACGTGGTGGATTTTTTGGTTAAAGGAGCAAGAAAATAAAAATACAACTTTCTTTGTAGATTTAAATAAATAATAAAATAAGAATAGTTTGAGGAAAATAAAGCATCTATAAGTTATTTTCAAATTTTCTACTCATAAAGTTCAAGTTGTGATTAGCGAGTTCTTGATAGAGCGGATATTTCGAAGGTGTGCGAAGGAACTATCAAAATGCTGTGTAGAGCATTAGGAGCACAATTTAGAAATATTTCTCAAAAGGCAACTGCCTGCAAAATCATGGACTAATGATTAGGAAAGCGTGTGAATGTTACGAAATATGTGTATATCGAACTCTTATGAGAATATTTGTAGCGACTTGTTCTATTAAAAGCTAACTATTGAGACGGGCTCTAGGATAAAATCTCTTATTCTCCTCTAGGCCAGTAGGGTTTTTTTTGAATTCGCTAAAGAACAGCTTCGAAAGAAAGAAAGAAATTTTTTTTTTGAAAAATAACAATGCGATGGGAGCCGATGGTTTACCGACTGAGCTGTTCAAATATGGTGAGCGTGCTCAGCCCAAACTTTAAGAGTGAGGAAATAATACCAGATAGAAGAAAGAAGGCAAAATATTGTATTGCACCTCTACATCGTAGATTAGCATTGTATACGGGTGAAATGGATAGAGTTGAATGATATCGATAAAATTTTCGCAGTCTTTTACATCCAGTTCAACCAAATATAACACAACTTTAAGGTTATGTGCTGGAAGCTGTCTAAACTCATGCTTAATAACATCAATGAAGTTTTAACACTCTGACGATTTTCTACCCGAAATTTTTATCCGACGAGAGTTTTGCCCGATTTGAATACTAGTAAATCGTGCGAATATATATTCGCTGCGTTGTATATGCATATAACGATTGATGATGAATAGATCTCTAGTGGGTCCTCGCTATCCAAAATATTTCGTAAATATATTGAATCATATAGTTCTGATAAGCCCAACAGGGTTGTGCGTATGGTCAAATAGAAGCTGTGGTATTGGTAGACTACTACTTGATTGTATTCAAAATTATGGTATATAAATGACTGTAAAAAGCGTGTGCGGATTTGAACAGTTCAGCCGGCAAAAAGTGGACACCTGTCTTTTTGTTGTTCTTCAGGTTCGCCGTCTCCTGATGTTTCATTTTCCCTGCCACTCAGCTGGAGTAGTTTTTCCTCCAAAAAATCAGTTTTGTTTGGGCATCAGTTGCCAGATCGCCTGTTTGGATTCTAAGTAGGTATGCTTCTTTGACTGGGGTGAATATCAAGACACGCCGAGTGATTTTCTTACCGATCAAGAAAGTAGCACCAAATTTGCACTTCTTTATATGGCCGCTGTGATATATTATACAAAAGACCTACTCGTTTCTGTACTTTTCTCGTCAATCGTAATTCTTGGACAGTGGTGAAGTCAGTCAGTAGCCTTACAATGACACCAACCAGCTGAGAAGCTGCATATTCCCAATTAAGGGGACGGACTTTTGCTTCTAGTCCGACGTCCGCTCGAAACTGCAAAAGGACTTTACTGAGCCCTTAAATCGGATATGTCGCAGTTGCTTCACTAAAGTTCTAACACTTTTAGCCATAGCTCAGAGCAAACTTTTTATTAAAGCTTAATACTATTATAAATTTTCCTAATTTTTTGATTACTTACAACCATATTTTCCAAGCTAGAAAAGTTCCAATTTTCAGAAAATTTTTGTAAAAATTAATTTTCTAAAATTTTAGATATTGGACTAGAAACCTGGCTACCCGAATGATATTGCGCACTGCTAACCACTCGGCTATTCTAAACGATCAGGAGTTAATTAACTAGACTGCTCCATAAGCTTATCAAGTCCACATTCCTACGGAAAATATTTGACAATTAAAATTTAATTTTATCAATATTTTAAATAGTGTTTTAATTTTATACATACAAATCTCAGTCGGTTCAACTAAATATACAACTTAAACATAAAAACTTGCTAACTAATATTTACAAAGACTAATTCTAACGCTGTAAGCTTGACTCACAACTTATTCAATCACATTTGACAGCATGTAAATAGACAGCGCAATGACCGCCCACTCGACCACAACGAAATGCCTCGAACCGCTCGCGCCGAAAATGCCATACTCCTTTAGGTCTATTATCTTGCTATATGGGTAATCTGGCGATCGAAGTGCATGCAAGTAGCTCGCGTGTGACTGCCGATGCTCGTGCTTGGCTGTGCGCGCTTTGTCGGCCAGTAAATTCTCAAACCGATTATTAGCTTCCAATGTCGACTGTTGGCCCTCGTATGTTGCACTTGCTGTGGCTAAAATGAGCGCAATGATTGCAAGTGAAATTATAGTCTTTTTGAAATCCATACTGTTCTTTGTTTTTGTTGCTCTTAATTAGTAGTTTTAGAATGGGTGCGATTGGCGTATTGTGCGCTTGTATTTTGCGTAGAAAAAATTTTACAATTCTTTGTGTCTTCTCACTGTGAACCATTTGTTTGGAATGATCGCTTCACCTACTTTGGCCTTTATATAAATCCAGCGAATTGACTCAGGGAATTGTTTGTCGTTTATGCCAGCAGACAATGTAATAATCTTGTTTGTTTATGGAAAGTTCTGCTACAATATCATACATCTTTTACGCACACATTCTTGTGCTGGAATTTTTCCGATATTTTGTTTTCTTCCATTCTTGGCACTGTTGCTGTGTACCATAGTCCCAGACGGTAGTCGGCTTGTTAATGACGTCTGCTTTGAATCTCTAAATGGTTTGTTTACAATCTGGGAGTGTAGACAGAAGAAGAAATGTTTTTGTTTTGTTTTCTTTTCTGATAATATTCTTAAGCTTTGGAAATGTTTGCGAATTATGGAATATTTTTGAAGAATTAATTAAGACGATTTATGCAAATATTGTAGACTTCTGTCTACGCTTACGAGAAATTTATGAATTTTTAATATCAATAGTGTTGATGAATTTAACGCGGCGTATTGAAATATACCTACATAATGTTATTTTTATTTTCTAGAATAATAAAACGGCTTCTAGAGTTAGCGTTCTAGCGGCAAGTTTATACAAGCGGGGCGACGAGTAGTCGCTAAAAAGTTGGTAGACGCATTACTTGTTGATGAGCAGAGAAGTACGCAAATTTTATGAATAGTTCCAAAATTTGCGAAAATTATTTTGAAGAAGCAACAATAGTTTTAAAAAGAAGTTCCCTTTAGTCAGAACGTGTGTAGTTCTGAACTGAAAAAGTTTTGAGTACCAAGCAGCTGGTTATACCAAGTCGAGAACTATTTAGAAGTGCAAGTATTATAGCTAAACATAAGTGGAAATTTAAATAGATGTCTAAATTGTACTAAAAATATGTTTTATATAAAGGGTTTTCCACTTGACATGATTTGATTTCTTAGAGTGTTTTGGCAATTTTTAATATGTCATGATTTGTAATTTTTTTTCATTGTATTCGGTAATGTTTACAATTTCATCATGACAAGATATACGCAAGAAAAACGTTTACAAACACCAACAACTTGAAAATTATAACGTTTTTTTTTTAAGAAAATCATCTCACTTTCATCTGAGTAGTGCGGTGAATAAACAAAACTGTCGATCCATAAATTATTCATGAACAAACTTTACATTCACCTAAATTGACAGTTTCGTGTGGTTTTTGTTCTGGAGGAATCATCGGTCCGTACTCCTTTAGCACCGTTACTGTCAGCGCAGAGCGGTATAGATCGATGATAACCAACTTTTTATGGTCTCAATTGGAAAAAGTTGATCTTAAGCACATCTGGTTCCAACAAGACGTGTCCCACGGCACGTGCATCAATCGCACTATTGCGAGAAAGATTTGGAGATTCGATTATTTCAAGAAATTCAGACGTTGAATGACCTCCAACAAGTTGTGATTTAACACCATTAGTCTACTTCTTATGGTATTATTTGAAGTCATTTGTCTTAAGAAATAAACCAGACTATTTTCAAGCTTTAAAAGTCAATATAGGTTGTGCTATTTATGACGTTCCTGCAAAAGAACTGGAGGCCATTTAAATAATGTTATATTCAGAACTTAATTGTATCGATTGAATTTCTGTAACATTTAGTGTGTTTCTTTTTTAAAGATATAACAATCTTATTGAATAACCCTATATAAGTGTACATATATGATTGGCGCTTTCTAACCGCTTAAACGATTTTCTACCGATGTTTTCCTCCAATTTGTGGGGTGCGCCTTGATGGTTTTCCAACGCATCTAAAGTTTATTCTAAGCAATATCGAAATGGCTGATGGATTTTTATAGGAAGCTTTGATTTTCATGTCAGATATACACACGGAGGGGTGATCGCAATTAGAAAAATATATTTTTTTGTTAATATTATCAGAGGATTAAATTAATCTTAATTTACAATGAGTTCCTTAAAAAAAATTTTAATATGCAATTTGCACGTAGCTGCAATTTCGAACACCTGTAATCTCTAAAATGCCAATTTATGAAGGCGGTTGAGTTTCGTTAAAATTGAAAAACATCCTTCCCAATGGCTTAAAACTGACTTCGGTTTTAATTTAATTAATAATCGATACTTCGCTCGTAACTTCTCGCTGAGAATGTGAAATTCAGAGGATATTTTTTAGAAGCAGGTTTAGAAGGTTTTTCGTGAAAGTGTGGTTTAATATACGAGGAATATTAGCAATACGGTAGTACAGCCAGCCAGACTTCTCCCTCTAGCAACGAGACCAGTTCGTTCTGTACGTACGTACGTCTGTACGTTGTGAACTGTCGACACGGAAATAATTTTCCTGAACAATGTCAAGCCAGTCTCCCGCCATGACGCCGCCATTAATTCGTTTGGAAGGGATAACCTTCGTTTATACACGAGTGTGCGCAAGTGGTGTTGCGGGTTTAAAAACGGTAGTGCGAGTACGTGTGCACGATCTTCAAGTGTAACTGAAGAAATGTCTGAAAAAATCGAAAATGTACTCAGTGGCGACTGCAGATAGACTGTGGTGAACTTTCTGCGATCGTTCCGAAAATTTCCAGATCTCTACTACATCAAACAATAACACAACAAGTTGAGGGACTGCAAACTCCATGGATATGAATTTCTCCGCTACATCGTTACTGGTGATGAAACTTAAGGGGTTAGGGGTAGTCAGAGGCACAAAAAAATGAGAATTTTCAGTATTTTTTTTTGCTATTAAATAATTTTATTTTACAAAAGTAGTGATATGGTATTATTAAACAATGTTTTGACTTGAAGTCACGAAAATTTCGAAAAAAAAAAAATTATTTCCGAAGTTACAGCTGTCTGTGTTAACCCAGTTCCAAAAAAAGGTCCTTGCGGTGACAATCATAAGTCCTTGGAGATTCATCTGAAATCAATCGGATAAAAAAAAATAGTTTTATAAATAAATAATCCTGGGCCTGATCGAAGGATTTTATTTTTTTTCAAAAATTAACAAAATGGCGGCCTCAGGAAATTTTTTTCTAGATTTTTGGGAAAAAATCAACAGTTAATTGGTCTTAAAAAATCGAAATTTTTCACAAAATAAAAATCCTTCGATCAGGCCCGAGTTTATTATGTATTCTACAAGCTGTATAAATTTCATTAAAATCAACTGAGCGGTTTTCGAGTTACAGTTGTCACCAGTTCAAAAAACATAGTTTTGAGAAAAACGCGTTTAAAGTTTCACACAGCGCTTTGAAAGGCCCGAGCTCTCTTTGTTATTTGTCGAATAACTTAAAAACGAATTATCGGATTAACTTGAAATTTTCAGAGATTATTTTTAAGATATTATACTTAACGAAAATGCAAAAAAAAAAATTTTTTTTTTGAAAATCCTGACTACCCCTAACCCCTTAAGTAGCACACTTCACGCTTGCAATCAAAAGAAAGTCTCTACAAAGATGTCGCACCTCGAGGAGGTAAAGGAGGAGGTGGAGAAGTAGACGAAGGGATTGGCAGATTGTTTAGATACAATTTTACAATTTTTATAAACTTACATAAATTCAGTGCAATACGCGCATTCAAAATGACAGTTGTATACACAGACATATATCTAAAAGGAATAATCACAAACATTTGTATACATATCTGCGTATAGGTAGGTGGTAGGTAGATTGTATGTTTTACGACGTAGCTAAGCTTCTAGGAGGTCTATTGTGAAACCACTCGAATTTGAGTTCCATCAGCACTTTTTTTTTGTTAAGTTGGTAGCACTGTCCTTAATTACTATGCAAAAAATAAGCGCGATCTGTCAACCAGTTTGTTTTCAGCAGCTGTTGAAATCAGTCGACCTCAGTTCGCTCTGCGAAATTTCTTTTACGACCTCAATCGAGTCGAAACGGGTTCCACTTGCTGGAAATTGTTGGCCCGGAATTGTGGGTGCTGTTTACGACGGATGTTTTCGCGCAAATGCCCCAAAATGCTCAAATAATACTTTTTATTATTATTATACATGATGAACCAAACCGCGAATATCGGAAAAAAGCAATTTCCGGTAACTTTCTGGTCTTAATGTAGCTAATTAGTTATGCGTAAGCGGTGTGTTCTAAGAGCAAGGGTGCTAAGTTTATCAGAGGAAATATAAGTTACCTTTACATAATCAAAAGAAAGCAATAGGTAAAGGTTGAATCTGTATTCGGCGAAAAATTCGATTCGATAATCTGCTCACTTAAAGTTTCTTTCAATAAATTGACTGTTTTGCTTGATGCGTGGCATGTGGGGTCATTTTGTTGGAACCAAAGATCATCCACATCACTATAGCGTTTACCAATGACTGTAACATTACCGGCTGGCTTCATGTTTGCAGAAATATGGTTCTATCTGACCACCTTAGGACCATTCTAAGGTGGTAATTTCGGGAGACCTTATGGATATTATCCTAGACCTTGTTTCAGTGGAAGCACAGTTTCTATGACAGACCATATTTCGCTGAGCCATCCTGTTTCTACGTTTGAGTGAGAGGGTGAGATGTGTATAAGTTAAAAAGTGGTTGAGTGTGAGCTGATGTTTGCGATTTGAAGAACATTGCTACTGACTGTTTGATTGAAGAAGAGTTCTGCAAAATAAGTATAGAATGTGAAATTAAATTAGAAAAAAATTAAGAAGTTTTATGTACATATATTCATCAAAGAGAGACACGTAAGCATGCTACAAAGAATGAACAAAAAAATTTAAGAAATAAAATAAAATACAGTAGACAAATTTTCTCATTGTTGTATTTGCCATTGTCATGACCTCCTAAGTTAATGAGGCCGCCCGGTTAATTTCGGTCAAGTGAATCTGACAGAACTTGAAGTTTCGCTGAAATTTCCGTGAATTTTCGTTTGTTGTTTTTGTTGACTGATTTGTATGCATGGCCAGAATTTAATTACGTGCGGCAAATAAACAGAAAGAGAGAAAAACTGTTAGTGAAACTTAGAGATAACGCAAAAGAGGGCAACAAAGAGAAAACAATTTTTTCTCTGCAAAAGGAAAGGCGATGGATTTCAGGATGGACTGACTAATTTTCTGACAGACAAGATTCGTAACAGTTAACGGACACACAAATTGCTACCAGCATTTGAGCAGACACAAACACATACATTTATTTAGATATGTTTGTATGCTTTTATATATGTTTGTAAATATCAAGGTTTATAGAATAGAAGGTTACGACAAGAGCGAAATCATATGTTTAATGACGAAGTTGGTTCAATTTTGTGGGTTGCCGAAAATTTTAAAATAAATTTGCATAATTTTATAAAACAGCGTAACATTTTGAATATAAAACTCTAATGTCCTACAATTAATAACAATTGCAATTAAAACGTTCTGAATAGTTTTGTGTCGAACAAATGTATTTTAATTTGCAGAAAATTTTAAATTATGAAATTTCTATAGCTAGCAACTCTAACTTTTGGTGTCATATAATACGAATGGCATGAGTAAATAATGCCAAAAATGTGTAAAATAGTCCAAATTCTAAGGATTAATTTAAAGGCAGTATTTTTAAAAATTCTGTATCTTTGGCTGTTAAAAAGCTTTTGGGAAATGTATGATCCCTGCTTTGTGAAAAAATCGTTTGGCATGAATGTAATTTTTTTCTATTGACATTAACCTACAAAAATACGCAAGACACATTTCGCCAAAATATTAGCGTCATATTTGTTTGCCGCAGTGAATATGTCGAGTTTCGTTCCAAGTAAATCGCATTTGCGGTATTCGTTGCTTTTCTTATTTCATCAAAAGAAAAACGCAGCTGAAGCTCACCGGTTGCTGGTAGAAACTTATGGTGAACATGCTCCAGTGATTAGAACATGTGAGACATGGTTTCGTCAATTTAAAAGTGGAGATTTTGATTTGACAGTCAATGAACATCCTGGTGCAGCGAAAAAGTTCGGAGACGAGGAATTGCAGGCGTTATTGGATGTTGATCCAACCCAATCGCAACAAAAATTGGCAGAAACACTACATGTGACCCGAGGAGCAATTTGCCAATGTTTAAAAGCCATGGGAAAGATCCAGAAGTATGGAAAATGGGTGCCACACCAGCTGAACGATAGAAAAATGGAAAATCGAAAAACCGTTTGTGAAATGCTGCTTCAACCAAGGCGAATTTAACAAGGTGGAGTTACTAGGGCAGCGAATTCAACTTTTTTCATTTAATTAATTCGCCTCAGTGTAAAGGCTGTCAAAATGTTTGTTTATGTTTTGTATGTTTGTTTTTATTTTGATTTTCTTGTTATTTTTATTATGAATTTCTAATTGTATACATATGTATTTATATGAAAGTTTTCAAATCAAATTTTTCAAATAAAAAAATGTTGGCCGTTTTTGATTTGAGTGGAATTCATACGGCTATTAATCAGTGATCAACGTACTAAGGCCAAAAAGCCCATTTTAATACCGCTATTATGAGGCTCTTATCTTCACCTTCACAAATGTTAGAACCATTTCGTGTACATTATAAAAGCAACGAGATTACTAGTTTTCGCTGAAGCTAGCTCAGCGTGAAAGACAAAGAAGTGTTAGTGTTCTATAAAATGTTTCTCTGGAGCAAAAATCATTATAGTGAAAGCCTATATTTCCATGAAGCCAAAGCTATCTGGTCACGTTACACGTGATCTCATTCTGTCTGGTTTATTTTGGATAGAAGGGATCTCACACTAGTTAGTCTGCCGTGCAATTGCTTGGGGTGTTCAGGCACCCAAACTATGGTGTTGCATTTAGTCGAGAGTTTTTCCAGATTGCTTCTACATTTTATAGCCACTTTTGACGTGGTACTGTTACACTGCAGAGCTCTGATGGCAGCTTGACTATTGGAATTTATCGTAACTCACATTCCTGCTACCGTTGATTTGATCAGATACTCGGCGGCTTCCATGATTCTGCTTGGTAGGTACAGTACTAATCTCATTATTCAGAGCCCGCTTTTTCATCAAGCTTGGAGCCGTCTGTATTGGTATGGCTCCCTGATAGAGGACGTTTGTTTTTTCCCATTCGTTCCTGTTTGGGATTTTTGTTTGAAGAGATTGTTAAACCAATCAGTTGTGTTTTGTTTGTATTGTATGTAGAACGGGGAGATCGATAATTTTTTCAAGTTGCACAAGATGAAGGATCTACATCTTTCTGGATTCATGTTAGCTAAAGAAATTTGAAAAAGGGGCTTGGTATGCATAGACCATTTTTTTTTGAAAAGAAAATTACGTTTATATTATGGTTAAATATAATATATTTTTACATATATATATTTTTTTAATATTACATAAACTATAGAACTGCAGTATTCCCTTAAGAAGGAGATAGTAAGAAAACACTACATAAAAGAAACCTACTCTACTTTCAATGCCATTTATATAAGCAAACTTTGATTTTTAAGCTAACGAAATCAATTTAAATTTTTGTTTTTCCTCTTTTCTGACTTTTGTTTTGAATTTTTGATTAAATTTGACAAAAGCGAATTGCATGAACTTGCACGGTAATTGTTGTATTTGTTCTCCTGCTCTCACCTTGTTAAATTCGCCTTGGCTTCAACGATTCGAAAGGAAATGTTTTCTTTATCGAAAAAAACCGGCAAACTTCAACTTCAACACACTTGGTAAAACCGCTTAAATACTAGTAGAACTACCTTTAAGTAACCTAGAATGCATCAATCATCAATAAAGCTTCGTTGTTTTTGTTTTTGGTAGTAGTCAATAGCTCACTCTCTGGCACACATCTAAAGCAGTATTCGAAATGAGCAAATAGTAAAAGCGGAAGTAAATTAAAAGCGGATATAAGACTACCGCCAGGTGCAGGAAATATGGTAAAATATTTCCGATATTTTTGGAGAATTAACAAACATTTTTGGTTTTTGCTTTTATTTGTTGAAAATATCAAACGTAGTATGGCTAATAGCCAGACAATGTAGCGCGTCATTCTTTTCTTCTTTTTACTGCTTGGCGTCAATTGGAATTATCAAGTCAAACCAGACCTCTCCCTACCTGTTTCTTCCCCTTCCTCTGATTTCAGAGTAGCCGCTGTCTCCGTACCGCTTAACTAGTACATTTCAACGTTCCATCGTCTGCGGAGAACGTCATTGTCAATTCGCAAAGAACCATAAATCTTACTCATCAGATATTGTAATCGTCAAGCCCTTAGAATATAGCAGAACGATGATGAGGTTCAAAAAATGGTAGCTTTTGTGTTTTTAATGCCAAAAAAAAATTTTATTCGGTCAGTTTGTTTTGCCTTGCTTCAGATACTAAAACAATAATCTGTGCCGTTGACGAGATAGGGTTACATTAAAACCAGAAAGTTTCCGAAAATTGTTATTTATACTACCCGCGTTGAATATTTTTCAGTACTTTTTTTTGTTAAGTTGACCACAGTTCCTTCTGCGAATTTTCTTTTACGACCTCGATCGAGTCGAAACGGGTTCCACGAAGTACTAACTGGAGTTTTGGAAACCAAAAAGGGTCCAAATCTGGTGAATACGGTGATTAGTCGATGGTATTGAACGGGTTTTTGGTCTTAAAATCGTTCACAACTACAGCTCGGTGCGATTGCGCATTATCGTTATGAAAGTTTCCGGAAATTGTTGGCCCACAATTCCCACGACGGATGTTTTCGCGCAAACGCTTTGAAAAAATACGGAACGATGGTACCACCGGCTTACAAACCACACCAAACCGTTGGTTTTTCTGGATGAAAAGGCAGCTCTAGAAACTCTTCCAATCTCTTCGTCCCAAAAGCGGTCATTTCGATTGTTTACATACCCATAGAGCGAAGCGATGTCGCTTGGGAAGGTCGTATCGACTCTCCACTGTCTTCGTGTACACGCTATACTTTCTTCACTGCGTGCTGAACGTGGTCTATTCGGTCGAATATTATCCAATAATGACTGCAGGGTCTCAAGATGTTGCAAATAGTACGCTCAGTAGGTCGATTTTGTTGTTAAGAAGTGGAGCGAAGCTCGCGAGACACATTCTTTAGGGAACGTGAATTTTCGTAATAAAGTTGAACGATTTATAAACGACGTAATAGCTTACCATAAGTCTTTCCATGATGAAATGCCAAACAATACTGCGCAAATATAACATGACATGTCGTGCCAAGACTCACTTGTGCTCTGTCAAAGAAAGGCTTTTGGAAAAAGTACCTCTACTAGGGTCACTCGTTATAATGTGGACATAACTTTATAAAATTACTGTAAATTACAATAATCACAATTTCTATAGTTTTTTTATTAACTTCGTTATTTCATTTTACTTATTATTACATTAAAAGTCTGAAGCAACAATTTAAAAAAAAAAGAAAATTATAAACAAAAATAAATAAAATAGAATTAAGCAAAATACACAGAGAAAATCACCACAGACGAACATTACTTGTAATTAACAATATACAATTATTTATTTCAAAAGCACTTTCGTATAATAAGCATTTCTTTGCAATTTGCAATTCTTACCATCCACATTTTCTTTCAATTTGCAAAACATTTTTCGAGTATCTAACACGTAATGCATTAAAGTTGGACACAAAGACCGCACACACCCGCATGAGAGTACAAAAGTAAGTACGAGTATGTATATCTGAGGGAAAAAGCAACAGTTTTCTTAAGTCCATAAGAGCAATCAAATCTAAGACAAAGTTTAAAAGATGGTTTTTTTTCGTTCTTTAAAAAAAAAATTCCAAAAAAGGCCACCCACATAGAATTAAGAATACTAACTTTATAAAAGCGTGCCAGAAACAGAATAAAGACAGTGAACATTAAGTAAGAAAAAGAAAATATTTTTCAAATTCAACTAACTACGCATGCTAACAACTGCCAATTTAAAGAAAAGCAAGTATTAAAAGAAAAAAACTTAAAATAATTACATGACGATTACTTAATGCTAAAGTTTCTGTGCGCTAACGTTCGCGGTCGTAAGGCTCTGCTTAGTTCGGTTGTATGTTACTGCTGATTGTGGCTAGCACGTACGAAAATGCTGCAACGGACATTCAGTCCTCATTTTCATATGGCCACGTTAATGAATTTAGATTTAACTGCAAAAATTATTTCTCTTAAGAATTTTTTGTTTTACAAATACCATTGTAATATTAACGGTATAATTGTAAGGCGTTCTTAACACTCAACTATATTTAAATCTAACACTAAGTAAGCCAAATGATATTCTACAGTGACAATAAGTGGAATCTGGTTCTCACTAAATCCAATTGGCAGCCAAATATTTTTTCGAGAGGACATCTCATCTAATTTAGTAATTAAGGAAATAAACAGACTTACTGCGAGTTTAATTTAATTTGGATTCATTGTGCAAACTTAAATAATAAAAAGGGAATGGAGAGGTATATATACAAAGTGTGTCTGAAAATCAGGGCAAGGTTAGAGTTAACCGCAATTAGAAAATTTAGCTTAATTTTTTTTTAAATTAAATTAATTTTCTATATTATAACTTTTTGGATATTAGTACGACACTAAGATTTGAACCCGAGCATTCCGTACTATAAAGTGAATGCATAAGAACCTCTCAATCAAGCTCTCGGAGCTTCTGGCGTGACATTATCGACATGTGTAGTCGGGCGATGCGCAGATGAAACATAATTCCCATCCTGCTGGCCAAAGCAGACCGTCAAATTGAATGACAGAATAGGTCCGAATTAAGAATGTTTCTAAAAAACACATAACGAAACCTTCTTGACCGTTAGTTATGGCTTGTAGGCCGTTTGTACCAGCTCACTGCGCATTGAACCTTACCCGTTTTCGCTCAACGTTAGAGTGATCCATTTTTCATCATCAGCTACCAAACGCTTCGGAAATAGATCGATTTCGTGACGATTTAGCTGCGATGCGCAGATGGAAATTCGGTCCATGAGGGTTTCTCTCGTTAACTCTTGTAGCACTCATAGGTACATCGAACTTCTTTGTGTATTCAGCCTTTTTCAAGTGGTTCAAAACTGTTTTTTCTGTATTGTTTAGCTTTTGGGCAATCGAAACAGGGCTCGCATGAGGGTCAGACTCGACGATTTCCATTATTGCATCGACATTTCCGACCATTGGCCTTGTATACCGTGGAGCATCTCTGTCATCAAAATTACAACAATGAAATCGACAAATCCAAATTTGTGTAAGATTGATTATTACAGTATCAGGAATGATAACTATCCAGCTGCCGGACTCGCTTTTTCGATTTTGCTGGTGTCCATCTTTGACATGCGTTCAAACAGTACTGAGTTAAGTGGTCAAGACTTCTTTCATTTCACTTTTTAGTACCAAATATTAACCATCTAGTGCATTTATAGAACGCAAGATACAGATTATTAAAGTCATCTATTGCAAAAATAATGGATTACTTTTTACTTGATTACCGATAAGGATATCCGTCTTTTCAGTTATACCAAACATCTTATACATATTTAAGCAATATTCTGGTACTTGCTATTGTAATGATGAAAGTTCTGCCAGATTACTTACTTACTTTACTATCGTAGATACCGCTTATGCGATTAGAGCCGAGTTAACAACATTGCGCCAATCATTTCTTCTTTTCGCTGCTTGGCGGCAATTGGGAATACCAAGTACAGCCCGGTCCTTCTCTACCTGGTCTTTCCTTTTCCTCTGGTTTCGCCGGTCCATCCGGACCACATGATCTAGCCAGCGTAGCCGTTGTCTCTTCATTCGCTGAACTATGTCAATATCATCATATACATAGTTCGTACAGCTCTTCGGCTGAGGTATTCGCCACTTCCAGCTCACAAAGGGCCATAAATCTTACGCAAATCCTTCTCTCGAAAACTCTTAACGCCGACTCAACCGATGTTGTCATCGTCCATGCCTCCGCACCATATAGCAGGACGGAAACGATGAGGGACTTATAGAAATAGGTTTTTATTCGTCGGGAGAGTACTTTACTTTTCAATTGCCTACTCAGTCCGAAGTAGCACTTGTTGGTAAAAGTGATTCTGCGCTAGATTTCAAGGCTGACATTATTATTGGTGTTCCCTATATATAATATATGATTGGCGCTTTGTAACCGCTGAAGCGATTTTTGGCCGAGCTCCTCCTCCAACTTGTGGTTTTGCGTCTTGATGTTTTTCCAAAAAAACTAAACTAAAAAACTTTTTTTTATGGATAGCCTTTATTTCTTGTTAGAAATACACTCGGAGAGGTTGACATTCCCTACCACAATTGGAAAATTTGACATACTTTTTAGTTATTTAAATTAATTTTCTATAATTTTTGGGTGTTGATCGTACCTGGATTTAAACCCGAACCTTCCAAATGTCAGTACGCAGTGCTAACCGCTCGGCTACTGCTGGTCTCTAGATAGACCAGATTATCTACGGCTCGAGTACGCGGTACAGCCGGTGCCATACATATGTACTTACGAGTGTGAATGTAACCTCAGCAAGGCCAATTATATCTAACATCAGCTGAATTTATTATTATTAAATAATTTTAAGTCACTTACGAACGCACTTAAGGTATTAACAGTATGTGGCTAATGCAAATCCCTTACCAAAAGCAGTAACAACATCACAACAATTACATGTACATGTGTGTATTTATATGTAGATATGTATGTGTGCATTGCATAAGTGGCGGCAACAAATTAAAATATCACGCAAATACCATTGGGGATTCGGGTTTGAAAACAAAATTCCTTCGAAATATCTATAAAATTGTTATAAGTTATTAAATTATCTGTGTAAGCACATTAGCGTGTGTGTGTGTGTGTGTTTATGTGTCTGTAAATTGTTGATAGTCCTAATCTGTGCGCTGCTTAGCTACTTAGCTGCGATGACAAGACGGCGAATCACAATTTTGCCATTTATGCTGTTAATCCCTCTCTCGTGCAGACATCAAATTTACATATATTTACATATACGCAACAATGTCTTGTTCACACAAACTACAAACAAAGCATTGCACACTTATAGGTATATGTATGTATGGTATGTAGGTATGTATACGCACTTTTATGACTTATAGAAGCTTCTTGACGAGTATACCCCAAAGCGCTAATAACTTTTCGACTTTGGGCGCAAAATTTTATTCCTTTTTTGCTTACAAACTAAATAATAATAGTCAACCACAACAACTACACCAAAGATCGACTGTGCGCACTTTGTATTAACGTAATGTGGCAAAAGTTATACAGACATTGTAGTATTTTGGCCGACACATGTGGCAACACGCGAGTAGACTCACCCAATAAATTTCCAGGTATTCATATGTACATATATATGTGTGAGTCTTCAAAGTGGTTGGCGGTTGTGTGACGGTGGCGCCTATTAAAAGCGGCAGAAAAGTTTTAGTTTAGTTTAGCGAACGTTTGGGATTTATAACTAACTTATTTTCTATGTATGTGTGCGGACAACTATGCATCTACATACTTGCATACATACATAGGTATTTATCCATCGTTCTGTGCATGACTGTAATTTACGATTAAACGTATACAAACGCGAAAGTTATGTGGCAAAAATATTCAACTACACAAACATACACACACGAGCTCGCACACATCCAACCGTGCCCATGCGTTTGTGAAGCTTTCATCTCATCTCTCTCATTGAATGACTCGGCCGCATGAGTACTGAGCGTTGCACAGTGTTGCGATTTGGTAGAAGCTGCGGCAGAAAACTGAATTGTACTGCGATTTTGCTATAATATGCTTTGAGAATTATTATAGTAACTGTTATTTCGAGTGGCAATCTATGGATGAAAAGGCTCTTTGTATAGATTTTGATAGGCATACAACTTATAACAACGAGAAGCAGAGAACTTGTAACAACCTCTCAATGATCTCTTGCCAACAAGTGCTACTGTCTACTCAATAGGCAATTGGAAAGTGAGGTCTCTCTCGACGAACGGAGACCAAACTCTGCAAGTGGCGCAGTAGCGTGGACGATGCCAACATCTGATGAGTCGGCCTTGGGAGTCTTCGAGCGAAAAGCTTTTCGAACGATTTATGATCTTTTGCGTATTGGCAACGGCGAATACCGCAGACGATGGAACAATGACCTGTGCGAGCTATACGAAGATATTGACATAGTTCAGCAAATGAAGAAACAGCGGCTACATTGGCTAGGTCATGTCATCCGAATGGATGAAAGCACTCCAGCTTTGAAAGTATTCGATGCAGCACCCGCTGATGTAAGCAGAAGAAGAAGAAGACCTCCACTCCGTTGGAAGTATCAGGCGGAGAGTGATCTGGGCTCACTTGGTATTTCCAACTCTCGCCAAGCAACGAAAAGAAGAAATGAATGGCGTAAGCGGTGCCAACGCCAATAAGGAAGAAGAAGAATTTCTTCATCCTCAAGCGACTTCTCTGTCGTTTATATATACCTATATATCGGGGGCATAAAGAGTTCAAGTTTAAGTAAAGCTCGCATGAGCAAGTCGAAGGTGAAAGCGATGATTGTTGCCTTTTTTGATAGCCGTGGAATCGTCCACAAAGAATTTCTTCCACTGGGGCAAATCGTAAATCAAGTCAACTATCGCCAAGTACTCGAAAGACTGCGAAAACGAGTCAGCAGGTTGCGCCCAGACATAGCTCGTAACTGGATCCTTCATCACGACAACGCGCCGTGTCGTACCGCCCTCAGCGTGTCCCAGTATTTGACCTCTAAAGGGATCGCCGTGTTGCAACAACCGCCTTATTCGCCCTGTGTCTTTTTTGTTCCCTAGAAAAAAATCGGTGGTCAAAGGGACCCATTTTTAGGCGGCTGTGACGAGGGTACTTCCCAGTTGAAGCGTGCCAGAAATGCTACGAAGCCTGGACAACGCGCTGGAATCGTTGTATAGCTGCCCAAGGGGACTACTATGAAGGCGATGACAGAGTTGTAGAATAATTTTGAAATATACGATTTTTATGGAATCAGTCTCATTACTTAATTGTCACACCTCGTATATAACTGGTAGTTTTTAACTGCCGAAGCGGCTTTCGTCCGAAGTCCTCCTTCAATTGGTGGTGCGCGTCCGAAAGGTTGATTGATTCATAGGAGAAGCTTTCACTTCATGTAGGAAATGCACTTTCGGGGCTTACATTCCCAGCCGAGGAGTAACTGCAATTAGAAAAAATAACTATATTTTGGATATTTGTCGGTTTAGGCCTCGAATGCATGACCATTCACATGGTGGCAAACACTGTTAACCACTCGGACATTGTGATCGTTCACTGACCGGTTCTCTGACTCGCTCTTAAATTCGCTCTTCGCACGCCTCTCTTCGATGCTGTAAAGAATTGTTTCAACTACCACTTCTAGTCTGTGTATTATACCCATAGCCACCTGGTGCTGCAATATGGCAATTTGTATTGCGTATTCTTCTATCGGTCATATTCTCTGTATTTTTAGCAGAGTTGACTAAAAACTGTGTACGCTTTATGGAGCTAGAGCTTACCGGGGTTGTGTTTTCTTCGACGGAGTTTCACTTTAACGACTCCAGTGAGCGATCTTCTTCGACGGAGTCATCCAATTTTTGCATACTTCCATTAAGTGCTCTAGTGGATGACTTTCTTGTCACTTCTTCTTCTTCCCTCTCTTGTTTTTTCTTCCCTGTTACTTATGTTTGTACTTGCTTAGCTCAACTAGGTAGATATAGGTATAGTGCTAAAAGTAGTGTATGGGGATGTACAAAGTGCTTGAGGCGGACCGGTATCATCGGAAGGCTTTGTTAACAGCCGAGATTACTTCTTGGTAGCATATTTTCCAATCCTGATGGTTTGCATTACCGTTTAGGGGTGGCAGTTTCTGATAGCGTAGTTCTGAAGCTGGAATAAATGTTGAGTAACCTTAATCCCGAAAAGGACTGACTTTCCCCCTTATCGCGTTAATGTGCCTGCCTTCACGGGAGCAGGGTGACAACTGGTGAGTGATTACAGGATTAGGTCCTTCCAGCTTTTTAGACAGTAGCCTCCCAGAACTCTTGCTGCTTCAGAGTTGTCCCCGCTCATCTGCTGCAGGAGTTCAAATTTTCAAGAGCTCTTAACAATTATTCATTTCCACAAGTTTTGTTTTATTGATTGTGCATTTATATTCGTAGTATGTGTTTTGTTATTGTAACTGCTTGTAACACTGTGCGCAGTGCGTCATTCGCAGTTGATTTTGAGTTGGTTAGTTTGCATTGAGTACACTATGAGGAGTCTTGTTGGTATCAATCTAAGCGTAGGCTGCCTTGAATAGCTAAGTGCTGGCGCTACCACACACACAGATTGTTTGATATTTCCTTTCGTTGTTGGTAAACACCCATACATACGTGTACATGTGCGTGTTTTTCTTTGTGCTTCTTCACTTACGCGTACTCTTTATTCAATGTTTTTCTGTTATCCTGCTTGTTATACCTATTTGTTGATGTTGCAGAAAAACTTTTCAATTTACTTAGAACATACCGCCGAAAACATCTTTCATTTTCTTGGGTGAATTTTTTCTAGAGAATACTAAATTAATTTGCATTAGGGTGGTTAATTTTGAAGTAAAATACTTAAATTTAGATTAAGATTGTATAAAAATAATAATTTTCAGTTAATTCGTTGATGTAGTGAAATATTTTACTCTAAGAACATTCTTCACAATCAAAAAACTGATTTCAACTTATCAGGCTTTAAACCTGGTAAGTCCACCATTGCCAAGTATTTTACCTCTTCTTCTTCTTTACTGGCGTAAACACCACTAATGCAATTATAGCCGAGTTAACAACAGCGTGCCACTCATTCCATCTTTTCGCTGCTTGGCGCTAATTGGAAGGTTGAAAGTCAAATTTTCCACAGAGTATAAGTCTTCTTCTTCCGGCGGATACTGCTACTTTCAAACCTGGAATATTCTTGTCCTTCCAGACTACATGATCAAGTCAGTGTATCCGCCGTCGCCGTACATATTGTACAGCTCATCGTTTAATCGGCTGCGGTATTCGGCATTCCAAACTTGTAGAGGACCATAAATCTTACGCAAAACCTTTCTCTCGAAAACTCCTAACACCAACTCGTCAAATGTTGCCGTCGTCCATGCTTCCGCATCATATAGCAGGACGAGAACGATGAGCGACTTGTAGAGTTTGGTTTTCGTTCGTCGAGAGAGGATTGTCTATTCAGTCCAAAGTAGCACCTGTTAGCAAGGGTGATTTAGCGTTGGATTTTAAGGCTGCCATTGTTGTTGGTGTTAATACTAGTTTCGTCCAGTAGACGAAATTATCTACGACTTCGAAGTTATGACTGTCAACAGTGGCGGGGGAGCCCAGTCGCGAATGCGATGACTGTTTGTTTGATGACGGAGAGGTCCTTCTCGATGCGGTACTTTTGGTGTTGCTTAACGCCACTTTACACAGCCGTTTTGTGGTGATGCTGATAATAGCTGGAGTGCCACGTGAGCTAACGAAATGGGTAGTGACTGGTGACAAGAAGTGGATGTCTTACGTAAACGTAAGGTGAAAACGGTCGTGGTCGAAGGACAACTAAGCCGGCACAAAAGGTCTTCAAGCCAAGATTGCGGGGAAGGAAGGATTTTTTTTTAATATTTGGTGGAATTTTCAAGCAATTATCCATTATTAGCTGCCCCACTACGGCCAAATACGTTCCGTACGTTCTTATACATCCATATTATAGCCAGGATCATGCACCAAGGGACTACCCTCTGTTCCTGTCTATGGCGAATAATTTGGCTGGTGAAAAATAGGCCTCCACAGAAGCCTATTAAAATCCACTGCGCCAATTTATTGACAATAAGGATAAGGGTTTCTTTGAGAGATGCATTGAGACATTAACACAACGTCTTATGGATATTTTCTAATCAAGAATTCCATTAATAAATAGTAAATTCTGTTCTGAAACAGAAGAACTCCAATCTTTATTTCCTTCGTGAGCTGAGAATATTATACGACTTCAACTTTCGAACTAACATAATAATATCATACATACGAGTACATACGTACACCAACCATTTAGATCACAAAATAATGTATGAGCACTTGTTTGCCCTGTTATGAATATGAACAACACCAATGGGAAATGAAAAGTTTGTTAATAAGCCTTAATCAGCACTTTACGCTCAATTTAATTACAATCTAATAATTCCTGCAATGATAACCATTTATGTGTAACTAACGAATGTAATATTTGCTCTTATGACTTTTACTTATAGAAGTTTCAGTACAAAAGTAGTAAAGCTGCGAAAGTTACAAATTAGTTTCACCTGTGAAGAGAAATAAGAAGAAAACTAGTTTATATGTATATAAATCTATACATACATACATACATATGTGGTATTGCATACAAAGTGCAAGTTAAGATTAGACTTTCCCCAATATGTCCGTTCAATCGGTCCGTTCACAAAAAAAGGCTAAATCAGCGAGTGTTTCCTATTTTAATTGGAAGAAAAGTGTAGGTAAAGCCCAGCATGGAGGTATATGGTGAATTAGTTTAGCATCAAAGAAAAATAACGTCCGGTCGGACCAGACGGTTGTGATGTATTACAAGCTGCTAAAACTAGGCAAACTTTAGATGCGACCACAACAAAAGAGCTTGAGTCGTGCATTACGTTAAAAATGGTCAGAGCCCACTGAAAGGCATGACAAGGTGATCTTGCAACATGACAACTCTCGTCCCGACGTGGTCAAAAACTACATGAAAAGACTGAAATTGGAAGTCTTACCCTGTCCGCTGTATTCACTAGATCTTGCTCCTTCCGACTATTTTATCGACCTTTAGAAAAATAGTTGGCGGGTAACCGGTTGGGATCTTTTGAGTAAATCGAAGAATGGCTCAATGATTGGATCGAGGACAGAGAGGGCTATTTTTTAGATGGTTTTCAAAAATTAAAAGAGAGTTACTAAAAAGTAGTCGCTTCCAACAAACAATACAATACTTTGAATGATTTTATTTTACTTTTGAATGGGTACGTTAATAAACAAAATTGTCGCATTTAGAATGATTATAATCCACAAGCCACATTGTTGAGACGTCCTTATATCCAAAAAAACCCTCTTTCATGTGCTCGAGGGCAGGGGGAAACATTGGTCCATATTTCTCCTAAAATATAGTCGATCATAGTATTAGAGTCATAGAGCCATGGAGGATGTTGAGGAGGATGAGATGATGCTACATTACATACAGACAACAAAAAAATTAATTAATTGTAGGAAGCTTTTGGTGAGTGCAGTTTCGCGTGTCGTGGCCATGTGAGGTGGCCTCTAAGGTCGTGTAATTTTACATAGCTGGACTATATTTTTGCGGGATTATGTAAAGTCGCCTGCCATCGCAGTTCAGCCCTTTATCTTTGGGTGTATGCATTAATTCGTGTGGTTTTTTTTCGAAAATTTAGACTGTATTGTGAAAAAATTGTTATACATTTAATATTCAAAGTATTGCCCATCGGAAGCTACGATGTTTGCCCATCTTTCTGGCAGTTTGTGGATCCCATCCCAAAAGAACTTCTGATACCCTATTCTGAAGTGAAGCGTTCTCCGGTGAGGGCATTCTGCATTGATCTGGTAATCGGAAGGTGCTATGTCTGGGTTATAAGGCGAGTGAGGTAGAAATTCCCACCCACAGTTTTCCAAATAGTTTTTAACTGGCCTTGCAACATGTGGCCGAGCGTTGTCATGATGAAAAATTATTGACTTGTGTCTGGTCGCATATTCTGGTCGTTATTCCGCGATGCCCGTCTGACCCGATTTCAATATAGAGCTCATAATAGAGCACACCTTTGAGGTCCCACCAAATACATGGCATAACCTTGGCACCATGGTTATTCGGCTTTGCCGTGGATGTCGATGGTTGGCCGGGCTTCACATACGATCTCTTGCGCTTTGGGTTATCATAATGAATCCGTTTTTCATCGCCAGTGACAATCCGATGCAAAAATGACTTCTTTTGGTGGCGTTGAAGCAACATATCCGAAATGCAGAATCGACGTTCGACGTCTCTTGGCTATAATTCATAAGGCACCCAATTTCCAAGCTTCTGGATGAATCCTAATGATTTTAATCGTCTGGAAACGGTTGCTTGATTAACTCCTAACACTTTTGTAAGTTCTTCTTGCGTCTGGCATGCATCTGCGTCGAGCAATGTCTCTAATTCTTCGTCTTGAAATTTGTTTGTCTGTCCGGGTCGTTCTCCGTCGTCTAAGTGGAAATTGCCACTTTTAAACCTTGCAAACCACTTTTGGCACGTTCGTTCGGCTAAAGCATGGTCACCATAAATGTCCAGTAAAATATGATGATTTTCGGTAGCACTTCTCTTCATGTTAAAGTAATGAAGAAAAACTCCCCGCAAAACACTTGATGGTATCTGGTACAAATTTCCACATTTTCAAATGAAAGAAACAAATTCAAGTTCACGCTAATGACATCTACTGAACACGACGCGAAATAATACTAGTAGAGCCCTCTCTTAGAAAACAGCACGAATTAATGAAGTTTCTAGTTCTTTCGCTTTTAGTTTTTAATTTTCCATGCCAATTGAAGACACCAAGTGAAAACAGGTCATCCACATATTCATTCGAACGGAGGGGAAGCCTTTCTCTTGGATACTGCAACGGCTACTTACAATTTTGGAGGGTTCTCATCCATTCAAATAACATGAACTAGCCGGCGTAGCCGCTAAACTACGTCAATGACGTCTTATGTATCGTTCTACCGTCATAAATCTTTTGCAAAACAATTATTTTCAAAGACTTCTAAGCCCGACAGGCTTCTGCACCATAGAACAGGACCGTTCTTTGTTTGTCGAGAGAGCACTTTACTTTTCAATTGCCCACTCAGTCCAAAGTAACTGGCAATTATGATTATGTGTTGGATTCCAAGGCTAACGTTGTTGCTGAATGTGGCCCAGCTAAGTAGTTGATGGATGTTCACCAAGCTATTGTAATCTTTCAAAATTTGTTTTTTATTTGAAGGAAATTAATCGCCCAAGCTGGGCTAACGGGTAGAGACGTTGTAAGACATATGTTGGTCCATATTAGTCGTGTGGAACCTAAATATCAATAAATAAAAAAAAAATATTGCATGATTTTAGCCGTAACCACTCGTTTGCTTATACTTTTTCCAACATTTTACTGTTGATCTTAAATATTCATTGTCACAAATTAGAGAAATAAATAAGTTTTGCAAAATTATAGTAATTCACTTTTGTCGCATAGAACAGTCTCGTTTCCACAGGGACACAACTTGTAATATTTGCTAAGATAATTTAAAATTCGCTAAAAACAAGCAAAGATCAGCTGACGCTTTCGCCCATAAAAAACATACTTTTTCACTCCGGTGTTGTTATACTCAATTAATATTAAAAAAGTAAACAAAAAGTGCCTTTACGGTCAGTCACTGATGATTTACGCACCAACAACAACGTCCGAAAATGACAAATAAATATTTAACGAATATTTGAAATAAAAACTATTTTCACTCCATTCGCCGAAACTGGTTTATGTACGTGGTATGTATGTTTCCCGACAAAAAAAATGACGTACACAATTTTTTGTTTACATTTGATTTTAATAATTAGACTTTGTTTAATTTAAGTACTACGAGTATGTATTTATTTGTTCATATATATGACGCCCAGAACAATCTGGTTAGAGTTGTTGGTGACGCTGTTGATCTGCCTATTTTACGCATCGTGCCCACATCATCGTGCTATGACTAGCTGAACCGCTTTTTCTAAACGTTTTTGTTGTTTTCAATTTTTGTTTGTTTACAGTTTGTACGTTGTACACTACTGCTAATTAATATTTAATAGCATAAAACCACAAATGGGCAAGAGCTGAGGTGAGTTATAGCATTGTTACATGCTTTAGCTTGAATTGTTTACAATTTTCTGTTAAAGAAGCTGATCGTGGGATTTGTTTTTGTTTTGTCTTCGGTTCTGAGCATTGATTGTAACTATTAAATATTTGTACGCTTGTATGTGTTGTGCGTCGATCATAATATTTTCCAATGCCCACATTAAACATAAAAAACTGTTCGGCCCTACTAGAGGGAAAAAAGTGCGTAATAATTTTGAGAAACGAAAACGCCTCAATACACAATAGGCTACTTGCTGAGACAATAAATATTTGAATTGAAGAAGGAGCTTGGCCGAATAACGCTTCAGCGGCTACAAATTTCGGGAAGTGGACTGGGGACTGACCTATTCGAAAAAAACTCTTATGTCGCCGCGGAACGGGTGTTCACCAAAAATTACCAACCGAAAGATTTGAAATTTCGTCGGATTATTTCTTTATTCCTGAGCTGGTTTTTTCCAAAAAAAATATTCGGGAAGTGGATCAGGGACTGACCTATTCAAAAGCAACTTATTTATAGTTCGATTTACTTGAAATTCGATACATAGGCGTATTTTTGCTTAAATTAACAGGAAGACCACTCTTCTCTCCGGGAAGTGGACCTTGGACTTGTCTAGTGAAAAAGTCGGGCTATTCCTCTCTCGTGAAAGTGGACCGTTGTCAATGGTAAAACCAAAAATTTTGTATACTCCATGTTTTGAGTAAATAAAGTCATGATAAAAAAATGACCCATTATTAATTTTTCATACATTCAATGAGTATGTGCGACAGCGAAGTGTTGCAGGGTACAGCTAGTTATACCTATATATAATTTTTGTACGTTCGTTGGATCAGTAGCCGAATCCTGGTCTTCCTAGTGGCAGTATGCAATGCTAACCATTCGGTCATCGTGGCCGCCAGAGGAGATTATGGTGCACATAATGGTCCAACTAACTACTCAAGCAACTGGTAAAATTTAAACGAAACTTGAAAAGATTGGATCGGTTACAAGGCACATTTCTCACACGAGGAATATGTAAATAAGCCAAATTGTCCCATTTGCGACTCCGAGAATCTTCAGAAAGTTGAAGAGAGGCCATTATACCCCAAAAAACTTACTCCCTGTTGCG
Source organism: Ceratitis rosa (assembly GCA_037013455.1). Lineage (NCBI taxonomy): Eukaryota > Metazoa > Arthropoda > Insecta > Diptera > Tephritidae > Ceratitis > Ceratitis rosa. The sequence continues at coordinate 28,052,169 of JAWMAG010000006.1, read as the reverse complement.
CTCTATGGTCCGGAGGTGTGATTGCACCTTACTTCTTTGGACCTTTCTTCTTTGGAGAGACTGTTACTATCAATTTGGAGCGTTTTGGTCTGCAATTGTAGAACCCGACTTGGGCTTAGTTGACTTACCCAGCCGAGGGTTAATCATAATTAAGTAGGTAGGTGGGTTCAAGTGGTTGCCGGGAATCAGTTTACGCACGACACCAAATGGGTCGTTTGGATACCACTGAGAATCTAAATGTTCCCCTTCCACTAGTCAAACCAATATGTGAAGTTTGAAAAACTGAGCCATCTTCGTATCTTTTGCCTCCATTATCTCACACATGTCTCTAAAGTTTGCCGCCACTAGAGACTTCAACCTACTACTCCATAGTGTGGGGCATTCGCCATGGTAGTGCCTTGAGGTTTCAGGTTTTTCTTTTGGCCTGCAAATTCTGCCGAAGTTGTTGGTCTCTGTATGCCTGTTCAATGAAACATGTCCTGTAAGAAGACAACAGTAGTTATTTCTTTTCCTTTTATTTCTTTTTAGCCCGATAAGATCACATGACCTTCTTTTATTTCAAGCTAGCCACATTGTCCTAATCCCGTTGCATGTATTAAGACTTATTCATCTTGAGTTAGCATCTTTGATGACTAACTCACTTTATGAGTGAACTTACAAGTGTAGAGCGGCATGCGTAAGTTTTTGCGTAATGCCAAAAGTTTAAAGAAAGTACTATTCCTTGCAAAGCTCGACGTGGGAGCCGAGTTGCGAATGCGATGACTGTTTGTTTGATGAAATTTGGTATTTCGTCTTGCGCTCATTCACTACCAGACCCATTCTCTTCGCTTCTTTATCAAATCTGGAGAAAGTAGAACTCACGGCGTGGTTGTTGAAGTCAATAATGTCGATATCATCGGCGTACGTCAGCAGCTGTACACTCTTATAGAAGATTGTACCTTCTCTATTTAGCTCTGCTGTCACACGATAAAGAGTCAGCTAGTCTGAAACCTGGTTTGGTATCGAATGGCTCGAGGAGATTCTTATTAATAATTTGAAAATCAGATTATATTCCAAGAGTTAAACTTGCGCGTCCGTCCCAACCACAGTCCTCTTTACCACGTTTTCTTATTCACTGAAGGCACGATTCGATAGGTCAGAGTTGCTTCCTGCTATCTGTTTTCCAACTTCAGTGGGGGGTGGAATTCCATGAAATGCCGGGGAGAACCGATTTAGCCATGTATGTCTTTCCGTCCGTCCGTGGCGACGATAATCCCAATGACGATTCAGGTATTACGATGAAACTTAGGTCGCATGCTGTTGCAAGTGGATGAAATCAGACCAAGTTCATGCCCATTCTCTACACTATGGTAATTTTTTACGGTAATATTCATATGAAATGATCGCAATAATTGGAAATATATGAGGAATTCGAGAAAATTTCGAGTGAACTCCGTTAAAATTTGATACTTACTATAGCAATAGTCTAAACGGCATCATCAGGCATTAATCTCTGGAAATTAAAAATGATAAATGATCATAAATATACATATCTCTAAAAAAATATACGTTCCGAGGCCGGGCACTGAATCGAAAATTTTAAAAGCTGGATTTTACTTATCGATCTGGACCACAAGACTTAGCCAGTTTAGCCGCTTGTTGCGTTGAACTATGTTAATGGCGCTGTATATTTTGTATAGCTCATCGTTCCATCGGCTTGCTACGTAAATCTTACGCAGGACAAGAAACAGTCCAAAGTAGCACCTGTTGGCAAGAGTGATTCTGCGTTGGATTTAAAAACTGGTGTTATTGCTGCGTTAATGCCTGTTCCAACGTAGACGTTATTATCTATGACTTTAAAGTTATGAGAGAAGATATTTCGTCTTGTACCCAATCTCTACCAGACTCATACACATCGCTCTTTTTATCGTACTGGAGAAGGCAAAACCCTAGAGGCGAGGTTGTTGAGGTCAATGTGATGTAAAACTATTTATATGTAGGATATAAACATCAACATGCTTACTACATATAGGATGCAAAGTTCTCTTCATATCGTCGATTGATCTGCTGATTGTTTTACTTTGCATCGATTACATTGATACTTAGGCTTTTTGTTACCTATGGACTTCATACCACAATGGTTTTTTCTTCAACTTTATGTTTACAAGTGCAAAGTTCTATAAAATAGTATTACATTTTTTTGCAAGTCACACACTGTATTTATGTTAGACAGATGTAGAAATAATGTAGGCCAAGAAGATAGAAAATTATGTACTCGTAAATATACAAATAGTATTGAGTGATATTGTGGTTCAATGTCCATTATGAGACAATTCATTGAGTCGTGACATTAAATAACAATATCAATATATCTATACTCGTACATACAGTAGGTATTATACTATATACTTATGAGGTTACATATACTACTACTCGCCGTTCATGGCGTGCGCCAGGCAGCGATCAAGTTCAGGGCTCTTAACGATTCATTCTGTTTACTCACATTCTCATTCTATAATTTGGACGCTCGCGCGATGTATCACGTAAGGGTGTACAGTGCAAAATAGCAATAATTATAATTTACGCATCTGTGAGCACAGATACACATACCTACAATTAATTATCAAACTACTGTAAATACATATTGTATATGAGGGGTTATCCATTTTGTGGTTTCGAAAATAGACTGCGTTAAAAAAATTTTTATGAAATTTCTTTTTCTATAATAAACTTGTGAAGCACTACATCATTCAAATGACCCCCTCACGAATTTTTGCTAACTTCGCTCCGTTTGAGGTAATTTTCGACCACTTTTTGAGACTTATTGGGTGACATCTCCGGCTTAACTTGAAGAATATTGAGTTTCAAGTGCTTAAGAATTAAAAAATTATCCTCATGAATACAGTCTTTCACATAACCCTTTAAAAAAGAAACTCTAACGGCGTCAAATCGCACCATCTCGGCGGCCAATTTGCATCGCCAAGACAAGAACGGGGAATTTCTCTCACAATAAAGCCATATTCGCTGGTATTTGTGTGGCATGTGGTACAATTTTGTTGAAACCACATATTGTCCAAATCGTGTTCGTCAATTGCAGCCAAAAAAAATTCGGTTATCATACGATCATAGCGCTCCGAATTGACAGTGACAGTCTTGCCAGTGTCATTTTCAAAGTAGTGAAGTCCAATCAAAGCTTCGGGCAAAGAAAAAATCAGATAGTAAGTTTTTTCTTGAGCGTGATGACCTCTCTTAAAAATGTATATGAGGGTTCTTGAAGTCTCAAATTCGAAAATTCGAAAATTGACAAACTACAGCCCTATACTTGTGAAACTACGAAATGGTCAACCCTATATCTGTTATATCGTGGTATATTCGTATATGTTAGGTAAATGTATGACCAAGCGAAAAACAAAAACGCAACTGTCATTATATTATTAGAGTATTTTTTTTTGTTTATGCAAAATCAGAATAATAGTCACTAAGTGAAGCTAAATGGAGTTTAGTTTGATTCTAAGCCGTAAGAAAATCGGACAGGTTGTATATAAATAGAATTATAATTCGAGAATTGTCAGCAAAGAACGCACAGAAATTTTAAGAAGAAAAATATCGGAAAAAATTAAACAAAAAATAAACTAAAAGGACTCACAAAAACAAGTTCGTTCAAAATGCAAGTCATCAGCACAACCTGCATATCGCTTATTGTCGTTTGCTTCCTACTCAACTTCGGCCATATGACGAAAGCTACTCCACTACTTTCGACTCCAGATGGCAATACACCAGCAGTTAGTGTAACACAACAACAAAAATCAATGATGAGTCTACTAAACGCGGATAAGTTGGATTTAACAGCAGCAGTAGCTGAGGAGACCGCAGGAGCAGACTACGAAAAGGAGGCATCAGCAAATGGAGAGAGTGTTGGTAATCGTCAGGCGCGTCAAATTATTTACCCATACGGTAGTGTCTACGGTCAATACTATGGTGGTTATCCTTACTATTATCCGTATAGTTCCTACACTTACAGACCGTATTACTACTACAAGCCAGTCTACAGTTACGGCTTGCCCTTCTATCTTTATGGCTAAAGGGGCTCTTCAAATTTTTGCGTTCAAATGTTATTTTTCAAAGTGAATAATTTTATTGTTAACTTTTAAGTGAGATTATTTTAATGTGCTGATCTGCTGAAAGATCAATTATATTTAAGTTATTTGCATGGATTCCGGAATTTGTAAAATAAAAATGTGTTGTGAAACAGAGATATAAAAGTGTAATTCTCACTTTCCAAACATTTCAGAAACCCTTGAACCACTTGTGTGGTTGAAAGACGCTCTTAAGAAATAATCTATACAAAATAAGTGGGATAGGAAAATAAGGAATTTTTCTAACTAACTTTTAATAATTTTATTGGTTCAGATTTTTCTAATTTTCAAAGGTATTTTTTTCAAAATTGTACTATCATGGAGTTCATATCACTTTTCTTCATAGTGAAATTTATGACATGCATAAATTAAGCTTTGAAGTGAAGCGAGGGAATTTGGTTCATTTGCTTTTTTACTTTTTTTTTTGCCAAGAAATTGTTTTAATAGTTGAAAGCTTAAAGATTAGAACATGAAATTCTTTGTTAGAGCCTTTTGTAATATCTAATGAGAGGTTTGTGAAAGAGATTCCTCTCCCCCTACCTAGATTTCGAAACAATTTGGTTTTTCATAACGAGATTATTGACACTTGCTGACTCAATATCCGCAAGGTTGTCAAAGTAGAAATTACTGAGAAAACGATGTCGTACTTAGGGCCGTCAGCGACAGAGAGGGTGCTCTACCGACTCTCTCTCATCTATGTCTTTGCAGCTGTGACAGAAGTCGTTAGAAAAGTAGCCCATCCCTTTATCATGAGTCAAACACTGGCTGGTTGTATGGTTGACTCCTTTTTCATATATCAATAACTTGATCTGTCCGGTTACATTGATTGTGGTTTCACTCTGATATTAGCCCTACCAGTGAACGCCGATTCTATCAGTTATTTTTCAGATTATAGAGGTATGCCCATATCGTGTGCAGAGTTTACCATGGTAAGGATTGTACCCTTATTGTGAGCTCGTTCGCCTCTCATTAATTTACAGCAGCATCCATGCTTATGGCCCAAAAAATGTATGAGCCAAGTTTCATACAAATATCTCAATTCTTATTTGAGTTATCGTAAACAAAATGAGCATAAATCTTATGCTTAACCTTTCTCCTGAAAACTCCTAATGCCGACTAATTAGATGCTGTCATCGTCCATGCCTCCGCACCATATAGCAGGACGGGAACGATGAGCGACTTGTAGAGTTTGGTATTCGTTCGTCGAGAGAGGACTTTATTTTCCAGTTGCCTACTCAGTACAAAGTAGCACCTGTTAGCAAGAGTGATTTTGAGTTGGATTTCAAGGCTGCCATTGTTGTTGGTGTTAATAGTAGTTCCAAGATAGACGAAATTTTATACGACTTCAAAATTTATGACTGTCAACAGTGACGTTGCGAATACAACGACTGTTTGTTTGATGACAGGAGTTATTTCGTTTTGCACTCGTTCATTACCAGACCCATATCCATCACTTTCTTATTCAGTCTGGAGATATCAGAACTTACGGCGCAACTGTTGAGACCCCTGATGTCAATATCAACGGGCGTACGTCAGGAGCTGTACACTTTTATAGAAAATTGTACCTTCTCTATAAAGCTCTTTGATCTTATTATTTTTTCCAGCAATAAAATAAAGAAGTCACTCGGTAAGCAATTAGCCTGCCTGAAACCTCGCTTGGTGTGAAACGGCTCGGAGAGGTCCCTCCCGATCCTGATGGAGATTTTGATGTTGCTTAACGTCAGTTTACATAGCCGTATAAATTTAGAGGTTACATGTGTCGATCGTCTTTTCCCGGATATTTTCCAAGATTTGGCCAATGGTTGATTTACCGGGTCTAAAGTCAGACTGATAAGTTAGTTTGTAGAATGTGAAGTCAAAACCAATAACATTCTTGCCAACAATTACTTTCTTTATATAGGTAAGTATAGATGCATATACATTTACCAGGGGTGTTAGTTGAAGTTTGCCGGTTTTACTAGTAGATGTCGCTAGCAATATGTTCATTTAAGTTATTTTAAATTAGTTCACTTATCAATTAGTTTTTGGAAAAGTTCTTGACCATCAGAAATAGTGGCAAATTAAAAAAAAAAGATTAAAATGATTGAACTGTTATACTTATTTTCTCTGAGTAAAAAAAAATCAAAAAAATGCTTTTAACTGCATATATGTATATATACCTATATATGTATAACATGCTTTGGCGAACTTGTTTATTTATAACTTCAGCTGCTTAAATTAGCTACATTTGCATTGCTAACAAACTGAAGTCAACAATCAACATTTGTTGAGTGCAATAAATCTTCGCAGTAGCAGCGGACATGTTGTTGATGACGCATCTGAGATGGTTGTACTGCAATTCATCCCCATGCAGGAGGGGTGGGGCACGTCAAATGGATAGTTGAATATGCAACTGAAGTTGCAAGTGCGTTTCATCACTTCTGTATACACATTTATTTAAGAAATGCGGGCAAATTATAAATGCATTGTACATCTAAGAGGCGGAATCAGAGAAGGGAAATGACGAATGGGAGAAAATGAACATACGTGTATGCACACAGCTCCTTGTACATATATTTTTCTAATTGGCGCCTTGATGTTTTTCCAACTGTATGTCCCTTAGTTTATTCTAAGCAGCCTTCGAACGGCCGATGGTTTTTTATGAGGAGCCTTCATTTCATGTCAGAAATACTCGCGGAGGGCTTAACACTCACTGGCGAGGGGCGAAGCAAACACAAAAAAATATTTTCTTTAATTTTGGATATTGGTCGAAGCAAGACTCAAACCCTGGTCTTCAGAATGGAAGTTTGCTCTGCTAAGCATTCGGCTATCGACTATTATTATTTATGAAAAGGACCCCCCTGGTTTTGCCGAGGCTCGTTGGAAAAATATGCTAAGACAGTTGTGAGAGATACAAGAGACTGTTCGCAGTCAATGGTCTCCACTTCATTATACGAGGGCTGCTATATATATTTCTGGCCTAACAATGAAAATACGAATAATTATCAACGAAAATGATTTAATTGTTTTTCAAAATATTCTCCATCAAGATTTATACACTTTTGAATGCGCTCAAACCAATTTTCGAAGCACTTTTTCCTCTCCGATTGAGACACCTCCAAAACATGGTTTTTGAATGCTTCAACAGCATCTTCTGGCGACGAAAATCGTTGACCACGCATTATTTTCTTGATGTGTGGGAATAAAAAGAAGTCATTGGGTGCCAAGTCAGGGCTGTACGGCGGATGACCTATCAATTCGACGTTTTGGTCGGTCAAAAAGGCGCTGGTTTGAGCCGATGTGTGAGAGCTCGCATTGTCATGGTGCACAATGATTCGTCTTATCTTGTTCGTTTTTCGAATTTCTCCGAAGACTTCAGGCAAACAAATGGTGGTGTACCACTCAGAATTGACCGTCCTACGTTGCTCAAGCGGAACAGTCGCCACATGACTAGTTTTGCTGAAGAAACAGGTGACCATTTGCTTCGAAGTGCTTCTTCCACGAACAACTTTCGTTGGATTTGGTTCGTCTTGAAAGATCCACACGGTCGATTGCTGTTGTATAGGGCTCATACGCATAGATCCATGATTCGTTACCTGTGACGATCTTATAAACGTCTTTTTATGCACCGCGATCGTATTTTTTCAGCATTTCTTTACACCAATCCACACGAGCCTTTTTTTGAGCGATTGTCAAATTGTGCGGGATCCAACGAGAACAAACCTTTTTTACGGCCAGATGTTCATGCAATATCTAAATCTACCAATGGCTAAATATTCACCATGCGCCGAATCTTGGAAAGGACCCGTGAAAAAAGGATCGACACACACCACCTCTTCGTCGATTTTAAAGCCGCCTTTGACAGCACGAAAAAGAGCTGCCTCTGTGCCGCTATGTCTGAATTTGACATTCCCGGAAAACTTAAATGGCTATATAAACTGACCTTAAGCAACACTAAAAGCTCCCTCAGTATCGGGGAGGGGAAAGAAATACGAGCTGTAGGGCTGAATAGGGAAGGTAAAAGTGTACAGCTGTTTGCGTACGCCGATTATATTGACATTATTGGCGAGGATTAGTCGAAATATTGTATCTGCTGGCATTAAGCAAACAGTTATCGTACTCGCGACTCAGCTCCCACGTCACTGTTGACGGTCATAAATTTTGAAGTCGTAGATAACTTGGTATCTCCAATTGTCGCCAAACAAAAAAAACAAAAAAAGAAATGAATGTCGTCAGCGGTGTCTAGGCCCATAAAGAAAAAGAAGATAAAACTATTAATTGTATGACAAAAGAGTTTGCTAGCATGACAATGCCATACCACATACGACCAACACCAAAGACGCTGCGCGTTTAAATGGGATGTCTGGAACCATCCGGCGTAAACCCCTGACCTAGCGCTTTAGGATCACTCTTCCCTGGCAAGAAGGTAAAGGACGGCGTGGAGAAGTGGACGAAGGAGTTGGTAGGAAACTACCCTGCTTCACCACCTGCATAGAGAGGAATGGCGACTATGTCGGAAAGTAGCTCACATTATGTACTGATTCTCTAGTACCAGGTTTGTGTTTAGAAAAATTTTTTTTAAATTTACAAAAATTTAGTACACTTACTTTCTGGATATGTCTCGTACCTTGGACCAAAGTTAATAAACTGCTGCTTTAGATATAATCGCGTATGACGCTTTTCGCTAACTAAAAGGAATACACTTCATAATAGATTTATAACTAGTAAGTCAGATGTTCATGGTATTAGAGAGAGAGTGAGTGAGGATGTTGATTACTTTGCTCTTTATATTTACACCGTTACAAGTGTCTAAGGAACTATTAGCATTCGCGTGATATTTTAAATCATTACACCAATCACACAGTTTGCCAATACTCAAACGAATGTTTAAAAATATGCTCATTTATTGATCATCTTCAAATACTTAAATCAATAATATTGAAAAAATATTATTACACATGCCATTGATTATTAACGAATATCGATTTCTTTACAAGTCTGTTCAATTGTTCGACTTTATTTTTGTTTTATTTTTTTTTTGTTGGCTTACCGAATTCTCCCCAAATATTTGGTTTATCATTAAAATTTGTTTGCATGCAGGCAATATTGGCTGTTGAAGTTGTATATACATATGCATGTGTTCGGTTGAATATACAAAAGTTTAAGCTGAATTTCCTGGGCAACAGAGCGTATACGTGACAAATATTTACACAGCGATCAGCAGCAGCAAATCGAGGCATACGTAGGGACTGCGAGCCAATTTACACACCAACAAATTTACGAATAAACAAACAGTTAGTCAGCCGGTGCGTCTGCCAGCCGGTCAGCTATTCAGTCTGGTTTCTGATGCCTTGCTTGTTTGTGTGTAAATATACCACACGGGTTGGCATACTCGTACATACACGTAGGTATGCATGTTTGGATGATTGGCTTTCAGCGAAATATAACATATTCGAGTATATAGCGTATATATGTATGTACACATACCTATATGTATATTTTCATCCAGGTACATCGACTTAAAAATCCGCCAAAATTCAATGATTTTTTTATATTTTAAATCATAAAACAGCAAGCGATTTAACATAAAAACGCTTTGCAAGTGGATTATTTGGTAAAAAATGCAATTAAGTAATTAATAAAAACATATGAAGCGACATAGATTTTTTTTTATTATTTTTCGGAAAAAAACGCCGCGTTGTTGTGCTGAATAATCAATTTCACTAATATAATATTGTTATGTATTTGTTGAAATATCCAACTAATATTGAGGTTATCTTAATGGAATGCGCATATATACATATATGCATATATACCTATACCTATATATATATATATACGTACATAATACGAAGTTTTTTTCTATTTTCTATTTTTTCCTCACTTAAATTTTTTGTGCACTTTGTTATAAATAAAATCGAAAGTCAGCATAAAAATATGACTAAATTTTGTCAAAAAAGTGATGAGATTTGAGTTTAGTGAAATAACCGTTACACCGATTGCAATGAAAAAAATATATACCTAAAAACCAGAATGAAAAGATTTGCTTTTTATATCTTTCATGTACATGTAATGTTACAGGGCTATCCATTTTGCGGTTTTGTAAATCAAATACATTTAAGATAATTTTTTTGTGAAATTCCTTTTCTATAATCAGCTTCGAACCTTTGCCTACATGTGAAACACTACATCATTCAAATGACCGCCTCGCGTATTTTTGCAAACCTCGATTCCTTTGAGGTAATTTTCGACCACTTTTTGGCACTTATTGGGCAGTATCTCAGCTATAGTTTTACGTATGTTGGATTTCAAGTGCTTAGCCCTCGTAAATACAGTCCATCGCATAGTCCTGCAAAAAATTGAATAGTGTTAAATCGCACGACCTCGGTGGCCATTGCCGGGCCATGCTATTTTGAAATAACTTCGTATTCGCTCGTGTTGTGCGGCATGCGGCACGAACACGCCCAAGTCGTCTCCTTCAATTGCAGGCCAACAAAGTCTATCATCATATTATCAATTATTTGAGGATTCTCGGAGCCCCAAATGTGGCAAGTTTGCTTATTTATATATCCCATGAGTGAGAAATGGGCCTCGTCGCTGAAGAAAATGTTGTTTTTGATAAATCGCCGTAGACTGTTTGTTGTTCAAGCATTCAATCATCAGCTGGCTTCAGTGCCGTAAGAAAGTTCCAGCTCTTGATTTGTTGATGTATGACAATTAAGTAGGACAGATGTCAGAAGTTTCACAATTTATACCGATCGGATCGGAATGACGAGTTGAGTTGATTTAGCCATGTCCGTATGTTTGCACGCAAATTAGTCCATAAATTTTTGAGATATTTTAACCAAACTTGGTTTACAGACGCACTGGTACATTTAAACGATAATTTTTTGGAACCGAGCAGATCAGATCACTTTAGCATTGTGACGAACCCAAAGTCGGGCCTTTGTGGCTTGCTTAATAACACCAATAACTCATCGCAAAACATAAACCACAGTATATTAAAACATCAGGTATTTAGAGGCGGCGAGGATCTACTCCATCTATTGGAAGGTATTTCTGAGGTCCTACTCTTCTATCTTTTTGAACGTGAGCGACTATTCAAAACAAGCTCCAATTGTGTTTATCGCCGCCACACGGCGTGCTAAATTTGTGCAAATATCATCTAAGGGTGTGAAAATTGATATTCTGCACAAATTAGATGTACCACTAATGGGTCAAAAAGGCTCTAAAAAAAAGATCTAAGAGAAAAAATGTTGGCATTCGACTACTCGCGTAAAAATCGACCCAAAAAATCGGTAAATTTTTTAGCTAAGTCTGATCGTTATAAGTCAGAAAACCCATGCTAGATGATCTAAACCATTTGGCGTGGCTGTGCGATGCACCGCTTCCGAGATTAAAGCCGAGTCTTTTATTTATTATCATTACCGTTCAGCCAAAGTACCAAGTGAATCTAATCCTTTCTTCATTTAATCTTTCCAACGAAGTGGTGGTCTTCCTCTTCTTCGGCTTTCATTGGGGACGGAATCGAAAACTTTCAAAGCTTGACAATCCCTAGCCAATGTAGTTAATGTCTCCTGATTTGCTGAACTACAGATGTCAATATCGCCGTATGCTGTTGCCACTGCACAAATACCATAAATCTTTCGCACAAGTAGGCGTTGTGTTTGATATAAAGCATATATCATGCGCAAGTATGTTCGCTTTGCATTTTTTTTATTTTGCGGCGACGGATTTAACTTGAGCGTGAATAAGTCTAGATCCGAATGGTGCGTCTGGCTTACTTCGAGGCATTCATATTGATATTATCGTGAAAGACTCTGAACAGCGAAGAAGTGATCCACCCACACAAATAAGTAGACAGACCAATCTATTTAGATATAAATCTTACTTTTACTTGTAAATATCCGTATATCTTGAAAAGTTACCGACCGACTGAAATTTTTATATAACCACACTGACTGTCGTTCCTCGATCAACACCAGCGGACGAAATCATGGCTTGCCTAAAAAATAATATTGGTATTTTAATTTCCAAAAAAAATCAAAGAATATTTAATTTTTTTCGGTTCTGCTTTTATTTGGTTAAGGCCAAAAGTTCAATTTGTATTGCAAAAAAAAAAAAAAAAACGTTGACGCTTACTCTATCTAGCATTTACCATTAAAATTTTATTAAATACTTATGTATATATATGCATTTATAAATGAAATATATGGAAAACGATTGAATTTGAGTGAATATTTAATCACACTTTCCACTTGACTGTTTAACAGAGTGACGATCTCTGACAGACATTTGTTTGAGTGTGAGTGTTATTTGAAATGACAGTGTCAAATTTATTTATAAATATTTTATTTTTATTGTTTATTTTTTCAACAAATGAGCGGAAAAATTGCCGTAAACAAATACAAATTTAGTTTAAGTGCAAGTTTCAATATGTTTGTTCGAAAAATATTTTTGGTATATCTAAAATGGAATAGTAAATAATGGAATAAAAAATATATATTTTTGTCAAGTTCGCTAATATGAGCAAAATAAATATACATATGTGCATATCTAGTAAAAATGTTTTTGTTTTATCCATCATTTATGAAAAAAAAAATTTATAAACTAAATAATAAAAGCGATTTTGGCAAAGTGAGCATTTCAAATTTCCATGTGTTTGCATCTATTTTTCTAAATTTGTTATTTGTCATTTTAGAAATGTTTAAATAAATTTTACAATAGATATGCCATCCACAACGGCTCACGACTTTCGCTCTTAAGCGAAGTATCTTTAAGTAAGCCAAAAAAAAAAAAGCCGTTTGGAAGCGAGCTAAAATTAGAATATGAACTCCCTGTTTGGGACCCACCAAATAAAAAATCTGCGCCAGTGAAATATTAAAACAAAAGTTCTCGGATGAAGGGAGATTCTTGTGAAATCTATTACAGCGGTCTAATGGACTTGTAGTGTGCAAGAGACTCCCGGGTGGGTAGAGAAGATACATCTAAAGCAACAGTTGAAAAATTTAGCCTGGATTGTGAAACGTGGTTGTTTATAGTATCAGCTTCCCATAAGCTGTCTCCAGATTGAAAAGTTCTCAACCAAATCGATTATGTTGTCATAAACGGAAGATATTTTTCCAGTATACTATATGTGCGTACGTTCGGAGGACCTGATATCGATTCGGCTACGGCAGCGCAGCTACACCCAAGCACCTTTGCAACTAAAAATAGTCTTTACACCACGGAAAAAAGTTGTAGGGATTTACAGACGACATTAAAACCGGAGCACACCATGTAAGTATTAAAAAAGTTAATCTGATGGCATTTCTCCAGCCTGCTGAAATGGTAGTGAAAGTGCTTTTCTCACAAATGACGAATCTCAATACCTGGTAATGGGAACTATGTTCCAATTATGGGCGAGAAACTGGCCGATGAAGACGAGCTTCGAATAGCAATTGCCCGCTTAAAGAATAAAAAGCAGTGGGAGCCGATGGCTTATCGGCTGAGCTATGAAAATGTTTGCGGGATAAGCCTTTCTTACCATAACTGACGCACACTATGTAGTTCTCTCTTTAGGGACTTTTTCGTCTGACCATATTCCACAAAGATGCTGTTGACTTAACAGTCTTATCAGTGCGCTCGATATGTGAAATAATGGCAAAGCTCAATTTACTTAGAATCTCCATCCTGCTATAAAGTACACGGTAACAATATTCGATGAGTCGGTAATAGGAAACTTCAAGAGGAAGGTTTTTAGGAATACTTAAGGTTCTCTATGAATGCGTGTTTGCGAATACCACAGCGGTTACGTTGGCCGATTGGATGAAAACATTCCTGTTCTGAATGTAAATGATACAGAAGTACAGGTCCCAGAATCACTTCATGTTTCGGCTTTGATCACCTAAGCGGTACCTTGAATTTGCTGAAGTATGCTCATCACATTCAGGACTCTCAGCAACAAATTTTTATATTAGGGTTTACTGTAAATCGTACTATATGTCTTTACTTTCTTTGCAAAGCCATTCGAATTTTCTATAATTATTTATCAATGCACTATATTACCTCTCACAGAGATGTTAGGCTGACATTCTATTCTGCTGTTTAACACTTGCTGTGGCACTCCACGTTTTACTCTTCCACAAAGTGACTCCGACATGCTAGCGTGAAGTATTCTATAGCTGTAGACATGAGATGAAATGTGCAATGGTTTAGAGGATCGACTCAAATATACTTTTAGATTGATCCACACACTAAAAAGCCGAGATCCGGAAATGGTTGGATGTCCATAAATAATTAGGATTTTCAGCCGAGCTCTAACAAAGGAAGTTTTCCTAACAAAGGGAGTGCCTTACAGCTTATTGTAAGCCACCTCCGTACGGCAGATGTCTTTTATGAAGCGGCTTTTTTTTTTTGTCTGCCAGAAATACACTAAGAGGGTTTGACAAATCTCTGCCGGATGTTGGTCAGACCACTACACGAACGCTAGCCTTTTGAGTAGCAGTACACACAGACATATTACCTATGACAAATTTCTAACAAATATTTTAGCACTTCAAAGTCGAAACAGAGAGTCGGACCGTTGGATATAACCAGTTCAACTCAACTTGGCATTCCCATCAAGGTAACCATTTTGATAGTAAAATCTTTGTTCATTCTATTTACAGACAAAAACAGGATGACCGTTGACATCTGCTGACATTTTGTTTTATTTTTACTGAAGCTCAAACAGCAATTTCGAAAACCATTAATACCGAGAGCATTTGGCTTTGTGACAAGTCAAGTTAAGCAAATACTTAAAATAATTAAAGAAATTAAAAATATTGTTTTCGTTACGATTCGGTAACGCAAAAATATATTCTTCTACCATTCTCCACTAGTCTTTATTTACCATATATAAGTATCAAGAAGTGATTCCATTAGCTTGTGTTGAAGGCGCGCAATGTCTTCCAAGTCATTTTGCAGGCGCCAGAAACTTGTCGTTGCTTTTGCCATTTGCCCTCGTTTTATTCTTGTACATATACATATATATATACCATATATATGTACGTACATATTGTATTTTTTCATTTTCTTTTTTATTAGAATTCTTCATCAACGTGAAAGCAACCCGTAGCTGATGTCACGCTAGTGTAACTCCAATGAATCGGCCTGCGCTGAAAGGCGTACGGGTGTTGGGCAGGATGCGCAGTGCGGGGGCGGAATTACAGCGAAGCGCGTAAGCAAATGCAAAACCAAACATTTCACAGCGCTTAATGATGCACGAAAATAATGAATATCCTGACTGCCAACGTCGTGAATCGCCCGCCCCGATTGCGTCTAGAACGCTTTTGAATCTGCTCAACTGCGGTTGTTGCTGCCACAACGCTTACTGCGCTCACTGTTATTTGCTTATTTTCACGTTCAACCGTTGTTTCATTCTGTAAGTTGGCTATCATAGTTGCTGTTGTTGTTGTTGTATCATATTTGCTATTCGCGCGCAGCAATCAACTATTTTGTTTCTCTAGTTTTTTTCCCTTTTGTGTGTTCTACATTTTCACACCACAAATGATGGAGAGGAGCGCGCTCAGCCGGCGGTCGTAGGGTGTGAGTGGAAGAGCGTAAGAAAATTGCTTCCAGGATAATGTAGTAGAAATAAATGTGGCGGATCAAGGAAGCGTCAAGGCGGAGATGAGTATGGCGGCGATGGCTCTGGCTCTTGTTAGGTCGGCGGCGCGGGCGGCGGCATATAGTGAAGGCGCTGATCTTGGAGGCGTTGTGGCGCTTCTTAACAAAGGTGAATCGGTTAGCTTGCAAGAATTGAAAAGCATAAATATGTACAAAACAGTGAAGTAGACAGGAAAAAAAGGGAATGAAACATGAAAATAGCTCAGCGCTCAGTTGAGTGAGAAATTAAATTCGAAATTTATTTCGTTTTAAATTAAAAGTGCGCGCCCGGATGCCATTCGCCAGTCGGCAGTCGCCATTCTAGTTCATAATATAGGAGATTGCATGTTTTTTTGTATATACATGTACAAATATACATTAATATGTGTGTTTAGTTATAGCTTTGTTGCTGCTGTTGTCATTGTTTTAGATATTGCTATTTACAGCAAGTAATTATAGGTGCTGGTTGCTTAAATATATTTATGTATGCACGTTTTTTCTCATTACTGTAATATATATTTTTGTTAATTTTATTTCGCGCGCTTTCAAGACCTTTCCCGTTGGGACAAATCGCTTTTAGTGCGCGTGTGTGTGTGTGCGTGTGTACAGTAATATGTGTTTTGCAATTTGTAATTACAATTTATTTCAGTTATTAATGTTTTATAGAGCTTAGCGAATGAAGTTTAATATTGCAGATCATACTAATCCTGTTTGGAAAACAAAAATAAATATAAAATCGATTAAAATTTGTTAGAAAAAGTTTCATGAGATATTAGCTAATTATTATTCTTTCCAGTCTGCTTAACATCGACGCCTAATGAAGGAGTGTACTTCCTCACCCAAGATTAAAAATAAATACTGAATTTTTATTCAATACACTGTCTACTATTTGGCCGACATCACCTTTTGAGTCCTCTCGTCTTGTGAGAAAATAAAGGGTGGTTAAATTTTCAAGGGCCGATGTTGATTTTGAATAAAACACAAACTATTTAGGAAATTATTGAAATTTTATTTTATTATGATATATTGGTATTACTCAATTATGTATGTAACAAAATAGCGGCCAAATGAGCGCCGCGACCTCGGCGGCACACCTCCATACGATGGTCCAAATTTTCGATGACGCTGAGGCATAATGAAGTTTCTATGCCGTTAATGTGCCGAATTATCTCATCCTTTAGCTCTTGAATTGTTGCTGGCTTATCGACGTACACCTTTTCTTTCAAATAACCCCAGAGAAAAAAGTCCAACGGTGTCAAATCACATGATCTTGGGGGAGATCTTACGTGAGATAACACGGCCATTGAATTTGTTGCGCAAAAGAGCCATTGTTTCGTTAGCTGTGTGGCAAGTGGCACCGTCCTGCTGAAACCACATATCGTCCACATCCATATCTTCCAATTGTGGCTATAAAAAATTCGTTATCATCTCACGATAGCGAACACCATTCACAGTAACTGCCTGACCGGCCTCATTTTGGAAAAAATACGGCCCGATGATGCCGCCAGCCCATAAACCGCACCAAACAGTCACTCTTTGTGAGTGCATTGGTTTTTCGACAATCACTCTTGGATTCTCATTCGCCCAAATGCGGCAATTCTGTTTATTGACGAATCCACTGAGGTGAAAATGTGCCTCATCACTGAAGATGATTTTCTTCGAAAATTTTCATAATAAGTCTGGATAACTTTAACACGTTGTTGGATTGTGTATCTCTCCATGGTTCAAATTGAGTAAGTCTGAAATAGAGAAATGTCAAATTAAATTCGGAAAAAAACTTGGCGTTTAGGTGTGGTTCACATTCAACATCGGCCCTTACAATTTTACACGCCAAATTCAAAATTAATAATTAAGGCATTGTCTTTAAATCACGTACTTAGGCCTTCCGTGACCCCTACCTTCCTTCATGTAGACGTCCCGGCGATCCCTCCTTTTCCTGCCAAATGGAACGTGATTTTTTTACACTCCTTTTTGTTGTCTACTAAATATTAATTAAAAATATATTTCATTGTAAACAAATAATAATATTATTATTCAGACATATAGTGCGCATCACATCACCTAATTAAAGTGAAAATGCTTGGATCGCAGTTAGCAGTATAGCAGCTAAAATAATGCAGCATTTACAGTAAGCAGCAGAAGCGAAGGCGCTATAACAGCGCTACATCGACGGAGACATGTTGACCAGGTGACTTACGTATTTGGGTACATAATAACGAGTTCTGAAGCAAAGATGTTTGGAAATTGAGGACAATAGACAATATCGATTTAGACTATTGAGCTATTAGCTGCAACGGCCTACTGAAAGATAGTACCAGGGGTTGTCGTACAAAAAAGAAAAGTTAAATTATTTATGTCAAGTTGCAAAAGTTCTCTATCTTCAATAGATTGCATAAGCGTTTTAAAATGCAACCCTTCACTTCCCCAGCTTTCCCAACTATCAAGAAGCTGGAAATAATCATCTGAGGTTGCCTGGCGCCTATAGCCCCATCGGTTTTCACCAACCAAGCAATCAAGACCAACCAACGACAGTTCAAAATCACCTAATTTTTTGTAACAACCATCATATTCTTCTACATTTTCTTGAGGCCAATTCTTCACCAGCCAAATTACTCGCCATAGACAGTAACAGATGGTAATCAGTGGGTGGAAAGTTCTGACTATAAAGTGGATGCATAAGTACCGCTCAACTAAGCTCACGGAACTTCTGGCGAGTCACTTTTGGTGAGTGTGCGTGGTTTGGCATTGCCCTGATGAAACACAATTTCACCACTCTTCGGCCAACAATAGTGCTAGGAGCTTCTCAGCAATTGCGTCCTTCAGATGGTTCCACTGCTGGCAATACAAGTCCGAATTAAGAGTTTAACTTAGAGGAGCAGCTGACAGTGGACGATTCCTTGTCAAATTTCGGCAAACACTGTCTGTTCTGGCTTGGTGACCGCGTTTGCACTGGTTCATTGCACTTCGACGGCAATCGGTTTCATTTAACGTTGCTGTAAGTAATCGACTTTTCATCACCAGTCACCGGAAGCGGATAGAAAGGGGTCGATTTCGTTATTCGGTACTTCAGGTTTTTTCACGGTAAATCATGTGACACTTATACATCGAGCTTCAGTGTGAATTCAGGCTTTTTCAAGTGGTTTCGAACTGTTTTTCAGGTCCTTCCCTACCTCATATTTCCAACGGAGTGGAGGACTTCCCCTTATTTTGCTTCCACCGACAGGTACTGCATCGAAAACTTTCAAAGATGGAGTATTCCTATCCATCCGGACCACATGACCTGTTTCTTGATTCGCTGAACTAAGTTAATGTTGCCGTATATCTCATACAACTCATCATTCCCTCGCAACTTACGCAAAACCTTTCTCATGAGACCTCCTAACGCCGACTCATCAGATGTTGCCATCGTCTATTCCTCCGCACCATATTGTAGGACGGGATTGATGAACGTCTTGTAGAGTTTGCCTTTTGTTCGTCGAGAGAGGCCTTTACTTTTCAATTGCCTACTCAGTCCAAAGTAGCATCTGTTGGTAAGAGTGATTCTGCGTTGAATTTCTAGGCTGAAATTCTTGTTGAAATACTGGTTCCAAGATAGAGGAAGTTGTCCACGGCCTCGATGTTATGACTCTCAACAGTGGCGTGAGAGCCGAGTCGCGAATGCGATGACTGTTTGTTTCGTTTTGCTCTCGTTCAATACCAGACCAATATCTTTCGCTCCCTTTTCCGGTATCTAGGAACGATAAGGAATCACACTGTCTGAAACATGTTTTCATCCGACCACATTTTGCTAAGAAGCTGTTGCATGCACCTTACCTGTTCTTCACCGCCATGTTTGCAGAGGTCTCCGGCAGGCCATCAGCTGCAGCCGCTTTCTTTTTCTTTAGGCGAACAGTCGCAATTCAAACATCGCCATGGTCAGGTAATGGAACGACTTATCCATCGTTATCAATAGGGGTTTCGGGTGTTCTATTTTCACTGCCATTCAGTAGGCTGGAGAAGTGTTCCCTCTGTTTCTGCTTATCTCGAAGAAAATTTGTAAAATATCGCGTATTTTCTCTTTGCGGGTCCATCTTTGACATGTGCTTAAACGCTACTGAGTTAAGTGATCTGTTATGGCTTTCTGTACAGAATATCATCTTTCTAATGCCATCTAGCGTAATCAAATGGATTACCTTTTACTTGACGTAATATGGTATATCAATTAAGTAAAATAGCCAAATGCTCAGTCATGTCATCGTTCTTACCCATGTGGGTGACATGCCCAGACAAAACTTGAAGTTTTATAACATGACTATGTCTGCTTCTTCGATTATACCATATATTTGATTTTAACAGTTCTCTCACAAGAATTGTCCTTATGTTTGTCATTCTAGCATCCAATGTTATCCTGCAGAATATTTCATAAATAAATACAATTTTTGAACATTGTCCTTCACATTATTTCCTTCACATTTCTGGGTCAATCGAATATTGGTTATTTCGTGATTCTCATAAGAGAGTATGGTGTGGCTACAAATTCATTCAAACTTACGACGCCAAGCGTTTGTGAAAAATAAAAAAATGTGTGAAAATAAGCAAATAAATTGCGAAAACGATAAAAAATAAATGATAAGAAAAATGCAATAAAAATTGGTAATATACTCGTATATGTATGTATTGTATATATTATGTATCTAAGCAGAAATAATATAATTGCAATATTACTGAAATGTAGCTGACAGAGAATTGACCAAGTGTCCTTTTATGTTACTTTTTCACACACACATATATGTATGTATATTTTTTTAAAGTAAATTGCAATTGCATTGCTGACTCCACGCTGCCAGCACAAGTAGCAATACATACCATACGTATATATAAATAGTAGTAGCAGCTGCAACACCTTATATAATATTGTGACAAATTGTTTTTGTACGTTTGCTTTTAGTGAATTTTTCATTTTGATTTTCATTTTCAGTTCATGCCCTGTCTTCATTTCATTTCTCTTCATTTATTTTTATTTTTGTGTTTTTCTTTTTTTTATTTTTTTATTTTGCACCAAATTATTTTCCACACATTTTCCATCGCTTGCGTTTTTCATCTCATTTTGGCTTAGTTGACTAATTTTTTATCACTTGCTGCGCTTTTCTACTTCATTTCGTATTTATGTTGCAAAATTTTTCAACATTTTTCGCTCGCCCCCCACACACCCGGGGTCTCCTCAATGATGCACACGCCGTGTGGCAAGGTTAAATTTGAGATCTTAGCTATGCAGGGATTTGTTGTTGCTGGATACTCGTAATGCGCGTAAGGAGTACAGCATGTTTATATGTATGTACGTATGTATGTATGTATGTATGTAGTTGAGGAT
Organism: Ceratitis rosa; assembly: GCA_037013455.1. NCBI lineage: Eukaryota > Metazoa > Arthropoda > Insecta > Diptera > Tephritidae > Ceratitis > Ceratitis rosa. The sequence continues at coordinate 28,031,097 of JAWMAG010000006.1, read as the reverse complement.
GGATGGGTTGAAATAAATGTGAAAGCAAAATTAAGTGGCTTTCACGGAAGGTTGTGCATTGTCTGCATTATGTTTTACACCATGTTTTGGCAGCGAACAATTGCAACGACAGCGGATAAATATGATATATATATGGTATAATGTATGTATCTATGTATGGGTATGACTGTATAAGTGTTTATACTGTAAGTAGATAACCGTGGGGGTCATACAAAAGTGTTGGGATGGTATAAGATCTCCGCTGAATGTGATTTAATACCAAATCTTATACATTTACTGATTTGTGATGTTATTTTAAGAGGATTTGAAATTAAAATATATTTTTTAATTTATCTGTATCGCTTTTTTTGTTCATGGTTAAATAGCATTTAAATTTGTTTTGACAGCGATTTTCTTGTTTTGCGCGAATGGTGAGATATGCGAAAGATTTTGACACTTTGAGTAGCTCAAACATGTATATCGCTCACATACCTATACATACATATAATGTATACGACGAAAAGTTTTTCCGAAAAACTGGAATAACTCTGAAAGCAAAAAGTTAATGGAAATATAGTAAAAAAAATAAAAACAAAAAGAAAATAAAAAAAAAAACAAACATGCTTGTAAGGAAGAGCCAACTGAAGTGCAGAGTGTCAGAGTAATTTCATTTATAATATTGCTCTTAGTAATTCATTAGTTTTACAATAGATGGCTTTAGAAAGATGATATTTTGTACTAAAAAATGTAAGGAGAAAAGTGTTGAACACTTACTCAATAAGGTTTGAGTACATGTCAAAAATGGACACCCGCAAAGAGAAAATACGCCATATTCTACAATTTTGCTTTGATAGAGGCGTAAACACAAGAAAAAATTTGAAATTTATAGCCCAAGCCAATCATGTACAATTTTGGTTTCGTCGATTTCGATACGGTAATTTTAATGTGAAATATGCTCCACGGTGTGTTCGAATACAATGAGCCGGCACATACTGTCTCTAGATCGGGATTGACGTCGAGGAAGGTTTTGTTGTATGTTTGGTAGAATTGGCAGGGAATCAGCCACTGTGAGTTGCTCTCCTACGACGAAACTCTTAAAACATACCTGTACTGTCGGCAATTGGAGCGTTCGTTAAAAACAATCACCCAGAAGAGTTCAGCTCTAGTCAACAGGAGACCCCTCACATCCATAGTGACTTGCCAGGAACTCCGAGAGCTTTATTGGGAGTTTCTTACACATCCACCTTTTAGTTCGGACCTCGCATCAAGTGATTACCATCTGTTCCTATCTATGGCAAGTGATTTAGCTCCTGAAGAATTGACCTCTAGAGAGGTTTGTGTAAATCGATTATTTAAATTTTTTGCTAATAGGGAATAGGGTTTCTATGAGAAAAACATAATGACATTACCTTTTCCCCATAAAGGATAAATCGCACAATTCTAACTATGTTTCGTGAAGCCTTCAATTTATTGCAAAAATTATGGATATACTTAGATAAATGAATATTTATAGAATTTTATATTGGATTCAAAGTTTTTTCCTATCACTGAGTGTATGTACACAGTATATAAAGATGTTTCTGGATTATTATGAAATTATAACAATTGCTTGTCTTTCTAGATTCTAAGTGACTCATGGTATAGAGTTAAGTATGAGGTCGAATTTATTGTCTTCTCCTTTAGTGAGCCTTAGGAAAAGCTCATAATACGATATAAATATATCCATTTCAGGATTAATATAAAGATAACACATTTAACTCACTCCGGTGACTTTATTCTTTACATTCTTTACAGATTCTTTTGGAAATTTATTTCTACTTGGCCCACAAGTAATGAAAATCCACGTTCTCAGCTCATGTGACATCTTATTGAGGGAGCCATTAGACTTTTTAAATGTCGTCATATATTTAGATAAAATGGCAGGATGCCTACTACTTTAGAGCGTAAGTCATACGACCGCTTTGCACTCACTTTATGCAGGTTCCACCTAAATATGCTCCTTAAGTAGCAGTAGGTTATTCAGCTGATGAGACAAATTAATTAAATCACTTATTTCTATTTTTTATTCTAAATATTAATGCGTTTAGGGAAGTCTGTAGTATGCAAACGGGGTTCATGTAGGAAAAAATTAGCGATTTGTGGAGGGCCTTACGGATATAAGATTTCTTCAGCCTTGTTAATTACATCACCAAAAAGACATTTGGAAACAAACAATTCTCAATCGATAAACCTCATCAATGCTTAATCCGCATTGAATTGAACTGAACTGAATAAGAAAGAAGAGCAAATTAACGTGTACAAAAAAATTATCACTAACCTGCCAACCTATTTTCTTCGAAGTCATTGCGAAAATTTTGCCTACCATCAGTGCCGTAAAACTACATACCTTAAATTAGAGGAGAAGCTCGACCAAATATCGCTTTAGCGGTTGTAAAGAGCAAATTTTTATTTACTACTACAGTTTGCGGCGACTTCGCCTGCATGGTATTTTAAGATGGTACTAAAAAGATTTTTATTTTATATTTATATTTACTTTTTATAAAACTTATAAGTTTTTATGTTGAAACTTATGAAATATAAAGAAAAGCTTATCATATATTAGTTTTGGCCAGGGATTTCTATGTTTTAAATTTCAAGCAAATAGAATTTTTAATACTTTTTATTTAAATAGATCGCTTCAAGGTCCACTTCTCGCGAAGAAAATGTTTCCACATACCTATTAACTTTGGCAAAAAGCTACCTACATACATATGTTCCACATATTAAGCGAAACCGTACCGATTCCAGGCTCAAATCCAGGAAGAAAAAGTGTTAATAAAGGCAAAAAGCTACCTCCGTACCAAATTAAATGTAAATCGAACCATAAACACGATTTTTGCAAATAGATTGATCACAGACCTATTTGCTGGATGAAAAAGTATCCCTGATCTTAACTTAAGCCCAAGGCTTCCCCTTTACGAAATTTTATGTTAATAAAAGAATACATAAAAAATTTTCTAATAGATCGGTCAAGGGTCTACATATTGAACTTAGCCAAAAGTTACCTACATAGTTATGCCTCATATCGACCATCGAATCGAATTCAGGCCCATTTCCCGATAGAAATACTGTTCCCCATATTAATTCTGGCAAAAAGCAACCACTGTACTAAACTTTATGCAAATCGAATGATTTAATAATATATTTGATTTTTTCGTATAGATTGGTCCACATCGCAGAAAATCACATCTTATTGGATGCCTACGTCATATGCAGAAGATATCCTCCAAGTTTCAGGTCTCTACGATTATTGGTGAGTTGATCTTTCAGTCGTTTAGGCAAAGCCGAATATAGATTATTTATAGATTAGTATTTCACAAGTCAAAACATTTTGAATTAGTTTGAGAGTGGTAAATTTACGAAATTGCCAACTTGTAAGACATCGCTGCGTTGAAGGAATATACTTGACTGTTGGTTTTGAACCATCTCATTTAAATGTGATGTTGGAACCATGATCAACCTCTGGTGAACCTTTTGCTCTGGTGGTGGCAAAGTGAAAAGGAGACAACTTATAGTTGTGAAAGGTTTTGCCTTTGCTGGTTTCTCCCTAATAGATAAATAGTAATAGATACGAGGTAATGACTTTATGGCCTCATGAATATTTTCACTCGGGTTATTAAAAGCCAGATGAATTCAACTGCTGTCGCTTATTTAAAAAACCGAGCTGCTTTGGAGGATGACTCAACTGCTGTGTTATCATTTCCGCAAAACTGTTTTGTGAACAAAATTGTCATATATTCCGCGCCAAACATTCTTCTGGTATAAAAATTAAGAAACGAAAAAAAAGAAGAAAATAGCGAATATATCAAAAGTGCAATACTAAAGGAATGGCTAACAAATGGCAACCGCATATGCATACTTTTAGGCGCATCAAAAACAAAATGCTTTTCATTTGTATTATATTTCTTTTTTCATTGACAACATATGTGAACTTTTTCCAACCAGTTATTCCAAAAGTGTTTCGCATTATTTGTAAAAAAATAACAAAAAAGTTTGTAAAGTAAACGCTTAAAGCTTTGGCAATGCATACAAACACATAAACAAAATACACGTATGCATATACCATATATATAAAATACTGTATTGTCCATTAGTATTTGCTGTTTGATGGTGCAGCCGCTGATGCCATGCCACAGCGTGTGGTATTGGTGGGTCTGCCAGTTTTGGCAGAATTTGCTGTTATTTTGCGTTTGGCTTTCATTGTTTTTCGTTTGCACTCTTTTAATGGCTGCTGCAGTGACAAAAGAATTCAACTCTGAGTATTTGCGTATTCTATGCCCACAGTATCAATTTGTGCGTGCTAACATTTTTATTTTGGCCAACAAATTGTGGTGCTCGCATTTGCATATACACGTACACAAGTGGAACATATGTATGTATGTACATATATATACATGTATGTACGTTCGTGTAGATGTGCGAAGTCGTAAGTACCGACACCACTGAGCCGCTTAAGTGAAAACTATGTCACTCCGTTTTTTTTTTTGCTTTTTGGTTTTTTTTTTGGTTGTATGTCCAGCTTTTCGAAGAATTTTTTATCAAACAATTTCCCAACTTTGCTTGGAATCACATACGCATATGTATATGGTATCTGTGCGACACTGACAGTTATAAATCGTCAAAGTTCTCAGTTTTTAAAAAATATAGAGTACGAATATGTGCTTGAACGTAAGAGTATTTACATATATACGTGTATGTACACCCTTTTATGCGCATAAAGATATACTAATAGTGGCGTAACAGAGTGAAAATTAATGTGAGATTCCAAAAAATTTGGTATTTATGAATCTTTGGAAAATTTTATAAAAAACATGCATATGGTATATATTTGAAAATAATTCTTAAATCCTACTGCAAAATGGATAATTTCAACATGGCCACGTTTCGTGCTTTAAGAGAAGATTATGGTGCACATAATCGTCCAACTACTCAAAGCAATTGGAAAAAGTAAAAAAAAAAAAAAAAATTGAAGAGACTCCGTCGGTTACATACGAGTATATTTTAAGGCCTGTGAATCATCGTTTTCTTCGCTCCACCTGAAATATTGCTACTGTAAGCGAAAGTGTGCTCGAAGACCCGAATGTGTCTACCTTCCGACGGTCGTAAGAGTTGTGACTTTCTTGCGGCACATTATGGCGAGTTCTGTACTTAACTTACAGCTTAGTACTTAGCTTACACTTACAGCTTTATAAAGCCCAGATCACACAACAACTTAAGCCAGCTGACCGCTCAAAATGCCGTACAAATGAGGGGCGGATAATAAGTCGCGGCCTAAAGTACTTAATGAAACAAATATATAATTTATAGTCTCCCACAACTGAAATACACTTTTCACAACGTTAATGACAATGTCTTTATACCACTGAAAAAAAAAATTCTTTAAATTTCTTTTCAAACTGATTTTGTAGGGCTGCCTACATCCCACTTTCGTCTGAAAATTTTATTATATTCGAAAAAAGTCACTGGGAGCCAGGTCCGGAATGTAGGGTGGATGGTCCATTTCTTTACATCCAGTCACTTTTAAGGCATCATTGTAGTTCCCTTTGGCAAGTAATCAAATAATAACATTCCTTCCGCGCTTGCGTTCACATTGTCTACCCTAGTTACGTGATAATCAACTGAAGGCGCACGCCGTACGTGTAAAATAGAATTTTAAAATCAAGAAGTTAAACGTACACGTATAAAAGATTTGCAGACTGGGCTTGAGACCGGCAACAGAATCGAATGCTTTTTAATATCCCTAAAAAAAATCAGCCACGTAGTTGAGGAGTTGGGATGGTTGGGATACAGACGGTGTAAGATTTGTTGTTCGGCCAGAGAGGACGAATGTCTGGTTGGGTTTTTCAAAATAACTTCCACTAGCGTTAAGAATACAGAAAGTAAAGTCTCCTGATCAACTACGCCGATGCCTACAAATTTAGGTATTTTTAGTACCAGTTTACAGCACAAGAAAATCCATCAATTTGCTTATTTGACACAGCTAAGTAAAAGAAAAGTAAAGCTCCAAAGTTCTAAGCAAGAATAAGGTGTTCTACAAATGCTTTGAATACCACTGCATTTGATGGTGGAAATGTGGAAAGTGATTTCGTTTCCAGTTTATGGAGAGAAAATTTCTTGAAAGCCCGGGAAATAGCGAATACCATATATTTGGTCTAAAAAATCCCTTATTTTTCAATAGATAGCTTTATTGACCTGTGTCTCACCTTCTAACGGGTGATCCAAGTAGAGAGACTTTTTTTAGGTGCCTTTCTTTGACAGATCACGCGTGAGTCGTGTTTGGTATTTGTATGGAAATATTAACGACTGGACAAAGTTTACAAATCTTCAACTTTATTACGAAAATTCATGTTCTGTAAAGAATGTGTTTCGCGCGCTTCGCTCAACTTATTATCAACAAAATCGAGCATACTATTCGCAACACCATCACCCATCTTGAGACCCAACAGTCATTATGGGATAATACTCGATCGAAGAGACCACGTCCAGTAAACAGTGAAGAAAATATAGCGGCCGTAGCTGAGAGTGTACACGAAAGCCGTGAAGAGTCGATTCGGCGCCGTTCGCAGCAACTCGGACTGACGTATGGAGGGGCTGGTCATTCAGCCCTTGGTGCAAAACATCAAGCGTGTCACTCGCTATCTTTGCACCAGTCGGAATGCTCGAACGAGTCATCGATAATTAAACTCAATGGATGGACCATCTGAGACGTAGCCGCTGCCAACATTTGAAAATTAATTTTCAAAAAAATTAACTCTAAAGAATGTTCTTTTGAATGATAATAAACGTTCCCAATTAAATTTGAATTTTGTGAGTGTGTTTTTTTTAAGTAAGGAACCTTGAATTGTATCACCCTTTAGAAACTATGTGAAAAGCTGTTAAGGTTTTATAAGCGTTCTTGAGATTAAGTTCGTTTGATGTTCCAGTTGCCAAACTCAGTTCCATTTATACCTGGTACAAATCTTTATTTGTATTTGTTAGTAGAAAATAGGATGTATAAGTAGTTTCACTAAATAATGCAACATACATTCACACATACATTCATACATACACGTATATGATGATTTATACTGATAAAAATTTCTCGTTAACATAGCATAATTTGTTTTCCTCTGTTACCATATATGAGCGCACAAAGAATAAATACTCCACAACAGAACTTTAATTTACTTAATATACTTAATATACTCGTAAGTAGTTGTAAGAATAAATACGCTCATGCTATGTGGTGAAGTTATAAAAAAATATTATGTTATATAAATCTTAATAAATTCACAAAACATAAGTTCATTACAGATTTCCATCAGTTTTCACAGGGCATAAAACAGCAAGGCAAAGAAAAACCAACAACAAACATTTGAACAAAAATACAGCAATGCAGGCTACTTTATTATGTTGACAGGTAATTTGAAGATGCCACACCACTGCAAGCACACACACACACACACAAACATGCAGATGCACATACCTAGAGAATGCAACTGGAGCACCGCAAAGATGTATGACTTCGGCAAAGTTATGTGAAGGAGTGTGAAAAACCGCTACACAGCATTCAGCTGCCAACAGATGCACTCTTAATGAGTATAATGAAGTCGACTGACTCGCTCGCTCTTTGGTTTGGCTGGCAAAGGTGACAACAATGTAACCAAGACAAGACTACCTCCAGCCAGTTGGCTTGCGGCAAAGGCCCTGTTAGTTGGTTACCGGCTTTTGGCACACCAGCTTGTGAAGCTTGTAAATTAAGTGCGTACAGCAGAGAGGATTTGTGTTTGTGTTGATAGGAGTTTGGAAGATTTATTACAGAATGAGGTGATGGTGAATGGTCTTTAGCGGTTTTTCACATACACGTATGGTTATATGAGTTTCGCAAATAAAGAATATATTTTATTAATGAGAGAAAAATTACATTTTTATACAAAAAGAGTAGAGATTTTTCTAAGAGATATTATAATAATTATAATCTCAATTATAGGGTCAATACAAAAAACACTATTATTATGATCAAATGTTCTTTTGATTATAAAAATAATATTGTTAAAAACAGCTTTCGTTGTTGAGTGTTATTTCCATTCATGAACATGGAAAGGCTACATTAATTTTGGTCCGACATATGTAAGTGAATAGGTAGTTGGTCGATTTGCTGAATATCAGCACCCATTGTGATACAACTAAGGATCTTAATTACCCCCACCCTCGCTCAAGTCGCCAAAGGTTGCCGCCCTTAGTGACTTCAACCTACTCCTCCAAAGTGCGGTGCATTCGCTAAGGTTCCTTTTAATTTTCTGTAGAAGTCGTTAGATGGTAAGCCCAAACTCCCTGCGTGCCTGTCTATTCTATTGCGCCCTTCAACGGTAGTTATTTCCTTCCCCATTAGCTCGATAAGGTCACATAATCTTCTTCTGTTCCATTCTGGCCATATTGTCATAGTCACATTACATGCAGTGATACTTCTCCATCTTGAATTAGCATCTCTAATGAATAACTCTGAGCTTACAAGTGGAGAGCGGCACATCAAAACTCTCCCACGATGGCGAAAATGGAAGGGAAGTGTCTTTTCTTGCAAGCTCGTCCAACACCCTCATCACCCGGTATGTTTCTGTGCTCAAGCACCCATACCAGGTTCAAAGAGTACTACTTAGCCACAATGTTAAATGATCTGCTGCAGTTCGACTTTACCGTTACAGGCTCCAGGGCTCTCAATGCGGCCTGACTATCCGAAAAGATATGAATATGATTTTCTGTGTGCACAATTGAAAATTTCATGTATAGCCACCGATTTCCAAATACCAAGATTCCTTGAGTAAAGTCCGCCACTGACCCTGCTATCTAGTCTTGAGCCATCCGTATAAAAGTCCGTATAGAAGTGAAATGTTCCATTGGTTTTTATCCGTGATAACTTCTTTGAAATCTATCGTGAAGTCAGTGAATGATATGCAGTAACCCGTTTTACCGAGGCCAAGAGGTAGTAGGTCCATCAAAATTTATATCAATATGATAATACAAGAGACTTCCGCTTGGTATGTAAATTATTTTTAAAGTAGTATCTGGAAGCTACATCAATGCAAAACATATTTATATTTAAATTCGTGTCGGACCGTGAATTCTTTTTAGCGCTTATTTTTAATTTCAAGTGCGTCCTCTTCATCATCGCTTTTCACATAAACTCTTATATACATACTTTCTATATATATGGTATGTATATAAACTGTAAAAAAGCTACAAAAATAAGAAGAGCAAAATAAGTGGATACTCTTTTGAAATTAGCCAAAGGCAGCAATCAAGGAATCTTTCGTGTTACTTTTGGCAGGCCTTTGAGTGTTCTTGAGTTGTTTACATTGAGTGTGTCATGCCTTGATTATATGTATGTTAACCAGAGTTGGGTGTAATGTGTGGGTGTCTCACTCGGATATTGTTTTGTTTTTCAATACAGTGAACATCTCTCTTCTGACAAAGTCGTTAGGACTATACCATAAATACAGTTGTTGAGTGTTTATGAGGTATGTAGGTGTCTGACTTTTCTTTTAATTATGTTGTGTTTGTGCTAATGTGCACATTTGTATGCACATATTACATACTTAGAACTTTATTTATAATTTTGTTTATATCGCAGCCCGTCTAGGTTATTATCAGTCTCCCTTTAACTTGATGTCTCTCTTAGATCTGTGCAATGCAAGCAAATTTTCAACGTCTGGTCGTTTGTTGTATGCACTGTTTGCTATTTCGTCTTGTCATTAGAAATATATCTTTCCTTTTGGAAATTGAAATAAAATATAAAAAACTTTCTTATAATCTGAACCTCAGTTCTAAGTCCTTTTGATATTCCTATAATTTTATGAAGGTTTTGCGTTTCCGAAAATACTGTCTATCTCTTATTGAAGTTGGACAACACCAAAAGTTTTTTCAGCATTAGGAAGGATGTCTCCAAGCCATCCGCACTACACAACAAATCAGAAGCAAAAACATTTCATCGAAATTCTCACACAAGTAATGAACATAATTATGTTCAAGCTAATTCGGGTGTGGCTCGCAACTGCAGTGATCTTTCCAATAAACTTCATCATAATGTAGCTAGCCTTAAGAAACCTAAAGTCTTGAAATGTTGGTCGCAATAGCCGAGTACTGCCAAAAACTGCACAATGCGTTAAAATTGTTAAAATATACTACAAACATAGAAACGTTTCGCGCTTCAGGAGGAGATTATCGTCCAACTACTAAAGTAGGAGGCGAGAAAGTGCAGATTGTTCTTTATTTATGATAGGAGATACTTCGTCTGTTTTCATTCATTACCAGTGCTATTCGCTTCACTTCTTTGTCCAAAATTATCGGCGAATTGTAAAAGTCGATATTATTAATATTATTTCCTCGCCACTGGTTTGCAATTTCCAAAAAATATTGTTTGCTTTTCCACGTTTGGTATGGCAGCTCACACAATTACTCCTTTTCGGAATACAAATTACTTTTTCGCGACCTAAAGGACTCAATCAAGCAAATGTGAAATATTTTTTTCCAATGTAGTCTCCCTTAAATAAAATACACTTATATTATATATTCTTTAGATTTCTCTTCAAAATGGTTTTCTACGGCCCCTAACATCTAACTGTTCTCTGAAAATCTTCGTTCCCGTAATTACTTCTTTAAGCTTGATAAAAAGAAAAAGTCTCTAGGAGCCGTGTCCGTGTGGCATTTAAGGCATCCCTCGCAACCAGGGCGATGTGAAAGGGTGCGTTGCCTTGAAGAAACAGCCCTCCTGACTCAACAAATTAGCGTGGGGGTGGCCGTTCATTGTAGTTCCCTTTGGCAAGTAATAAATTAATAATATTCCCTCGCTGTTCCAGAAAATGATAGCCATAATCTTCGACACCGCCTTTTCCACTTTGATTTTTTTTGGTGGCTTTTCTCCTTTTTACAATGCGGCTGCAAATTTCACTTAAATCTTCTTGGCACAACTCCAAAAAATCTTTACAACTCTTCAATCGTCGCTGCTTATCGAGCGGTGTAAGCATTCGCGGGACCAACGCGCACTGTTTTTTTCATATTCAAATGTTCATGCAAAGTCTCTCCAGCTCGTTCTTTGCTAAACTGTTATCCTTTTGTTATCTGCCACAATTTAATTCTTCGATCAGCCAGTACTAATTTGTAGACTTTCTGAAATTTTTTTCCCTCACGATCATCCGTGGGTACCCCGGGAGGGTGTCATCTTCACTGGCCTCTCTTCCTTGTTGAAACAGCCGAGTCCATTTTTTCACAATCATACATGAAGGAGCAGAGTCCTGAAGAGCCTATGACATCTCTTTAAAAATTTATTTCGGAGTACTTCCTTTTTTACAAGGAATTTATTCACACCGCAGAATTCCAAATTGCGAGAATATTTAGTTTCTGTTGACATAGCATTGTTGTTTGTTCCAGGAAATAAATTTTAATGAATCTAATAAAAAAATGTATGTTATTTACTCTAATAGTTTTTTCTACGTCGTGTCTTATTGTCGCTTTTAGCTTTTTTCTGCCATCTTAAGTCGGGCTTTTACATCGAGCGATCGGTAGGCTTGTGATGATCTACGCAATTTGCTTTATCGCAAACACCGCCATTTGGAGGCAAAAGTGATAAATTTTGCCATTTTTTCGCTTTATATGCACTTATTACGAATTGACTTCATACATATATGTATAATACAGATTTCCACTTCCACTTTAGTCTCATAACCATGAATTTTATACTACTCTTTGTCATTTATATTCATTCGGTGACAATAAAAAAAATAAGCGCACACAAATAAGTCGGTTTATATCAAAAATACTTCACCAAGAAAAATTATGAAAATATATTCAATTAGTTATTAACTGACTTAACCACTGGCATTGATTTGTACTGATGTATGTATTTACGAGTATATACGAGTATGTATGTATCAATGTAGAGTGAGTCAATGAATTGCCACATCTGCCAAGGAAAGTATCAATTCATAAAGCAAATCTTGGAATTTATTTATTTTTGTATGCAATAGTCGTTGCTCTAAGTCAACATAAACGGCGCTACCCACCTATGGTGACCGCAAGAGCAGTGTGTGAGCAACCTGTGGGAGGAAAAGGTCAAGAAAAGAAAAATATATTAACGATTCTGAGTTGGGATGTTCAAGTATATGCGAGTTAAGCCAACTTACATACCATAATATAAATAAACATACGGGGGGCAGCTGATAAAGTCGCGACCTAAGGTAGTTAGAGATGACACATCATCTCTGGAACAAGTAATTTAGAGCACCACGCGGAGTGCTGTTTCTACAAGGCAACGCACGCCTTCATACCGCCCGGGTTGCAAGGGATGTCTTAAAAGCTACTCGATTTACAAAAGTTGACTCCACTCCACAGTCTGGACCTGGCTCCCAGTGACAGTCCCTATTTGTAAGTTTAAAAAGTGTGTTACGGGAACGAAGATTTTCAGACGACAGGGAGATGAAAGCGGCGGTAAAAAACTATTTTAAAGAGAAATCTAAAAGTGGTATAAAGGCATGGTACTCACGATGTGGAATCTGTATTTCACTTGAGGCAGAAAATATATTGAAAAATAAAAAACATAAAACTATACATTTTTTCATTAAGTACTTTAGACAGCCGCCCCTCGTAGCGTAGCTGGTATACGCATAGAACCACCTATCCAACTTGAGTTCGTCCCAAAGGAAAAATGCTTCGCCTTGCAGCGCCACAAACTCACAACTACTCGTAGAAGCTCACAATGCCACACTCCTAGTATTGGCCAATGCTGCAATTGATTTCCACTTTTATCATTGTTACTTAGTTTATTGTTATCGTGACTTTGTTGCCTCTTATTGCAGCTATATTTCGCACTTTATTCAATTCCAAACATACCAATGCTTGATTTTCATATTCAGTTTTTCTTGTTTTTCTGATTATAAATCTGTGTGTTTTGTTTTGTTTTTACATGTGTCTTCTGTTTTGTTGTGTGAACAAGTTTTGTTGCACGCATGAGTGCCTGTCAACAGCTGTGGTACTATTTCTACTGTTGTACTCTCATACATACATATTTACGTACATATTTATGCTGATATTATCATGCTTTGTTTGCTACTGTTACTGACATTTATTGGATTTCAACATTTTTGTAACGGATTCAGTTTTCGTTATCCCTAACAAATGTTTTCTACTTGTTTATGATTATCCACTAAGAAAGCTGGTTGTAGATAGTCTAGTGTCATTTCGAAGGAGGCTGCAGAATGTGTGGTCAATGTCGCAAGAGTACCTTTATATACATACACGTATATATGTAAGTATGTATTATACATCTGTGGCCGGTTATACATATATATTTTATTATACAAATATGCGGAATGTTAGAAAATTATTCGTCTGCGAGTAGTGAATTTATATGCGCATAAATGAATAAAGTTATAAGATTTAGTCTGCACAGATTATTTTTTATCTTTTCTTGCAATACCAATATGTACCAATAATATTATACTTATGGTTATTTTTTATATACGAGTACATACATATATACGCAAGCACATAAACCTAAATCCAACGCATAATTGGCTGCACATCCTAATATATATGTATATGTGTAAATAATAATAAATAAATATATTTATAAAAATGAATGTTTGTTTTTAGTGACCAATCTTGATGAAATTTTCAAAGGTTGTGGATCTGGGAAGGTTTGGAAATAAAAAAAGCTTTATACTTTCACTGAGCAAAAGTCGGAAAATTGGAAAATTCCAAAAAAGTGACTTTTTTCCGTACAAATTTTTTAAATTTTTTTTTTTTTAAATTTATTTATTTTTGTTTAAATTTATTTTCTTAAATCTATCTTTTTTTTAAAATCTGTTTTTTTTCTTTCTGATTCGTTTATTTGAACAGTTTTCGTTTGTTGGTGAATACACCTAACCTCATTTTCATTGGATTTTTTTTGCTATTTCTTCCGCTGATTTGTAAATTATTTGAATCGTCCAAATTCGGTAGCTTTTTTTCTTTATGTCGGCTATTCAAAAAATAAATTATTGAAAATTATTCAGTGAAAACTTTATGTGTGTTTCATACAAAGTGAACAATTACAGATTGAAATTTGTTACTATGCCACGAAGAGGTCGCGCTAATATTGGTCGGCGAGCCCGACGTAAAACGGACCAACGTAATTATAGGTATATCACGTCATACGGAAGAGGAAAATGCTATTACAAGGGAATCAGCTTGAATCGGAATGACTGGAGATCGTGCGCCCATCATGCGCCCTGCACTAAGCGGGGTTAGCGAACCGCTACAACAACAACAACAACATCGTGCGCGACAGTCACAAGAGGTTCACGAAGCTAACAATAAGCAACAACGATTGAGAAGAAGACAAGTTCGTGCTGAGAAAATTCATGAAGCAAGAAAACATCGTTCGGCTGCTCAACGACAACGGACATTAAATACGGTGCGCACGCATCAGTTTGATTTGGTTCGATGTCTGTCATTGGCCCGCATTGCGATGCAAGCGGAAGAGTGAAATTATCAGAGTTACTTCTTCGACCAGAACCATTGCGGTTTTTGGTTTACGGTGAATCATCAAATTCGAATAATTTTTTTTTTCAAAATTCCAAGATGTATAACAAAAATGTTTTTTATCAGGCTGCGTTACAGCTTGACAAATCGTATATATGTAAAAGATTTTCAACACAATAAAAATTCAACTTTCTTTTCTATTAAAAAAAAAAACATAATTTCTCGCAGGCTAACGCTTCTGCTCTGCCCAATCCACAAAAGAGGGGGGCCGTACAGTCAACGCTAATTACAGGGTGATAAGTCTCCTTAACATCACATATAAGGTACTATTAAGTGTATTGTGTGAAAGCCTAATGGATCTTATCAGTGTGGCTGTGGCTATAGATATGGTAAATTCTCACTAGCCATAAATTTACCATACGACGAATCTTGGAAAAGACCCGTGAAAAAAAAGATCGACACTCACCACCTCTTCGTCGGTTGTAAAGACGCCTTCAACAACACGAAAAGGAGCTGCCTCTACGCCACTATGTCTGAATTTGGCATGTACCCAAGTACGTTTAGCAGCAACAAAGGCTCCGTTAGGATCGGGAAGGACTTCAACGAACCGTTCGATACCAAACGAGGTTTTCGTGTGAGTTTTTTAATTTGTTGCTCCAGAAAATAATGCAATCGGCAGAGCTGAAAAGAGAAGGTACAGCTGCAGGCGTATGCCGATGATATTGATATTATAGGTAGACTTCAATAACAGCGAAATATAATATCTCCTGTCATCAAGCAAATAGTCAACGCATTCACGACTCGGCTCCCAGTGTGACAGTGACGTGACTGTCAAAACTTTTAAGTGGTAGATAACTTAGTCTATCTTGCGACCAGTATTAACACCAACAACAATAGCAGCCTTGAATTCCAACGCAGAATCTCTCTTGCCAACAGGTGTTACATTGGACTGAGTAGGCAACTGTAAAGTAAAGTTCTCTTGCGGCGAACGTAAACCAATCTCTACAAGTCGCTCATCATTGCCAACCTGGTATGTTGTGTGGAAGTATGGACGATGTCGAAATCCGATAAGTCGGCGTTGGAAGTAAGTTTTTGAGAGGATGGGTTTGCGTAAGATTTATGGTCCCATATGCGTTGTCATCGGCGAATACCACTTAGTGCCAAGAATTTCAGACAAATATATAAAGTGGGGCAAACAAATTTAAGTTTCATAGCCCCAGAGAGAATGCGCCATCTTAAAGAGGTCACAGTGTGTCATAAATATATGTATGTATTCTATGAGTAGCAGTTTACATGAACCTAATTGGTCGTGTTTTAAAAAACAATATCATTTGCATTACGATTGGGCGTACCACTAAACTACTGTGGAGCAGCGTAGATTAGAGACAGATCAAACTCTCGCTGACACTTAGCAAAAAGAGAACTTAGAACTTAGTACTCATGCACAGAGGATGGAGCATCACCTTTGCATGTGTCTGGCTTTCAGCCGATTGATACGTAAAATCTTGCACGTTGCTCCGAACTCAAGCTTTATCTCAATACAATCGACTGAATTAAAGTTATCGCTATCATTCTGTTCTTGCCATTCGGAACCTTGCTATTTGCCAGTTATTTCTGACGATTAGAGTTGAGCTGCTTGGTATGGAAGAAGGATTTTCGGGTGTCCAAATTGTTGATTCATTCATTCATTCATTTAACTCCCTTGAAAAATTATTTAGTAGAAAAGACTCAAAAAAAATAAAAAAAAAATAAAAAAACAAATTAAAAAATAAAATTAAATAAAAAATTTAGTAACTAAAGTTTTCTGTAATCAAGCTTGAAGTCCGAATAAAGTCTTCTGCCCTTGCTTTTATTACATGCGTACATATGTACATTTGTATATCTTTCACTCACAAATTGCCAAGGAGAAAACAAACACCACCGGTGCCGGTGGGATTTAAGGAAGGAAAAAAAACAACAAAAAACAATTATGAAAAAATATTGCCAAGTGAGTGCTTTATTTGCACTTGAAGCAAAACGAGTCATTTTATTGTATGTCGCTGCAATCAGCAGCAATATTTTTATGGCAACTAGTTGCAATTGTTGTGGTTTTGTTGCTTTTAATTAAAAGCGTAAGAACGAGGTTGCGGTAAAACTCATGACAGCAAAAATAACAACGACAAACACAGTCGCATATGTTGCAGCAATCTTAGCAGCACATAAGAATGATACGTGTGTGTGTGTGTGTGCGCGTGTGTGTTTATGTGGAAAGCAAATACGACTTACACCCGGTTATGGGGTCAGCATTTTCTTCAACTTGTCAGGGACGTTGAGCGGCAACAAGAAGTCATGTAATTATTTTCAAATACAATACATATGTACATACATATGCATGTACGTGTATGCTCTAACTAACAAACATGCGTACATACCCATACATAAAAGGGTGCAAATATGTACATACGTGTACTTGTGCCACGTACAATATCTTTAGGCTACAAATGAGTGAAACAAAAGTTGCCTTATACTTAAAAACAGTTGCAGTTACATGCATGTTAGTGCTGCACATTGATAAGCGCAACAACAACAATGTAGCCATCTAACACTAAATGGATGTATGTGAGCAAATACAATGGCAGCAGTGCAAACAATAGGCACTGCAATAAAAATGCTCATTTCCGCCACAAAATGCAAGAGCAGCAACTGTAACAATCGACAATGGCAGCAGCAGCTATTGCTGCAGGATATTCGACTACAACATATTTTTTGCACAGACATTCACTACATATATTTGCAAATATATATACTACCATAAGTGTAGATAAATACTCGCATAGATAAGCAACCAATAATGAACTAGTACAATACCAGTCCGGATATCGGCCACGATAGCTGAGCTGGTTAGCATTGCGCGCTGACATGCGGAAGGCCAGGGTTCGAGATCTGGTCCGACCATTATCCAAAATTATAGAAAATTAATTTAAATAATAATTAAGTTAATTTGTCTAAGTGCGGTTGTCCCTCAACAGGTAATGTTAACCGCTCTGAGTTTAGGTATTTGCGAAATGAAATAAGAATCCTTATAAAAAACCATTAGCCATTCGGAGGTGGCTTAGAATAAACTGTAGGTCCCTCTATTTGTTGGAAAAACATCAGGACGCAAAACCACAAATTGGAGGAGGAGCTTAGCCTAAA
The DNA here is from genome assembly GCA_037013455.1 of Ceratitis rosa. NCBI lineage: Eukaryota > Metazoa > Arthropoda > Insecta > Diptera > Tephritidae > Ceratitis > Ceratitis rosa. Next base: position 28,013,412 of record JAWMAG010000006.1, on the reverse strand, counting down.
ATCGCTTCTGCGGTTACAAAGCGCCAATTATATATAAAGCTACACTGAGAAGGTCCAAGCGGATTGTTGATGGTGAGCTTTAGTCTTTCACCCAACCCGCTCGATAGGACTTTATATGGGATATTGAGATAGTTTATTCCATGGTAATTGACGCACCTCTTTTTTCGGCAACGCACTTTAAGGTTCCAAAATATTCACATATTTATTTGGCAACATTATTTGTATGTTCTTCCGATGTATTCTAGACATTATGGTATATGCTCAAAATTGAATTTCAGATTTTTAAGTAAGAAAATAAAAAATGGTGGCCCGAACATAATTTCGACCCTAACCCGACACTAGCTACGTTTAATTGAAAATTCAACCCAAAAGCTAGACAACAGTTGCTTAGCAATTCATTATATTTTATTAAGATTTGTTATGGTTCCATTTTATAATGAAGTGGCATGATGTTATTAGTTAAATACAGTTTCGAGATGAACTTTAAACATATTAATGCAACCTTTTACGGCTGGGTATTTAAAGAATTGCGTATGAACGCCTGTATATTGTAAATCAACATGCAACGGAAGTTATTTTGTCAAGAACAATGACCGAATATCAATTGCATGTAAGCAAATTTGAGAGATAAATTGACTTCCTGTACACTGAAAAAAAAAAAATAATTTTTTCGTAGAACTTGTTGTAAACATCTGAAAATCAAGCGGGGCCACCGCAGCAATTATAATCTCTTTATTGTAAATTTTTTTGAGAAATGCTTTAAGTTAATGAGTAAATGAATAATAATTAATATATATTTAAATAAAATAGAAGTTGCTCATTATTACTGACTGATATCAGTCGTGCTGCTTCGACCGTATCATCAATTTTTAGCTATTCAAAGTGCTATGTTGTGCTGAAACAAGTTTGTATTTCGTTTGTTTTTAGTCAACCATCTCATCCGATTCTCCATTGAGAGCATCAAGATATTTCGTGCAACTAAGCATGAATTCTTCTTTGGATTCTCCAAAGATTTCCTGCTCCTAATTGGCTAAGGCATTAGGCTTCAAAGTTAACTCATTTTATACTGTAATCCTCCACGCTTCTGCGCCTTGTAGTAGAATATTCGGTCTTCGTTTGGGCAAAGATCACTTTTCTTTTCAATTGCCTATTCAGTCTATAGTCGCATCTGTTGGCAAGAGTGATTCTGCATTGAGTTTCCAAGCTGACATTGTTGTTGACATTAATGCGGGTTCTGAAAGCTAGACGAAGTTATTACCTATGACTTTGTATTTTGAAGTGGAAGCCAAAAAACGGGTGCACTGTCTGTCTGTTTGGTGACAGGAGATATACCGTCTTGTCCTCGTTCGCTACCAGAATCATTCGCTTCGCTTCTGTGTCTAATCTAAAGAAAACAGAAATGATATTTATAACATCATCCAATGTAATACTGAACTATGGTAAAATATTATCTATTTAGGTATGCTGTACACCTCATCATTATTTTCTTCAGCATTAGGTTGAAGAAGTTACACAAGAGTGACACTATGTGTAACCACATGGAAAAATTTTGACCGCCATTCGTCTGGGATGCCCACAAAGGGTTGTTTTTATAAGCAGTTCTCGACTACCAGTATGATCTTTGAAGACAAAGAACATCCGCTTGGATGCAAGCTAAAGTGTGTAGGCTAACTAAAAAAAACTAATTGGGATTTTTCATAGGCATTGACACTCTTTTCGTGAAAATAATATTATATTATATTATTATCTTTTCGAGTAATTTGTCCTAAAATTTTTTGTTCCTAAAATTTATATAATTTAATATAATTGAAAGGAAGTAAATGAGTTTTATGCTTAGATGTTGTACTTTTCTGGAATTTAAAGAAAACGAAAAAAAATTAAACATATTGCAACCTGGTTGAGAGAGAGAGTTCAAGCGGCCGTAATTTTTCCACTCATTGAGGTTTCTCCCTAAACCGTGCTTCCAGCTCATAGAGTTACAAGAGAAGTCTGTTTCACTTATGGAGATATATTAATAATATTAAATTATAAATAAGATAAGTGATGAGTTTACAATAATAAAAAATCATCTTGGTAACCATTTGGACATTGGTTGTGCCGAACTTTCCTTTGCAAATGAACTGTAGTAAGCATGATTAGTTAATTTAGTTAAATACGATTTCCTCGAGCTGAAAACAAAAAAATAACAACCGCTGTTCCTGAAAAATATAGAATGAGTTATATATTGCCAATGTTAAATTGTCGCTTATGAACCTCTTGTTTGGGAGGCTCTCAGCTATAGAGGTCAATATGTGCAAAAGGACTGTAAGTTATACAGAGGTCTAATTACAACATTCGTGAACGTATAACTCGTTACGTAAAAATATGTGTTTTGGATTACGATATGTTTGTAAGTAGAAAAACTCATGTAATTTTGGATTATAACAGCCGTGAAGGGACATTTGAACTGACACTTATATCAAACTGCAATCCGTTCCAGAAATTGTATTCAAGTGCATGTAGATCTTATAAAAAAACAAAAAAAATTAAATAAATTCAAACTATGGGCGTAATAAATTAATGATAAAGCACCAAATAACCACTAAAAATGGAACGACGTATTGAAATTCAATATAAAGATTTCATGGGAAAATCATCTTGACTGATGAGGCCAACTCACCTCGATGGCTACGTCAATAAGCAAAACTTTTGCATCTGTGGCTTATAAAATCCATGGCTTATTGTTGAGAAGGCTCTCCATCTTCAACGCGTAACTGTTTGGTGTCGTTTATGGCCCGGCGGTGTCATTGGACCTTACTTTTCAGAAAATGAATCGATTGCGCTATAGAGAGGTGATTAATGACATTTTATGGTCGGAATGGGATAGTAATGATGGACAATGTTTATTTTCAACAAGACGGCCCTACGTACCACACAAGCAACCAAACAAACAATGCTTTAAGGGAAAAGTTTCCGGACCGTGTTGTCTCTCGAAGGCGTGATCGCAATTGGCTACCCAGATCTTGTGATTTAACACCTTGCAACTGTTTGCTTCGTGGCCACGTAAAAGATAATGTGTACGCCATCAGGCCAACGTCGTTTTTAGACCTCGAAGAAGGAATTCGTGAAGCTTTGTGGACATACAGCAGCCACTTTGCGATGATTTCGTGATGGGAAATTTAGAAAGGAAATGGTCCTGTAAGCGTAGCCTGGACGGCCATTTAGCTGATATTGTTTTCCATTATTAATGGATTTAATCTTCCTCTTTACATTGAAATAAATGTCCGATCATTTATTTTTCTTTGAATATTAAAATAGCACCTCTGTTTGGAAGCCTTATATTAGTATATAAGTATTGTAGTTCGCTTAAAGAGGTTTTTGTTTTTCGCTTGTAGTGATTTTTTGAAGGTGAAAGACCAGGTTTAACTAGGTTTAACCGTATTTCGAAACAGCAAATCCGCTTGCTACTCCGCTGATGAATTAAATCTTTGCTTAAAAAATGTGAGAAGTTTTAAAAGTTACTAATATAATGTATTTTTTCCATAGTATACTTTATATATGTATATTTTTTCTTCCCATGTATTATAGTTCATTAACACGGCTTTTTTCGGCACCTGACAAGTGATGAATTTCATAGCATAATGTCTTTGACCTGCCCAGATGCCATTTATGTTTTATATTTGATATGTATACATATGTGTAACATTTGTATGTATGTATTGTATGGGCACATAACTATGGCTTTCGTTTTGTTCTCTTAGATAAAGACAAATCTTATCGCAAACGCGCTTGTAAAATGGGAAATACCGGAAACACCAACAAATTGCGAAGCCAGCAAATTTCACACACCTACGCACAGCCAGCCAGAACATATACATATACAAGCATGCGTACATAAGTACCTATATTGTCCGTCAGTCACACTGCGGGTGTAATCAATTATACAATTCAAGGTGGGTGCCGCAGCGTACGAACTTGGCTAATCAATCCCAAGTGTGTATTTAGTAATTCGCTTGCTGCCGGAAAGCAGATAAATGTTGCTTAAATACTTCAATTGGACTTTAAATAATTAACTGCAATTAATTCAAGCTAATGGTAATTTAATACACAATGATGCGTATGTAAGTTTAACTCGGGTAAGTGCGGGGAAGAGGTTTTAAAGACACATTGCAATTATTTTTCAAAGGAACACAGTTCAGGGAAGCCTTATAAAGGGATAAAGACTCAAAGTGATTATTTACCATCAGCTAATGAGGGAGTTGTTATTGAACTGCTTCGCCTTGGGCATTTCATTGTAGAATCAATCTGTATGCAAGTTATTCTAGCCTACTTCTTCACATTGCATTTCTATCTTTTTTTCATTCTATGTTCCTCCTTACGACCGAAAATCGCTTCAACGATAATAAAGCGGTTAAATATATATATGTATGTACATAGGTTCCTCCAGAGTGCGAAGAAAATCATCAGAGAAATACCATAAGTCTCCAAGAGACTTTCATTTTATTTTAGATCTGAGGTCAATTCCCTCAAGAACATTGTGTTCCCGTGTTTCAGCGAAACCAGTCATAGGTTTCTGTTTTCTATCTTAGATGATGTTTAAATATTTACCCCGGCAAAATGATTAATCTCTATGGCTTGAAGCAAAGAGCAGCATTACATGCATTGTTTAGCTGCTATATATGTACTCCTAGGTGTAGTTCATTTTGGAGTAGACCACTTAGGAACTGGGGATAATTTTGGTTTGCTGTCAGGCCAACAGCATCAACATATGCCACTATATCGCCAGCTTCTCAAAATAGTTGTTGCTTATGAAAAATCCACAAAAATATAGGGTTATGCATTTCGAGGTTTCAAAAGTACAGCACTGTGTTTCGATGTCTGTCAAACCAAACATACACGTATTTTGTTTTAGTTAAAAGTCAGGGATTTCTTATCGTCATAGTTTCGCTGCTGCCATCTCAAATATCGCCACTGTAAGGGGAAATGTAGCCGAAAATCCGAATGTATCTATTTCTCTACGTTCTCAACAGCGGAAACTTTCTTACGGCACATTGCACATGAACTTACACCTACATCTTTATATGGTCCAGTTTATACAACAACTATTTTACATCAAAAAAAAGAAAAAAACTTACTGCCTGGCGAGTTCTTTGTTCCGACGCCATGTGGTTTCAACAAGATGGTGCCAAATATGGCTTTAATGCGAGAGAAATTTGCCGGACGTGTAATCTCTCGTCTTGCGATTTGCCACCGCTGGATTTTTGTGGGGCGATCCGAAAGACAATGTTTAAGTACTTAAACCATGAACGCTGAATCACTTTAAAACCGATATTCGTAAAATTATGGCTGAGTTTCGGCCCAATATGCGCCAAATAGTGATCGAAAGTTATCATAAGCGGATCGAAGTCTGTGCAAATTCACCAGTCCACTTGATGTTTTAAATTATCGGGCTGACAAAAAGTGCTATTATGATCATACCCTAGGCCGAGGTAAACCCGTGGTCTTGTATCCACTTTTCTTCTTCTTTTTTTGAGTATTTTGTGTAAGTTTTTTTTTCGAAGAAGGATTTTTATATATATAAAACAAACAAAAAATATATATTTCCATTGAAATGCCAATTAAAAATTCAAATATGAAATTAGTTAAAAATAAATGGCTCTAACAAACACTTAATATCAAATAAGTATTTATTTAGACGTGAAAGAGAATTTGAAAAAATAATCAAATAATCAAATAATCCTCAAGTAATCCGCAAGCCAGTATAGGAATAACAAAAAATAAAACAAAAAAAAAATCGAATAAATAAATCTCCGCTTAGTGCATGCGATTAGAGCTAACTGTGTCGATTTTCACTTTTAAATCCCATAATGCCATGCATTTATAAACTCACTCATCTTCTTCTTCTTCTTCTTCTTCGTGCTCAATGACAGCAGTTGGCTTAGTGTGGCAAATTCACAGTTATGCATGATTTGTAATCAGATGTAGAAAGTAACATACTTTCGGGCTGAAATCATGTCACAAAAATTAGAGCTACAACAATGACAACAACAACAACAACGTACAATCTAACTGAATATAAAAGCCAACAAAAGACAAGAAAAACAACAAACAACAACAATGTAAAGTTAAAAAGAGAAAATGCAAACAGCTAAGTAACAATTTGACAACTTAACGCCCAAAGAGTAGTAGCACATTAAAAGGAGTACACACACACACACACACACACACACACAACAAAAAAGCCAACTGAAGTAAGTGCACAAGTGTGGCAGGAGAAAAACTTGTAATTTTCCAAACGCCGTTATCAGTCAGACAGTTGAGAAAAAGCGAAAAAGCGCAAGAGCTGAAAAGCTGGCAATCAAACCGGCAGTTTGGCCCATCAGCAGCCATTTTTGCGGGCGGTTAGTTGGCGAGAATAAGCTGCCTCAGCATTAATGAGTAAAAAGGCAAACACTTTTTCTGTATGATTTGGTAGTTGTTGTTGCTAAGCGCCCAGCATACAATATGCCGAATTATTACTATTGCTATTGGAGTTGCCACACATACAATACATACACATATGTATGTACATATATGTATAAGTATAATATAACGTTTCGCAATTGTTTTTGCTCTGCCATTTAAGGCCTTTATTGTCATCGCCCGAAAGGCTTTTCAATCGGCAGCGCATTAATCGTCGATTCGTCTCTTATTTTGCCACAGCGAGATTATTTGCTGACAGTAAATGTATTGTATGTACGAGTATGTAAGTACGAGTGGGGGTATATTCACTTGATAAGCTTCATTTCTTTTGCTGACTGTTGCTATTTTTGTTTTTTTTTTGGCAGCGATAAAAATTGTATATACAAATTTACTAATACATATGCATATTTATTACCCATGACAGTCGTAAGTAGGTATATTTGTCATCATTTGTTTTGAGATTTCAGCATATCGACATTATTTATCCGAGCACATTTTATAAGCTCTTTTAAGTTCAATAAAGCTTAGAGAAATCAACACAATTTATATTTAGATAATCTCATTTAAAAGGCACGTGTGTCTTAAAATATAAAGGGCGTGGCTCCCGATGAAACAATATTTCTTTCTGAGTGGTGACTTTTGTCAGCTGTTACTTGATTTATACTCAGTTTGTCTGACCATTTCGTAATGAACAGACTTACACTGGAACAACGTTTCCAAATTGTGCAAATTTACTACCAAACTAATGGTTCGGTTTGCGCTAGGTCCAATATTCAGTCGACATAATCGCTCAGTAGCGTCTGTAATTCAGCAATGGGTTTCCCACCACATTTACTCTAGAGAAGCAGTACAGGCCACACTGAAGACACTATTGCTGCTGTGAAGCAAAGTATCAAGGAAGACACGAATGACTACATTCGTCATCACGCGCAACAATTGAAGCTGTGCTCGTCTACTTTATGGAAGATTTTTTGAAGGGATCTTGGTTTGCGAGATTGTTTATTATCATTCAATAGAACATTCTTTGGCATTTATTTTTCGAAGATTATCTTTTTCAAATGTTGGCCGCGTAGGACTTTTGACTTTACATCTTGGTAGCCAATCGACCAGCCCATAACATTACATTATCTGCACACCGTAACACCGAAGTGTTACGAAGCGGTTACCTTCTCACAGGCATCATTTTTGAAGAAATATGGACGGAGGATTCCAACGGCCCATAAACCACACCAAAGCGTTGTTTTTTCTGGTTGAAACCGCAGCTCGTGAATCTCATCAGATTTCTCTTTGTCCCAAATGCGTCAATTTTGCTTATTTACATATTGAGGCTGAAATTAGGCTGAACAAAGTTTGGCTCGATAAACGTCGTATCTTCTTAAAACTTTGCAAGAATCCATGGAGCGAAGGGTAGTCGCTTGGAAAGATCGGGCGGCTTTATTTCTTGCACAAGCTGTATTTTGTACGCTTAAAATTTAAGATCTCAACACAAAATGTGCCAAGTCGCTCCATACGTTAGTCCGAGTTGCTACGAACGGCCCGAGTCGACTCTCCATTGTCTTCGTGTACACTCTCAGCTACGACCGCTATATTTTCTTCACTGCGTGCTAGACGTAGTCTATTCGGTTGAATATTATCTAATAATGAATGCTGGGTCTCTAGATGGCTGATAGTGTTGCGAATAGTACGGTCAGTAGGCCGATTTTGTTGATAATAAGTTGAGCGAAGCGCGCGAAACACATTCTTTACAGAACGCGAATTTTCGTAATAATGCCGAACGATTTGTAAATGTTGTCCAGGGGTAAGTCTTTCTATCAAAAAAAAGGCTATTGAAAGAAGTACCTCTACCTGGATCATCCGTTGTAAGCTTTGGCTCCTACAACAAAAATTGGGTTGACTTTTGTACTATAAAAAACATCGAAACAAAGTAAAAACTAATGGCGACGGCGGATGATAACGATTTGCATTTATCAGCGCCTGGAACGTATTCATGAGTGCCACGACGATGTCAAAACGTCAAAAGAGTTATCATCGGCTCACAATCCGCCTCTAAGATCATCCCCCAGCGACTTTGCCCCAGCTCGAAATATGATTGCAAGTTGTAGCAGATTCCTGCATAGGAAAATCTATTAAGCTATATCTGTATGGTAAACGGACATGCCTCCAGTGTTCTAGTCGCACCTGACATTGGTTTGGGCTATCCATTTCCATTTCACAAGTGCTTCGAGGACTGAAAGAAGTGCTGGCATAAGTGTACCATAACTGAGGGGATTACTATGAAGATGACAAAATATATATTGATGAATAAATCAATAAAAAATAAAAGAAAAACTCAAAATTCCAATTTTCTTTTGAGCAGACCTCGTACGAAATTTTGATGAGAAAGATTTCACATATAATTTGATATGTTAGAGGGGCGGCTGATGAGTTCGCCACCTAAGGTGGTTAGAGATGATAGTAGTGTAAATAAAACAACTTTTCTTAATAGGTTCGTTAACATTTCGTTCCTGGAACAAGCAACAAAACTATGTCACTATGTCTATTTGCGACCGCATTGTAACAGTTGATGAAACTTGGATTCGTCAGTATCTACCGAGTCCAAACAGGAGTCGAAGCAGTGGATAAGAAAGAGGAAAGGCCACCAAAAAAATTCAAAGTGGAAAAGTTGGCGTCGAAGATTATGGCTACAATTTTCTAGGATAGCGAGGGAATGCCAAAGGGAACTACAATGAACGTCCAGCATTACGCTAATTTGTTGTGTTTATGGTCACGTGGTCGGAATGAAACGTGCTGTGTTTGCTTTGGGCAACACAATTTCAATTTATGCCACGCGTACTTACATATCATACATATGTATGATATGCTCAAGCATAGAAAAGCAAAGAGGGTCACGCATGCGCACACATTTGGTTTTTGGTTTTGTGGTAAAAATGTTAAACAATTAATTTACAAATTCAAATATGAGCGCATAATGCATATAAATTAATGCGAAAGAGTTTTACGGTAATAATATATACGTACCTATATGCATTTATATATGTATATGTGTGTACACATATATATCTAAATATTTATGAAATATGCTTACTTGTAAATGGCAAATGGAAAAAGGCGTGGAAACCCAAATGCCAAACCGCGCTCATATTGTGTTTAATTAGCACAAAAAGCAGGTGTTGAAGTCATATATAAATAACACATTGTTTGCATATATCGTATATTTCACAAGGTACGTACATACTCGCACTTGGATATATTAGTATGTATTTATATTTAAAATGAGCTGCAATTAGATTTCTGACTTCTGTATAATGTAACAGGGTGACCAGAAAACACTTGTCATCATTACATAGCTGTAATTAAGTCTCAGAATCGCAGAGTCCGAGAAATACATATGTACTTGAAAAGATGGACCGAGTTACTAAGACCGTATTTCCAGCAAAGATCCAGGTACTGCAAGAATAAGCAATTCCATAAACTTCTCTATAGAAATACCTTGATTTACTACCGCGAAACTACAGCTAAAGTAAAAAAAAAATCACGAGAATCCGACGACATACCCGTCGAAGTGTGGGAAGTACTTGTACTTGTAATGTTTTTTTATCAGAATTCTGGAAATTTTCTCGAAAAATTTTTTAATCTAAAATTGGACCAAGCTATTACTAGTGCTGGTGGTACTTCACTGATATGGTCTTAGGCTCGAAAGATACGGTGATTAATCATTGACGTAATAAGAGAATAGTTACTTTGGAGCAAGTAAAAACCTAATTGGAACCAGAAAGCTATGATTGACGAACAGACAAGCTAATAACAGACGTCATGTGCTTCCGTAAAAAGTACGCTTCTGTGTCTTGTAAAGGTTATTCCGCAAATGGATTACGTAATTCATTCCACGTTTTTGATGCGAGCTCTTTGGATTGTTTTGAATGATTGGAATTGGTTAAAAAGCTCGTCTTCCTTTATTAAATTGAAAATAACATCGAATTTTTTTCAAGATACGCATGTGATCTTCTTCCTCACGAAAAAACTCTACATTCTTCATATCCTTAAACGCTGATATTTCCAATAATTTAATAAGCTTTGTTTTTCACTTATTCTCGGCATAATCAGTTTTTACTTTTGACAAATAGAAAACATCATTTCACCGTAGTGGCAACTTCGCAATTTTGCCATTATTACATAAATGCCACATTAAGTGAGTACCACTAATATAAACAGGCCTCAAAATATACAATATTTTTCTTTTGAATAAAAACTCTATTTTTCTATGAAAGAAGAACAAATGTACAAATAAAATTTATCTAAGCCAATTAAAAGTAGTTTTATTTGTTATTTTATAAAACGTCCCTTGTCTGGGTATATTCATATCTGGTCACCTCAAACAAAATGCATATACTCGTCTGTATTTACAAATAACAAACGCCCGTGCGTATACGCAACATTTTAAATAGTAAGTATTTTCCTCAACCTTCAATCGCATGATGCCACATTACCTGTCATTCTCATTATTTCCTATTTACTATTTTTTGGTTGCCCAACTTTTTAATATCCTTTTGGAAAGTATGCTTATATGAATTTTGTGGTCCTCAAGCAAGCAAAGAGCAGTCGTGTCCTTGTTGCAAGCACACTTGATGTCATCGACGTCGTTATCTAGAATTTCAAGTGTGTCTTAATTATCGTGTGTCTCACAACAACTTTGTTGAAAACATAATAAAATTCAAATTAAATTAGAAAGTCATTACTGGCACTCACTTTGTGGAGGGCAGAGGTAAGGGGAAAAGCAATGAATGCCACTGCAGCGAATTCGAGCCAAAAAGTACTTGTAATAAATATTATAATATTTTTCAAATAATTCCAATGTAATAAATGTATCCTTTAAAATATAATTACTTCCAAAATCACAAAATTAAGTAACATAGAAATATATGGTATTTATCAGGTTATCTAACTTATTTGACGGTGCAGTGCAAACCAATTCATAATATTATAATTTTCCAACTGACCCTTTTGCCAAACTCAAATTATTTTCTAAAGAACTGATGAACTACTATTTCTACACAACAACAAAATGAAGAAGTGGCAAGTACCGACAAAACTTATGTTGTTAACGATTTTCCTCATAAGAGCACTTTATAATAATCTTTGAATGTACAAGTGTTGGTATAAAAAATAATATATAATATATTAGGGTGAACTTTCTTTGTTAAATAGATATATTTCACTGTGTGGGAAATTTTTTTTAGTAATTATTTCTGTGGAAGTTTTGACCAACGTTGTCGGGAGCTCGAATCCAAGGTCCTCAGTACAGATGAATACTCGTCTACTGGGATCCTATTTATGAAACCCACTGACGTAATCCTTATCTTCTAAAGGATGCCATAGCCGAGTTGGTGTGGTGCTAATCAGAGGTCAAAGCTTCAAATCCCTACCACATCAATCTTTAAACAATTCTTTTGAAGTGCACCACGTGCTGAGTCTTTTCTAAAATTCACTGCTGTCTAAGAAGTGTAATGGGATAAGCACGGAGGAGGATGTGGGTCCTTGTTAAATCAAGTAAAGTTGTCCAACAAATGGAGGTGCCCACATGTTATTATAAGAACGGCCAATGGATTTTTGTGACGTCTTGACTTTCTCGGCCGCAAATGATCCTATGAAGGAGCGAATATATGAATGGAGAGAGACTCATTCACCCAGTCCAGGTATTTATTCCAATGGATGGACATTCCACAACAATCCGTATCAAAGCAAAATTTGTCAACATATGGATGGAAGATATATTCTATTCACGTTATGTACCTATGAGCGTTGTATATGCCACAATGTTAAACTCGCTTTTGGTGATATGGACAGCCGGATGAGCCTGCATGATGAAACAACCCCAAATGAGTTGGGAATAACTGATTTTGTCGAGGCCTCAAATGTGGTTGCCAGTTGCACCAGATTCTGGAACAAGGTTTCACAAAGCTATATGGATAACATCGGATCATCGGATCTTCGGAAAACAGGTCTCCAGTGTTATAGATGTGCGTAGGTTCCAAGGATCGACTTCGATCACTTACTAGTGGCAACAAAGCGTCATTAAAATCGTCTGTCAGCAAACATAAGGAAATATCGACGTTGAAGAGCAGCAACCACTAGACTGATAGAAGAATTTTTACTCGACTTGCACTCTTCATTCTTACAGCACTCATCCATAACTCAATGTAAGGAAACTGTGGGATTTTAGCAAACCAAACTATTGGTTTACGAAAATGTCGGAAGAAGAGCTGTTATAATCAGAAATGTCGAACTGCAGTGGAGAGATAACAGACGTCGCAATAAGTGCGGAGTGGAATAGATATCGTACATTGAAGAAGGTAGTGAGGTATTGTATTTAGATAAAAAGGTAACATGCCAAAAATTCGTGAGTATGATATAATGCTCAAAAATCAGAAGATTTACAGGCCATAGCATACTTACATATGTAGAAACCAAAGAGGTTATTTGGTACAATTTCCGGATATGGTGAACTCTAATCTCCAATCGATGATGATGGAAAAGACTTTGAAATGTATAGTTAATTCAGGACACTTTTCAACTTGTGGATAGACAATTTTATGAGATGGAGTGCTTTCATCAGTTGGCCAATATGTCCTGATTTACAATCTTCCGCAAAACCTATACACCATAATTTATACGAACTGCTTGGATTAGACAGAGCACTCCGAGATTTCAATCGTCATTTTTAAACAAAACAATTGGAAATTAACACACCATAGATCTGTTCGTTATCACAATAATTTTGAATAACTATTACAAATTGTCCAAGCCTGTTGTCAAATGACGTTCGTTTACACCTAAAAATTAGCCAGCAAACAAAATTTGAGAGAGTAAAGTGACAGTTCGCGGCAAGAGAAGAGTTTCTAATTTTGTAATGGAAAAATTTTAACTTGTAAAAATTATCCATCCCGAAAACATATGATATAAAAATATATGGTCGCTTTTGGTGTACATAAATAAACATAAAAGAAACTAATTAAAAATGAAAAAAAAGCAAAATGGTAAGTAAATGTATGAAATCAATTCTCAAAGCGTTTATACGTAATTTTAATTAATATTTCATTGAGGACATTTAGTAATACAGGAGCGGTTGAATATTTAATGCATAATATTGTACGTGCAGTGGACGAATTTACTCCCATGGCAGGTAGGCTGAACTTATTATAAATAATAAATTAAGTGTTTAATAACTTGATTTTTTAGGTTAGGTTTGATACATGTTTGGATACAGTCGGTATGCAAGCCATTATTTCTGATGCAATTGCTATTTCAATGAACCCTTTATCTTCAAAAAGTGACGATGATGAAGATATGATTATTCTTGAATATTTATGACATAATCGGAAAAATGATCTATTACTGCTTAAAAAGAGCAACTCCTAGATTTGTTTGGGAAAATATTATTTCGTCGAAAGTCTCCTGACCTGAGAGCAATTTGCTCAGCGATGGCAGTATTGTAGTCAAAATCTAAAGTATTTTTTAAAATAAAAAACATTAAAATGAATTCAATAATTTCAGTGCCTACCAATTTCTATTTTTCGAAATGTTCCTGGTCAGTATTTCACATACAGTTTTCTATTTTAAGTAATTTTTAATTAAATGTTTATTTTAATTTGTAAAAAAAACCAACATTTAATGTTTTGGCTGTCTGAATAGTGATGGATAATTTTGCGTTCGTTTACTTTTTCGGACATTTTTTGCTTTTTCAGAGAGCATTCTTGCTTACGCTCTTTCAATTCATTGATGGCTGGCGATGGCTAATTTTTAGTTCGAACAGACCTAATATAATAAAAGTTTAATCTGTAACAGTGTAGAGCAATGTTCCAGTATTCAGAGTATTCAGTTCGTATACCCTAGTAAATATATGGTACACATACTTCAAATATAGTAATATATAAATACAAGTTGCCAATCGTACATATATTTATGTATGTTTTTGTTTGTATGCGGTAAAAGTTGTCTAATTTATTTTTTGAAGGAAACTACACCAGCTGTTTCCTGCAACATAGTTATGTTACATCAAGCAAACATGCATGCACGTACATATAGATATGATATATGTATATAAACAAATATATATAAAATATCCAAATACAATACATAGACGTTTGTTTGATATCCTTTTTTAGCTCTCACACACACACGCACACACACAGTCAACTGCAAAAACTCTCACATATACACATACATACATATCTCCTTTACGCCTTATCATTATATTAAATACACACACACACACACACATACAAACTTGTAGATATTATATGAAAGGTTTTAACACAAAGACTACCGGAAACAAAACACAAGTGCGCCCCTGCATACAAATAGATATACATACTATATATAATATATATAACTGAAAATACGAAATTCAATTAAAGTTTAACAAAATAAAGGAAGCATGTAAAGTGTCGAGGATGTTTGCCTAACTAAAAGAAACTTGCAAACGGCAAGGTGCAGAGGAGTTGGCCTACGCATTTATAAATAATATTGGAATGATATTAACTCATATAGTTTACAGTTACAATGCATATTTTCTCTAACTTAAATTAAGTCCAGCAAGTTTTTATATTTTTAACAGTGAACTACTTTCCATCAATTTACTTCGTGTGTTTAGTTATGTACTATATACTCGTATAGGTTACATGTATTATAATTTACTTAGGAAATCAACTTTATCTACAGTTTTTTCAACCAATTATTCGAATAAACTAACAGTAAAATCGAAAACCATAGTGAACTGTTGGAAATCACTTAACGTGATGACTAAGCAGTTCTCTTTGCACTTGGTATGAGTGCTGGACATAGTAACGTAAAGGGTAATGAGATGGCGAATGAATTTACAAGGAAGGGTCCTTCCCCTTCACTTTCGCCATCATGAAAGAATTTGGGCATGCCACGCTCTCCACTTGTAAGCTCTATATAGGAGAGTTATGTATTAAAAATACTAACTCAGGGTGAAGAAGTCTCAATACGTTTAAGGTGACCAAGTCAGAGTGGAAGAGAAAAAGGTCACGTGACTTTATCGAGCTAAGAATTAAGGAGATATCTACTTCTATATGTTTAGGCAAGAACAGGAACATGAAATCTTAAGGTATTTCTTTGGAAAATTCCCCGTATTTTGGAGGAGTAGGTTGAAGTCTCTAAGAGCGGTAACTTTTGGGCACTTGAGTGAGGTAGCGGAGGCTAAGATGCGACGACTGCTCAGTTTTGCAAACTCCACACATTGATTTGATTAGTGGGGATATGCGAAGGCCCACGTTTATGAGGATAAATCTTTAATTCTTGAGTACTTAAAAACCAACATTCGTCTAGTTGTGGCTGAGGTATACATATCGCCCAATTATCTCAAACGTTTCGATGTTTGCGAAGATTCGCTAATCGCGATTTGAATGTAGTAGTATTTCAATTTTCTGAATTTCAGCAAAAAAGTTATTTTAAATGTTTTTAATTGTTTTTTTTTTCACTTTATGAAATGCTGCAACAACCATTAACTGACACAATTTAACCGTGTTATATTAGGGTATGAAATGATTGCTGAAACTCTGTCCTTAAAATCATATTAGTTTTGCTAAAGCGGATTGGATTATTGAAATTGTATAAATTCCGACAGAATAATTCTCCTCAGAATGTGTTATAGGGGTTTGATCAACTTGCGCAGAATTTCATCGTTCACTAGCTCCAGAGACTGCGCGCTAACTAGTTATTGCTTACGTCATATAGCCCCATGAGACCTTTTGAATGAAGCGGGTTCCTGAATAATCCTTATAGAGGGTTTCTTCGTCCCATGATTTTTCCTCAAAATAATAAAATATTTGATAATGGCTTCTAAGAGACAATACGAGTATAAAACAACAGAATGTGTTTTCAATTCTTCTTTATATTTAGAATTGATATTCAAAACAGGTATTTTTTTCCTAATATCCAAGAGGTGCACAGATTCCATTCAGTAAAGGCTTGCATCAGGATGGGACTATGTGTAGAAGTTCACACCAGCGCGGAATTTTACGAACAGTTTAAGCAGCTCATGACTTTCTCTTAAACCAAATATGCTCTCATCCATATAGAAGCTAGTTGTAGTAAGAAAGCGAACCCATTGTGTTTATGAGTGGGATTTGGACGCACCGTATGAAAACCCTGCCCCCAAGAAAGAGCACAATGAACCCTCGATTGAGAGACCTCCTGTAAAAGTTTTAAATATCCCGATTTGCGGGTAGGCATCCGGAATGCCCGGTCTTTGATTGAGAAGGTGCTGCTGTCCATTTTGTTGATGTCCTCATACGACTATGACCATGGACATGGTAAAAACGTAATTGGTAGGTGAAATTTAATACAAAGGCAAATTTGATGTTGGATTTTGTACGCGAGAGATTCCTTCGGTGAGTCCTAAACTGAGACTGATTGAGTTCGACGGAGCCTGAAATATGTTGTCTATAGCACAAAAAGCTCTTTCAGCTACATGACTTTCACCGGATCGAAAATCGCGTAACCAAATCGATCGCTATCGACGGAAAACATGTCTCCAGTGTTCTAGGTTCCGAGGAAGTAATATATATATCTACATTGATCACTATTATGCGGCAGGAAACTTACGTAATCGTCTTTGTGCAACAAAGAACTCTCGCAAACAAACACAAGGAAATTTCAACTTCCATGCGAGATGAGAGACTCATTAGCAGCTCGATATACGAAAATTTGGAAACGAAATGAAAGCTCATCCTGCAGGTTCGCTTCCACCAGCGGGTACTGTATCGAAGCTGCTAACTTCTAATTCTTTGTGCTATGTCAATGATGTCATAAATTTCATACATACCGTTGACAATGAACAAAGAATCATAATTCTTCAAGAGAAAGCTTTTGTGGAAGACTTGTAGAGCTTGATATGTGATCGTGGATCGTGGAGAGTACACCTAACTTTTCAGGAGAGATTCTATGTCGGAGGCTGACAGTTTTGATGATGTTAACTATGGATAGACGCAATTATCTATGATTTCAAAGTAGCTTTGACTACCAACAGAGCAAAGAGAGAAGATATTTCGTTTTGTCCTCGTTCACTGCCAGACCCATTTGGTTTACTTTTTTGTCTAGGCTGAAGAAAGCAGTACTGTTAGTGCGCTTGTTTTGGCCAATGATGTGAATATCATCCACTTACGATGTACGCCCTTATAAAGAATTGAACCGCCTTCATTTCATTATGCAGCTCGAATTATTTCACTCGAAGTCTCAAAACAAACAAGACACCTTTAGGGTTTTTTCCGATTTTGACGTAACTTTACTCCGTGTATAGGTGCGAGTAGCCGCAATTGCCGAGTGGTTAGAATTGCGTTTTGCCGTTCTGATGACCAGGATTCGAGTCGTGGTCCGACCAACATCCAAAATTATAGAAAATTAGTTCTTCTAATATATGTATATCTGACATGAAATAAAACCTCCCCATAAAACTAAATCAGACAAGCCAAGACGCATACCACAAATTGGAGGAGGAGATCGGCCGAAAATACTAGCTGGAATGAAAATTAACTTCCTTGACCGCCAGAATGCGCTGTTAGTGCAAAAAAGGTTATAGTGCCTTGTAGTCCGTTCATATTGAGGCAAACATGCCAAACTTACGTGCGATACTGTCCTTAGTTTTGTTTTGATAACTGATTGTTGTTGAGGGTTTTGCATCATGTTGAGTATGGACAAAAACGATTTTCGTTCTCACATAAAAACAAGAGCATCGCATCCATGGCGAAAATCAGTGACTCAAGGCTTCAATTGCTTCCGTATCCACCGGGTTCTCCCGATTTGGCTCCCTCGGACTATTATCTCTTCCCAAACCTCGAAAGATGGCTCATCAATACAAAAAAATCAACTTACGCGAGGAAATAATGAACGCCGCGGAGGAGTATTATGCAGACCTTCCGGAAAACTACTTTTCGAACGGGCTCATGAAGTTGGAAAATCGCAGGAATAAGTGTATCGATCTAAAAGGGGATTATATTGAATAAAATAAAAAAAAAACAGTATAAAAAATGTTTTTTTTTTCATTACCAAGGAGGTTATAAAGTACCAGTTAAAACGCCATACAGGCAGCTCCTTTTCATGCTGCTCTAGTCGCAGCTGTAAAATTGACGATGGGGATGTGTTTGCCTATGCCTTACTTATGTGTCCTTTCGCGGATTTGTCGCGTTATGGATATCTGGTGATGCAGTGAAAAAGGATGTAGTCTTACTTTTGGATATGCAGTCAATTCTTATTCTTGCATCCACATCACACTCTATGTATACTTAACCAACTCTTGTGCCAAATGTGCTATCTAACCTGTGTGAATCGATGGGTCATGGCTAAAAGAAAGCAAGCTTTAGTGAAACTACTTCAACATATTCGGTCTATGGGTTCATTGAAGTATAATTGTAGCGTTTGTTCACCAGCGGTGCCACTGCGGTGCTACTGCGAGTGGGTGTCGGCAAGCCGCGTGTTTAATACAAAAATGGTTTTCAGAGAACTTGGAAAACTTCGCGCTGCTACATCTTCAAAATAAAAATTTAACAACAATAGAGATAACTTCTTCAAATTCCATCAACTGTATTGGTTATGCAATGTACTTTTTCGTAAATAATGAAAAATTCATTAGAAATGTTATTCAAGAAACTGGCATTGTTAATTGAGAAAATGGATTAAAACCAATTTCGTATCTCTCACGAGGAATGAGAGAGTGCCAAGAGTGACAAATAAATTTTAAATTAGCTTTTCATTAGACAGCACCTTCAGCACATCTAAATGCATTTAACCCAAAAATAATTTATGAGCGTAAAACAATTGTGTTGTAAAGTATTCGAAGATGTATATATGTATGTATGTATGTATGTATGCATGTAGGAATGTGTATGCTGAAAACTTTGTTATATGCTCATGTCAAATCCATTTACTACAAACTAAAAACCCCAAAAAAAAAATATTCTTAACTAAATTTCTTCTGCTGCGTCTGTTTCTTCTTCTTCTTCTTCTGCTTCTGCCACGCTGTTTGCAAAACTTATTTGAACTCTCATCTTCTTATTGTCATTCTTCGCCTTATTGCGTTTAGTTTTACTTTCTATTGTAATTTAATTGATTTCGGGTCAACAGCTGATCCCACACATACACACAGACACACCTACACACACGCATTCATAGCAATACATATAATTCAGCATGCCAACACGTGGCAAATATTACATGTAGATGTTTGTATGTTTGTTTGTGGGTGTGTGGAAAAAGGTTCGCTCAACAGCTGTTCACCTAGTCAGCCCTATAACGGTAGTTGAAAATTTTGTTATTGTATTTGGGTTGAAAATTGGCTATGGATCGTGTAGAGTTGGGCGCTTGGAACTTTGCACTTCGAGTGCCAGTAAAAGTTCAGAGTTGTTGAGTATTTGCTTTGTTTGGTCTCGTTTGCTTTTCTTCAAGCAAAATATATAGTAGATATTATTATTTTTCCTTCTTCTTCTTCTTTTTCCTCAACTTGCTCAACTCAAATCAAATAAAGTTTAACTGTGGACATTTGTCGTGCTATCGCCACACACATACACCCACACACATACACACATTGTTTTCTTCACTCTCTGCAACAAAATTATTTTTATTTTATTTTCTCCCTGCTTGTTGTGCGAAATTCCGTTCTTCATTCTTGTTCTTTGCTGGTGATTTTTTTTTTCAGATTTTTATTTTTTATTTTTCATTTTTCAGTTTCCATTTTTCATTTTTTTTTTGCCACTTAACTTTGTAAGTTATTGAGCGTAGCTGTCCAGCAATGCGCTCAAGTATGCAGTTATCATTCTGGTGTGAGTTGTTGGTAGTGCATTGCCAACGGGTCAACTTGGTCAGCAACCTTGTCCAACTTAGTAGCCACTCAAGCGTTCCCCAACGCGCCAGCGTCTGTGTATTACAGTATGAAAACGGCGATTCAGTGAAGCATTCAATATTGAGCTCACCGCTCACCGGCATTTGCTGGGATGTTGTTGCTGTTGCTGTTGCTGTTGCTGTTATCCCAGGCCACTCATAATTCTTACAGGGCCACAGCATGTTTGTCTTTCGATTTCTGCATTGCCAATGCCATTTCCCGTTTCATAATTTCGATTTCTAATTTTTTGTCGTTTTTTTGCAATTTTTCTTTTTTATTTTTTTTTTTTTAATTTTTTTTTTTATTGTTAACTCATACAGATCTCGATTTGGCTGATTCGCTTGGCTTTGTGTTGATTTTCTTTAGCTGATATTCCCTTAATTTTTTTCCACTTTTTCTTTATGAAAATCTATTTTTGTTGCTCGTTTTCGCAACTTTATTCGGTGTTTTTACCATTTTTTTCCCTCATCCTAAGTTGGGTTTTATGTGTGTGTATGTGTGCGTTTGTATGAGTGAACTTTCATTTCTTTGCAACCAATGACTTGGAAAAATTCTCAACGCAAAGACAAGAAAAATGTTCAACTTGAATGCATTCAAAAGTGAAGTGAAGTTACACACACACACACACACACACACATGCATGCTCGCACTCGCCTAAAATGAAGTGTGTGTTGTGTGTCTGTGAGGTAGCAACGGCTGCAATACCGGAAATTCGGTGACAGTAGTAAAAACTTTTCAAACTCAAAAGAGAGAAAAAAATAAAAATAAAAATAAAAATAAAACAAAGAAACACTGAAAAATGAGAAATGAAAAAGGAAAAACAATCAAAAACCAGAAAGACTTGTGTGCACTGCAAAACCAATGAAAAAGTCGTTCAATAAATTTTATTAAAATGCAATGAAAATATGAAAATTGTAAGTTAGTTTAAGGAATAAAAAAGAGGTAAGCGTTTGTGAAAATTGGTTTTGAATTATGATGAAATGGTTATGAGTTTTAGGTTATTGTCTTGAATAAATATGAATTTGATTTGGTTTTGGCTAGAAACTGAGTGCACAAACAGAAGAGAAAATAAATAAGAAAACTTAAGTAAAGACTGTTTTTTATGTTTTAAGCAAGTCTATCCGAATTTAGGTAATTTTGGTAGTGGGTTAATGAATGTTTTTTTCTAAAAAAAAAATAAGAAAAAAAAAATCAGTTAAAATACATATTGATTTCCGTGATACCGCAAATTATATACATATAACTGGTACTGGAGGTACTTTTTTTCAATAGCCCTTTTTTGACAGATGGTGCTTGAGTCGTGTCAAGCTGTCATATTATTTTTGGTAAGTATTGTTTGGCACTTCATCATGAACGTCTGAACAATGTTTAGAAATCGTTCAACTTTATAACGCGCATTTTGCTCAACATATGGTCAACAAAATCGGCCTTTTGAGCGTACTGGGTCATGAGACTCAGCATTCATTTATGTATAATATTCGACTGAATAGACTACGTCCAGCACGCAGCTGAGGTCGTAGCTGAGAGTGTACACGATATCCGTGGAGAGTCGATTCGGCGCCATTTGCAGCAACTCGGACTGACGTATGTAACGACTTGGCGGAATTTATATCTAGATCTTAATTGTGTAAGAACTGAAGCCGGTCAATCTTTCCAAGCGACTTCGCTTCGCTCGCTCTATGGGCTCTTGAAAAGCTCCAAGAAGGTCCCACGCTTTCGAACCAGATTTTGTTCAGCGATGAGGCCCATATATGGCTCAATTGGGATGTAAACGAGCAAAATGGCCGCAGTTGAGACAAAGAGCAAACTGGATAATTTCAAGAGCTGCCATTTCATCCGCAAAAAAAACATTAGTTTGGTATAGTTTGTGGGCCGGTGGAATAATCAGTCCATATTTATTCAAAAATGATGCCTGTGAGAAAGTAATCGTCAATGGCGACCGTTATCGCGCCATGATAACCGACTATTTGATGTCTGAAATTGAAGCTCTTGAACTCGGCGATATTGGGTTTCATCAAAACATCATCACGTACCACACATCTCACCAATCAATGGATTTATTCAAAGAACGCCTCGGTGAGTAGATAATTTCACGTTTTCGCTGGTCGATTGGCCACCAAGACGGTGTGATATCACACCTTTAGACTTTTTTTTGTGAGGAAATGTATAGTCTAATCCCACTTCGATTCAGACTTTGAAGCAAAATATTCGAATGAGTCATCGAAAATTGGGCTCAATGGATGAGCTGTAGCAGCGGCCAATATTTGAAAGAGATTACCTTAGAAAAATAAATGCTAAGGTATGTTCTTTCGAGTGATAATAAACATTCCGCATTAAATTTGAATTTTTTGTGTTATGTTTCCTTAAAAAAGTGGGGAACCTCGAAATAGATCACCCTTTTTAATATAATATTATATTTTTTTTTCTGAATATGTATGTATGTATTTGAATGTTTGCAATTGCTAACAGCCAAAAGAATAATTTGTACATACATATCTCCTTTGTATATAAGTATTCACATATACCATATTTACTCTTTTCAGTCTCCATTGTTGCCCAATCAATAGGGATAGAAAGCTGTGAACTCCAAATGCTGATTATCATTCAAATGTTCATTTCGATTGTTTATTGTGTCGAGTGATTGCCACTTTTATGAGTTCTGCCACGCCATTGATCACCGAACACATACACATATGTACGTGTAGACTCCCATTTACTCGCGTGAATATATCGATGAAGGACAAAATGGCGTATTTTGGCTTGGAATGCTGAGATTGATTGAGCTTTATGAAGGTATTTTTATATGTTTATTTATTGTTATCAAGCTAGTATAGTGTTTTTGTAATAAAAATTAAATTAAATTCTAAAAAAAATGATTTTTACCATACTAAAGATGCGAATATTTTTGTACTGCCAATAAAGGTTGCACTTTTTGCACCGTTGAAGGTGGATGACTGGATAAAGTGGGTCCCTCTCAAAATTCAGGCAAACTAGTTCGGTGTATTGCCTACAGGCTCCTGTGAAGTTGAACAAGTCATTTCCTCAATGTTGCAAACCAACAAATTTCGTTGCAATCAATGAATCGTTTGGGCAACATTTTGTTCCAGTGGAAAACTCTTAAGTAAGTGCAGAAGTGATTACACCTGTATGTCATGCTGCCATCCCACATACGAGTATATATGTACATATACCATATATATGTGATTGTGACCGACAATGGTCCAAACGTGACGTTGGTTGCAATCGATAAGCATTCTGTATACAATTACAATCAGTGCTGCTACAGAAAACGAGCGTGAGAGAGGGAGAGAGAGTGAGGGCGGGCGTGATTCTCAAACACTCAAAGCTTTCCCAGTTGACCTTACTGTACAAAAGGCTTCAATATCTCATGCTTACTCACCTACTTGCGTCTATATGTAAGTAACATACTTATGCACCACACATCGTTTGGTCCTTATTGACTATTGCAGACAGTATAATACACGCATGTATGTACATTAGGGTGTCCTTCAATTACCGTAATTTATAAGTTGATCTTTTTTTATTGCAGCACCCTCTATTGTCTACAACTTCAAAGTTAGAATTGTCAACAGGAACATGGAATCCGGGTCGTGAGTGCGGTGACAATTTAATTAATGACATGGTGATATTTCGTCTTGCCCTCATTTACTCCCAGTCCCATAAGCTTCTCTTCGTTATCCAGTCAGCAGAAAGCAGAGCTCACCGCGCGATTGTTGATGGCAATGATATTAATATCACCATTCAGCAGTTGTACACTCGTATAAGAGCGTTCTCAGTTCAGCTCTGCCGCTCGTATATAGCAATAAATTGAAGAAATCACATGATAAAGTGTCACTTTGTCTGAAGCCTTGTTTGACAGGTCCTTCCCGATCCTGATGTAGTTTTTGATGAAACTTAACGTCAGTTTATACAGCGGTATAAAATTTGCTTCGTGTTGTCGCCGAAGGCTGCTTTGAAACGACGAAAAGGTGGGGTGCGTTGATCCTCTTTTCACGGTTCACAGTAATTGGCACACACTGTGGGGTCCCTCTTCCAGTAAATTGGGCAGAGCACATTTAGGTTCCAATCGTGGGGCATAACTTCGTCCGAGCATATTCCACAAAAAGGCTGATGCTTCAAACTTGTCAGTTCTTCGCCGCTTTAGTTGAATGACTCTACCACAAATCTATCCGCCACGTACCTTTGCTGCAATAGCTAATCAAACTTCTTTATTACCGATGGGGAATGGTGAACCATTTTCAATGGCCTTCTCGCTATCAGAAGCTAGATCCCTGTCTTGGTCTGAAATTTTCGAACAAAATTCCTGTCCGACAGCTTTCCAAGCTTTTCATAATTACGTTTATCGGTCTCTTTCTTTTTTGAAATTGTGTTTCAGCTACGAGAGCTTGGTTGGAAGGTTCTTATGGATCTATCTTACAGTCCGGACCTCGCACCAAGTCATCACCCGCTGTTGCTGTCTATGGCGAATGATTTGACTGGTGAAGAATTGGTCTCAAAAAATGACATAAAGGGTTTATAATAATAATATGAAATAAATAAAAAAACTTTAATCTTGAAGGAAAAGTTTGCCCGAATTTTTTTTTCTTTAGAAATCCTAAATAAGAAAAAAGTAAAGGGTATCCTTTATATCTATACAAACATACATACATTCATATGTAAAAATTTCCTTTCGTAACATTACTCCTTGAAGCGCAACCAAAATGTTTGTATGCGGTGGTTTGCATTGCAATGTATTTGATTGCATTCGATTCGATTCGATTGCAATTGGTTGTGCAATTTGTTGCTTAAAACACAGCAGCAACAAGACTTATTCCCGATAACACTCATACAAGTACCCTACCGGTACTAACACTAGTACCAGTTGGCTATATGAAGAGTAGTCCTCCAGTAACGGGAGTTATATAATAATTTCCAACACCGTTTGTTGTTGTTATATGTATCTAATACGTCGCGGCTGAGTTTTCTTTCCTAATAAATATTGTTAAAGTGCGCAGTTCTCGTTGTTTTAAATAGCATAACGACAGCCAAATAGTCAGAGGTTGTTATTAAGGTTATTAAGGCATGAGGTTCACAGTTCGAAACACGTTGCAGGCAAACAAATTTTTATTTTTATTTTGGTGAATTTGAAATTCATCATGACCCAATGAACTAGTATACAACTAGTATAAATCTGTTGCATAGTCATTCATGGAAAATAGATGGGAGATGGAGTAGTTAGTGTAAATATACAAACTAGTTGAGTTCTAGTTAGCAACTAATATATTTCCCTGAAGGGTATTTACAGATGCATTCGCACTTACACATCCTCGCTCACATCCAACACTTTTCATTCATTTGTTCGTTTCCTTGCTCGTGTAGGTAACTTTGTGGCGCTTAAATGTTAATTTCCTCATGCTTGATTAGCTTCTAACGGTTAGTTGTGTATTTTTGTATGTATATATATTTATATATATATATGTGTATATGTATTTCTGTTCATATTTGTCGATGCTATCATTCAATGCCGCAACACTTTTTTGCCCGTTAAGTGTCATTTATTTCATGGGGTATATAATGGCAACAACAACAACAACAACTGCTGCAAACAGCGCTAACTAGAAAAAAGAACAGAGTTTCTTTAACGGTAAGAAAAATTAGCATATAAATAACTTTTTTAGCTGAAATATATTAGTTCGACGCTTGTACCTTATTTCATGCACCTAAAATATATACATACATACATACATATGCACATAGAAACATATCTACAGTTCAGTATGGTATGATATGTCAGTCATTGATGTGATGCATATATATTTTAATGTACATACCTATATCGATCAAATGTAGTGACACCTTTTGATTTGTTATGAGTGAGGAAATCGTTATGTGGAGCAATGCATATGCATAATAATATTGAAATTTTGAAATTAGAAAGACTCTAAAATTTCTTCTTTTTAAAAAAGTATTTTTTCTATTTTTTTGATATTTTGGTGCTTCTTCGGTGAGTACAAAAATTCGAAACTGAAAATTGTTCTATTCTCGTTAATGTAAAAGTTGGCTTTGAATATTATAAAAATTAGATGTTGTTTTTTTTTTAATTATGGCCTTAGCTAAGCTGTAAAAAATTCTGTTTTTTATAAAACTTCGTAAAAAAGTAAGCAGAAGTGGGGTGAAGTTTTGGATTTTCACCCGCATTAAGGTTTCTTTAATATTCTTACCAGTAGTTATTGAATTAGTGCTTGGTATTGGTAAAATCAAAATTTAATATGTTTAAAAAAACTACAGAAATGAAAAGTAAGTTCAAGATACTGGAGTTTAAATTAAAAATAAAGAGACAAAGGAAACTCGTTGTATCCTCACTTGTGCGACCGTAATCTCCGACAATAACTTCGTGAAAGCTCGTGGTTTTCAGGCTAGTAGCCGACAAACTGTACGCTCTCTTGAAAGCTCCTAATGCCGACTCATCAGATGCTGTCATCTATCCCTCCGCACCATATACATAGATGGACGGGAATGATGAGTGACTTGTAGAGTTTGGCTTTCGTTCGTCATGAGAAGACTTTTTTTCAATTGCGTACACAGTAGCAAAGTAGCACCTATTGGTTAGAGTGATTCTGCGCTGAGTTTTAAAGCTGACATTGTTGTTGGTCTTAACGTTGGTCCATGGATAGACGAGCTTATTTACCTTGAATTTATGACTGTCAACAGAGATAAGATATATCTCGTCTTACAAGATATATCCTTCACTTCCTTATCCAGTCTGGAGGAAGTTAAACTAATGGTGATGTTGTTAAGGACTTTGTGCGTTGTCTATTTAGCTCTGTAGCTCTTATAATTTTCTACAGTATCATATTGGAGAAATCTCACGATAAGGAGTCAGCCTGTCTGAAATCTCTTTTGATATCGAACGGCTCGTAGAGATCCTTTCCAACTCTGATTGCGCTTCTGGTGTTGTCCAGCGTCAGTTTACACAACTGTATAAATTTTGTTGGAATACCAAGTTCAGACATACCGCTGTAGAGGAAGATCCTTGTTGTGCTGTCGAAGGCAGCTTTAAAGTCGACAAAGAGGTGGTGTGTGTCTTCTTCTCTTCACGGGTCTTTTCCAAGATTTGTCCCTTAGTGAATATCTGGTTAATGGTTGATTTACCAGGTCTAAAGCCACAATCAGTTTGTTGACGGGAGCTTTATTCTTTCGCACAATACGCTAGAGAGAACCTTACATACGATATTATGGAGGATTATCCCAAGGTAGTTGGTAAAGACTGTGAGGCTCTCTTGTTTTATGGTGGAATGTCTTTTTCATTGTTAGCGATTGGGATTTTGGATGCGCCATATCCGGGTGTGGCTTTTTCACGGCCATTCAGAAGTGATGTGAAACCCTAATTATAACGTCCATTCAGATTAAATTGAAATGCTAGAGAAATTAGAAATTATATTTACTTTTTAATTATAAAGTTTAAGCCTTGGCATTAAATGTAAAATACTATGTGTTTCAAATATCGCAAACTTGGGCCCATTTGAGTTAACTCTACAAATGTTGGTTTCCAAGTGCTCAAGAGTTAAAGGCTTATCCGCATAGACACGGTTTTCCGTGAGCCCCACAAAAAAGTGATAAATGTGCCTGGTTGCTCACGAAAATTTGGTTCGAAAATTCGCCGTCCACTGCTTGTTGTTGAAGCACCGAATTGACGTATGTATGGTGTTATGAATATTCAGTTAGCATCAGAGCATGTTAGCATGTGAGCTGGACCTTATATGGATATTGGTGTAAGTTCAACTGCCACAGTGTGCTGTAAGATAATCCCAGCTCTTGAGAATGTCAAGCAATAAATACATTCGGGTCTTCGGCTGCACACTCACTTGCAGTAGCGATATTTAAGGCAGGCGAAAGATGGCTGAACTAACACAGCTCTTCGTCCCGATCCGAAGGGTATACTCGTAAGTTTTGTGGATCTTTCTCTTCCTGTCCTGGTGCTTACCAGGTGTGTTTGTTGAAGTGTGCGGGTTTTACTAGTAGATGTCGCTAGCAATAAGTATAAATTTCTATGATTTGGCATGTATGTAATTTTTTTCTATTGACATTAACCTACAAAAATACGCAAGTCACATTCCGCCAAAATAATAACGTCATATTTGTTTACCTCAGTGAATATTTCGAGTTTCCTTCCAAGTAAATCGCATTTGCGGCATTCGTTGCTTTTCTTATTTCATCAAAAAAGTTCGAAGACGAGGCATTGCATGTTGATCCAACCCAATCGCAACAAAAATTGGCAGAAACGCCAAATGTGACTCGAGGAGCAATTTGCCAACGTTTAAAAGCCATGGGAAAGATCCAGAAGTATGGAAAATGGGTGCCACATCAGCTGAACGATAGACAAATGGAAAATCGAAAAACCGTTTGTGAAATGCTGCTTCAACGATTCGAAAGGAAATCTTTTCTGCATCGAATTGTCACGGGGGACGGGGGATTTATTTTGAGAACCCGAAGCCAAAAAAATCATGGCTTTCCCCTAGTGAAGCTGGCCCATCGACTGCAAGGCCAAATCGCTTTGGCCGTAAGACAGTGCTCTGTGTTTGGTGGGACCAGTGTGGTGTGGTGTACTACGAGTTGTAAAAACCTGGTGAAACGGTGAATACGGATCGCTACCGACAACAAATGATCAATTTGAATCATGCGTTGATCGAAAACCGGTCAGAATGGGCACGAAGACATGGCATAGTCATCTTGCAACATCACCACACGCCGTCTCATACCGCTAACCTGCTGAAAGACATATTAAAAACACTTAATTGGGAAATATTATCGCACCCGCCGTACCCTCCAGATCTCACCCCGTCCGACTATCACCTTTTCGCATCGATGGGACACTCCCTTGCAGAGCAGTGCTTCGCTAATTTTGAAGAAGTCGAAAAATGGCTTGTCGAGTTTTTTGGAATGGTATCCATAATTTGCCTGAGAGATGGGCGAAATGTGAAGAAACCAATGGTCAATACTTTGAATAAAAAAATTTTGAGATTCCTCTGAAAATTAAGTGTTTTCTTTATCGAAAAAACTGGCATATTTCAACTAACATCCCTGGTACATACTTTGAACCAAAGTTATGGAAGGTATACAAAGCAGACGCGACTAGTTAAGAACCTTCAATTGGATGATTACCGAATGTCAGTATATTTACCTTTATTGCACGAGACAAAGGAAATTACATAGCCGAGGCTATTTAAACTTTTTTATTTGCGAAGCTGAAGTTTTTTTTGAGATTTTAAGATCTTAAGACTAATAATTTATTATTTTCATCTTTAAATATACCTATGTATCGTTTACCTTTTGTAAATGTACAATATTTCTCTCAGGAAAGGCTTAAAGTTGAATAAAATTTTGTTTAAAAAATTTAGTAGAACATCTTCATCCTTCTAAGGCTCGCAAAAGCGTGTAAAACCCCGTCTCGAAGGCTCTTTTTTTAAAATTCAGACTTTTCTCATTGGATTCACTCAGCTCACTGTATGCAGAAGTAAGTTCCCTTCTCTGAGCCGCCGTTAAATTGGGTCTTGATAAAGCCGACGCTATACTGCTCATCAAATCTTTAGTTTTTCTGTTATAGTACTTCTTTTGTTTATTATCGTACTTTTCTGTAATTTTTTTGTCAGTTTTTTTCTTCCATTGTTGATATTCTGTAAAATATGTAAAGTTTAATTAGATATATATATATATATATATATAAGTAAGTACAAACATATGTTTATAAAGTTTTATAATTGAAACTATGTCTGAGATTGAAATTTCAACGTGTTTTATCCAATCTATTAGAGGTAGACCGCAGAGTCCACGGCAATAATCATGGTTAAAGACTAGAACACTACATTATTACTTAACCTCCATTGTTAATGACCTTATCAACGATTTGTCAATGCGGCTTCAGACCTGGAGTTGATAAAAGTTCTCCAGATATTCACCGTGCGCCAAATCTTGGATCCATGTAAAAGGGATCAACAACACAGCTTGTGGATCTGTTGGTGAACAAGATGTAATATCTTCTATATTCAAACAAATATTCAGATCATTCGTCGCGCCTACATAATTATTAATAGTTTTAGAATTCTATATGAACAAAGACCAAACCATAAAAGATGCTCGCCAAATATGTCCGTTTATACGGTGCAGAGTTGAATGGCTTGGCATCAGAAATTTTCAATGGAGAAAGGTTTATAATATATTATATTTATATAAAATTTATACTAATTGGTACTGAAGTGACTTTCGGCCGACCACTTTTTCCAATTTATGGTTTGTGTTTTGCCTTGGCTGATGGATTTTTATTAGATTTCATTTCGTGTCAGAAATACACTCAAAAGGATGTAATTATCTATCGAGGGAAAAATTTATACTTTAGAATTAATCTTTTAATTTTTTTAAGCTGGTCTGGCTAGGATTCGAACCCTTCGCATTGGAACACAGGCTGCCAGCCACTCGGCTGCATCAGCCGCCGTGATGCGCATGTATTAGAGATGCCCTTTAGTGCACCGGAACCACTAGTACACCGCATTTATATTGAACGTTTATTCAAGCATTTCTTGCAGGATAAAATACTAGTTGCTAACTAGAATCCAATTGGCATGCGGTTTTCCACTAACTAGTTCATCTTCTATTTATTTCCCATGTGAGCAACTATTGCATAATGAATTTTAAACACAGCGATGCCCTACAAGCTGAAAATTGCCCGTTTCCGCCTCAGCATTGAACTAATTGTATACCAGTTCCTTTAGGGAGGTGAA
Organism: Ceratitis rosa; assembly: GCA_037013455.1. Lineage (NCBI taxonomy): Eukaryota > Metazoa > Arthropoda > Insecta > Diptera > Tephritidae > Ceratitis > Ceratitis rosa. The sequence continues at coordinate 27,982,302 of JAWMAG010000006.1, read as the reverse complement.
ACTTCTTTCTTCACCAAAAAAAAAAAAAATAATACAAATAAAAACAAAATAAATAAAAATGAGCTTTCCTCCTGGGAGACTCGAACAGCAAACCTTACGCACCACTCGGCTATCGTTATGATGTATATAGGTAAGGTAGGGAACTCAGACGTGGCTTAATAAAAACAATAACAAATTCCAAACGTCAAGGCGTGGTGAACATTTCTGCTTCATAAAAAAAAATAACAAAAATTAATTTGCTTTTAGTGAGACTCGAACCGAGAGCTTGACGCGCTACAACGTTAATCTCTAACCGACGATGATCGTCGTTAAACGTCGCTTAGCGCATTTCAACAAAGCAGAGCAGAGAATGGAATTCGACCGTGGCGTGCCGATATATGTAACAACAACAAACCGGGGGGGAAACTATTATTTCTCCCTTTACCGGTGGACTGTTATAGAAATAACCCACTGGTATGATTTCATCTTCATTGCTTATTAGTCTACCTTCTCCCTGTAGGGTAACCACAATATTATTGGCACAAACCCGCTGAAAAGGAGAGTACACTAGTAATGCCGAATACAGGTGTCCCGATATGTATTATGTATGTGTAGTTCAGCTGATATATATATATATATATGTAGAGAGAGAGAGAGAGGTTTGTCTGGTAAAATGATAAAAATGGATTTTTGATTGATTGATTTGCATGACTCAGTTCAGTTTAATCGTATATAACTCAGTATTACCTAAATCCTTAGCGCTGCTCTCTGTAGTTTTCTCTGAAGTTGCTGTTGGTGTTTTCTCTGAACCTATATAAATTGTATAAATGTGCATAATAGAAATTATTTTAATTTTGTTTTCATTTTCAAATAATTCCTAAAATAAGTACATAATTTTTTTATTTTCAAATATCTTTCTTCATTCTTTACTGGCGTAGATACCGCTTACGTAATTATAGCCGAACAATATATACGAGTGGATTAAAAAAAGTTCGGTCAGTTGGCGACTTCAAATTTGTTTTGTTAAATCTAAAAATACCAAACTCTTTGCAATTATTTTATTAAACACAAACAGAAATTCGCCATATGATTCTCTTCGGGTTTCGGTGTAATTTACAGCCAATACAAATATTCAGTGAATGCCAAATTGCATATGCAACGAGTCTTTAAAGACTATTGCTAAGTGGTTCTGAATATTCCAGACCGGACATTTTTCTCTAGAGGACAAGTTGCGAGAAGGCCGACCAAAATCGTCCACTAATGACGTCACTGTAGCTCCGTGACCCCGTGAAATCTAAGCAACAAAAATCATCAGCAAAAGTAATGAGTAAAGTTTACTTCATCCGATCTAAAGTCGTAGCTGCTATTCCACTGGAAAGAAAAGACGACAACTGCAAAATGGTACACCGAAGAAAGCTTACCAAAAGTTCTCAAAAATTTATTGGAAAACAGGAAGAAAAAGGATTGGTGGCGCTACTTTTTTACATTATGACCACGCGCCATCCCACACTGCTGAAATAACGAGTAATTTTATTGAGATCTCTGGGATCGAAGAAATACGTCCAGCACCATATTCCAAGGATATAGCACCTAGTGATTTCTGGTTATTTCCAAAAATTAAAAGAAATTTAAAAGAAAAGGTCTTTAATAGCAACGTGGAGATAATTAATGCGGTTAATGCTGAACTTGATAAGCTTGAAAAGCAAGATTTTGAAGACTGCTTTCAGAAGTAGATCTATAGGCTTAAGAAATTCATTGAAATCAGTGGCGATTATGCAGAGAAGATAAAAAAGGGCTAAGAATACGAATAAATACAAAAAGAACTTTTTTTTTCTGGTTAGCTTACCGAAATTTTGTTAATCCTCTCGTATGTACAAATATACAGAAATTATTTATCGTGAGATCATAATTTACTTACTAGATTGCGTCGATGTGGCAGTAGAATATGTTGCCAATACAAGGAAAATTATTATAATTTTCATTTTTTCGTCAAATATTTCAGACTACTGTATTCTGCTACTTGCGAAGGAGAATATGCATGAACAGTGCTGTTGGACTGCTTTATATACTATTGTACCGGAGAATGTGTCCCAAATGATTAATGAATAATAAAAAAATTACTACACAGATAATTAACAGAAAAATACTTACGAGTTTGTTATTGGAAACTAATAATTTTTTATTACCAGCGAAGGTAATGGGACCTCAAAATAATTGTTTTCGTGAGATAAATTTTGAACCTTGGCATTTTTCTTTCTCCCGAAAGTGAAACGGACACCAGGTTGTTCGATCATTGAACCCTGACCGCTGTCATACCAATAATGGTGGATCAGTGAAAAGAGATTCCTCTCACCTTTCTTCATGTTCATATCATTTGGTGCGTTTCATTAAACTGTTGGAATAAAAATTACCCAGGAAACACACTGAGGTATTGGCAGGGTTGAGTAACCCAACGACGCCGGTTTTTACGGTTTGTTTTGCTCGAAAGATACAGCAGTTTTCAGGAAATCTCTTACTCATGTCGGTAGCGAGTAGCTCCGAGTGAACTATGAATCTTTGATCCAAATCTGAGAAAAGAAGACGGTATTATAGAAGAAGAACACTGAGATGGTGTAGTCTGCCTTTTCCGAGTATGGTTTACTATTTTGGCATTGCAAGTTTTTCCCACAGATCTGACGCTAGATGATTAAGGAGCGTTTCAAAGGCTTCCATGGAAAGCGCCTAGTATCAGTATGGATACCATTCACCCGAATTTTGGCCAGCTCGAGTTTTGTTCCTAAATTCTGAACCAAATTTCGGTTTCAGGTGAGTTTATTATCTAACATTATTTAGAGAATGACAAGGTGTTTTCTATATTAACGAAGGCCCCAGACGATGGCCCGACCACCCAAACCTTAGTCATATCATTGGTATACTAGTAACATTCACGAAGTTTAAAAATTTACACGCCTACTTCAAAGGAAAATCTATCAACACCGCTCTTCGCGATATTGTGATTAGGATTGAAAAAGGTATCGCTCACAAAAATTGGCAAAAACACTACATGTGACTCGAGGAGCAATTTGACAACGTTTAAAAGCCATGGGAAAGATCCAGAAGTATGGAAAATGGGTGCCACGCCAGCTGAACGATAGACAAATGGAAAATCGAAAAACCGTTTGTGAAATGCTGTTTCAACGATTCGAAAGGAAATCTTTTCTGCATCGAATTGTCACGAGGGACGAAAAATGGATTTAGTTTGAGAACCCGAAGCGAAAAAAATCATGGCTTTCCCCTGGTGAAACTGGCCCATCGACTGCAAGGCCAAATCGCTTTGGCCGTAAGACAATGCTCTGTGTTTGGTGGGACCAGTGTGGTGTGGTGTCCTACGAGTTGTTAAAACCTGGTGAAACGGTGAACACGGATCGCTACCGACAACAAATCACATACCGCTAAACTGGTGAAAGACACATTAAAAACACTTAATTGGGAAATATTATCGCATCCGCCGTACTGTCCAGACCTCGCCCCGTCCGACTATCACCTTTTCGCATCGATGGGACACTCCTTTCCAGAGCAGTGCTTCGCTAATTTTGAAGAAGTCGAAAAATGGCTCGTCGAATGGTTTGCCTCGAAAGAGAAAAAGTTTTTTTGGAATGGTATCCATAATTTGCCTGAGAGATGGGCGAAATGTGTAGAAACCAATGGTCATTGAATAAAACAATTTTGAGATTCCTAAGAAAATTGAGTGTTTGCTTTATTGAAAAAAACCGGCAAATTTCAACTAACATCCGTGGTATATAATTAGCACATTGTAACCGCTGAAGCGATTTTCGGCCGAGCTCCTCCTCCAATTTGTGGTTTTTGTGTCGTGATGTTTTTCCAACAAATGGAGTGAGCTACAATTTATACTAAGCCGCCTCCGACCCGCCGAAGGATTTTTAGGAGGAGCCTTTGTTTCATGTCTGAAATACACTATTTTATTATTACGAAAGATTATTCATACAATGAAAAAGTTAAAAAAAAAAAAAACAATCAGTAAATTATCTTATTTTGGATTTCTCCTCATTCGAAGTAATATCGCTTTGGTTGACCTGAAAAATACTTATACATATGTACATACAAACAATCAGGGAATGCTATCTCAATACTTCAAAGCGATCTACCACTTGTCTTGCCACAAAATTGAACAACCATTTTAAAATGACATTCAATATCACTATATCCAATAGGAGTACTCGTACATGTGTTTGCAACAACAGTTCGGCACTGGACTATATTGGCACGTTGGTCTGAGCATGTCAATATGTCACATGAAAGTGACACGCTATTTCATGTATTCGAATTTCTTTTATACGAAAATAACACATGTACATATGTGTACCGCAGACATATGTATATACATACATACATACATACATGTGCCCTTTACGCTCTTACTAGCTTCATTGCTGTATTCGACCAAATTCGTACCAAACGCTGCTTTCAATATTTAGCTCACAAATAGTGAAGTAACATTACACTTACTTATGTATGCTCTCATATGTAAGTAACAGTATCAGAAATATACACACATACATACACCCGTACGGACGGACAGAAATATTGTGGCTGCCAGACATCAGAGTCACACAATGACAACGTGTATTTTCTTAATTGCTTTTTGGCAATAATGGGCAATCATTCTGATGCTCTTATTGGTGCTCACATTGTGTGAGCAAAACTGAAAAAAAAAACACCAAAGGGCAAAATACAGTTAGATTTACAAGAGGAAATACTATGTATACTATATGGTACACCAGTTACAAGTTTAAAGTCACAGCTGGAACAGACTCAGAAATCATGCAATCAAATAATAATGTCTGTATATGTACACGTATGTACATATATAATGTACACTAGGGTAATACAAATTTTTAGCTGGAGTTTGCTTATTTAAATAGCTAGTGAATTCATCTAAATGTTGTATCGCCATGTGAGCCGGAGAGGTATAGGATTAACAGTAGATAGATCGCTTTTCGAGTGTGGAAAGAAATGAATTTTTTTGTATAACAAAGATGTGATATATTTACCTACATATATGACAATCAAGGTAATAGAGGACCTTGATCTCCACCTGCGGGTTAGGGGTTCAAGAATTTATCGGCGGTAAGGCATGTCTGTCGTAAGAGGCGACTAATATCCAATAGTTCCCGCGAGAGTCGGGTCTTTATACCGGAACGACCTGGATTTTTATTCGGCCAAGGACTGTCACTTCAGCAACATTCCCCAAAAATTACTTTGGGGAACATTTTTGCAGTTACAACAACAACAGGATCTTGATCTATACTAGATTGTCAAAACTATGTGCTGCATCGGAAGGGTAATAACGGGTTAAATATATTAATTTAAGAAGAAGAGCCTTCCAAGTATAATGCTCATATTCATTTAAGAGGCGTTTTTTTGTAGACGTGTGGTTTTGAAGAAGAAATAAATCGCCCACATTATATTTCAGAGATAAAGGTTTGTGACTCTGCTTTAAAATTGATTTCGGGCTAGTTGATAAGCGATTGCACATAACCTCACAAAAAATAATCCAACGGTGTTAAATGGTATTATCTTGGAGGCCGTGCCACAGGCTTACTACGTGTGATAATGCGCTCACCAAAAGTTTCCCTCAATAAATTGATTGCTTCGTTCGCTTGATGACAACTTAAGCCATTCTAGATTTCCAGGCTGACATTCTTGTTGTTGCTAATACTGGTTCCAAGATAGATGAAGTTATCTACGACTTCAAAGTTATCACCGTCAACGAGGGAACCGAGTGGCTGTTGTGGTGATGTGCATCGATCCTCTATGTCACGGGCCTTTTCCAATATTGGCGCAAGGTGAATCTCTGGTCAATGATTGATTTAGCAGGTCTAAAGCCACAGTTTGTTGACGGTGGGCTTTAGTTTTTCACACAAAACTCTCGATAAGACCTTACATGCAACTTTAAGGAGGCTTATCCCTCGGTAATTGGCGCAGATTGTGGAATCGTTCTACCTAAATGTTGTAACCGAACTGGAAGCGTTCACCTATTTCATTGGAAAGTTTTTAAATTGGTTTTTTGGCTCTTCGAAAATGTCTAGATTGGTGTTAAATAAACAGCATTTGCGAAAGGTTTGATTTTTTATTTTATGTGGAAGAATAATGCATCTAGAGCCCACCGAATGCTTGTGGAAGTTAATAAGAACCTGCGCCGACCTATGGTTCAGAAACGACCGATTATTATGGAACATGTCATCACTTGACCCCACGTGGCTTTAATGATCAAAAACTACCTGGAGAAACATGAGGTCTTACCCCACACGCTGAATTCTCAAGATTTGCAGTTCCTTCCGACTATTGGCCCTTTCGACGGATAAAAAACGATTTTGGGGTCACCGGCTCTGGTCTTTTGAAGTAATCGAAAATTGGCTTAATTAATGGGTCGTGGACAGTGGAAGGACTAAATTTTTAACGATGGTATTTGAAATATATACTCAGCATATTATATTTTCGACGTATAACTCGCGCGAAAATTTTGGTAAATTTTCGTCTATGCCAGACTAGATCAGTAGCAGAAAACGGGGTAGCAGTCTTATTCGGTATGAAGTAAAGTATTTGTTATATTCATATATGCCACCGCTAATGATAAGAAAAATTCACAAAGCTTGAATAAAAGTTATTTCAGATAGTTAAAAAAAATTATAATAACTTTTTAGAAGAATGCAGACAGTTTTCAATTAAAATAAAGAAAAGATTATGCTCAACTGTGTTTGTGTTATGGCAAAATTTATGTAAAACTAAAACTTCATTTTTTTAATTACTTTCAGTCAACTTTTGGAATAACTTAGCATTCAGCAAGGCAATTAACCTTTTTCAATTTAAAATAAGTAATTAAGCTGTCACATTCTATTGAGTTCCGTTGAGCGCTTAGCTTTAGTTTCTATTGTACACTCGTTTTTATTGCCGAATTTAAGCACTATTTTATTTACATATACACGAGTAAAAACGAATAGTTTAGCTTTAGCGCTTTTCTTACTAAACACAATCGCTTTTCATAAAAACCGAAAATCACTTAAGCGGTGAATGATAAGGTTTTATAGCTTTCAGAATTTTTTGTCGCAACACTTTAGAATTTCAATATAAAGAGAGGCCTTAAAGATGTCAGCAGACGTAGTAATTACATGTCAAAATCACAAATTTCGAAAGTCAATGTTAAGAGCAGTCATACATCTTCATACACAAATCTTCTGTACGTGTGTTTGTCGTTGAACTCCTTCGAAACGGCTGGACCGATTCTGATGAAATTTTTTTGTGTTTTATTCAAGGGGGTTCGAGAATGGTTTAGATTCCCAATTCGGTCAACTAGATAATGTGCTATCAATGAATTCACTTATTTATAAATTGTTGTTGATGTTAGGTTTTAGTTTCAGATAAGCTTGGTAGATGGCGCTGAGATCAGATTCTGAGTTAGCGTAAGTATAGCCTAAACTATGGAGACGATTTCGTGTGTATGGTGTAAAGTGTCTAGGTAAACATTCATATGCTTTGCTACTCTATACGATACATATGTGAGTGAATGATTTATAAAGGACATTTGGGGTGAACACATCAGTTCATTTTTGGTACATCCACTACTTTCTTCTTACGGATATTACTTGAAACTACATTCAAATCCGGTTAAGTAACACAACCAAAGATGTAGATTTTTTGTGGTACACAAGCGAGAATGGCACTCAAAAGAATCCCGCTTAAGTACTGTATGGTACTTACGTTCTGTTTGCTGAAAATCTCTATTAAAAATATAGAGATTCAACCTTTTTTAATAAGGTTTTTTTTTTTTTCAATAAAAACAAAAAAATATGCATTTTAAGGGGCTATATACAGTTATGATTTTCAAAAAATCGATTTTTTTTATTTTATTTTCTGTATCTAAATATATTTAAGAATACACACAAGAAATTTCAAATTGATCCGGCAAATATTTTCGAAGTTACACGCACATTAGTAAAGACGTTTCGGAGCGCTTGGAAGTATAAGTATAACTTTAAACGCGTTTTTCTCAGAATGGTGTTTTCAAAGTCGGTGACCACTATAACGGTTGAACCGATTTGTCTAAAATTTTAGCACAAGCTTTTTGAATATATTTTTCAGTGATTAATCTAAGGTTTTATTTTTCTGATAAATACTTTTTTTTTATAAACAATTTAAAATCGAAATTTCGCTGAAAAATCGAAATTTTTCCTTGAGAAGGCGCCATTTTGACAAAGATTTTTTTTTTGCTTATTCCTTCGTAATTAATCACCAGATTTAACATTACTTTAATGAAATCTGTTTGGTTTTTTAATTTCAGATGATCCAGTTCAGAGATAGAGTGGTCACCGCAAGACGTCTTTTTTCAGAGGACCTCCTGGAGATCAGCTGTAGGTCTTCTCCAGAGAAATATTTTTACTAGTTATAAGGATTAAAATATTGTTGAATAATACTATAATAAGTATGTAAACTTTTTGAATCAATAAATTCTAAAGACTTCTCAAAAAAATTCTTAAAAATTCGCTTTTTTTTGGCCCATTAAGAATAATTTCTTCGTATTAAAAAAAAAGGCGTGAGATGCAGTAAGGCTCAGGCAGATAAGAGGGATTGGCACTTAAGTGGGATGGACTGCATTTATTTTCAAGAATTTGTCGATTGTGGCAACTAATATGATTCATGCGCCATGTGGTACTTTGGTAAACATGATTTCCCCATATATGGACAATGGAAAATCTACGAAGTGTTTTCCGAAACCATGTATAGCTGATACCATCACCAATATCGATGGTTATCCATTTTACCGTCGTAGAGACGTGGACAATGGAGAACAATCATATGAATAGCGTCTGTTAAATGGCGTAAGAATAGATACTGATAAACCTTGTGTGGTTTCATATTCAACGGACAGCGTGTTTATTTCGCAGAACAGCTAGCTTTAATAGCTTCGAAAACAATTCTTACTGATTTTTTCAACCTTTGTAATCGATTTAGCTGAAGAAAACATGTTGAAAGTAGGGCCAGTAGGCGCTCTGAATTTGAAATTCTTGTAGAAGAGATATTGTTCAAAAAATGGGAGCAATGCATAAGTGTCTCGATACAAGTACAGCGTACCTGTCTACTTACTATATCAGGCCCGATGGGGACTATCTCATCAAAGGCCCTAGAAATCATCCTTGAAGCAGCAGTAACAGCGCTTAAATGTTTTATTTCTGAAGTTTCCATGCGACAATTAAAGCAACTACAATAAGTGCTTCTATTCAAAGTCCAAATGCGAAAGAACATGTCAAGAGGCAATTAACCGAATACTCACGAAAAACACTGTAATTATCACTTGGGTCTCAGGTTATACGAATGTAGAAGTCAACGACCTTTCAGCGTCTTCAAATATTGTCCAAAGCAGTGTATTGTGGAGGAATACTACCACCGTAAGGCATACCATAAGTGTGGATTGGGGACAGTCCAAACTTAATCACTTAGTATTCTTGTGGGCTTTTATGTAGCATCGACTCGTACTCCTAAGATATTATCTCCACAACGTGAGAGCACAAAGAGCCATTCAATGGTTTAGATTCTCAACCTCCCCCTTTCAACCAACCAGTCACTGCTTTTGTCATTAAAGAATTAAGACCTACTCGTACTACTCAGTTGCATCTCATAACCTCTCTTCTTAATGATTGTCGTAAGAACATATTTTTGGTTTCCTTTGCTGAGACGTAAACTGGATTTAGATTCAACAAAGACAGTTTCAGCCAATATTGTACAAAAGATTTCATTTCGAAATCTGTCTGTTGCACTTAGTGAATGTTTGGAAACATGTTTTCCCGTCATTACAACTAACTAGGAGTCTAATATTGCTGATACCCACGGCTCTGAACCTCGACCGAAGTTAAATAACTATAGTATAGTATTGGTGGAGAGTTTTTTATGGAAATCCCATTTTTCAAGCAAATTCCAACCTTGCGTTCAACTGGAAATGGCTCAGTACTTCATACAGAGCATATCTCCTATGAGCTGTGTTCCGTGGTGGTTACGAAACTTCAGACAATATTCATCTCTTCAATTGTCCAACTCATTTTAGGCGAGGTTATTTTTCCAAAAAAAGGAGAGATCTAATTTTTTTTTTAAGTCACCCCCCATGAACAGATAGATTTTTATGAGTGGCTTTTACTTCATATCATTAACTTAGCTCGTTAAATTGTGTCTGTTTCGATATTTTCTTATTTTTATTATAAATTTGCTATCCGAATTGCTTTATGCACTTCACCATGCTGTATTGAATTTCTTCTGCCCCAGTTGGTTGGCAAGTAGGCTTCAATGAAATACGCTTACTTGAGTAGGTCTACAATCTTGTCAAGTACTTTTCGCATACTTTCGGCATAACTTAGAAGTATATGTGTACACACTGACAAAGGATACTCTTCTACATATTTACAACAAGCAATTCGCTTGCACCACCTTCCTTCTTCTGAAATATTTTTTTCTTTCTTCTTTTTGGCTGCAATGCATTTGTGTCATTGAAATCAATGATTTCCAACTGGCTTTGGCATTCAATTTAGCGCAAGTTGAATGAGCTCGAAGCGTAAAGGCGAACTGCTGGTGCTGCTGCAACGATTGGTGGCGTCACCGAAATTTGCCTCAATAACTATTGCTTACTTAAATAGAAAAATAAATTTTCACCAAGGGAGGACGCACTAACTCACACTGCCACATCATACTCGTACCTGTGTGTTGGCGGCTGCGTTGCTATGCAGTTGGAGGGTAAGCTCATTTAAGTTTTTGTGTATTCTGCTTCATTGAATTTCAATGAAGAATGGCAGCAAGAGTACGTGCCAATTGCTAGCAGGCAGGTGTAATGCCGCCAAAGGCTTTGCCAAGCACGACGACGACGACGACGAGGTCCAGTCTTTTATTGACTTGCATTTGCCTCAATGACACTTTGGCTTTGCTGAGATTTTTCCTATGTCTATTATATTCTATATACATACGGTTTTATATAATAACTAACACTTCAGCAAGTTGCAAGTTGCAAGTTGCAATCTTCACTCGGTTCTTGTTCGCTTACTTACATGTTGTTGTAGTAGTTACTTGCTTTTGGCAATTTCTATGATTTATCATTACCCACTGTGCGAATTACTGATGTTGTTGGCCTGAATTTATGTGCATATTTGGTTGAACCTTAAATTTACTACTGAAAGTGTATATTGGAGCAAAGTTAAAAGATGAAAAAGACGAAGACGAATATAAATAAAAGGAAGAAGAAGACGACGAAAGCAAGCGGCAATTGCAATTGGCATATTGACAGCAAGAGAAATGTTGGCGATGAAAAATTGTGCAAAACTTTGACCTTGTTCAGGTATTGAAAATAATACCTACTAGCTTGTACACATACGAGTACATACACACATACATACACGTATGTACAGATGTATATTTTACAAAAGTAGTGCAAGCGCGTGCAAACATTTATGTAGGCCTTTTTATTTGATTTATTGTTGAAAGTAGACATCAAAATTAATTGTAAATAAATATGTGAAAACTCTGAATGCACATTGCTTCTGCATGAAGATGGTAGAAGTGAAGTCTACCAGTCACAAACTACTCTAAAACTAGTATGAGAACCAAGCATATAGCCTATTTCCACCGGATGTTAAATGCATTTTGGCTTAAATGCATTTAAATATCGCAATGCGTGAATTTGTTGTTGTATAAAAGTGTGTTAACTCACTTTTCAAAGTGAGTTAACTCACTTTCGGCAATTTAACAGAAAATGTTATGTTAACAGTCGATGCTGTCACTACTAATGTAATCATTTCGGAAGCTTCGGTATATTTCTTGCCAGAGTCGGGTATTTTCGGAGAGTTTTATTTTGCATGGTGAAATTTTTTCTGCAAAAATTACTTTTTTGCTTAGTTTTAACGTAAATGCATATATTATGTAATTGGAGAAGATAATGCTTCTCCTCTTTCAAAAAATCAAATAAGAAAGAAAAAAGCAATTGCGGAATCGCAAACGATCCCCTCAACATAAAAATATGCGTGGCTCTGGCAGCTAACAGCTGATTGAACAAAATATATAGTTTAAGGAAACAAACAAGCAAAAGGGAGAATGGAAACATGCGTAAAAATATCTTCGTTTCAGCAGCGTTATCATAAGATTCCATAAATAGCCAAATAAAATAAATGCGGTCTCTTGAATTCATGATTTCAATAGTTGTGACAAATTTTGCAAACTGGAAACGTAAACAAAAATCAGCTGTTGGAGTTAACTCACTTTGACATTTCATTCACTTAACCGACGTCTTAAATGCATTTAGTGCTCGGTGGAAATGGGCTATTAATCAGTTAAGCCGCTGAATATTTAACTGAAAAGCAAATGGTATTTTTATTTTGGGGAAAGAAAAAAAATGATTTAAAATACCATATAAAAAGAATTTAATTTTGGTTTCTGAACAAAATTAAAAATTTTTATTGAACAATTCCAATGACAAAGTACTCGATTGCGATTTTAGCATGAAATAATTCCATGTGCCCATTTTTAAGACAAATAAATAAGAGATCACTTCAGAAAATTAACTTTTCCGGTGGCGGTCTCTCCTCGGAAAACAATGGCAACCCCTCCGAGTGTATTTCTGGCATGAAATAAAAGCTCTCCGAGTGTATTTTTGGCATGAAATAAAAGCTCTTCATAAAAATCAGCCTCTTGGTGGCTGAAGTTCTCTCCATGTGCTGGCGAAGAACGCAAGTCAGACAGTTGAAAATGTGAATAGGGTTTATGGTTCTCATCCCAATCATGCATCATTTTGGTTTCGTCGACTTCGTTACGGAAATTGTGTAATGGAAATCGTTGAGTGTGACCATCAAGCGATCACTGTTCGGAGCGCCTCATGAGTAACGAAATCGTAACAAAATCGACATTGACATTGGGCAAACCCATCGTCAACAGTATATACCTATGTATATGCATATCTCTTCTGATGGATCTAAATGTGAGACAGGCAATGAAGCAATGTTCTTTTCCGACCATCCCAATAATCAAGGTAGCTTGAAGCCCAATGACTACAACTCTATCTTGAAAGCAGAGATTGTAGGCATCACTGTAGGTATCAAAGCCCAGTTGGAATAAACGGCGGAGTGAATTGAGCCTACTCAAAGGCTGAGATGTGGCCGCTTGGTATAAGGTCCTCAACCTCCTCTTTCAAACAACCAATTAACATTATATACTTGTAGTTTCATGCACCAAATTTCGTGGAAAATAAAAACCGATTGCATTCTACAACGGTTTTTGTCCCGTTTAATACTGAATGGCTAAATATAAGATTAAATGTTTTTTTTACATTGGTATCGGCTTAATGTTTTTCGGACCAGTTTGATTTCTGCTAAAAAATTTCAGTGATATTAAATCATTTTTTTTTTCTGACCAACATGAAATTGCAAGGCTGCATGTAAACGAGTATATTTATTTTCAATATAATCTGTGGCAAATTACCCTGAATACGATAAAATTGCCTACGTGACATGATTCTTTTTGATAAACAACGCCAACTGCAGTCTGCATGTTTTTCGTTTTTTGTTTTTAATTTTTTTTTTATTTACCATCAACTTTCATTCTCTTTGTTTTTATATTGGAAAAACTTTACTTTATGTTATTCCTGACTTTCTCAGTTTCAGGAATAAACTTTTTATTTTTATTTTAATTTTTATGTTTTTCTTGTTGTACTTTAACACTCTTTCTTTCTTTTTTATAATAAATGTATAAGCGTGAGGCTGGAAAATGTAAAAATTGCAATGCATGAAATATTTTCTCGGGAGTTCTTAATTATGCAGCTTCGTGAACATTACAATTCACTGTTAATTGCGCAGTAAAATCCGCTTAATTGCCTCAACCAAAATAAAATAATTTTTTTTTCCTTTTTTTTCATGACGTTTTCACATACACGAATGGTTGCTGGAAATAGCGAAATTAATATAATTTACACAGTTGGCATTTTTATGAGCATCTGCTGAGCCTTTCAAATTGGATATCGCTGTATGGAACGTGAAATTATTGGTAGTTTTTCTAAGAAATTCTTCTGAATCTACGAGATTTTCCTTAGTTGACGAAAAACCGAAATACCTGAACCTCAGCAGAAGTCTGAGTGTTAGTCTTAGTATAAGAATGACTTATAAACCGAACATACCTACGCAGGATCTAAGTTTATATCGAAATCATAAAAATTTTTGTCAAACTGTCGGTCTTCCCTTTCCCGTAATGAAAATATTATTAAATTTCGATCAAATCCAATTTGGTTTTAAGCTTCTGGTTCGTTTGCAGGAAACAAAAGTACTCCATTTAGGCATATCATCCAGTCAATTTAAATGAAAAAAAATTTAAGCAAGTAGAACTATTAATACGATTTTTTCGTAGGGAAGCATCTATGTACCGAATTTCAAGTAAACCGCAGCATGAATATGATTTTTTCGCATAGGTCAGTGCCTGGTCCACTTCTCGAGGGAAGAGTAGTCTTCCTGGTAATCTAAGTAAAAGTCCACCCAAGTATTGAATTTCAAGTAGATCGAATCATAACTAAGGGGTTTTAAAATAGGTCAGACTACTTCCCGAAAAATTTTCCAGGAACCATAGAAACAATTTGAAATAATCTCTAAAAATTTTCAAAAATCGCAATTTTATTTTTTGTAAGTTTCTAGGAAATACTCTCAAAAATAATATAGAATTAGTCCCGAAGGTCCACAAAACCAAGAAGTTAGTTTAGAAGAGGGGAGAGCGGAGAGCGGAGCGCGAAATCATGTTTTTTCAACAGGGTGATACTTTTCTTTGGAACCTATTGAATTTATCAACATGAACTCAAGGGAATTTTACTCCTAAAGTGTCTCCCTATGGTCGGTAGTACAACCAAAAAAAATTCATTGTTATTTAAAAAAATTTATAAGCAATTAAAATAGAAAAAAGGATAAACAAATTAAAAAGTAGGCAATTTTTGTTTTGTGGAGTTGTTTCATTGTGATAAAGAATAAATAAATAAAATTTGTTTGAAAAAAAAACACGTTTTGTGGACGAACCTGGCTTTAAACCAGTTAGAAAAATAAATGTCATGCTTTCGTTGGAGTTGACTCGTTAACAGTTAATGTTAGCTAATTTTAAATTAACGTTAACTATAAGTTTGTGCAGTCTCAAACATTAACAATTGCATTTTGTTTCGATAACATTAGCTAAATTGCTAGTGCTGAAACCATACGGACTCATGGGTAACGTTAATTTTAAAATGGCTGCTTGCTATCATACTAACAGTACATCTCAATCTTAACCTTTAACATTTTCTGTTAACTACTTAACACTAATAGCCTATCTCCACCAAGCACTTAAATGCATTTAAGGCCTCTGTTAAGTGAATGAAATGTCAAACGTTTCCACCGAAACTGAGTTAACTCAAACAGTTGATTTTTGTTTACATTTGCAGTTTGCAAAACTTGTCACAAGTATTAAAATCATGAATTCAAGAGACCGCATTTATTTTATTTTGCTATTTATACAATATTATGATTTGCAAGTGCAGATTATTTCTGCACGGACAGATGCTGTTGAAAGGAAACTGCTTTTTTGCATGCTTACAACTGCCAGTGACTTCGATCCCCGATTGCGTTAACTCCACTTTGCTCCTCCGTAAGGTTCCACTTGCGTCGTTTTGTTTCCATTTTCAGTTTAGTTTATTTTTTTAAGTAATTATTTATTTTGTTTTTCTAGAAAACCACAATTCGAGGAGTAGCTCGGCCGAAAAATCGCTTAACCGGTTACAAAGCGCACATTATAGACACATAAATATTTGTTTTGCGCAATCAGCTGATAGTTGCCACAGTCGCGTATATTTTTATGTTGAGGGGATCGTTTTCTATTCCCCAATTGCTTTTTGTTTGTTTTTTATTTTTATTTTATTTTATTTTTTAAAGAGGAGAAGCATTATCTTCGCCGATTACTTAATATATGTTTTTATGTCAATATTAATGCAAAAAAGTAACTTTTGCAGAAAAAATTTCAGAATGCAAAATGAAAGTCTGGCCCCTCATTAAATCCGAAAATACACGACTCTGGCAAGAAATATACCGAAACGTCCGAAATGTTTAAATTAGTAGTGACAGCATCGACTGTTAACATAACATTTTCTGTTGAAAAGTGAGTTAACACACTTTTATACGGGAATTCAGCATTTAAATGCGATGTTTAAATGCATTTAAGCTAAAATGCATTTAACGTCCGGTGGAAATAGGCTATAAATTTTATTTTGTTAATTGTTTTAACGATAACAACCAACCAACCGAATCGATTGAAATTTTTTGGTTAACGTGAAATTTACCCAATTCATTAGTTGAGCATCTCTGTAAACTGTGAAAGCAGAAAAAATTAATTTGTTTCTAAGGCGTCGCCAAACTGTTTGCATACATGCGTGTACATATGTAGATGCGGTATAAACATTTAGTAACAATAAAACTTTAGTTTTAATGATAATTTCATCTCAACATTTCTACTAAGATCAATTCTAATGGTTATGTGTACGTGTATTTGTATCGCGCAATGACTATATAACCGTAATTGCCTCAATACACTTAAAACATACACTCGATTGTAGTACTAATTTGGAGCTACTCTGTTCCCTGTGCTGCAGAAATGTGCATTTGAGCTTCAGATTCACATTACATATTACAATCATATTCATTATTACAACAAAAACGAATGTCAACAACAATGCCAAACAATATTTCCGCGAACAATTTGCATGCATATTGAAGCATGAAATTGAAATTAATTTCAGACGATGCTCGAAACCGCGGCAAGTACATGATGTACATATGTATATATGAGTATGTAAGTGTATAACTATGAGTATTGGTGGCCATGTGGTACGCCGACATCATACACATAATATGTATACATACAGATGTACTTATATATGTACTTACATTATAACAATATGAACATTCAAGCGCTTCATAAAACTTAAGCACCCAAATATCCACACATACATACATACACGTATGTACATATAGGGAATATATATAAGTATGCGTATGTTTGCATTCAAAAACGTATAAAACGCACTCATATTCTAATACCAACGCCAGTGATATAATAATCCATATTGGAGTATTCAAATGTAGTACGCCCAAAATTATGAAAATCAGACTACTATTAACTGTATTAATGAGAAGCAAAAAAAAAAAAAGTTACGCAACTTCGACAAACTTGCACATACCAGTATATGCTATGCTTTTGCTACGTTATTGGCGTGGCACAAACGAATATTGGACTATGAAAGTTTAGAGGAAGTGTAGTTCCAACAGTGTTTCGATTTTATATTAGGACGCTTAATAGCCGAATGATATTTAGTTCTTAATATAATTGTTGTTCTTCTTTATTGGCATGGGCACCTCTTACGCGAATACAGCCGAATCAGTAATAGCACGCCATTCGGTTTTTATATTCGCGTCAGTTGAAAATACCAAGTGAAACCAAATCACTCTCCACCTGATTCTTCCAACGGAGCGGAGGTCTTCTTCTCCCTTTGCTTCCACCGCCGGACACAGCATCGAATACTTTCATGATGGAGCGCTTTCATTCATTCGGAGGACATGACCTAGCCGGCTACGGGTGTCTCTTCAATCGACGAACTTAAAAATATTCCATACATACTCTTAAATTTAATATTGTAGAAAGCAATACTAGCTGCAGAACAGAAATATAAAGTATTGTACAATATTCTATAAGATTGTGAATCCGAAAGTTATCGATATCATTGGTCATAACAACCGAATTCGTAAGCAAAACTTTTTTCAGGTTAGACAGCAAAGCAAAGCGAATGGATCTCATAGTGAACGAAGACAAAACGAATTATTTTCAGTCAAAAAAAAAAACAAACAATTCCAGCACAGAGATTTGAGCTCCCACTGTTGACAGTCATAACTTTCGTCTATCTTCGAACCAGAATTAACACCAACAGAAAGCCTGTACGATGAAAATATCAGAGTCGGCCTTAAGAGTTTTCGAGCGAAAGTTTTTATTACATTAGTATGAGTTATCCGGTCGTATTGACTAAGTTCCTGGCTAGGTCACGTCATCTGAAGGGATAAAAGCACTTCAACTTTGAAAGTATGCAATGCAGCAACCGCTGGTGGAAACATAACAAGAGGAATGTTCCTACTCCGTTCTAGAGATCAGGTGAAAAGCGACTTAGCTTCACTTGGTATCAATTGGCACTGAACTGCGATAAGCAGACATTACTACTGACGTGCTGTTTGTGATTTAACTATAACTGAGTAAGAGGTAACTATGGTAATTGAGAAAAATAATCGTGATACAACAAACCCAAACGTCGTCACTACAAACGTTAAGCATCAACATAAATGGATCTATTCATTGAACGATTTTTTGACGACTTTCACTAAGGCTTTCCGAATCATGTAAAAAATCATTCTAATTCTAATATTAAGTCGATGCTTTAGAAGATATAGGGAATAAAGAGTGAATGCGAGAAGCCACCTAGAATCTCATCGCTTACTCGTTGGGAGGGAAGTAATTTGGTTCCTTAATAATATTGATTAACACTGGCTGAGCATTTGGAGAGTATATTCTGAAGAAGTGATTGAAGAAGAGACACTATATTTAGACTAATGTTACCTGCTGACTGGGATTAGGTCGACGAAATGGCGATAGCCCTTGGACGGATAAAATTCGGTTCAACTTCGATTAAAATTAAAGGACTGCAACCTCTAAACAGGACGGCTTACCGACAGTCATTAAACACCATTCACCGCGAGTCCGTCATCATCTGCCTGAACTCTCTTCCACTGAATGGCGTTTTCGGAGTCAAACCACCACCAATCTCAGAAGAGGAGCTCAAGCTGCCTCAAGAGTCTCGTGTAATACTGATACAACTTAAATCCGTATATTGTAGTAGTAAAACTAATTCATCTAGCCACTTTTCTCTCTAGTTCGAACCTTCGAAACGGCTAGTTTTCTGGACCTACTGTTAGATGACCTTGATGACTTAGATCTGCTTCTAAGCGGGGTTAGAAAACTGTCTACCAGCCCGGATGATGTTTCTATATTTATCACACGCACATATGTTGTAGGCAGACCACCTCAGCTGAGTTTCTAGCTGTCTCAGATTGTAAATTACTCAATGGAGGATATCGTCGGTCATACATCCATTGCCTTGAATTCATCTCTCAGTTCTTCAACAGTCTAAACGATTACTCTTTCCGGGCTATGCTAGTTCGAATTGATTAACAAGATGAGCGGCATTATCCATCAGTACATGTAGTCCAAGTGCTCGAGAAGAGAAATTAGGGGCCTTGTTGAAAACATTTTTAAGGATCCTAGGATTTGCAGCGATAAGTTTTAGAGGTTACAACTTATAGCAGAGGTCCCACCCGCCTACGTTCTCAGAAAAAGTGACACCAAAAATTAATGTTTAATATTTTATTACCTTGAATTAACATTTTTTTAGCACTGTGCAACAACTTATATATTTATAGACATATCTATTGTAGTAGGCGTACATGAAAATGCGTGCCAAAAATATGTCCTCGTATATGCATTTGTAGATGTGTGGGTGTGCAACATTTTGCGGCATGCGCTTACTATTATCCTTATTATTACATAAAATGCAAACAGCAAATATAATTAAATCTCAGCTTGATCGAAGCGTACAATGGCACCCGAAGAGTTGTTGAATGTGCTGATGTATATGTATATACATATTATATGTATGGTAGGTATGTATTAAGTCATGTACTCGCATAACAGCAATGACATGAGATGTGCAACTAGCAGGATAAAGGGAGTCATTCCACATGTTGTTTGTTTATTTTGTGGGTTTGTTTATGTGTATGTATGTATGTATGTATGTATGTATATATGCATATAAGAATGTATATTTGAACTGTAAATGATTGTGCGTCCCATGTACGCTTTTATCCAGCTGCTTTAGGCCAACGCATAAAATCGAATGTTAATGTGGCCGGCTAATGTGATTTCTGCGGCGAATGAGCGACAAATGAGCGGTGGCAGTGAGAGAGGTTTTAATAAAAATTATATTACATGCGAGTATATGGTATGCATTTGAGGAGCATAACAATAATGTCGACCACAGCAAAACATATGGCGGATAGCTACCCAATAAAGCTCTTTGGTTCGATATCAATTTAGGCAGCAATGGAGGCACAAAGTGAAGCCAGTACCTTCTCCAACTGATATTTTCAGCGGAGTAGAGGCCTACCCGGACAGGTTATGTAAGGAATACTTTCAAAGCGGAAATGTCATCATAGAATGTTATTCGCATAGCTCATATCTCCTCGACTGCGACAGCAGAAATATTAATGTTTATGTATAATAATGAAATCTATATACCTATAGTTATGTATAAGGTCGTAGAAACCTGAAACTTGGAGAGTGTGTTCGTATGACTTATGCTCCAGGGTCCACTTGGGACCGATCTATACGAAAAAATTTAATTTATTTTTAAATCGTTTGATTTACATGAATTTTGGTACACAGTTAAATCTTTAGATTTTCTTCCAGGAAATGGACCTGTGACCGATCTATTCAAAAATTTTTATTTATGGTTTCATTTACATAAAATGTAATACAGTAACAGTTTTTGGGTAAAATTACCATTGGAAATTCTTTTTCTTCCGGGAAGCAGACTTGGGATCGATTTGATGGTTCGACTTTGCTTAATATGTGGAACATATATAATATATACAGTTTATAAATAATAATAAAATTAATAATGTAAACCTAACATATAATAAACCAAAATCTAGTAATCTAATAGCTTGGCGACAGTTTTAGGCAACTGGTTAGCAGCATCTACTGTATGCGGAAGACATGAACCTTGTGTGTTTTTTTCGAATAGCGATCCCAAGCTTTAAAAAGCCCACTTAGCCCAGTTTATCGCTAGCGTAAGCAGTTGCTCCGCGAAAAGACCCAACGCTCCGTTTCTTCATTGCAAACTTTCGTCCGATGTCATCCGCAGCTGATACATGAACCTCGAGAAAATATATTTCTAAAACTTAAGTTAAGCGCGTAAGTACAAACTGTTCGAATGGCGAAGAATGTTTTACAAAACTACGCTCGTCAGGAAAAACTGGGATACAATCGTTCCAAATGCCAAAACACGGCGTTTTTTAAGCGATTTTTGCCTGAGCTTCGCCTCTAATTTTTGGTTTAGCGTTTTGATCTTTTTCCAACAAATGGAAGGACTCACAGTTTATTCTAATATGCCTTCGTATGGCTGATGGAGCAGGGCTTGATATTAAAAATTAATTTTCTATAAAAGTATAATTTTTGTAGGCCGTTAACCTCAGCTGCGTCCAACACCATATCAGAAGTAATCCTATAAATTCGATCCACGTTTTGGCAGTTGCTCAGATCGATACTGGAGCTATATGGAACTACATCACCTCTTGATAACACCCCGCCTATCTCGTAGAATACAGAAACCTACGAAATAATCGTATTATATGACTATAGTCCCATTAAAATTGTGATGCTGGCGTTGCCAACGTCAGTAGAAGAACAAATATTTGGAATGAATTTTCTTCGGTAGATCGCAATCAATGCATATATCGATCGCCGGATTTGAGAAATCTTACAACGCGTTCAAGCCCCACTTTATTAGGTAAAAGTTTGAGAGTACCCAGCCATGATAAACATGAAATTAAAAAAGAAGAAGCTTTTGAAATGAGAAATCTTGTGAAAGTTAACTAAATTTTTAATACGACAAAAGAGCCCATTGTCATCGAACACACCACCAAATACACCACTTCCTTGCCTAGCTTTAAAAAAAATAAAAGTGTTTTCTTTTTACTGGGTAAGCAAGTTATATATCAATTGCTGGTCCAATCCTATGTCCATGTAATGTTGTGAGTATGTTTGGGTAATCGTTTTCATGCGTGAACAAGGCCTTGCATGCCGGCATAAAATTCCACAGCAGAATGGCAAATAATGCAATTTTAAATTTTGCTAGTCAACGGATATTGCAAATATTGGAAATATTGGTTCCATATATAATTTTATTAATGTATTTGTGGTGGACAATTGAATTTTAAGCCGGTGTTTCGTTTGCCTTTTCGTTACCTTCTACATTTGTGTGACCGCTTGGCTGTCAAAAAAGAGACCTAATAAAGTAGGCCGAGTTAACAATAGTGCACCATTCTATACTTCTTTCCGATGTTTGGCATCTATAGAAAACACAAAGTGCACCAAGGTCATTCTCACATTAGTTTCCTGGATTTTCAGGCAAATACTGTTGTTGGTGTTAATACTGGTTTCAAAATGAACGAAGTTATCTAAGGCTTCAAAGTTATGATTGTTAACAGTGACATGGAAAACAAGTCGCGGATGCGATGATTATCTTCTATGCTGGAGAGGGCCATATATCCCATACTGAGAAGGCATATGGTAATTAGATAGACTGTGGTGTTCCCAATATTGTGGTTTAGGCAGAGCAGAGTTGAGTACCAGTCATTGGGTTTGGGTTTTCCCTCCAAATCTTGCAAGCTGATGTAGCTTTTCAGTTGTTTACCGCCCCACTTAAACAACTCGGATAATGAATTAGCTGTTCTATGGTCAGCGATTGGAGAATCGGGCTCGCCATCTCCGAGTGTTTCATTTTCACTGTCATTCAGCAGGCTGGAGAATTATTCCCTCCATCTGTTCAAGCATACTTTGGGCATCAGTAGCTAGATCACTTTTCTGGGTTCTGCAAGAGTTTGCTCCGAAACCTTTTGTGAGGCGCAGCATCTTTTCGTAGAATTTTCGAGCTTACTTCTTGCGTTCATCTTATCAAGCTCTTTATAATACTCACACATCTCGCCCTCTTTTTTTTATCTCCATGTGTATGTGTCTCGCTTTTCTCTACATATCTAGGTATCTATCTCACCCGATCACAACGTATTGAGGTGGCTAGCTTGTTTTCTCTTTAGTGCAGCACGGCAGTCCCCATCGTAGTAGCTGTTCTTCTGACTTTTTCGAAAACTACCAATTGCGTTTGCAGCTTGAATTGTCGTCCAACAGTTCGCTCATGCCGAGTTGCTGAGGAGTGCCCTCAGAGAGCAGTAGTGCAATTCGAGTAGAAAACCATTTGGCTATACACGGTGTGTCCCGAAAATAACCGAACTTTTTGGATATAAAATAGTAAAATACACATTATATTATCTTTGAAAGTTATTATTTATTCAAAATAGGTTCCATTTGACTCAACACAACGTTTGGAACGATCAACCAGCGCATGCAAACATTTTTTTATGTCATTTATAGAAATGTTCTTCAGTACCTCGGTTACGGCTGCTTCATTTCTTTAAATTTTTTTTTATTTTTTAAACTTCAATTTCAATTTTTTTTCAAGTTTGACACAAAATTTTATATTTGCTCTTTGTTCCATTTTTTTTTGGAACCACTAGCACACTTTCGGTTTTATTGAAATGGCTGTCACTTTTACATCTGTCATCCGACTTACATGAAGTTAGGTGCGTTTGAAAGAGGATGAATGTATCTTTTTAATGTTGCAAATTTTCAATACATGGCGCTGTATGTTGTATGATTTAATTATAAAGTTCGGTTATTTTTGGGACACACCGTGTATATTGTGATTGCAGCTTTTCGACGTCATACCTTCTTCGTGTTTGATAACGTGCATTATTTGCTGCTTCATATGTTACTTGTATCTTAATTGACCTGATGTCAAGGATAACTTCGATGGCTTTTGTTAAGATAGTTGTCGTCTCTCATGCTAGACCAAGTAATTATATAGCGACTTTATACTAATGCTCCAGTGCTGGGCTTGCTTTCAACATGTTCCCTCCGGTTGCGTTTTTTTTATTAAAAATTACATGGAGATACTTGACCGAGTTGGGAGTAGACCTCCGTTTCGATGCTGATTGGATCTTAGCTAAAGCGCCTTCTCCTTTATCCGATATACGAGTAGTTCGTACTCGTATATCAAGGTGATCCGATTCGATTGATTTATCTATGATGTGCACATGCTGTAGGAATCGTTTCCATGTTTTCTTTTAGTACAAATAATGTCAAGCAACACTCCTCGGGATACAAATCTCCTTGGCCTCTTGCCACATGCTTGGTGTTTACGCCAAGGGGATGCAAACAATGTAAACTGAGGCCAGTCTTTGTTCCAATAGGTCACAACAAGGCGGGAAAGATTTCAGCCATATTAGCAGTTATGAACGGTATAAAGCTTTTGACACTATTTCCTGGTGTGGAAAGTTTTTATTCAGAAAAAAAGTTTTTTTTGATTATTTTAAAATTGAGGGTCTGTGACCTTGGATATCAATCATAAGCGCAGTCTTCTAATAACACATAAAACTATTTTCCTATATTATCTGCTCAGACTTTTGGTTTGGCCTTTTTTGTTTTATCCAAGGACAGTACACACCGGAAAAAGTCCTTTATACGCCGCCATACCTGATTAGGTTTTTGGACTCACCCTTCAGCTTAAAGCAGACAAATCTTTTTTCTTCTTTTTCTGTTCACTAAATTCTAAATGCTTATAGGATAAGGAAACCTTCGTATTGGGAATAACAAAGCAAGCAATTTGACATACCCTTAAAAGGTATATAAATACAAACATACACAAATTTATACATATAAACATATCTGAATGTAGAATATGTATGTATGTATATTTAACATAGAATTCCTGTGTTTGTATGCCAAATGTGTAAAATCAAAAAGCCATGAAATAAACCAATTTAGAAAGTTCAAAAACTAATTTTTCGCTTAGTTTATCAAGTTGTGTTTGTACACGCACATTCATACATACATACATATATGGTATGTACATATGTAAGTCCACTCACACCTAACAACCCTTTAGGGAAAATGGTATCAGTTGCTTAAATGCGCTAGTCCGATGCCACCGCTTTGGTGACTGATTCGTAGCTAGTGTATTACGGATGCAGAGAGGGACACTTTGTGCTGTGTATCGAATTACTGAAGCGACATCTATTGCTAAAAATAATCGGTAATCCATCGGTAGCACGCTTGTCTATCGTTAAGAAGTTTGCAAAAAAGGCATATTTTATGAATTTTATAGAAAAAAAGCAGCTTTTTAAATATGAATTTTTGACATATCTCAGAAGTGTTTGTTCTGAAGCAAGTCCATGTCTACCCATTTTCGTACCATTTGAGGACCGGTCAGATTGGTTCTATCTTAGGACGACTTCAAAAGTCGTAGAAGAGGGCAATTGTCACTTCCTAGAACATCACCATGTAAAAGTAGACAGTTGAAAGCATGGTTTGGAGATAGAGCGGGAGCTAATACCCTATATAAGGTGGCTAGATCATCGTTAGTTCCGCACTAGTGCTATTCGCTAAAGGGAACTTACTCACCGTAAATGACACACACATATCCTCATATTCATACGTGTATGTATGTAATGTCTTTCACATCCGTAACTTCCAGCTGCAAACACTTATGTACATTTGTAAATACACTCACTCATACATATGTATGTATATATGTAAGTTTGAAAAAAATGTGTTTTACCACACCGAATGTTAGGTGCAAACAGTTTTGAAGAGAAATAATTTTTTTTCATATCTACACATATATATAGGTGCATATTCATACATTATACATATGTACATATGTGTTATTGCAAAGTTTGCTAAAATAACCCAAAAGGGAAATCCAAACATCTTTTCTTAGTTTTTAATGATTTTTTTTTACATTCTTTTGCTCAGTATAAGTTGAAACATTTTTTTTTTATAAATTATGCTGATTTAGGAAAATTTTATGTTTTAGTTTTATGACATTATACACGAGGTGTGTTCAAAAATTAAGCTGAAATTTTGTTGAACTTTTTATTGATTCATTAATTTCTACTTTTTACCCTTCAAAGTGGTTTGCCAAAGGAAAAAGTCTAACGGTGTAATATCCATTGATCTTGGTAGCCAATCGACCGGCCCCTTACAATAAGGTTGTGGCAGCAACTTTTCCATATCTCGAAGTAGTTTCTGCATGCAGTTATGGTAAATACGCGAGCTCAAGTCAATCTATAAAAAACCTCACAGTCTCATTAATATCGCCTGCAAAGTCCTATCGAGTGGATCGGAGTATTATTTAGTGAACAATCTTGAGACACATCATTCATTATTGCTCTTAAATGAAAAGCATAAAAAATACAGCTTGTGCAAGAACTGACGCCGTTCGACCATGAACTGATTCAAGTTGCTGGTTACACTCTTTATTAACTGATGGGTCTGGTGGAACGAACCCATGGTACACCATACCATGATAATTACTGTGTTAGAGCATAAAAATCACCAACAAATAAAACCAGCCGATCATTCATAACGCTGAAAATACGTCGATTGGGGTCTTCAAAAACAAGCGGCGAATTGTCGAACAAAATTTTCATGAGCGACGAGGCACAGTACTTCAAGAATCCTCAAAAAGTTGACAGAGGCCATTATACCTACAAAGAAACTTATTGCCTGGTGTATTCTTTGGTCCGGAGGTGTGATTGAACCTAACTTCTTCGGAAACGGCGAGACTGTCAGTGACCTTCTATTGCAGAATGCGACATGGACAAAACGTGGTTTCAACGAGATGGTACCACATGCTATACAACACGAGCGAATATGGCTTTATTGAGAGAGAAATTTTTGGTCCGCACAATCTTTCGTCTTGGCGCTGCCAATTGGTTCGGGAGCGATCGTGTGATTTTACACTGTGGCGCTACGCGCAATACCCTCTGTAAGCGGATAAGCCGTCCACTCTTGAACACTTGAAAATCAACATTCGTCAAATTGTGTGTGAAAAGTGGTCGAAAATCTCCTCAGACGAATCGAACGAAGTTTGCAAAAAAAATCGCGCGGGGCGGACATTTGAATAATGTAGTGTTTCACATATTATGCACTGGTTTAATAAAAAGGGAATTTCGTAAAATAAAAAAATTATTTTATATACATTTATTTTCGAAACCGCAAAATGGATAGCCTTGTACAACTAATAAAATGTGTTTTTTGTTTGCCATAAAGTTGGTAGAATGGTTTAACCCTTATTTGGTGGTAAATATCAACACTTCTGTAAGTAAAAAGAAAAAGTCTTGAAAAAAAAACAGATTATTTCAAAATTTTAATATAAAACCTTTATTTGTTCTTTTATAAAATACATAAATATTCTTTCTTACCTAACCTACAAAACCACCATCTAACTACCCACACAGCTGGAGATAACAGATTTCATTTTTTCTTATACAGTATTCTCACGCTAAAACATAGAAAGTAGAACTTTTCTACAACTTTATGCATGAGTTAGTACGTACATATGTACATATACATATATATATGTTCATGATAACACTTACATATTTTATTTTTGTTTTCGCTTTTCTTTTGTTTTGTTTCTTCCTGCTTTTTCTCTCTTGCTTCCCAGCAGCCTGAAAAGTTTGTCAATTTAAATGTTGGTTATGTCGGCATTTTGGTTAACTTTGCATTTACGCCTAATTCGTAATAACATTTATAACTAAATAAATCTTGAAACTTCCTTTTAGAGTAGCACTTTGCCAGACAAGCAACTTTTAAAACAAAAACAAAACAAAAAATTTAAACAATATATTGTCATAAATAATAAAAGCAATTTTTTTAACGCATTAAAAGGATTTAAAAGCAATTTGGTCCACTTGTTGTAAACTGAAAAACTAATTGAATTTACAATAAAAAACACATTTATTATATTTTCATTTTTAAAATTAAACTAAAGTATTTTTTTTTATCAAATTTCGTTACTGTTAGAAGGACTACTTGTATGTCGAAATTCTGTTGGTATTATTGGTTCCAAATGAGAGTTTTTTTCCTTTTCTTTTAAGAAATTTAGCAGCGCTTAAAAAGTGATACACAATAAAATACTTGGAAATTCTTGAAATAAATACTTAGCAAAATTGCTGTGATATTTTTTTCTATTTTTTTTTTATAAAAATACAAACGAAAGACTTATCCTTTTAAAGCATTATCGTGCAATAAAACTTTTTTTGAATAACAATAATTCACCAGCTCAATCGTCTTTGTTTTGTGCGAAAGTTTGTAAGAATTTATTTGTCTTCTATTTCGTTGCTTTTGGTATTTCTTTGCTTTAATTCTTCTACCTTGTCTTGGTTTGTTAGCAACATTTGCGTTTATAAAAATTGCCAAAGTTTCTAAATTGCACAATTTTTCTGATCTGCCTTGCGCCTAGTTTACTATCTCACTCAACTGTCAACGGCTAAAGTGCAATAACTTTCAATTGAATTGTGTTGTTCAAAAAAAAAAAAAAAAATCACTCATCCTTTTGTGCGCAAAGTTTAAGAAAAATATCAACGGTGATATGGTTGTTGGTATAGTATTATATTTTAAATTCAAGCAATATTCATTGCATATGCGTTTCCGGTGAGAGAAATCTTTACATACTTTCAGGCGTAGAAATAATTAAATCTGTTAATTTGCAACAGTTTGAGAGCCATTGTATTTTTTAACAATTTCATAAGCTTGAACTGGTATCCTGGTAGCTAATATGTTCAGGAAAGAGCTCCAGCTACCCGGGTATCGAGCACTGTGAACAGTTTTTCAAAAGAGTTTTATACTTTGCATAAATAAAATTAAAAGTATAGAAAGCTGTTCTGGGAAGAAAGTCAATTTTTGTATTTATGGTAAATTCTCGAGAAAGCTCGAAAATGTTGCAACAAAATCTTGAGCTCTAGCTCAAAATGATATTTTTTAGCACAATAGTTTAATTTGTGCTTTTATAAAAATAACCAAAAGACATACTCTTCGTATTTTTGAGCAATGAGGGAAATGGCTCAATATACATATAAATGAGCGACGATCCAAAAGCTCTTGAAATGTATTATTTATAATTACATTTTTCAACATAATCTCCTTTAATCTGAGTATAATGAATCGTTTAAATTTTGTTTGTTAATTAAAATTAATTTAAGTATTAAATTATGTACATACGAGTACAAGAAAAATTTTAAAATGATACTTTCAGTCCGTTTAAGTCGGTTTGAAAATATTCTTCTTGAGGCTTGTCGGCAGTCTGTCGTCGTGAGGTCAATATGGTTACAAACATTAGTCCAAAATATATCAAAAATCTTTTAAATTTAAAAGATAACGCTGCATTTAGTATCGTCAGTCAGTCGGTTCAAGCAACTGAAACCCCCTATATAAACTAACTTCATTTGTTGAAAAATTTCTGCTGTTTTGGCCATAAAGGTGTGGTTTTAAAAACCTCTACTATGGGCAGGCGGCCGCAATAGTCGAGGGATTGGCATTGCGTACTAATATTCGCCGCCATGGTTCGAGTCTTGATCTGACCAGACAACATATAAATTATAAAAAAATAATTTTTCTAATTGCGGTCGGCTCTGGACAGGGTATATCAAGCCTTTAGATTGTACTTCTGACATGAATTGGAAACTCTTCATAAAAATCCATCGGCTGCAATTTTAAAGTGGAGCTTGGCGCTTGCAAAGCGGCACTTACATGTATACATACGTGCTATCATAGAAGGCTTGAGTGGTGACATGTTCTCCATCCATTCAGACGACATGACCTAGTCAGCGTAGCTGCTGTCTCTTCATTCGCTTAACTATGTCGATGGCATAGTATAATTCGTACTGTTTATTGTTCCACAGTCAGCGGTATTCGTAAAAGACCTTAAATCGTTCGCATAACTTTTCTCTCGAAGACTCCCAAAGCTGACTCATCAGATGATGTCAACGAATTAAAAAATTGTACCAGTACACGGCGACGGGCTTTCTCCGACCACAAATCCGACACCTTTATATGGCCGCTGTAGTAAATATCACAAGGACCCACCTTCTTCTCCTTGTCCTTGTCCTGTCTATCGCACTTCCTGGACGGTGCTGATGACAGCCTTTAATATTACTAGAACATTGACCAGCCGGGCAGCGCCACCTTCCAAATTAAGGGATCGGGATCGTCATCTAAAGAGTTGTCTCTCATCCGAGGCTTTGTTGTGTTTCAATGGAATTCATTTTTTCATACGGTGGGCCCCAAATCTTAAGCACAATCTTTAGTTAAAAAAAAAAAAAAAATGAAAGCAAATTGTGTACTCTGCTCTGTTTGGATCTAACGTAAGGTTCATACACTCTTATCTAGCATTTAGTAATGCTTCTCTTCAAATAACTGACACTCCATTCATCCCTTTGCACCTGCATATCATACTTTTGCTTATTATCTAGAAAAAAAAAAAAGAAATTGTGCAATCGAATCCTCTTCTTTCTCCCAAGACCGTACTCTTGTGATATGATTGCAATTTTTACATTTTGTATTGTTTGTGGGTGTGTGCATCTCGTAAAATATGCAGCAACAAGCGGATGTGCCAGCGTGGCAATAACACCCTTGACGAAACAGATATGGTAGCATGTGTGAAGCGCTCAGTCGAGTGTGTTTGTGTGTGTGTGTGTAAGGGTACGAAGTGAAAGCTTTTTGCGGGCCAACAGTCACGCGCTATTAAGGCCTTCGCCATTATCCGAATGTTTTTATAGCAACGCACTCACGACTTTTTTTTTTTTTTGTCGAACACTCAGTTGAGTTCCGTGCGCTCCGCTGCCGGCCCGGCTTGCATGCGTGTTACTATCTACCCATAAATGCGTGGCTTTTTGCCTTGTTGCAAGGTTGTTAAATGTATGTGGCGCTTCCAATGTGCTGGGTGGCAACCAAGCGATTTGGCGATTTTTGCGTAAATATTTTATTGTGTGAAGCTGCGGCGCCCGTTGCTCGTATTTTAGACGGGATTTGTGGAAATTTGTTCGGCAGCGCTTTGCATACATATGAATGCCACCGGGCCATCGGTGTAAAGGTGGGAGTTGATTTGTTGTTGTTATTGTTGTTTTTTTAATAATAATTTTGCTGTTGATTCTGAGGTTAAGTGTCGCTGCGACTGCGCTGTAGCTGCGTGAGTGCGCAAGAGCTTAAGCAAATAAGTTTTGGCCACTGTGACCCAACAAACACGCCTCCACATATGCAATGCATGCGCGCATCTGTCCAATCTGCCACATTTGCGCCCACAAATGTATGCAAATGTATATTTTACAATGCTTACAAATACCTAAATGTACGCTTACATGCAAAAGCAGCTGATAATTATGTATTGTTCACTCCAAAGCGTCGCTTAACGCCTTTTCAATTTCACTGCCGACTGTAGTGCAACGTTCGGCCGGCTGTTCTGGCTGACGCACCTACGCGCAATTCAGGCGTGCACTGTGGCAGTGCATTTGTTTGGGATTATAGACGGCTTTTTCGGCGTGTAAAAGCTGCTTATATAATGGTAGCCACAAAAAAGCGAACAGCCAACTGACTCCACTGAGCGAAAGCTGCTTTGGTTATTTGTTATTTGTGCGCAAATTGCAACAATTGGGTGGTTAAGCGGTCGGTTGCAGGTG
Organism: Ceratitis rosa; assembly: GCA_037013455.1. Taxonomy (NCBI): domain Eukaryota; kingdom Metazoa; phylum Arthropoda; class Insecta; order Diptera; family Tephritidae; genus Ceratitis; species Ceratitis rosa. The sequence goes on along the minus strand of JAWMAG010000006.1, from coordinate 27,950,848 downwards.
TCTTGTTGCATGTTGCATGTTGCATGCATGTTTTTACGCATACACGTATGCTGGTGAGGTATTCTGTTTGAACTGACGCTAATTTATTTGGAATTAAGATCGGAGAGCTAAAGCTATGTTCAGTCAATGAATTCTGGAAAAAAGTGTGCAAAATATATACACGAAGCTCTAAAATTTTTAAAGGAGAGGTCGAAATTTCATCACTGTTCATAGTCATAACTTTGAAGTCGTAGATAACTTCGTCTATCTTACAACTAGTATTAGCACCAAGAACTATGTCAGCCTAAAAGTCCGACACAGAATCCATCTTAACAACAGGTGCTACTTTGGACTGACTAGGCAATCGTCTTCAATTGTAAAGTCCTCTCTCGACGAACAAAAACCGTACTTTACAAGTCGCTCATAATTCCCGTTCTACTATATGGTGCTGAAGCGTGGACGATGACAACATCTGATGAGTCGGCTTTAAGTGTTTTCAAAAGAAAGGTTTTGCCTAAGATTTATGGTTCCCTGCGAGTTGGGAACGGCGAATACCGCAACCGATGGAAGGATCAGCTGTACGAATTGTACGGCGACATTGACATAATTCAGCGAGGCAGGAGATAGCTAGCTAGAACAAGTGGTCCAGATGGATAAGAATTTTCCAGCTTTGAAAGCTTGCGAAACAGTACTCCTCGGTGGGAGCAGACGAATAGGAAGACCTCCACTCCGCTGGAAAGACCAGGTAGAGAAGGACCTGGCTGTACTTGTTATTTCCAATTGGCGCCAAACAGTAAAAAAGTAAATGGCGCAATGTTGTTAAATCGGCTATAATCGCGTAAGCAGTGTCTAGCCCAGTAAAGTAAGTAAATAAGTTATATAAGCAGAACATCACACTTTTAGACGCGTTTTTTTAGAACTTTGACCAAAGCCTCATATCTGAAAAAATCGGTTGTATGGTGGCTAAATGATATAGAACTCTGATTTGGATCATTTTCAGTTCAGATATGTAATTCATCATACGTTATAGAGATCCAAATCGGCAGATTTTGACAAATGATCCTTTAAACATAGAAACTACATCCATGTTCTTGTGTGTTTGGTTGAAATATCTTGAAAAATCAGGATCAATTTTTGGTGGGTCTATTTCTTCTTCTTTTTGAGATACTTAAGGTACACACTTCAGCTCATTTTATGTACTTCAATAGATGTAATAAAAAGCATTGAAAAGTCGAAGAATTAAGCATTTATCTCTATGAAGTCGAAGTTGTTGCAAAGTGTTATGTGGACACCCAGCGGCCAGTTGCATAGCTTTGGAAGTGGAAACCGTGTCTTTGATGCCTTCATTTATAGCGGAAAATTAACACAGCCTCCTGTCCGAAATATTTTTATCTTTGTAAGAGGAATCTATAATAGAACTGGTACTGTTCAACGAAAATTTCGACAGAGTTGTACGGCGCAAAAAATAATCACACCAGCTCAAACGCTGGTAACAAGATGAAGGGAAATTTTAAATATGTTCCGTATGCGAAACGTCGAAACATGGTTTAGGTTCCTGGACACAGATTCATTTCAGAAAACTGATAGAACGACTCGTCAGCTCTTCACAAAATACCGATTTTACCACAGATAATAGATAACTTTTGATCTGGCGTTGATCGAAAACACGCTGCTTCCGAGATTACAACCGAATTAACAACAACGTGCCATTCATTCCTTTTTGTGGTCATTTGTCGCCACCCGATTGCGGAGGTTTTTCTCTTCTTCTGCTTTCGCTAGCGGGTGCTGCACCGAATGCTTTCAGGGCTGTAGTGTTTTAATATATACGAACAACATGACCCAGCCAAAAATAGCGGCTATCTTTTGATTCGCTGAACTAAATAATTTTCGCCGTCGTTTATTTTTCAAATGCCATTTCGAGTAACGGAACTTTTTATGTGTTTTTTCTTTTGGTCATTGCAACCATACTACTGCGCTTACCCAGTGGTCATTTCAAGTGTTTACCTACTTTTTATCGCATGTTAAAGAAAACTAGTTCGTATATTGGGCGTATATTTTACCATATATTGATATATCATTACTGGGAAGTTATGCATATTATTATTTACTTTCCATAGTTTAACATAAAACTTCATTTTATATTATATTAGGTCAAGTAAAAGATCATCAATTATTTTTGCAACGGATGGCTTTAGTGAATGTCGAACGAAAATGGCCATGGTTGAAGACTATAGCCGGCGAAAACGGTATCCAAACCAAGGTTGACGGCCAAGAAGATTTTGTTATGTGTTTGGGATTGGCGTAGAATTACCGCTTATAAGCTGCTCTGTTACGGTCAAACTTCTAGTGGACCGTTCAGAAGCGCCTAGTTTTGGCCGACAGGAGGGGAATTGTGTTTCATCAGGAAAATGCCAGATCAGACACATCGACAGTGACAAGCCAGAAGCTCCGAGACGTTGGTTGGGATGTTCTTATGCATCTACCTAATGGTCCGGATCTCGCACCAAGAGCTTAATATCGGTTCATGTCTATGTTGAAAGACTTGGCCTCAAGAGAAGCCTGTGAAAATTCTTTGTCCTATATTTTAGCCAATAAGGACAAGGGTTTCTATGACAAAGGCATAATGATATTATATTCAAAATTTGTAAAAGTTATTAAGCAAAACGTTGCATATTTGACTAAATCGGTTAATTCTGACTATGGTAAATAGAGTCTTTTAACGCAAAAATAATGGATCATTTTTTACTAGAATATATATGTACATACCATATTTAACAAAGTGAAATATTAGGTTTTTTTTTATTGATTATTCAACATATGATAACTTTGTGTACATTTGTGCGATTTAAGTCAAATATACGCCGTTTTGTTCGTAAACTTGTTTCCAACGAGATGCCAACTTCATTGTACCCCTTTCGTAGAAGGCTGCGTTCCTATTGGCAAAAAACTCGGATAGCCAATTTTCACAAGTCTCTCTTAAGGCCAACTTCTCGCTATTAAAACCTTCCTGGCCGTCAATCCTGCGTTGGCCACCGTTTCCGCCGGCTCACCGCGTTTCGACCACGACCGATTTCGCTTGACGTTGTCGTAAGTGATCCACTTTTATCGCCAGTCACCAAAGGCATCAGAAATGGGTCGATTTTGTTGCGATTCAGCAGCGATTCGAAGATGGAAATTCGGTCCATCAATTTTTTTTGCGTTAGTTCGTGTGGCACCCAAACATCGAGCTTCTTTTTGAATCCAAGGTTATGCAAATGGTTCCAAACAGTTTTCTGGCTTATCTTTAGTTCCTCAGAAATTAAATAAGTGCTCAAGTGACGGTCTGTTTCCACTATTTCCATGAAATTTATCGAAATTTTCGACGACAGGCCTCCCGACGCGTGGTGCATCTATGACATCGAAATTACCGGAACGGAATCTAGCAAACCACTTTTGTGCTACAGGTTCATTTACAGTGTCGGGCCCATAAACTAAATTAATTTTTTCAGCCGCTTTGGCTGCTTTTTCGCCTTGATCGAAGAAAAATTGTAAAACATAGCGAATTTTCTCTTTGCTGGTGTCCATCTTTGACGAGCGCTCACAACGTACTGAGTCAATCAATCGAAAAACTGTCAAAGACAAACTTTTAGCGCGAATAAACACGTTTTCAGTAAGACATGATGCGACACGCAACATTAGTACTATGGACAATAACGCCATCTCTTAGTTAAAAACAGAATGAACTTTTTACTTGACCTAATATATTTCGCCATCCTCAGCTTCATTGTGTTGTTACTGCTTTCATCGGTTTGTGTTAATAAAATCACAAATTGATTACTAAATACACTGAATTCCCCTACTACCTCCCCGCCATCACTCGCCCTGTGTCTCTGCATATTTCACTCACACCTGCTGCACTTTCATTCAAAATTAAATGCTTTTGTTCAATAACATTTTCATTTGTTTTTTACACTAATTCCAAATTCTTATGTTAATTAATTTTGTTGTTTTATTTTCTGCTTTGAGGCTAAACGGCGGTCGGTGAGACTGGAGTTTGCATTGCACTACCTGCTGGTGTTATCGCATATGACTTGCTTTTAATCGTTTTTCACAAATGTTATTGTTATTATTGTTTTGCATTTTCAACGTTTTAACCACATATAACATACAAACATGTACATTTTGTCATGTAATTTAATTTAATTTAAATATATTCACCTGCTCGCGTTTAAATGTGCATTTTCTGGGTTAACTTTGGTTTGACAAATTCATTGGCGGCGGCATGTTTCGACCGTTACTATTATTGTTTTGTAAACATTTGCATAAAAGTTGTACAGACATATGTATACGTGTATACTTGTATGCATGTTGTCGCATCATTAAGTGAACATGTTTTTTTACATGAATTATTTAGTTGTGTCATTTTACTCTTAATTTGCATAGGCTAATCATGCGCACTTTCGTTTCCACTTTTTTCCAGTGAATTTGTTAAAATCAGCTAGACTGATTTATTGTTTATCTAAGAGAGATATTATTACACAAACTGCGACCAAAGACATCTCCTATTCATACCTTCAGTCCGTAAGAGGGTAATATTTTGCAAAGTTATGCCAGTAGTTTGTAGTGCTAGAGAGTTGGCAGCTAAAATCAAGCATGCATACTCCTGCTAATAAATTTATAATTATCTTAAATTATTTGTACGAATTATAAAAGCCAAACAAATTTACATAAACTATATTGCAATAAGTAATTAATTGCGATTTCAGTTTGCATTCACTTAATTTATTCAAAAAAGTCTACTCCGGTAGCATCGCATCACATTGAGCAATCAGCTGACTCAGTTCTGCGGAAAATATTTCATCGCCTTTGGTTTCTCAGTTATGATCGGTGGTAACTTTTAATTTATATGCCGCTCTCTTGGGTAGGTTGTAACAGCTGTGGAGTTATGATTTTGGTTTGGTTGAGCTAATAGTCAGAGATTCAGCAATGTAATCTGAACATCAATCACTAGATCATCTCACTGTGCCCTATAACAGCTGTACGTAGAGAGCTTGAAATGCCGTCCCAGAGTTCCCGTATACCGAGCTGCTGTTGAGTGCTATCAGAGAGCAGGGGCCCAAGTCGAGTAGAAAACCGCTCGGCAGTCTAATGTGATTGCAGCTATTCGACGTCGAACTTTTCTTGTGTTTGTTGACGGGCGTTCTCAAGGTTCACAAGTACCTACTCACTTTCTTCCTTGTCCCGTTCATTGCACTTCTTGTACGGTGGTGATGTCAGCCTGGGCAGCAGCACTTTCCCAATTAAGAGACCGGACATTCCAAGTGCATGCCCTCAAATCATGATCCTTTAAACGTTTGCGGGGGCGTCATCATAATGGGGATCTCTCATCCGAGGCATGTATAAATTTTTCATTGTGGATGGTTTCTATGTAGCGGGTACCAAACCCAGCGCACAACCTCTTTAGGCGAGTGATTTTAAAGTTTGTACACATTTACATATACGTGTATTGCGAGCCGCTTGCTTCAAGACCGACACCCGCTGGCAGCAGCACCTCTGGTGAACAGACGCTGCAATAACTTCGACAGACCCTTAAAACGAGTAAGTGGCTCCACTAAAGCTTCCTCTCTTTTAGCCGAGACCCAACTCACCTTTCCAGGCTGCGCGACGTGGACGCAAGATTAGGAATTGAGTATAGCCCCGCGACTGTAACAGCATACCCAGAAGCTTGACTACACCCCATTGCACCCCAATTTATTTTTTTTTTGCATTCTTCCAAATATATTCGAAAACAAAAATATTGCACACCAAATTCTAAACACAACAACTGGCAACTTATGAAGGTATCATTTCAAAATTTACTTAGCATATCAACAAAAGCAAATTATTTGAACATAATAAATTACAACAATATTTTTTTATACATATGTAGTTGCCTGCATTTCGTTAAATATACATACATATATGCATATGCGATTGTTTATGTATGTACATATGTATGGTATGTATCTTAAGCTCAAACTATTATTTTTGGTTTTATTTATTATTTCTATTTGTTCCTAAACAAACACTCGCCCAAATATTAGGTAATTTATATTTAAATAAAACATACATATATGTATGTTATGCTATCTTCATTTACGTTTACTATTTACATTTGTACAAAAGTTGATCAACATAATAGCGAATTGGCAAGCAAATAATTTTGGCTTCAAATATCCAAATTGTATTAACCCAGTTTACACATACATAGGTATGTGCATACATATATTGCTCACTCAGCCGTAGATATAACGCCCCCATTTGCGCATATATGGTACATATGTACATATGTGTATCAATCAATATTGCATTTTCCAAAACATAAATAAATATATGTTTTGTTATTTTAATTCATAAACAAATACAGCAGCTGGTGTTGCCTATTTAAAAATGTACGCCCAGTGGCATTTTGCGCCATGGGCATTAAACTAAGTACTTGATTGCTATGTAAATATGTAAGTGTGAGTTTACTTCTATTTTCATAGCATTTAAAATTTCATAGTTTTTAATAAAGAATTCATGCGATTGCAATATCCGAGTGATTAGCATTGCGTATTCCCATTCGGATGGCCAGTGTTTCAGTTCTGGCTGGCACGACATCTAAAATTATAGAAAATTATATTTTTTTAGTTGTGGTCACCCTTCGGCAGTCCTTGGTGTGTATTTCTGATATAAAATAAAAACTTCTTACAAAAATTTACAACCCGTTCGGAGACGGCTTAGAATAAATTGTAGATGCCTGCATTTGTCGGAAATAAGACCAAGACGCACACCACAAATTGGAAGAGGAGCTTTGACAAAAATCGTTTCAGCGCTACCCTTAAATTATTTGAATTATTGTACCCTTGGATGTCGCATTTGACTGGACTATATATTTTGACGATATTATGAGCTCTGCACCTTCAGATTCAGATTCTTCAGATTTAGTATCCTGCATTTCGCTCCCTTTCGATCAAAACTTCGAGACCTACGATTGCATCCAATTCCATTTATTCTGCATTTCGGTCAAAGTTACGTTTTCAAATTTTGAGCTCCTCACTTCCTACCAAGGATTGGAGGGTGAGAAAAGTTGAAGTAGCGAATGAGCAGAGTTGATAAGTGGTGCTCTTAATATACAAGGAGTGCATTGACGTGGCTCCCTGGTCACAGGGACATTGAGAGAAATTGTACGGCGGATGAACTTGCTAGGCAAGGTACAATCAAGCAGATTCTTCACGATAAAGAACGCATTGATCTGACTTTTGCAAATAGCACACATTTTTTACCATGACGCGCCGCGTCCAATATTCGGTCGAAATAATCGCGTAACAGAATCACATTTCGTGCAACAATGGATCGGTTTTGCAACACTTTTACTCTAGCGGATAATGCGCAGCCTCAGAGAAGCCGTACAGTACGCACCGAAGACGCTATTATTGCTGTGTAGCAGAGTATCGAGGAAGATCCGAATGACTACATCCATTATCAAGTGTATGAAATGGAGCTCCCCGGAGGAGGAGGACCAATACGCGATGGCCAACGATCCCGATTTCCACAAGGCAATATTGTTTCAAAAAAATTTACGTATTTGGTGTGATGATAATCCACAAGCTATTATTTAGACAGCATTACATCCTCAAAAAGTAACTGTTTTCATTGAGCGCCACCTTTTTATACCTGATTTGGAGGTGTTAATGTGGACGACCTTTAGTTCCAACACGACGGCGCTACATACCATACAGCTAACGAAACAATTAATTTATTGAGGGAAACTTTTGGCGAGCGAATTTTCTCGCGTCATTGACCTGTGGCGTGGTTTTCAAGATCGTGTGATTTGACGCTGCTAGACTGGTCTATTTTTTTGTGAGGTTATGTGAAGTCGCAGGTCTACCCAAATAAGCCCGAGGCGATTGATGCCTCGGAAGAGAATATTCGGCGCGTTATTTCTTTCCTACGGCCCCGATTGATGCTAAAAGTAGTCGAAAATTTGATCTCTAGGCTGAAATTTATTCGAGCCAGCCGCGGCATTTACTTTCCTCAATCATTTTTTTAAATATAATGGCAAGCCTTTGGTTTTATATAATATTAAAGCTAAATTCTTGCCGATAACATGAAATAAAATGCGTTTTATTTCTTCTTCAAAATCATATGGTTTAAAAACGCACCCTTCTTTTATTTCATACGATTTCTAAATTACAATCATATATATTTAAATTCAAGTTAACTTTTTTAATAAATTTATGTATGTAATCAATCTTGTATACAACTAAATGAAATTATTAAAAGAAAATCTCTTTCGACAGGTGAGTTAGTGCACTTAATTAATTTGATTAGTTTATTTAATTGTTACTTTTGGTAATATAATATTTGTTTTTGTTTTAGGCGTTTTCTACGAAAAACTCAAGAAAGTCTGCATTGTTTAGAAAACTTCAAGTTGTGTGGAAACATGAATGAGTTGTGGAAAAAATTTGTGTGCGTGCAGCACATTCAGTCACACACACAAACAAAGTTGAGATTACACACACGTATTTATTACGAAAATAGAGAACTTAACAGACAAATCAAATATTTAATTGGTGATTTGGTAATATTAAATTTGTTTGAATTTATTTTGTAATTGCTATACAAATACTATACGATGACTCCGATATGTCATTGCATGAGTGTGTGAGTGTGTGTATACATAAAAGTACATACATACCATACATACATATGTATGAATGTCTGTGAAAAGTGAAAAATTGAAAGTTGAATAAATTTGTTATAGAATTGTGAAAATTGTGAAAAGTTTACAAATCACTTTTACACATTTTTAAATGATTATGCTTAAATGGGAATTCGGAAATATTGATTTAATTTTAAATGCTAAATTTTGTAAATATTTACTTCAGTAATTTGTACAATTAAATTTGTATGAAACTATAGAGGAAGACGTAGTAATATTATATTATATATATATAATAGCTTCTTTTGGAAAGTAATTAGTGAAACATCGGAATGTAGAGATTCGATATCGGAGTATCAAAGAAGTCGTACCCTTAAACATTGCTGTTACAACCGGTGATCTGAAGCGTTATACTTGTGGTCTCCTATACCGGTACTTCTATTTACTGTAATATTATATTTAAAAAGCGCCTAGATGTAATATACTTCTCTTTCACCTAGTATTATGTGTTGAGGAGGGGAAGTCTCAAGTCCGTACAGGATTAATAACTCAGATTTATTAATAATTCAGAATTCAGAATGATAAAATTCTCTATAATAATACTTATATTACTTTGTGACGAGGAACGTTTATAAAGAATGAGCGGTTCGGCGACCAAGGGAGCGAACGGACAAAGAGAGTGCAAAGAGAAGTATACTGGTATTACATATGTATATAGAGTTCTAGCAACGCATTTAGTTACTCGAACATTTATAGAGAATTTCGTATCATAAATATAACCTTTGTCAGCAGTGTCTGCACTAATCAAGAGAGACCAAAGAGACCATTGCAGCAAAATTACTTTTTTCCCCAGTGGTTAGCAATAATGCTTCATAATTTTTTTCAAATATTAATTAAGATAAATATTTTTTTTTTTTCAGAAAAATAAAAAGTTATAAATAAATGATAAACAAATTTATAACACTAAGTGAAGTTGGTGGCAGGGGAGTAGAAGTTTTTCGGGTCGAAACACTAAGAAAATCCTACTGTGAGTAAAGTAGCCTTCCCGGTTTTTCTTTTTAAAATTGTGATAAGAAAGACGGGTACATACATATATGACGTTGTTTTTATTAAAATACCTTAGAATTCCGGTTATTGATTGAACACCACTTTTACCCTTGACTCTTCGGCCCATTGAGCGGAAGGAAATCGCATAGGATGGAAATGAGACTTTAGTTCTTGGACTACAAGAACAAAGAACTGCGTGAAATGTCTAATTCCTGCTCTATACTAGCACGTTGACGAACTGTTTTGTCCGATAGTTAACTGGTTTGACAAAGTTCGTTGCACAAATTGAATTAAAAACATATAATTTGTTAAGCGAGATTTCAGCGACAGATGAAAAGTGCATTTCTATTTGGAAATTGGTCAAATGTCGTTGACAAATGTGATTTCAAAGTCCAGTATAGCGCCTGAGTCATAGAATATCCTCTCAACGACATGTCGCTCTTCCAATTAAGGCCAGACCTCGAGTGATTAGAGCAGCTTCTTCCCACTCTATATTAGTAATTTATTAGTAAGGATCCGTGACACCCTAATCACTAAATAACTTGGCAACCTAGAATGAAGCACAATAACTCCCTGATAGTTCAAGTATAATATGCTATTTAAGGGACTCTGATGCTTTTTCCGCAAAAAAAAAAGTTGAACTTACCGGTCGTGAGGCATTAAATGCGTAGGCAAATTAATACATTTATTTTTTATTTGTAACTGTACACATTACCAATTACTATCACAGCGAGATTCAACACTTGAACAAATTATTTAGCGGATAATTATTTAAGCCCTTGAATTATGGTCTATAATCACCGCAATAAATCGTTTTGTTTTACAAATTATTCAATTAGTAAAAAGCGGCAAAAATAAAAAAAAATGTGTCGCTTCATCAAAAGTTTTTTTTTGCTCCAGCGCTGCTCTTTTATTAACTAACTAACTAACCAATTCATACTCGTACATGGATTTTATATTATATACCATATATTACATTAGAGTGAATGAATAAACAAGTCCAATGAAATTTCATTCATTATGAATTTATATTATAAACACTTTCCACTTCATAGCAAAGCCATTAAATTGTTAGCGGCTTACGTATTTATCATATTTTATTTAAACAATTTACATATGTATGTAACGACACAATACACACAAACACACCAACAAAGGTC